>CP054668.1:23809468-24178437 GCA_013348765.1 Carpinus viminea
TTGCATGTTGTTTAATATCTAATTTCGCATAAACTGTGTTTTATTACGGCATAGCATTTTCGTGGGGTTATAGGACATTATCCTTGAGGGTGATTCACTACATGCTTTCTAATCCTTTAAGGACCAAGGTAGAAATTTGAGACCCTTTGGCTAGATTGTGGATGATGGCTAATCGATTCTACGAATATGTAGAGTTGGATGGTATGTCATGTGAAGCATATAGCATATCTGACGCTCATGGCCTAAGCTTAAATTGGACTTACCTACCCACCAAGCACATTTGGATGGAGGAAATCGGTTGTATTCTTAATATTGTTACCTTAGAGCAATTTGCTTCCTTATTTAGAGTGGTTGCTCTAGTTGTTTTATTTATTTTTGAATGAATAAAAATTATCAATTTTTCAAAAAAAAAAAAATGGGAAAAATTCCTTTTTGTCTCTGAACTTCTTGTAATTCTCCTTGTTTAAGCAACTCCACACACCCTTGGTTATAAACATAAGAACAACTTGTCTGTTTTTGGTCAATGCAACCAAATCAAAGCTTCTCAAAATCTTTCAATATGCACATGCATTTTTAATAGAATTTTTCCCAACTATTTTTATGTTCATATATACTTAAAGAACTCATGAAAATTTCATAGACTAAGTTAGAAAAAGTTCACTCAACCCAATTTAGAAGATCGAATTCTTTATTGGCTTAACAACCTTTTGGTAGGTTTTTAGGGCTTAATTATTTGCTTAGTCCTTACCTTGTATCCTTTTTTGTTCATTTATTTCATTATTATTCATTAAAAAAAAAAGATTAATCCTTAAACTACTTTATACATGTTAAATAGGAAATATATAGTTTACACAATTAGCTAGGATATTGGAGAAAGACAATTATTTAGTTTCTCAGAGTTACATCTAATTTAAGGAGGAACATCCTTTTACTCCTTATTTAAGGAGGAACATCTTGAACCAATAGGCAAAGTACTTGAGATATCTTTTCAAGTTGTCTTTATAATCCACAAAAGTGAGCCCAAACCGATAGGCGTAACCACCATCCCATTCATGTTCCTAAACATTAATTTACTTTACTTACCTCCATACAAAAGCTTAGTTCTCTCTCCTAGAAAGAACTAATTTCTGAATAAGTTTCTTCCAAGAAACTTTCTTCTTCTCTTGTCACCTTACTTCTAGTCTACTGGTTTTAACTTCCTCAACTATTTTTTCAGTCACCTTCTTCTTATTTACTGGTTTTATCTTCATCAACTGTTATTTCTATCTTGTTTGATAGAATCAACATCTACTTACTTTCTAGTGTCCTCTTTGTTTCTCTTCTTGTTTTCTCTTTGTTCTTGTCTCCTTTTTATCCTGTTTACTGTTCTGTTTCCAGCAGTTCCTCCTGCACTCCTCACATTTCTCTCCTTCCCTCTTCTCCTTTCTATTGCTTCCTTTTCCATGGATCCCTCTCAAGTGGATCTGGAAGCTAATTGCACAAACAGAAACTCTCTCTTGGGAAGATCCCTCTTCCCAACTAGAAACTCTCACTCCAGATATGATCACTAAAACAGCTCCTCCTTTAGTTGGCCACATAATATCCCAAAAAACTCTCAGTAACCATCTAATCTATGCAGCACTCAATAAATCTTGGCCTTTTGCCATCCCTTTCTCTTTCTCAACACTAGGTCCAAACCTTTTCCTGTTTAAATTCACCAAGCTGGAGCATACTACTAGAATCCTTGCCCAAGTGACATGGAATGTTAATGGTTCACTTCTAGCTCTACAAAAAATGGTCTCCCACTGCTACAATCAATGAGCTCACTCTCACCATGGTTCTCTTTTGGATTCAAGTGCATGGTCTGCCCCTGCACAACATGTCAACCAAAAATGCCATTGCTATTGGTAAAGGCTTGGGGCATCTCTTAAAAGTGGAGGAATCTGGAGGGGTTCTCTCAACTTTCAAAAGCTACCTAGGTATCTTGGTGGAAATCGATTCAAACAAGCCTCTCATGCCAGGCTTTGATTTCTCCAGGCAGGAAGGGGATGCTACTTGGATTAATCTCAAATATGAGAGACTTGATGTCTACTGTACATACTGTGGCCTGCTGGGGCATAAACAACCTTTCTACCTTGCACCTCAAACTGCAAGATTTCCTACAAGGTACTTAATCTCACTCAAGGTCACCATTTTCTCTAACATGCAACCTGCTCTATCTCATGTTCACCAAGCTGAAAAATTTTCTTCATCGATTTCCCCAAGATTAGGTCAAAATCTTAATCACAACACCCCTCTCAAACCTATCAAAAACCTGCCACCTTACCAAACTCACAATCATACTACAGACTTGTCAACCCACCACATGCCCTCTTCCATCAGCAGCCGGGAATATAGACATCCTCATACACATACCATTAAATGCCTTGTCATTATTCTAGAAACCAATCCCACTATATAATAATCCTGCCAACAACTCTTTGGCTCCTGACCAAACCTCAAACCAGAACTTAACCTCTAACTCCTTGGACCCCACCATAAAAAATATCTCACCAACCCATTTAGCTTTCTTAGCCTAACATATTCAGCCCACTCCAACTCCAAAAATACCAACTAATTTAACTAACCCCTCTCTTTCCAAACCTGATCCCGCCAAAAGCTTAAACACTCACACAGCCACCCTTACCAAGAAAACCCTTTACAACATAAGACCACCAAAAAAACCAGCATTAAACCTCAAAGATGTCTCTCCTACTCTTGCTACCAGTCCCCCATCTTCCCCTCCCTCCAAAAAGAGACAGAGAATCCTTCAACCCACAACTCCTTCTAAGAAAGGTCCTGGCACCTCCTATGAGAATGATGAACAAATGAACCCACCCAAACCATCTCCCTGGCTTTCTCTCAAGGCTCTTCTAAAATAGTACCAACTCGTGCTATCTTCAAAGCAGCTAGAAGAGGAAAGAAAAATCTGAAGCCAACTCAAGCTGTTGATCTTGCTGCAACCATTTCTAAGGGAGACTATGATTAGTCTCCCCAGCCCCAATGAAAATCTTATCATGGAACTGCAGAGGGCTTTCTAGGCCAGCTGTAGTTCAAAGTTTGAGGGCTTTGATCCGTGATCATGCCCCTGATGTCCTATTTCTTTCTGAAACAAAAATCTCCCCCCTCCCAAGTCTCAACTACTTTGAATAGACTTGGCTTCTTTCTTATCTCTCAAGTTGTCTCTTGTGGTGCTAATGGTGGTCTTGCTCTCACTTGGAGACCAGGAATTGATCTTAAATGCTTTCTCACTACAAAGAACACTATCTCTGCATGGTGTTATTCTGATCCACCCCATTCCCCTTGGATCCTCTCATGTGTATATGGACCCCATGACAGAAGAGATAGGCAGGCCTTTTGGGACTCTTTCACTGCTGTTGGTGACAATTTTGATCCCACTTGGCTCTGCATAGGAGACTTCAATGCAGTGCTGTCTCAAGATGAAAAAATGGGTGGTAGGCCTATTGCCATCTCTACAAATTCTGGGTTTAAGAGCTTCATAAACCACTTTGGCATGGTGGATCTTGGTTTTGCTAGTAACCCCTTCACTTGGAGCAACCTTAGACATGGTGCTGAAACCATCAAAGAAAGGCTTGATAAAGGCTTGGCTACCTCTAATTAGATCCATCTACATCCTGAATACTCCCTCCACATCCCTACTCACAATTCTGACCATAATCCCATAACCCTAAACACCAACTCCCAATCACCTTTCCTCCCCAGACCTTTTAGATTTGAGGAGTTCTGGTCTAAGGACCCCTCTTGTGGAAAGACTATTGAAACAGCTTGGAAAAGGCTTATTTTTGGAAACCCCTCCTCTATCCTGCCAAAAAAACTCACTATTACCAAAAAAGCTCTTTTGAAATGGAATCACACTCACTTTGGTAAAATTCACCAGAAGATCAAAACCAATCTGCAAGACTAGATTTGATTATGAGACCACCCCTTGCCCTTTTGCTTCTATCAAAGAAAGTCAGCTGAACTTAGAATTGGATTTCTTGCTTAAACATGAAGAGTCTTTGTGGAGATCAAAATCAAGAGAGACTTAGCTGACTTGCGAAGATCTTAATACCAAGTACTTCCACACTTCCACACTCATCAGAAAAAGGTCTAATGCCATCAATTTTCTCAAGTCTAATGCAGGAGACTGGTTTTCTTCATGAGCTGATATAGGTGGAATTTTCACAGACCATTTCCAAAACCTGTTCTCCACTTCTAATCCCATAATAGAAGAAGAGATGCTTGATCTATTCTCTCCTGTGATTTCTGTTGAAGATAACCTCTCTTTATGCTTCATTCCCACTGAACTTGAAGTCTTTCAAGCTTTAGCTAGCTTAGGTTCCTCTAAAGCCTCGGGCCCAGATGGTTTCATTGCCCTTTTCTACAAAAAAAATACTGGTGTCTTGTCAAGAATGAGGTTCTAAATTGCATCTGGAATTTCTTCAACAACAACTGCCTACTTAGAAACCAAAACCACACTTTTCTAGTCCTCATTCCTAAATCTAGTGGTTCCCATGCTGCTAACTATTTCAGACCCATCAGCTTGTGTAATATTGTATACAAGATCATCTCCAAAATCCTTGCCAACCGTCTAAAGCCTCTCCTAGCCAAATTCATATCCCCTCTCCAATCAGCCTTTGTCCCTAATAGAAATATCCAAGACAACACAATTCTGGCTCATGAACTTCTTTACACCTTAAAGCTTAAAAGAGGGAAATGAGGCTTTATGTTTCTTAAGTTGGATATGGAAAAGGCCTTTGACAGAATGGAATGGAATTTCATCCTGGCTATTCTTGAAAAACTTGGTTTCAGCCTAATCTGGATTAATTAGATCAGATTATGTATCACTTCTACTTCCTTTTCCCTTTTGTTGAATGGCAACCCCTTTGGATGCATTTCTCCTGAAAGAGGCTTGAGACAAGGAGATTCTTTATCCCCTTTTTTGTTCATCATAGGTTCAGAGGTCCTCTCAAGGCTGCTGTTTCAAGCAGAAAAAGCAGGATCTATCAAAGGTCTCAAAATTTCCAAACATTGCTCAACTATCCATCACCTTTTGTTTGTAAATGACTTGCTCATCTTTGGGAAAGCTACTCTTGCAGAAGCCAGCAGCATCAATTCATGCCTTGTCAAGTATTGTAAGTGGTCTAGACAGTCCATCAATGCCTCCAAATCCTCTATCCAGTTCACAAAAAATTCTCTTCCCTCATCTGTCACCTCCATCTCAAACATCGTTCCCTTTAACACCAAATCCACCAAATCCATTTACCTCGGCCTCCCTATTCTTATGGGAATTCTAAGAGAGAAGCTTTTAAATACATTCTGGATAAGGTCATCAGTAGAGTGGATGGTTGGAGAGCTAAACACCTCTCTCAAGCCAGATTAGTTCTTATCAAATTAGTGGTAGCTTCCCTCCCATCTTATGCAATGATTTCTTTTCTGATCCTTGCCAGTCTTTGCTCCCAATTGGACAGATGTTTCAAAAACTTCTTGTAGGGTTTTCCTAAGGATAAAACCAGAAATCTGACTCTAAAAGCTTGGGATTCTATTTGTCTTCCTAAACTCCAAGGAGGTCTAGGAATCAGAAAGATGAGAGATGTTAACCTATCTCTCATTACTAAACTTGACTAGAAACTTCTCAACAATGCAGACTCCATGTGGGTGGGCCAACTCAGAGGTAAGTATCTCCATTCTTGCTCTTTTCTCTCCCCCCAATCCCTTTCTACTTCTTCATGGTTATGGAAATGCATTCTTCATTCTATCCCTATAATCTCCAAAGGAGCCTGCTTTAAAATCCATAACTCTTCTTCTCTCCCAATGTATGGAGCACCCCTTGGATCCCTACCCTACCCCATTACACTCCTCTACCCTTACCCTCCTTGCCTAATCCTCAAACTAACCTCATAGTCTCTGACCTCTTTGCTTTTGATCCAAATTCCCAAAAACCTTATTGGAATGCCCCCTATTGGAGCATCTTTTTTATGCAAATAGTGTTAGAGAAATCTAGAAAATCAGTATATCCTCCACCATCACTGATCCTTATCTCTGGACCCCTTCCACAAATGGCCTTTTCTCCACTAAAACAGCATACAAAACCATTTCCAACCCTAGATCCTCCTCTACTTTTACTCTTTTCCCTCCTTATATATGGAAATCTTTGTGGAAATTAAACCTAACGGATAAGCTTAAACTCTTCCATTGGAAAATAGCTTGGGATATCATCCCCTCCAAGATTAGGATCAATGTTGCCTTTCCCATTTCCTTAGTAGACTTGGTTTATCCCCTTTGCAATGTAGAAGAGGACTCTTTGAACCACCTCTTCGTCAGATGTGTTTTTGCTAGAATAGCTTGGAGATCCTCACACTGGCCACTGGACTCTTTGAAATGGTCCTCATTGAGTTTACCAAATTGGATCAAAGGTATCTTATCTCCTCACCAATCCTTCAGTATTCCTCTTGATGACACTCACTTATTTCAAATCTATACTGCTGTTCTGTGTGACATGCTTTGGCTATCCAAGAATAAAGCCATTCACAAAGGAGTTATACCAGATGTTACTAAGTTTGCAGAAGATGTCCACAGAATCTCCTTAGAACACCAAGCTGCTTGGATTTCTAAATCTCAACTAGTTCAGAAAAGCTGGTCTCCTCCTCAAGCAGGCAACCTCACCATCAACATTGCCACTGATACAAACACCAGATTCTCTGCTCAAGCTGCAATCTGCAAGAACTCCAATGGAACAATTGTCAAAGCTTTGTACCAATACAGCCCCCCTACAAAGACCTCTACAATGAAGCTCAAGCACTCTACTACTGCCGTTTGGCCCGCTCTCTCAAGTTATATAATTTCTCAATAGAAGGTACTCCTCGTAATTTCCTCCATCCAAGAGCCCTTCTTAGTGGTTGATTTGCACTTAAATAGTATTATTTCTAAAATAGTTTCTCTCATGCCTGATTCTCTATGGTATGCTAGGAATATAATCAAGTGAAAACTTCTGCAGCCTCTTCATGGCTAAATGGGCCGCGGCCAGAGTAACTTCTGGCTGTATTCCCAATTTGTTCTCTCCTTTCTCTCTCCCCCATGCCCTCTCTTATCCCATCTGTAGTGGTAAAGATCCACCCCCCCTTCCCCCTCCTTTGAGGGCTTTTTGCTGTAAGTGTGTTGTTTCTGCTTTGCTGCTTTCTTAGCAGTTGGATTATTACAAAAAAAAAAAAAAACCACCATCCCATTCATAGTCGTCCAAAAATGACTATACACAATATGCCTTCACATTTGCTCCCACCCTACCAAAATTTCACCCCTTTTATTTAATCCTCTCCACCAAAATAAAATTATAAAAAAAAAAAAGGAATATTTTATATATATATATTTTATATATTTCTATGTATATTTTTTTATTAAATAAGACACGTCTCATCTTCTAATTGAGTATGACATGGCAGTACCAATAAAAATTTTATAGAAATAGAAGGGGAATGAAAAGATCTATTTGATAAGTGAACTAATAACTTTTGAATTTGGGAAGTGGTTTGATAAAAGTCCATATCTCAATGACCATTAGAGCATTTTTCACAAATTGAAATAGTCTCTTATCTTTCCATTTTTTTTTGTTCTTTTTGAAATAAAATAAAATAAAATCTTAACCCATTGGGTGTTATAAATACTAGTTGAAAAGCACTCACTTGATGGCTTCTAAAAGATATGATAAATGCCCGTGCAGGTATCTTATCCTCAAACTATCCTTGCGAGCATCTTTGACTGGTAAGGAGCTATTATTTGCATCGGCCATTCCTACGTAAAACAAAAAAAGAAAAAGAGTAGAACAAATAGTATTACTAAAACTAGTTAAGATAATGCAAATAAAAAATAAATAAATAAGAGGGAAACTGTCATACCATTCTCCGTTATGTATATAACAGGATTGTTGTATTTTTCTTTTATATATAGTAGAAGCTCATAGAGTCCCTTAGGATGGATGAAAAGCCAGGTCAAAGCAGTCTACAAAACCATTTACACCATATTGGTTTAGTAAAATGGCACATATATGCAACATAGAACACAAAAATATACCAATGCCCATTAAGGGTGAGAGTAGGACCGTCTCTATTTGAAGTGAAAGTGAGAACCACCAAGGTGGTAATTGAGTTGGCAAAGCAGCAGGGGATAAGGTTCAATTCTCTCCCTTCTTTTTTCCTAGTGGTCACGGGATCAAACCCGCTTGTAGTAGTAATCCGCGAACCAGATGCTACTAAGAAGGGACTTTATCAACTTGCACTTTGGTGGGGCTATAGTGACGGACTCGCCTTCCCAGGCAGTAGCTATGGCTCAAACCAAACATTCTACAGCGAGTGAGAACCCCGATGGTCACGCCCAAAAAGAGAAATTACACTGGTTGCCCCTTCCCGCATTTAAAAAACAAAAACAAAAAAGTGAAAGTGAGAATTTATTTTACAATTGATATTTTATTTTCTTACATCTAATAATGTGCATAGTTCTACACATTTTAAATTTCAAATGATGTGACTATAGAGTTGTTTGGTGAACACCCAAATACTGTTCATTTTTTTGTGAAAAAGAAAATTGAGTAATGATTAGTACAGAAAAGTGAAAAGGCGGTATTTTAAAGTAGAAAAGTTTTATTTTGTACCAATTTTTTTATTTAAATATTAGTTAAAAATAAATGATATGATATTAAAAAAAAAAGAATAATGTAATATTAAAAATGAGAATGCTTTTATTTTTTATTTTTTTAAAAAAATAGGTGAATAGTATTTGGGATGAGAACAAATACCCTCTATATACTCATTCAACAAGTTGTAACATATATACTATGAGTAATGCTAATCTTCACACCTATTTTACAATGGTTGACGTGCCGTATTTTAAGTGACTTTTTTTTTCCTTTTTTTATTCTTTTTTTTTGTTGCTACTTTGGGAAGCTACTTAAAAATAGCATATTATGGTGTGAAATGGTACGAATAATAGCATTACTCATATACCATTAGATCTGTAAAATTTAATCTAGATTATGAAATGGATCACCTCCACTTTACAAGAAATGAAGAGAATTCTAATCCCAGATAGAGGAGAGAGAGAAGGGTTATATAGTAATCCTATACTTTTATTTTTTATTTTTTTAATAAGAGTATAGTAATTAATATATATATATATATACACGCATGTTATATATTAATTGGGTTATGTATATAGTCATGATTAATATATATTTGAAGGTGAAGGTTATATATATAATTTATTTTTAAAAAAACTATAGTAATGTGCATATATTATTCTATTAAAATTAAGACCTATAGAAAAAAATAATAATAATAATAAAAACTTAAATTTTTTGGGTTACAATTATATATTTTTATATTTTTATTTAATATATATGCACCATTTTCTATATATATATATTCAATCCAACTCTACGTTATTTTTTTATTTTATTTTAGTGAATCATATAAGCTAGCCAATTAATTTTTTTTTTAAAAAAAAAAAAAAAAAACTTGTAAGACTTTGTGTTAAGTTTGATTGATCATTTGATCATATCATAATCAATCGAACTAATTCACTAAGATCGATCAGATGATCAATCGATCATTTGATCATATCACCATCAATTGAACTAATCCACTAGGATCAATCGATCATTTGAATATATCATAGTCTAACTAATTCATTAGGATCAATTGATATTAGATTGATTCTATTACAATCAATTGAACTAATTCACTAGGATCAATCGGATGATTGATCAATCATTTGATCATATTACAATTAATCGAATAATTAATTAGGATCGATCGATGATCGATCAATCATTTGATCATATCACGCTTAATCAACTAATTTATTAGGATCAATCGATGTTTGATTGAACATTTGATCTTATCATGATCAATCAAACTAATTCACTATGATCGATCGATCATTTGATTATATCACGATTAATCAAATTAATTCATTATGATCGATCGATGTTTGATTGAATAGTTGATTCTATCACAATCAATTGAACTAGTTCAATAGGATCGATTGGATGATCAATTGATCAATTGATCATATCATCAATCAACTAATTCATTAGGACCAATCGATGTTAGATTGATCATTGATTCTATCACCATCAATTGAACTAATTCACTAGAATCGATTGGATGATCAATCAATCATTTGATCATATTACAGTCAATCGAACTGATCCAATAGGATCAATCGGATGATCGATCAATCATTTGAATATATTATAGTGAGTCGAACTAATTCATTAAGATCGATCGGATGTTAGATTGAATAGTTGATTCTATCACGATTAGTTAAACTAACTCACTAGGATCGATCGATTATTTGATCATATCACGATCAATTGAACTAATTCACAAGGATCGATAGGATGTTTGATTGAACATTTGATCCTATCACGATCAATCTAATTAATTCACTAGGATCGATCAAATGATCAATCGATCATTTGAATATATCATAGTCAATTGAACTAATTCATTAGGATTGATTGAATGATCATTTATCATTGATCACAATCAATCGATATGATTTTTTTGTTTTTTAAATAAAATCATTCTTTTTAAATTAATTTTCTTTTTTTTAAAATAATTTTTTTTAAGCTTATAGGGGTATTTTTGTCTTATTGAGAAATATATAGGGGCATTTAATCTTTTTGCTAGCATTAGAGGGGATATTGTCACAATTGAAAGTTTGGGGGGGACATTGTCAATTGAATGGTAGTTTGAGGAGGGAATATGGACTTTACCTTTTTTTTTTTTCTTTTTTTTTTTAATTATTATGAATGACTTGATAGTCTTAATTTTCTTTTTTTTTTTTTTAATTATTTTGAATGACTATTAGCATCCAATCAGCAACCACAACTTTTCTTTTATTTTTTTAACCAAAAAATAATATATCTTTTTTTTTTAATTTTTTTAGTTTGATATATTTTATATTTTAAATATTTTTATTTTTTATTAAGATTGATATATGTCATTATTTTATTAGCCTTGACGTGGCACTTAACGAATCCATTAAATATTTTAATGGAATTTGACCATAGAGAGTAAATTATTTTTTTGGCATACCACATGGATCTTTGAGTTCATTTTGATACCGCTTTGAGCAATTTGTAATTTTAGCCAACCACATAGACTAATTTTGCATTTATCCCAAATATTAATTATTACCTTGTTTGTATATTATGAGCTAAAAAATCAAAGTATATTTTTTAACAATTTTTTTTTTTTTTTGAAAATGCTAAGCATTCTTCTAGTGTTCTCATATATTGTCTTCCCAACTATGATATAACTTTTAAAATCATTACTTTTTTTTTTTTATTGAAAAAAAAATGCCAAAATTAGCCGCCAAGTGACTTGAGCTAAAAATATATATATATATTAACAACATATATATATTCTTATTGAAAAAATAAAGGCGGGAATTAGCTGCCAAGTGACTATTTGACCAGAAGGTGACCAAAATAATGGTGGTGTTTGTTAAACAACAAGAAAACCCCTCACAATACTGTTCACCCCAGGACACTGTTTACCATTAAAAAAATTAAAAGAAAATAATGATTGATATAGGAAAATAAAAATAGTATTATTGAAAAGTGAAAAAAAATATATATATATATTTTGTAGTAATTTTTTATTTGAATAGTAATAAAGAGTAAATGATGTGATATAAAAAGTAAATGATTTGATGTATTTTTTTAAAAATAAAAATAAATAAAGTAAATAGTATAATAAAATATGAGAAATTGGAAAGAGATTTAATAAACGAGGCCAAAATCTGCTTGCCGACACTAGTGACAGAAGGGACCTAATCCTATCCATATGCTCTCTCGAATCGGTTAAGCCATAGTGTAATCCTATCCCACCAATTAGGACACTAGCAACACTCAAAAGGTGATATGAAAAGATAATCTCTTCTATTTATTTATTTATTTATTTTTTCTTCACTTCTCATTTAAGTTATATCTTGCACAGATCTTTAAGAGAATCTTTTTGTAATTGAATATTGCACAAACTAATCAGCAGATTTTACCATAGAGAGAAGTATTTAATAGGAGACGAATGGTAGGTAGCTAGGTTAAACTATACCAGTACAGAAGGGTACTCTTGCTCAGTCCTGTCATAAAAAAATAAAAGAAGTGTACGGTTTAATTAAAAAACTAAGCATACGGTTTAATTTGGATTGTACCATGTAGACAATTATTGCTTTTGTTTCTTTTTTCTTTTTCTTTTTTTAATAAGTTCATAGAAAATGGAGGATAAGAATTTAAATTAGTAATATTTGTTTTATTAAATGTAGTTTCAACCAATTAAACTACTTCTTAAGAATGATCATTACTGTATTAAAAATGAAAAGAATAAAGAAATGGAAGAGAATTGTTGGCCACTCATTCTACCATCCATCATCCATGAGTTGCATTAATGGTTTGGTCTATCAACCCTTCAAATTAAATTGGAAAGAACCCTTTTTTTCTTTTAAAATAATTTATTAAATTAACATTGGTTTAAAATATATATTTTTAATAAAGAATGAGATTTTTATATGCATTTTTAAAAAATTATGGTTCACAAATATCTTACTTTATGCAATTTATAAATATAAAGGATTAATGCACATAATCTTCTAATAAAGAGCCAAAGTTGACACACGTTCTTTCAAAAAAAAAAAAAAAAGAAGAAGAAGAAGTTGACAGACGTTATGATCTTAATTAAATAATTAGGGCCTTAACAATAAATAAATAAATAATTAGGCATGGGGATATCGATGCAGACGAATAAGTGCAAGGTAGATCGCAGACAGAAGTGATATATATATATATATTAAACGGAGCCAGCTTCGAAATCTTATTTATGTTACGCTTGCTTTATTGGGTTTTAGAAAATGCATATATTATATACACGTACTACACGTACAGATAATGATCCTTTCCAACGAGATTCGGGACAATGGGCCATTGCTCATAATTGAGTACTTTTTTCACTCGTTTTATTTATATTGAGGTAACTTTTTATAAAAATTAAATTTTAATTTAATAGTAATTTTTAATTTCACCTAAAAATGTACGAAAATAAATGTAAACTCCTCTTATTTAACTGTCTTTAAGTTCATGAACATGGCTATTTTTATTTATTTATTTATTAACAAACGAATTATCTTTATTGATATAAAATCAATCTGGAGCAAAATGGTCCCATCATATAATGCTAAAGATATATGTTGAAAACTCTAGGACTCCAACACCAGCGATGAAGGGATAGGGGATTGGTATTGGCCATCTCCCCCCCTCCAATTCCTAACAACAACAAAATTTTAAGGTAAAAAAAGAAAAAATTATAAGCTTTAAAAAAATAATAATAAAAAAGCCAACCGGCCCCTAGCAGCAAATTATTTTGACTCCTGGCCCCTACCCATAATAGCTTTTAGCTCCGTCCTTGCCCAACACTATCTATGACATAGTCAATAGCTTCTTGGACTATTACAAAATAACACCTTAAAAATGTCATTATCACAATCAATATATAGATCTACCACATACACCAACAAATCACGTTTCTAGTTGCTATCTCTTTCATCAATGTCAATTCTTTCATAAACTATATAACTCCTCCGTCATTAGTCAATGGTTTGCTCCAAAAAAAAAAACTTACCGAAAACCATTCCGTTATTTTTAAGTAAAATGTAAGAAAACAACAAATCCAATACATGTTGCAGCCAAAGCAACAGCATATTTGTCTTTTTCAAAAAAAAAAAAAAAAAAATTGCTACAAACTGATTTGTAGCTAATTCATACAAACCAATCTAAGAAAGTGAAATATGTCTCTTAGCATATGAGAATCACATATTTTTTTAATGATATGGACTCATATTTTTTTTTTAATAACTATGGAACACATCACTTTATTAGATTTGTTTGTATTAATTAAGTACAAACCAGTTTGTAGCAAATTTTTGTCCCCCACTCCCAATAATGACATCACTGACACGCCAACATGTGATTGGTAGAACGATGCATAAAGGCCAGCAATTGGAAAGAAGGGGTGACTGGCAAGCATGATGAACGATAGCTTGGATGGTCTTAATTGATGGAGAAAGCCAGATCTGATTCTAAAGCAAATAGATTTAGAAACCCCATCAGATCCAATGGGATGGCTATGCGCAGAACATGGCAGGCCGATAGAGAGTCTAGACGGCAGATCTAAGCAAATGAGGAAAGAAGAGAGAGGAAGAGAAAGGAAGAAGTGGGAGGAGGAGGGTTTCCCTCCTCCCGTGCCATCTAGTTGAACATAACTATTAATTATAAATATTAACATACTAATATATTAATTAGTTAGTTCATATATATATACTAAGTACATATAGTTAACTATGGTTAATATATATTTTCATATTAAGCTATTTAGCATGTATATTAGCTATAGTTATAAGTTATATATATAAATGATAATTATATGTCGAATTAGAGAGCAGAGACCACATCTCATGGAGCGGAGGTTACTAGTTCGAATCCTTTCTCCCCCCTTTTGTGTGAACATGTCAAAAAAAATGATAATTATACGTGTGTGTAATTATAGATGCTATTACCATCCATTTGCTAGGTTTTTAGGGTTGATTTGCTCAGCACTTGCACTGCATTATTGTTTGTTCATTATATTCATTATTATTCATATATAGAAAAGAGATTAATGAAAGAAATCTCGATCTAATCAATGAATCATAAAGCTAGGCCGGAGAAAGACGATTTTCTCTCTTTATTTACTTGACTTTCACTCGAGTTACATTACAGCATAGTTAAGGACAACTTATTTTAGGAGGAACATCTTGAGCCAATACGAAGAGTACTTAGCGTATCTTTTCAAATTGTCCTTATAATCTATGTAAGTGAAGCCAAATCGAACGGTGTAACCGGCATCCCATTCAAAGTCGTCAAAGAAGGACCACGCATAGTACGCCTTCACATTTGCACCATCTCTGCCAAAATTTCAGAGTTAAAAACCTAATTAAAATCCTCAAGCAAAATTAAAATAGTTATATTTTGAGAGACGCTAGGTTACTATATATATATATATTTTAGTTTTTACTATAAACTTTTACTCATGGTATTTTACTATCTTTCCTTTGAAAAAAAAATGATTAAAAATAGATTTTTTTTTTTTTTTTCAAAGTTTAACCCATTGAGTATTACAAATATACTTGTTGAAAAGCACTCACTTGATAGCCTTTGCAAGATATGATAAATGCCCGTAATGGTATCTTATCCTCAAGCTATCCTTGCGGGCCTCTTTAATTGGTATAGAGCTATTATTTGCGTCAGCCAGTCCTGCAAAGAGAGTATAATAAATAATATTACTAATATTAATTCAGGCACGACACGTAAAAATAAAGAAAATTATACTTACCCCTCAACCTTCCACCATATTTACCACCATATTTACCACGTTTTCTCAATATTTGAAGAACGGTATAAAAATTTGGTAAGGCACATTAATCAAATTGAAAAAACGTTATAAATTGGATGGTATATTAAGAGGATATAAGTAATTTCCTATAAAAATAAAATAAATAAATATATAACAAGAGATAAATTGTTATACCGTTCTCTGTTATGTATATAACAGGATTATTGTATTTTTCTTTTATATATAGCATAAGCTCATGGAGTCCCTTTGGGTGGATGAAGAGCCAGTCCAAAGATGTCTGCAAAATCATTTACATCGTATTGGTTAGTAGCAACATATGTAGCATACAAAAATATAAGTAATGTTACTCTTCTCACACATTTATCATATACTTTTTTTTTTTTTTATTTGAAGTCTCTAACATGAGAATATCCCACTTAAAATGAGAGTGAAGAGTTGCATTATTTCACAAAAATATACACATGTTCATGGAGGCAGAGTGGGTTTATATGTGTGTTTACCGGAGTGCCGATAGGAATCCCATTCTTAACAGCTGTGGCAACAAAGTACATGAATTGGATTAGATAATAAAGAATAAGACAAAGTTTTCATTTAAAGTGGATCAGAGAATTTCTCTAATTCAATCTATTAAATTAATATGTCTTTAGAGTATGTGATTTTTCACGTGTATTTTTATATCATTTGTCAGTTCTATTAAAAATATATGTGAAAATTACATACTCAAAAAATATATGTCAGTTTAATAGACTGTATTAGAAGAATTAAAATGCAAATAAAAGAAAATTATTATAGTTTTGGAGCATACTAGTGAGAGTGAGTTGTCTGTCTGTAACATAACTAACGTTGACACCATTGGCTGAGGGAGCGCTTTCTGCATAGTTTGTGGTATAATAGTTTACGCCAAGAAAATCAAGAGATCCTTTTAGCAACTTGGATTGAGCTTCAGTGAATTTTGGCAGCCGATTACCCGCCAAAGATTTCATGCTCTGTGGATAGTCACCATATATAATCGGATGGGCAAACCTACATGAATTTTGAACAACATTAAACATTTTGGTGCGTATGATAGCAGCAAATAAGTATTGTTCTAATGAAGATTTTCATGAGAAAAATACCATCCAAACAAAAATCCAGAGTTTAGACGTTGCCTCGCGGCAGGAAGCTGTTTGGTATTTCGGCTCAAACCAATGGCTCACTATTGTGATCCCAATCTTCCCCTTTTGATGTGGCTGCACACAATTCATAATAAGTTAATCAAGTGAAGTCCAATGAACACTTCTATAATATTCTCTATTTTCTTTCTTTTTCATCTTTTTTTTATACAAACCTGGTATTTATCCTTGTACAATTTCACGGCGGCTCCATGAGAAAGAAGCAAGTGATGAGCGACAATGTAAGATTCAGTAGCGGAGTTACCAGCGGTGCAATTTCCGACGTAATTCGAACATCTTCCCGGTGCAAAAGTACCAGTGGTGTACCCATTGAGGCTTAATCCATTTGGTTCATTCATTGTAACCCAATGCTTAACACGATCACCAAAAGTTTTAAAGCAAAAATCCACATAATCTGTATAATCCTTCCTGCTCATAAAATTGGAGAAACATATTTATTGATACGGTAAAACTTTTGGGCATTGTAGAGTTCTTTGTTTTTCTTTTTTTCGTTTTACACAAACTTGGGATTTAAGAGTCCACCATATTCATCATCGAGAGCTTGAGGGTTATCATAGTGTAAGAGAGTGACGAAGGGCTTGATACCTACGAAAAAGCACTTATCATATTTATATTACATCAATATAAATAGGAATATGTTTCTTTTCCTTTTTTTTTTTTTTTTTTTGAAGAAGAAGTATATTTTCCATTTTTAATAAGAATAGGTGTTCGATTTAGTAGGAAAACGGATTTGATTTCCTAAATTCTTTAGTTACTTACGATTAGAGAAATAATTTTCCCAAAGAAATTGACATGCATGTATGGAATTAGAAGAACAAAATTGCTGGAAAAGAAATTAAAGGACAAGAATGAAATTTGACCATTAGACAGGAGCTCGTTGATTAAGTTGTTGTAGAATTTGACGCCCATTGGATTCACTCCTCCGCTTAATTTACCCTCTGTAAACATAATTGTAATATCAAATATAGACAAATGTTAAAAAAACTATATCTTTATTTGACTTTGCTAATATAATACTATCAATTAGCTATTTTGATCAGCTATTATTAAAAAAAAAAAAAAAAAATCAAGAACTAATTAATGCTGCCATATCAACAAAATATAATAAAAATATAGTTGCTCTTATATATTATTGGATTCCATTAGAGAAGTACATTGAATATAAATTGTTAATGAATTGAAATGGGTCCCAACACTGAGATCATTTTATAATGGGACCCACTTACATGATTAATTATTTACTAATTATAAGTAGAGACCAATATAATGGGTGGTGGAGATTGATCTAAGGATGATCGATCTTACTCGGTAATATTCTGGACCATGAGATAGAAAATCTGAAGGAGTCCAACCCAACTCTTTTCATCAATTGTATGTCCTCCTGTTGAATTTTTCAATTATTAAAAGCAATTAAATAAATAAATTTTTACAACGAAAACTTATAACAAACATTAATTCTACCTTATAACGATGATAAAGGTCAAAGGCTACATCTCCGTGCTAGCATCCCAAATTTTTCTGTCAAGCCACCATATAAATTTCTCAAAACAAAAATGAAAAACAAAACAATAGAACAATATATAATTAGGAATTAAAACATGTTAAAAATGTTAAGAAATATCCATTTAGATCGATTTTAATTTTATATTTTTTCCAAACTCGATGGTCAGAATGGCTTATGAACACCATAAGAGGCAAAGAAGTCTCTGTACCTAAGAGTTGTAGCCACAGCTTTAACTCTTTAGTTATTTATTCTTTTGACTTCTTCTACCCATTGTTTGAAAATAAGCCATTATGTTTGCTTATTTAAGTCATACGGTTATTGTTATATTGGGGGCTGCTCAAAAGAAAGAAGTAAGAGAGCAATGTGGGCTGGCTTCTGTAGAGATCGAAAGAAATATATATATATATTTGTATTGTTTCCAGAAATTGGAAGAACCAGTACTGTAGAAGTGAGACAAATTGGGTATATTTGGGGATTTGGGTTTGTGAGAGATTATACACTCTTTTGTATTCTCATTTTTTGAATTATTAAAATCCTTCTATTGTTACATTATGGACGTAAGCAAATTATCGAATCACGTAAATCTTGTGTTCTTATTGTTTTGTTGTTATTTGGTTTATTTTTCTTTAAATACTACATTACGCTTGTTCCGTTTTATTGATTGTGTGAAAGATTCGTGATCTTTCGCACAACAAGGACAACCTCAGATGAGAAGCTGTCGGAACAGTTGGGGCTGAACAACTTTTCTCACATGATCCGGTCTGAAATGGGATACGTACTGAAGTTTCATGGAATTAATTGAACAGTCTCTTCGATGGAAGTTTTTGGGTGTTGTGTACTCTTTAATTTACATGAAAAAAGAATAAATATGCATGACTGAAAGCTAGCAAAAATAGGAAGACCAAAAACTCAACATGTTAATTAACAAATGTTGGATACATGTTGGGATTTTATGAGTGTTAGAATCACAAACACAGAGAGAGATAGAGACCTGGATGTTTCTTGGTGAAAGTATCCCATATGCTAAGTCCCCTGCCATCGATATGAGCTGCTCCTTCAGACTGGCCAAAAAAGAAATAATGTTCAAATAATTAATGTGTTTTTCCAGCTTCTTGCTTTCGTTATATATATATATATATATGAGAAAACCTGGTAAGCAGCAGAACCAGCTCCAAATATAAAATCAGCAGGAAAACTGCTCCGGTTAAAAGGCACCGAATAATGGCTGGGTTTTGCAGCTCCAGCACTGCAAGCACACAAGGAGGCCAAGGCCAGGAAGCAGAATAGGAAAGGAACTTTAACTATTGTCATCTCTAAGTTTGCTGCTTAAAGATACCTACCTTCAACCTCTCCCCCTCTATTAAATATATAAAGAATTTCAAGAGGGAACAGTTGACTGATTCAAATCATTGTACTGTTCTTTCTGTTATCCATAAATTATTTTAAAACCACGTTTATCTTTCGTACTATTCAATTATTTTCTTGGCAATGTTGGGATCGAGATCTCTTCATATTAGAGAGAAATATAAGGATCCCAGATTACACCATGTGTTCCACTCAAACTTATATAATAAAATATTAATTAATTTTAAAAAAGAAAATCAAATAATAAAAAAGTAAAATCAAATAAAATAAAAGTGGGATGGCACACCTCGGTTGAGCCAACGGGTGGCTTGATCTGGGTGGCTGGCACCATGGCCCTTGGGGTGGTTCGCCACCCCAAGGGCCAAATCTAAAATTTTCAATTTTTTTGGCCCTTAGGGTGGCCAAACCATCCCTAAGGGCCATGGGGGCAGCCTCGCCACCCCACTCACCACCCCTAGGTCCAAATCAAAAAAATTGAATTTTTTTGGCCCTTGGGGTGGCCACCCACTAAGGCATGGGTGGCTTGGCCACCCTGCATCGATCGTCTAGGGTGACAACCCCAATATTTTTATTTGATTTTACTTTTTATTATTTGATTTTAATATTTTAATATTTCTATTTTATTTTCTTTTAAAATTAATTAATATTTTATTGTATAAATTTGAGTGCGACGTGGCATGATATTGGATGTTTGATGAAAATAGACGCTAAGATTAACAATATGAGATTCTCATATTTCCCTCTAATATGAGGGGATCTCGATCCATCTACACTACGCAACTCACATTTGCACCTTCTCCATATCTACATATGTCGTGCATCATTATTATAAAGTTTAAATGAGAGAGTATTAAAATATTAATTTTTCTTTAAAACAAAATAAAAAGATGAATAAGATCAATTGTAATTATTTTACCTGAATGTGATAATTAATAGCAGTACTTGACCGTCGGGAGCTGTAAAGGAATAGCCTAAACAGTGAGAATCACAGACATTTTCTCAAATTTGACAGAACCATAACTTGACCTAATTGCATCAAAGCATCAGTTGAACCCAATGCAGCTAATACTATTAGGATTAATCATTTCAATTTCAACTTTAACCCTAACAATTTTATTTTCATTTTCATTTTTTTTACCTTTTTATAAAAAAAAATTAAAATTTTATATCACATCAATCATTTCTTACTATAGTAACAAAATTTAAATCATTTGTTTAATAAGGAATGTGTTTGGTAAACTCGTTGTCCCTAATATATTGTAACCGAATGGATTGATGTAGAAGAAAGTAAAAATGTTTGATATAAAAAATTAAAAAAGTTATTTGAAAAATGAAAAAAAAATTATTTTATAGTAATTTTTAGATATTAATAAAATTAAATGTTGTGATATTTAAAATAAATAATGTAATATAAAATTAAAAATTAAAAAATAAAAATAAAAATTTGATGTCAATTTTTTTTTAGAAAAATGAAAGTGAATATCATGACATCCAAGAAAAGAGAAGAAACAGGGCCGAGGCCTTTGTCTGTAACCCTGGCGACAAGGGCCTTACGTAGAATGATGCATGAAATGATGAAAAGGCAATTAAAAGTTGTACCTAGAAGACAAATGGGAGACAGCGGAGGACAAAGATATCAGAATGTCAGACCTCACTCTCACCCCCATTTGAAGAAAAAGGGGCAAAGATGTCAACTGCCTATTTTTTCACTGAAAATAGATCTTAATAATAGCCCTGTTTACAGGAGGAACGGGATGGAACGGGATTGAGATTGGAATTGTAGTTGTAGTATATCTGAGTTGATACCAAATTTTATTTTAAAAATATCCTCATTTTATTCTAAAAATACCCTCACATTTGTTGAGTAAAGTGATGGCATTTTTAAAACAAAATGAGGACATTTTGAAATAAAATTTGGTGTTAGCCTTAGAACAGCCGTCGGCATTTTGTTTCAAAAATACCCTCAGTTCACTCAATATATGTGAGGACATTTTTGAAACAAAATTTAGTGTCAACTAGATACATTACGGCTACAGTTTCAATCCCAATCCCAATCCCATTCCACCCGCAAACGGAGCCAATAATTTGGCATGGGGATGCAGACGAATGCACACAGATAACGTGGACATATTAATGTCCAAATTATTTATAGACATGATTGATATGTATCAAATTGGGCCATGTTCTTAGATTGGATAGAGAAAAGGTTGGAGGGGACAATTCGCCAGGACTCTTAATTACACCTGTCCTTAGTTTTGGATAGAGAGATTTTAGTAATTTTGTTGATTAAATTACTAATAATTTAAATAGAGCAGATTTAATTTGGACAAATACATAAAACACTTGTAATTTTTTTTTTAAAAAAAATACTTTTATGAAATTATTTGAAATAAACTTATATTAAACATGCTTAATTATTGGAAAAAAATATATATTTTACCTTCTTGAACTAATTACTTATTTGCACTCCTAACCTCAATGTTTAAAAGTTGACATTTTACTTCCTAAAGTATCTAACATTAGCAATTGATCACATGAAATATACTTTACTTCTGAAGTATTCGAATTGACATTTTACCTTTTGAAATAACTTAGTTTTGGAGATAAAGTGTCAACTTAAATGAGTAAAATGTCAATTTAAAATATTTTAAGAGAGTAGAGTATACTTCATAGGGTCAATTGTCAATATTAAATACTTTGGGAGATAAATAGACAATTCAAGAGATAAAATGTATTTTCTCATTAATTATTTCAAGAAAATATATATAAACAAGTATATATCGAACTTTTTACTTATAACATAAAAAAAAAATTAAATTGGTCGTGCTTTAATTTGAAAACAAATGGCCTATTTTCTAAAAAACAACGTATTTTATATTTTGAAATGTGGTTCGTTTACTAAATGTTTTGCTATTGTGTTATAATTCCATAGACAGTCCAAACATATACATATATAGATAGATATATCATATATGGACCCACATTATCATGATTCATGATGTTGGAGGGCTCTTTTTATTATATTATTTTTTCGAATCTCTAATAATTAAACTAGATAGGCCCTGCTTTCTGCCAAATTTAAGTGGGACTGATAAAGATAACAAGCTGCACGTGATAAGTGTCATACAATTATTCAGAACACTAGGGGCCTAGATCACCCCATGATATCATATATATATATATATATATATATATATATATATATATATGGACCCATATCATATGCATTATTGCATGTATCACTGTATCAGAATGCAAAAGATTCCAAGGAACACAAAAATCTCTTTTTCTAATATTTAAATTCTCTCTCTCTGTATATATATACTGTTTCATTTTATTTTCAGCTTAATTCATTCATTAATTCTGATGTTTATTTAATTTATTTAAGTTTCATTGGATTTAGAAACTTCTTGAACCACTTGGCTGAGTTTTAGGGTATCTTTTAACCGTCCTCAAAATCTACATACACCATCCCAAACCGAACAGTGTATCCGTCGCCCCATTCAAAGTTGTCCAACAATGACCATGCAAAGTATCCCCTCACATTCACTCCATTCCTGCCAAAATCCAAACAATATTATTCAATCTTATAATTAAGAATCATATGTATTGTAATGTCATGATGATATTCTTTACACCTATTTCACAATGGTTGACAATACGTAATGTGTTTTAAAACTACTTAAAACACATCATGTCAACAGATGTGAAATGAGTGTGAAGAGTTGTAGTATTAATTACTCTATTTTAATAGATTGATCTGAAAAATTTCTTTAACCTGGTTTAAAGGAAAGTTTGTATCTAAAATAATAATACTCACATTATGGCACTTTGAACAAATGAAAGATGGGTATTATAGTAGTCAATTCTCATGTTGTCTTCGAGAGAGACTTTACCATTATTAAGCTCATCGACCCTACAAAACCATTGCATATATATATATATATATATATAATGTATTAGTAATTAAGGATTTAGGATGAGTAATTGATCCAATTAATTAATTTGATGCAGAATTAATTAATATACCGTTTTCAGTTATGTAGATGACTGGGTTGTTGAATTTATTTTTGTAGAGCAAAAGATCTTGAATTCCTTGTGGATAAATAAAAGCCAGTCCGAAGCTGCCTGTAAAATCATTTTGGCCGGGGAAAAAATAATTAATAATGCAAATCATACTCTAATTAAAGGGTTAAAAAAATTGGTGTATATATGTTAATTAATCACTAGTTAATTAAATAAATGTTAATTTAACAATTTTTCTATATATGATAATACCTTTGGACCGATGGGAATCCCATTTCGCTCACCTGATCAACGCAATGGATCGATTAAATGCATATATAGAAGAAGTTTATGAGGATTAAATTAATATTTAGGGAAATTGATGAATATTCAAAAAAAGAAAAATCATTAATTAGAATAATTAATAATTACTAACTTGTAAATCTTAGGCATGAATCTGTGAGGTAGCTAACGTGTTGAGTTTGGCAAGGAACATGTGAAGCGTAATTTGCAGTGTAGTAGTTTATCCCAATGAAATCAAAGGATCCTTTAACCATTGAAGATTGCTCCCTCGAAAATTGTGGCAGACGTTCTCCGATATGGGTAACCATTTCTGCTGGGTAGGATCCAGATTTTAGTGGTTCCATAAACCTATAAATATTATGGAACATCTCAAATTAATTGGCTCTGTTCTCCAAGTGATTAAAAAGTAATTAACAAGTTTGATTAATTTACATGGCGATCCACGGATCGAGACACCGCCTTAATTAATGTAATGGCTTAATTTAATGAAATAAGAAATTTCACTTATTCTCGTGAATTGTTACAACGTCATCCTAAAAGTACAATGTGAGTATTCGATATATCACCCAATTCACTCCAATTAAAGAAACAAAAATTACCAAGATACCAATAAAATACAACGAGAAATAAAAGGGACATTTTACTTATTAGTCGTTCATGAGTTAATGAAAAATTGATTGGAAGGAGGTGATACATCGATGTATCAAACTTTTGAATTTTGGAAAGGGCATTACAAAAGCCATGATAGTTCAAAAGGGCAAGTAAAGTTTCCTTTTATGTAGTTGAGTCCAATTAATGTCTAAATCTTATTACTACTTCCTGAGATATATATGGGATTTTCTCACACACGGCATTACAACCCTTGGTTTTAAATCTAGAAAGTATTTTAGTCTATGGTGATGACATCTTCGTTCAAAAGTTGAGACAAATCTAAAAGTAATTCAATCTGGGAGAAATGCTTAATTACCAGCCATAGGTGAAAGCAAGGCCTCGAGATGCTGCATCCTTGTCTGCAGTTGACCGGGTTAATGGCACGATCCATGGTGAATTTAGTGCAATCCCAATTTCTCCCTTCTGAGATGGCTACATAAATAATCATCTGTACATTCTTAATTTGGACTATAAGGATCTCTTGGAATTCTCTACTCAAATCTCATAAAATTCGGGCAAAGAGTGTGATGGGGCCGGGACAAGCTAGGGTAATCACCCCCAGCGCAGATTAACCCGAATTTTGTAGAAGAATTTTAGGTGATCCGGATAGTTTAAAACCACATTAATGATAATTGAGTGCTAGTGCATTACAAAAATCACCGGATCTTAATTTAATTAGGCCATTCAATTTTAAAAATAGGTGGAAGATGATACAAATTAACAACATGAAAGAACCTGGTATTTGTCCCTATAGACGTTGACTGCAGCTGCATGAGCAAGAATCTGGTGGTGTGCAACCACATAGGGTTCAGTCCCCGAATCACCCCCAGCGCAGATTAAGGGCAACCACTTAGAGCACCTGCCTGGTGGAAATGAACCATATGCATACCCCAAGCTAGTGAAGGTGAGTGGCTCATTTAAGGTGATCCAATGCTTCACTCTATCACCAAATTCTCTGTAGCATAGCTCAGCAAATTCTATGAAGTCATTCCTGTTTATATAGTTAAATTGCATATTTGGTTTAAGTACGTTGTATGGTTGAGAGTGAATCATAATCTCCTATAATTTATTGTCCAGATTTTAAATGTGAAAGAGTTCTTATGGAGGTGGCCGGGAGCATTGGCTTAAAGCTTGCTTAAACAAGTGAGTCATTATATATTAATTACTTTTTCACATTTGCTGAAAACTGTGTTGGGAGCGAGACATATATATATATATATACATATATATATATATATATATATATAAATATAGTCATTACTTACACAATGTGGGGATTCAAAAAACCTCCATAGGCATCATCAAGTGCTTGTGGAAGGTCCCAGTGGAAAAGAGTCACAAATGGCTTCAGTCCTGCAGGAGATAAAGAAATATTTATTTGGAGAGAGAGAAAGAGAGGAGATCGAGAGAGAGTTGGGTTCTGACCATTTGATAGAAGTTCGTTTATGAGATTGTTGTAATATGTAATGCCTTCATGGTTCACTCCTCCACTCAACTTTCCACCTGATCAATGTGTAAGATAGAACTTAAATAATTGATACTAGCTAGTACTGTTGTATGAAATCAGTAAATAAGGGTAGCAATTGGTTTATGGGTTGAGTTGACGAGTAATGAGTATATAATTATATTGACCTGACCACCATCCATTTAATTAAACTTGTAATAAAAAAATAAAAAATGTTTTAGTCATTAGCTTACTTGGTAGTAGCCTGGACTAAGAGATAGAAAATCTGTAAGCATCAAATCCGATGTCCTTCATTATACCCACATCTTCCTGTCAAATTACCCAATTTAATATCAACCCACGTCTTCGAATTGAATATTGCTTTAAGTATAATGAAATAAGTGGTATATATTTATATAATACCTTGTAACGATGATATGAATCATCGGCAAGCACGCCACTAGAATGGTCCTTTATCTTATCTGCACAATTACCACCAATTAATTTCCTCAAATTGTAATGTCCTTTATATACAAGCATTTCATCTAGAATTTATGGCTTCAAGGCTTATATAATAATAATAATAATAATAATAATAAAAATTTGTTGAGGGTCATGATAAATACAGTAAAGAAAATTAAGAAAATGATAATCATCATAACTAAAACTGGACTTCGATCTCTATTACACTTGGGCCTTGTTTGATTTGCGAAATGTCTAGTCCTTTTAAAAAGGATTAGCTACTAAAAAATAGAAAAGTGTGGAATATACTAGTTATGTCTATTCCTTTGTTTGGTTGTAATGTTGGAATAGAACACTGATTATGTATTCCTTCACTTGGTACAATACAATAGGTCGGTGAATGGAATCATATTGTAATCAAATTTCCTAAAATACCCTTATAATACAAATATAATTTATATTGTTAAGGACTTTCTTTCTTTATTATTTGAAACATAAACAACTATACTATAATTTTTTTAAAATATATATATATATATATATATGTCAGGTATGTTGCATTATTTTATTTTATTTTTTCAATTATGCTACAAAATTATTTATATAAAAAAATCATATATTCATCATATCACCATTTTAAAAATAAAATAAAAAACTATGAAAAGCACATCAACCATCTAGATATTATTTTGTAGGAACTCAATTAAAATGGTATAGTAATCGTTTCTTAATTAAAAAATGTAAACATGCATGCACGCAAAACCAGCAAAAAGATTTTTTTTTTTTTTTGGCTTCTAACAATATATATAATATATACAACAACAATTGTTATGAATTTTGTTTACAATATATATACATACCAATAAGACTCATAAGAGGATGCCATAAAAAATTAAAAATTAAAAAAAGAAAAGAAAAGAAAAGATAGAGAAAGAAAGAGCGTGATGAAAAAAAAATCTATATGCAACAAAAATTGTTAAGAATTTTGTTTATATATATATATATATATATATATATATATATATATATATATATACCAATCAGAGGATGCTATTAAAAAGAAAAGGAATACAAAAAATATATATATATTAAAAAAAACAGGTACAGAAACAGAAAAAGGGATAAATAAAAATTAAAAAAAAACATAGAAAGAAAAAAAAAATGGGGTTTTTTGTGGCAATTTACATGATTAATTTAATCCTACATGAAATGATTAGTTAAACTACTCATTTTTTAGAAGCTTAGTTAACCGTGTGTGTATGAGATTAGTAGTCTTATGGGAATAAACAATTCCCATAAATAATGTAATCAAACAAAGGAATAGCTATAGAATTAGTTAGTCCTTTCCAAGAGTTTATTCTGCAAACCAAATAAGGCCTTAGTTATTTCATGGCCAAGATTAGATTTCACAAATTTAATAGTGTATATATTACTACATGTTGAATATATTGTCATTTCATTTATAATTTTAATTGATATGATATCAAGAACACCATTAGATGAAATAAAACAAATTAATCTTGAATATATATTGTCTTTTCGAGTGAAATTGAGAGGATGGCTGTTCAATTAATTGATATATCATTAATTTATGGTAAGAGTCAAAGAGTTTTTTAGTTTCTATTTTAGGACTTGTTATTGTGCAAGTGCACCTACTTCTCTTTCTCAAAGCCATGATCTTTACAAGGCGTTGAACACCAATTCAATAGATAATGTAATCATATTATTTTACAACACACACCAATATCCTCTGGAATTGAATTGTTCACCTACATTAGAAAGTGTCAGAAAATTTTTGCTTTTGCATATATAGTTTGAAGTAGTTGAGGATAGTCATGAATGACCACCAACCTCTGAAGAAAAAACCTCACACATTACACCACTACACTTCTTTCCTAACACATAAGCAAACACACAAAGACCGACTGAATTCTCTGTAATAGGTCCTATCTAAAATATTGTATGATCTATCCAAACACCTATGCGGGGTTGAAACAAATTCTTACATGAGACTGTTTTATTGCACGGAATCTAAGGTCTTGTTTATCAAATGACAACACACTCTTCAACTTAACACGCCCTCTATATGAATACACTCTCTCTCTTGAATACAAGACGTTGTTTCCCTGCCTAATTAATAAAGGCGTCAGCCATCTTTTTTGTTAAATGACCATAATGTCCTCTCATGTTGCTATGGGTAGGGGTAAAATGGGAACTGATGAACATTGTGGATAAAAGGGTAAAAATAAAAAATGATAAAACAAAATTTCAAATATGCTGAGTTATTATGCGCAACATTACCCTGACATTTTATGAACAGTGCTAAACAGTATTGTGTTCAAATTTGTGGAGGAATGTGTTGTCATTTGCCAAACACCCTTTAAATCTCATAAACGCATCTGGGTATCTTTGAGTGAAAGTGTCCCATATACTTGGTCCTCTACCACCTTCATTTGCTGCACCTTCATACTGCATAGCCAAAACCAAAATCAAATTTAAAAAACCCACTTGTCATGGGCTTTGAGCATTCATTAAAGCTTACGTAAATCCAAAAACAAACCTGGTAAGAGGATGAAGCTGTGCCAAATAGGAATCCCGCCGGAAAACTGCTACGATTAACATAATTGGGAGTGGCAACGCCACCGGAAGCCACCAGCTGGACAAAGAGAAAGAGAAAGAGAAAGAGAATGAGAGGGCCTCTAATCACCATGGTTGATTGCTTTGATTCTCATGCAAGCTATCCCCTTCTTAATCTACCTTTATTATATAGGCCGGAAAGCATATTAATATATAATGAATTAGACGATACATATTTCATGTTTTGTTAAATACCCCTAATGCCGTCAAGCTTTGAGAACTATTTGCACTTTGTTAGGGTATTTTTGGTACTCAAGATTACATTTCATGCATAAGAGACGTGTAGATTCAGCCAGGCACATCATGTAAATGGACGACTATTATTAAAGCCTTTATTGACAACCTAATTATATAAAGCCTAGAAAATCTATACATGGCCTTAATTTCTATCACCGCTACAATAATATTGAGCATTTGTGTCCTTTTAGAAAAGTTTACATCTTCAAGATGTAGTTCAACTGTTGAGACCACGTTTAATAAAGCGGAAGTTATTAAATACGAATCCTCCTCCCCTTCTTTACGGACATATAAAAACTAAAAAAAAGGATCTACAAACATGAAAAAAGGTAATTAAAGTAGTGAGCGACCTTTTAAACAAGACACTTGCAAAGGGTATCAAATCTATAGTCTTTAAAAAAATCAGCCAACTTTTTATTCTTAATGTTGTAGAAACCAAGACCTTTTACCATAAAAATCACAATTTTATTGCAAGACGTCAATTTTAAAGTGTATCTATATGCCGTCACTTTATAAAAAAAATATAGTTCATTCACTACCTTTTATTAAAACGCATGAAAAAAATAAGGGACTCTAATTCTCTTTATTCTTGTAGTATTCTTGTATTACACCTTAAAGCTGATGTGATATGGTCCCCATAACATATGGTGCATGAAAATGATTTTTTTTATTGGGAAAACCAGGTCACATTAGTTTTGTGTGATACAAGAGCGATGCATAGCATTACTTTACAAAACATGATGTAGCGGAACTGCTGTTGTAACACCCAATCTCATATAAGTGAGTAAATTATAAACGAGTTCATGTCTCATATAAAGTGTGTGAATTACAAACGAGTTTATGATTGTTAAGTCTCATATTGTGATTTTAGAGAAATTCAATTACAACTTGATTAATTATTTTAGAGTAATAATGCAAATATCACTTGTTATAGTAAGTTCTAGCTATTAGAAAAATGGTAATGAGGTCACAGAATATATATATATATATATATATATATATATATATATGCATTTTTGCATCATGCCGTGGGAATTTCCCATTTGTCAAAGTAATTAAGGCTTCTTTTGGAGACGCACGGCATCTATTTTTAAACTAATTTTTTTCACCGTGTGATAATATATATATATATATATATATATATATATATTATCTCTGAAATTTAATTTGAACTATGAAATGATTTCTCCACGATAATGGTCATCCAAACAATGAAATTTCTAAAATATCCATGCCCCAAAATTTATTTTAAAAAAATCTTTTTAATTTTTTTACATCCAAACATTGAAATTATTGTAGTGCTGCATGGGCACCAAGAGGTGGATTAAAAGAGCAAGTGCGCTAGCTTGGTGGATTAAAAGAAATTTATTAGTTTATTATAATATTATCAAAAAATGTGTAAACTATGAATTTATTCTATATATTCCATTTAAAGAGGACATCTTTAGATGAATCATTATTATTATTATTAAAATTCCATAAGATGGAAGTGATGAACCATTATATGGATTAAATAATCTTTAAAAAAAAAAAAAAAAGATGAATAGAGCTGGACAATTTCAAGGACCTCCAATTAATTGAAAATTAAAATTTTTGTTAACTAATTATAATTCTTAAGCATACAGCTATATGGACTATTGAAAGAACTCCAGAATAATTAAAATAATTAGAAATAAACTCAAGCCACTTTGGCTATATAATTGGAGTAATTAATTAAACTATGCCCTTCTTGCATGTAAATAGCTAGTGGGTTAATTCATAAACTAGAACAAGAAATTTGGAAAGGACAAACTTAAATTAATTTATACTAGTGGTCGATCGAGGACACTAGATATTTTTTGTAAATTACTTGTGGCTTCAACTATAGACGAAAAGGGCAAAGCTATAATCTTGAAAATGGAAAAGGTAACAAACGATATAAAATAATTAATGCCTAATGAAAACATTTAAAACAAAAATAACAATATAAAACATTCAATCAATTTTTAGATCGACATGTGGCACGACCTCCGAAAGGAACGGAATTCAAAATAATTGTATTTTAGAAACTTTTTTAATGTAGTCACTTGAATTTAATAAATTTAATTTATAATTTTCTTTTCTTTATTATTTATATTTGTTGCAATTATTTTCTAATTAAGATGTTTTCGCAAAAAACAAAAATTATAATGAAAACCTGCGCATATATAGCAGAATGATTATAGGCTAGTTCAAAATAATAGTATTTCATTGAAGAATTAATTGGATCCTGATATAATATTGATGATGAATAATATAATTGTTAGGTAATTAATTAGGCTTAATCTATTTGTTTATTTTCATAAATTACTAATATATGTTTATCCACAATATTGTACGGATACATCCATTGCTAAATAATGAAAAGAGTTAAGAAAACACTCGCAAATATTGTCACTCCATGTGGACGAATTAAACTCTCAAAAGACAATTAGTGAACCCAATTGCATATATTAATGTCAAGTTCTGCTTAGTGCACTTGACAAATACAGTATTCTAGACCTTTCTAAGCCTCATATGGACGATTAGTAATTAAATTGTGTTAAATCACCGTTTATTTCAAAATTTTAATTAAGTTGATATAAAATTATATATGAATCTAATTATTTAATTAATATTATAATATTTTCTCATGTGTGAGCTCAAACTCTCTCTTAATAAGTGAGGTTTAACACATAGAATATTTAATTTAAAATGAAAGCAAATTATATAGATCGCATGACCATGGTTCAAAAGTCACGATCATTGCTCTAATACCATATTAATTGATAAATCAACACCTATAATGAAAACTTAAACCGATAAAAAATAATTGACTCAATCATTTAATTAATATTTTTACATACGGAGAGAGTTCAAAGACACACACACACACACACATATATATATATATATATATATATAAACAAAGGAAATGAGAAGTGTGTAATACAACCATATATGGGAGCTTTAATTTAATTGTTCATACCTTACGCACATGAGAAAGTTGCTAAGAATGTTTATTACAATTGTCAAACAAAATTTGAAGAGCACCCCTTCTGTCTCTTTGTCGTTCTCATGCACACACAGTAACAGAAGCACGACATCCTTGAAGATGAAAATTCTGGATTAGGATTTGAATCTCTGCGTTGTCTTCTCAGGAACAATGGCTAAGAGACCATTTGTGGAGTTCCTTCTGCAGCTTATCAACTTCATCTTCTCCCTCTGTGGCCTAGGTGTACTGTTTTATGGGATATTTTGTTGGATTAAGTGGAAACAGCAGGCTTCAGTGCAATCTGATCATGAAGCTGACGAAGCAGAGTATGTGGCACCCAATCGACGATTGCTCGATATCGATCCATCGGAAGTGCTGTCTGATAGGCTTCCTACAGCTTGGTAAGTGGATTAAGTTTATGATATATATATAATAACAGTTTCTTTTTAGATCAAGGTAATTCATAGCTTTTCATTTGTTCGATGGTTTTAATTGTATTTCTTTGTTAATGAATCTGTTTACATATATCTTTACCTTGGCGATTTAACATGGTATACTAGAACATAAGCCATGAGTTCAAACCTCGACTCCACAGTTCATCCCATGTCAGTTATGTATGCATGTAGATAACACTTGATGGATGTATTCATGTGCATCAATCATACTGTTAAAACTACCCCATAAGATATTAGATATATTACAACTCTGGTGCTGACATGATGTGCATCATGTTTATGCAAATTTTGCAGTTCTGATCACAATTACTCTTAAAACTCCTAGGATCTTGATTATGAGACAAGGTGGTTCTTCCATGGAGTATTTGTTATAATATTAATTACATGATTAAATTTATCATTCTTTTTTTCAATTTAAACTTTAGGAATAAATTGTGATTTAATATAGTATTCAAGTTAAGGTATTGAATTACAACCTTATCTCTGTAATTTGTCTCTCATTTTAACTGTATTCCACGTATTGAACTTTACTTATTAAGAGTGAGTTTAAGATCTAATGTAAAGAAAAATATTAAAATATTAATTAAATAATTAAATTCACTCTTTTCTATCGACTTAAAACTTTTAAAATAGAAAGGTTAGACATTTTTATGAGCCTCATCCACTCCTCTTCACACACCCCTGAAAAAAAAAGCGTAGATAGAACATAAGAATGAAGTAGATAGAGCATACAAGAAAAACAACTGAACAAGAAAGCGAGAGGGCGTACCCAAGTACATAAAGAGTATACAAAAGCAACAAAACAAAAAAGGAAAGAAGACTAGGAAAATCATGCAAACCCTACAACAACTATTCAGAGTCATCTGTCCCAAGATGCATTCTTACTCGTTTTCACCAGCAATGAAGGAATCAGACCACAATCAAGAAGGCAGTGGCAGACTCTTCAAAACTTGGTTCAGCTTATAACTAATGACGTCAAGGAGCTGTAGTTTAGTGCTTCTGTCCTGTGTAGCTTGTGCGCAAAACTCCACTTGGAACGACAAAAAGATTGGGAAATTGAAAAACCAAAGATTGTAGCCTCAACCAAAAAGCACCATTATCATTACAAAAGTGATGGAGATGCTATTCAAGACTGAGAAGCCTCCTTACACTTGATATGAATGAAAGCATGTTCTTCCCACTCAATCGTGCTTACAAAAATGATATCATCTCATGGCATACGTATAGCAACCAAAGCTCAATAATGCCAAAGCACAAACTAAAATCATAATCATCAGCACAACTCTTCGTAGATGGCCCTTTTAGACTCCCCATCTTTTAGTTGTTCTTTCAGAAATGCTATTGCAATCAATTATTCAGGAATCTCTCCTTCCTCTAATTCCTCTGCTGAGAAAACTCCCCGGACACCTGAGAGATCTATTCTTTCTTCTACATTCACTTCCTCAGCAAACTCTCCTTCCAAATCAAGGAAGTCATCAGGATTAATGTCTGCCATTAGATCTGAGTATACATCTATTAAGCCCTGATCAAAATCAAACGCCATCTCAGAAACTCCTGGCTCATTGGTATTGGAGCTGGAATGTGACCTGTTGCCTGCTGCCACTCTTGCCAACAAAGGCCATTCTGATGAGTTATTTGAAGCTTTCTCAGACCTCCTGTACCAATGGGGGAATTGATGCATTGGACTTGAACTCAAATGCTTCATGAGATCACAAACATAAGGATCTGAAGAATTGTTATCATCTATTTCCTCCTCCTTGAAGAGAACACCTTGTGGGCTTAGATTGCTTCCAGAATCTTTAAGCTCCGGTTTATGAGTAACTAGACTGGCATCTTTAATGACTTCAGAATCAAAGCTGTGCGAAGGGAGAAATACATATATTACAGGATACTCCAATATTACCATATTGGCTAATTGTTGCTTTATTGGGGCCTTTACGTCCAACTCACAGAAAGGTGACCCAGGACCCTGCAAAACTCAAAAATATCAGATGACGCAGATAACACATATTTGAAAGACTAATTAAGATGAACAAAACAAGTTATTATCAGGGGGAAAAGGGGTAAAAAGGTCTCAAGGGCCAAGTGCAATTGTAAGCATTCGATTCTTGAGTACTTCATGCAAAAAAAGTTGGGAGGTTAGGCCTATATCCAAGCCACCCCTCCATGCAGCCCATTTAAGTAGGACCAGTACTGGATGATGAGTCTAATGATCCCTTAACTAGAAGATCAAACTGTCCAATACGATTCAAGACCAACAGAAACCCAACCATTAACCATGATCTCCAAGCATAGTTCAACTTGACTTCAGTCCCAGTGCTCGACTTCAAACCTTTTCTTTTTTTTTTTATAAGTCAAGGGGTGCTTGACTTTAAACTATAGTGCAAATGAGATGAGTGCACATATAAAACAATGATAGAAAGTAGTACCGCAGCCTTTTGAGTAGAATTAATTACTAATAAAGCAACAAATGTCTTTATCAGCCAGCATACTACGATCATCTATTATGCAACAACTACAATCAGTTCCTTCTTTTTTATGTAGAAAAAGCAGCCAATTCCAGCCAACAGCAACTAAGAGTATCTCAAAAACTGACTAAAGCATGTAATATATGATCCCCAAGAGCTCTCCAAAGAGGTAGTGGAATGAACAATGAAGCACACAGCAGAAGTGATACCAATGCCTAATAGACACAGATCAAGCAAGAAATAACAGACATAGTTTTTTCGATAGATAAATACAATTCATGCACCTATATGGCATTGACCTTGTAAGCCATCACATGCAAGCCAGACTCCAAGGAAAAATCCAATTTGCAACCAACCAAATTTCTCCTCTAAGGCTAGGGACCAAGTCACCTGTGATTGAAGGTCATAAACTTTTTTTGATTGAAGGTCCTAAACTTTTTTTGGATGAATGATTGAAGGTCCTAAACTTGACATGTAAAAGTGACATTTTGAACTGGTACTATACTGCCAAACTGTTTTCAGAGTTGAAAATTGCTATTTAGATGTCCAAGGTAAAGTATTCAAATGCTATTTAGATGTCCAAGGTAAAGTATTCAACAACACCACCAGTAAGAAGAGAAAACCTTAGGATATTTACGGATGAAAACTTGAGACAATCAAGCTGTTCCTCACAGAATTGCCTTAGCTGATGATTCCATGGCCCAGGTTTTAGATGATTCTCGATAATGGAGTAGAGGTTCATATTTTCATTCACTCTGAAACAACATTAAATGCATCAGTTCTCCATCCAATTGATTCATGCATCAATTTCTTTTTTTTCTTTTTTTTTATTTCTTTTAATTTTTATGTCAACAGGCTGTAAGAGGATAAGAATTGCTACAAAAGAATAGTTCTCTTTAGTATAAAAGTTCATAAGACAGCTCACCCATGATCATGTAAAACAACATTTGTTGAGTGAAACCGCCACTCAATGGTCCACGAGATAGATTTCTTCCTGAAATTATCAATAATAGGAATTATACAATTTAATCAAAAAACAGCAACCGGCACAATACTAGAATCTCAGTTCATCTCCAGTACCATTATACAAAAAATACGTAAGCATAATCACAAACATGCATATAAGTTAATTAGACATTGCATATCTGAGCAATAAGATACCACACATAACCAATATTTTCATCCAACTATAATTGATCATCCAATAAATCCCCCATAAGGAGTTCCAAAATTTCTAATCTTAACCTTTTGTTGTATCGAGTTTGATTTTTCTCTCTTTTTGACATTCCATTAGGGAGCAATAGTAGTTTTGTCCTCCGACTTGCGGCAGCACTCCGAAGGCTGTTAAGGTGACGCGTTAACTTAAAATGAGCATTCCCACACAACTTAGTTCTCACTCTCTGAGCAGATTCTGCAACCCTCTTCACTTCCTCCAGTAAATTATAATCTACACACAGAATATCCAAAACAGAAAAGTATTGGTATAAACATTTAAGAAAAGTAGCAACCTTCATCAATCAAGCTATAACATAATCATTAAGATTTTAAGAAAATAACAAAGAAATATCTCAACCCGTTTAGGACAAAATAATGAGCTTCTCCAAGCAAATTATAAGCCACCCGTGAAATATTATTCAAGCCCATGAAAAAGGGTATTGAACCTGACACTAAAGGATCAATAGGAGGAAATTTTATTTTAAGAAAGTACTAAAATTTCTAAGTCACATAAAGAGCATCACAATTTGATTAAAAAACACCATGTAGAAAACTTCCTCGAGGAAATTATAATCCACGAATAGGAGGGGAAAAAGTCCATAATTGCAACATAGTTCCAAATTAGCAAAATTTAATAGATAATTAGAGAAATTCCGAACCAGCAAACAAAAGGGTGTCTGAATTCAAAGAAACTACAGAATTTGAAAGAGGAAAGGACACCTATTCGCATAGAACACCATGAAAACGTGAAAAGGGTATTGATATTCGAAGCCAAAATAGCAAACTACCACGGGGAATTGGAGAACTTCCAACCCAGCAAACAAAAGGGTCTCTGAATTCAAAGAAAAAGCAGAGCAATTGGCAGAGAAAAGTACCGGAGACGAGCAGATTATCGTCGAACTGAGAGAGCGGACGAACTGGGTTTGGTTCCTTTTTCCCGTACACCCAGCGCGTTGCTTGTGAGCTTTGACGCAAGGAAGGCTACAAGAGCGCACGGAGCAACCTGGGCACTTGTACTTTGATGGATTCGCTTTGCACTCCTCGCACAAAGGTGCGTCTTTGGCGCTTGGGTTCGTCGGAGCTGGACCTTCTTGGCCCTCCATTTCAATACAAACACAGAGAAAGAGGAGGGTGGGGTTTTAGTAGGGGACTAGGGCTTATGATCGAAAGAGAGCCGTATAGCTGGTCATTGAGTCATTGTTACAGTGAAAGAAACAAAAAGTACAAAGTTTTCGTAAGACACGCTTTATGTATCAGCGTGTTTGGTGAACCGTTGATGTAAACAGCGGTTCTGTGAAAGACTACTTTCTAGAGAACAAAACCTCGACCAAAAATTAAATAGATGCAGCTTAGTTTTCAACCACCAATAGGCAATTGGTATGGTTTGATGGTCAATTTTCTGATTATAACAAAGTTTTTTTCAAAACAAAAATAATATTTGGGTTAAAAAAAAAAATTTATACACTAATTTATTAAAAATACATGGTGAGAGTTGCATATTCTTACCGTTCGAACGGCGTGAAAATTGTTCCAAGAATGACCCAATATGCATGCAATTTAGATATATTCAAGAATTGACATAAATAAATAAGAAATTTCTAAGTTTGAGGGGATTGTAAGTCACCTTTGTAGTGTTTTTGCCACACTATTATCATTTTTTTAAGAGGCATAATTAAAGTTTTCACACATTATCTGTTATGGCCAGTTTGAAAATACGATTTCAATAAGTGCGATTTTTAAAATTACGTTTTTGAAATTGTTAATTTTTAAAATTGCACAGAGTTTGGTAAAATATGTTAAGTTGGATAACATTAGCATATAATTGCAGTTTCATGGCCAAATAGGTAAATATTGCTCAAAGGTTTTTTTTTTTTTAAGCAAAATCATGATTTTGGTTTAAATTTACATTTTTCAAATAAGTACCCTCTAGTCAGCTTATAAAAATCGCTAATTTTTTCACGATTTTAAAATTTACATTTTTAGAATCGTAATCTCAAATACTCTAAAATTACGATTTGGTTTAAAAACACACTTTTAAACAGACCCTTAGGAAATTGATTAAAAAAAATTAATGAAAGAATAAGAAACAATAAAAACCCATGAAGCTGATTGTGACTTTATATTTTTCCAATAAATAAAAATAGAGTTGATTTCCAAACTTGCTTACAAAAAGAATAAAAACAAAAAGTTGGGAGACTTCAAACAAAGTTAACAAACATAAATCCAGCAGTCTAAAAAATACAAGAAAGATAGGGAGAGGAGGAATTAATTAAAGGGAAAAATACAAAATTAGTCCCCGTAGTTTTCTTGATTTACAATTTACTCCATGTGCTATCAAAACGAACTCAAAAGTCCATGTTGTATGCAAAAAAAATAATTTAGTTCCTACAGTTAAATTCCATCCATTGACTTAACGGATTCCGTTAGTGTGTCATGTCACATTCAATTAAATTATGACACGTGTCATGTTTTATTTATGAATTTTAAAAATCACACTTGGATTTTCCACGTCATATTATTATGCCAACTAATATTCCTACCTCAGCTTTTTTTTTTTTTTGTTACCTTAAATATATCAGGTAAAATATTTTTAAAAACCCTAATTCTACCAAATTATTGATCTGAAAACCTAATTCAAAAGAAAACAAATTATTCTTCTTGTTCCCTCCTCTTCTTCTTCACCTCTTTTTCTATGTCTTATTCTTCTTCTCCATTTTTTTCTTTCTTCTTCTTTTTCTCTATCTCTTTTTCTCCCTTTTTTTCTTCTTTTTCTCCTTCTCCTTCTTCTTCTTCTTCTTCTTCTTCTTCAATGGAATTAGTGAATTCTTTTCAATGGAGTTTGGGTTAGAAAAATTCTTATTTTGAGATTTAATTGTTGTAAATAAAAATTGCTTTCGTCATCCATAGATAAATTAATTTATAAGAACTCTATAAAATTTTTGGTAATCAATTATTTTAAATTGTTAAAGATTTTGTGAGAATTAACAAAGGAAGTGAGAATATATACAAACTATATTGAAGATAGGAAGGGAAGAAAAAACCATGACAAGAAAAATGGAGAAGAGAAGAGAAGGAGAAGGAAGGAGAAGAGAAGAAAGAAAAAGAAAAAACTAAGAAGAAGAAGAAGAAGGAGAAAAGAGACTAAGATGAATACTTTCTTTTGAATTAGTTTTCAAATCAATAATTTTGTAGAATTAGGGTTTTTTAAAAATTTACCTAATGTGTTTAACGTAAAAATTAAATTAAATTTAAAAAAGGTGGAATATTAAAGATAATAATATAAAAATCCAAGTGTGATTTTAAAAGTCATAAATAAAACATATACGTGTCATAATTTAATTGGATGTGATTAACGAATCTTAATTCAAGTTTAATTTAAATTTAACCGTAGGGACTAAATTGTTTTTTTTGCATACCATGGGACTTTGATAAGTTTTGATACTAAAGTGAAAGAAATTATAAATCATGAAACCACATGAACTAATTTTGTATTTTTCCCTTAATTAAAAGACAAAAAGAGAAAATAACATTAAAAAATATTTATTAAAAAAAAAAAAAAAAATTCTACCGCAAGCACTAAAGAGCCGCCGGACGGCCAATATTATACCCGCCGGATCCAACAATAGGAATGTAACACGTGGCTTCGAGATCCAGCGAGTAGATGCTTGGACTACTCAAGCGAGAGTAGAGCAAATCACCTCTCACTATAGCGGGGGAAAGTCACGTTCACGTACATTTTACTTCACCGAAAGCAGGGGGCCCACATTCCATATTCCATGCAACACAGCGGAAACTTCACTGATTCTCCTCCGCTTGATTTCTGCCCCCACTAACATCAACGGCGCAGTTCCCATTCTATTCTAGTTTCCACACTATACTTCAATTTTTTTAAAAAAATATTTTTAGTATAAAATATTTCCAAGGAAAAGGAAATGTTCTCTCAATTATTTGCCTAATCGCCTTGTACTAGAAACTACCAAATGGACGCATCCCATCCCAATGATCCCATGGCCAAAAAGAAAATAATAAAAATAAAACAAAATAAATTTTTTTAGTTGGGTAATTTTGACATTTTAAATTAAAAATATACACTTCTAAGTTCTAAGTAATGTGCATAAATTTTTGTTTATTTTAACGCCAAACACTAACAAAATATCCATTTGAAAGGTAGGGCTGAGCAAAACCTACTTGAACCAGAGCCGACTTGAATCACTTTAGAGTAGAGGCCTTTGCATCTTACGAGGTAGATTGGTCCTTGCACTCCCTTTTGCAAGTTGGCTACCACCAACGGCTAGAAGAATAGATTGAGGGAGAACAGATAGAGTGCTTTACATCATGGAGGTCTGAAGGTGCATTGTTGGAAGTTCATGATAAGAAAATTTGATTCCCCTGTAGCAAAGTTAGCTACAGCAATGGGCTAGAATCCCTATTCCAATCACACAAACTATTGTGCTTGTGGACAGTAGGAATTATAAGATCAGTAGTTGCAAGAATGATAGAGCATGGCTTAGGGCTGACGAGTCAACAGAGACAGCAGAGCAAATCATGCATCTGAGATAGTTGGCTTAGGAAATAGAGTGTGTTTCCCTCTTAGGTTTGACTGAAGCTTTAGGTGACGTGTTGGGCATAGCATGGGTACACCCCTGTTTTGATAAGTCTTCATCTCTAGGAATGGAGGAAAAGCCTGTTTCATTTCTTGATTTGTTAACAAGGCTCTTCTGTCATCAATTACCATATTCATTTAAAGCTCCTCAGAGGTTTCAACTGCTGTATTTGAATTATACCCAGATAGCTTCTTCTAGGTCAAGCATGGGCCATTAATAACTTCGTGCTTGCAACCATTTTTTGTGTTTGAAAAACATAGCCCTTATTGGTGGATGGTTTGGATGTTATCAATGTTATCAGAGAAAATATCAACAAATAACGAAACCATTTGCAACATATGTGCATATCCAAATCTGATTTTTCGGACCCATTCTTGAATGATTGAATCCTATTGCACCCAAACCCATGAATTTGATCTCCCATTAAAAGAATCACCAGTAGAATGGGAGGGTCTCAGTTGGCCACATCTCAACCCAAGTTTTCAAATCTCATTTCCCTTGATAATTTCATCAGGCAAAAATCAAAGTTACTACTCTATACATGCTCTAGGTGATTGCTCTCTTCTACAGCTGTAAAATTAAAATATAGCTAATTACTACTTAAAGTAGAACAGTCTTTTGACATTTAAGTGCATTTAGCCAGCAATAATTTTGGATGTTCCAACAAAAAGAGAATACCTGCAACAAGTCACTTGTGACAGCCTCAGCTGACTCTGCATGCTTGCCTGTATCAAGCATAAGGGGTCAAAACCAACAAAACCATTGCCCAACTTTTGATTAATCAGAAAAGATGTGATTGATCAAGATGAGATACATACCATAGGTTTGCTCCAAGCAATTACCAATCTAGTCCCTGAAACACACGGTTCATTTCAACAAATACTCGTCATAAAAACCATTCTTTAAATTTCTTTAATCTGTTACCAAAAAAAAAAACTTTAATCATCTTCTTTGAACATCTATCACAAATTTGGTTTTCCTGTTCAGTTCATTTATACCATGTATATTGTGCTCACAATAGCTCCAATAACAAAGTCTAGTAGCCAGCACTTATATATATAACATTTCAATTCATTCTCAATAATATAAGAGTCTTATTTCCCACGTCAAGCACGGAAGAAAGATAGGGAGAATGGATGCTTCCATGACTCTTTAGATTCTCATTAAGGTTTCTATACAACATATATAAAAAAAAAATCAATCTCTTCCACTTATAAAGTACAACCCAAAGAAGACACTAGTGTATCAAACAATAGAAATGGTACTTGAGAAAGAAATAATAAGGAGAGAGAGAGAGAATTATAATCCTGGAAATAATTTTGGTTTTAGATTTAAAAAAAAAAAAAAAAATCCTAAAACCAATTCTGGTTTTAAATTTTTAGACATATTTAGTTCACTGCTTAGTCGATAGTTGGCTAGGTGAAATATTGATACGTCAAGCACATCAGGGTTCATCTTGACAAGCTCAAAGACACACACACACATCCTGTTGCTAAATCACTACCCCTTGTAAAGCTAGCCCAGCTTATATTCTTTGATGAGCATGGAGCTGAATGGCCACAGCACCAAGCATCCCATTGCTTTCCATCAGCAGTCTGAAGCTCGACAAACTGATCGTCCACCGTAGGATGAGAAGAACCAAATCTAACAGGCACATACTATAGAAGAAAATCGTGTCGATCAAGAGAGAAATAAAAGCAAGGAAACTATTGTACTTTGCGGGCGGACCCAGGGTTCGTTTGCAGTTGGCGCACTGTGAAGTTCGCCTCCCACATCGCTGGCGCCAATCAAGCCTGCGGATGATGCCTTTGGCCGCTCAACTACCGGGCAACCCACTCACACCTAGTTTTTCCAGTTCATCCGATCATCCCACCGCCAAGTGAATGCAACAATCCTCGTGGTTCCATTGAGCATAATATTTCAAGATGGGGAATGCGCAAGAACAAGTGGGTGGAGACGTATCCAAGGCACCGATCTAGCTGCAGCTATTGGGAAGGAGACGCCTCTCTTCTCGGCTTTTGGGTGCACAATTCGAGACCGAGACTTCCACCGGGTTGTCGGATGTTCTCCCGATTGCGTTATAAGTGAAGGGCAACTTACTGAAATGAGACCATCACGTAGTTTGGCATGGTGGTGGTGTACCATCCCTTTGCGGATGGAAGGTGTGGTCCCTATTGGGTGGACCTTGTCTGCGGCGAAACCGATCAAAGGGGATGTTACCGGTTGGAGTTTTTCCCCGCCGAACTGCATCATGTCATACGTTGCGGCATATAATATGTCTGCAGAGCTGCCATTGTCGATCAATACTCGGTGGATGGTGTAATCAGCTAAAGCTAGCGTAACCACAAGCAGATCATCGTGTGGATGTTGTACCCATTGAGCGTCATCTTTGCCGAAGGTGATCTCTAACAATTGCTTTTGAGCTTCATTGGGGTGGTCCGTGAGGTATACTTCCATTGCTCGGAGTCGTCGGGTGTGGGCCTTCCTCATTGCGTTTGTGGGGTAGCCTCCAGCAAATCCTCCCGATTCAGCCTCTGGCACTGGTGGATCCACTCGATGGTGCTCCCTTAGATTGAGGTCGGAGGCTGCTGAATCATCGTTTCACGGCTCCCTTTAGGGTGAGAGGAAATGCCCTACAAAGCATTGCATTTGGTCATGTGTGCTCATAGGTTTCAGTGGCCCTTGGATCTTGGCTTCCATCAGAAGCGTCCAGAAATGTGGCATTTTGAACTCGTCAGGTGGACCGGCTTCCGCGATCTGTTTGGTGAAGGGCAAGTCCGCCAGCTGAAAGCCACGATTCGCTGAGCGAGAGCCATTCAATCGCCGGGTCAAGTTGTCAAGTGCGGTCTGGAGAGCATCTATGCATGCGCTATCGCCGGCTCCTCCCTCCTTCGTTGATAGCGATTCATGAGGCCCGCCTACTGTTTCTCACATTTATGAACTTCATCCTTCGCATCAATTCGTCAAAGAGACGTGTTATACACATCACTTCTCAATCTTTCAATTTTTTAAACAAAGTAATTTTGAAAATTGAAACGATAAGGGAAGAACCAACTCATTTAACTCCATTAGATTCGTGAAATGAAATATTTAATTTAATGGGGAGGTGATTTGCCAGGGTCCGGGGTTCGATCCCAGGACTTTTGGCTCTGATATCGTGTTAAATCACCAGTTATCGCAAATGCTCAAACTGATAGGAAGAGGTAAATTAATCACTTAGTCAACACTTTAACAAAGTTAGGCGATCGAAAGCTTGTAGGCCTTTTGCAAAGCTCGCGGAACAAAGCTATAATACCTACGTCATCTCGTTATTTGATTGGTATCCAATAATAGTTTCACTTTGAAATATTGAACCTTTCAACACAACATCCTCCCTCTCCATCGGCGAACATGATGCTCATGACCTCAAAAGTTTCTACTTATCTCCCCACAAATTCACCTGCAAAATACCGACCAATATTCTCCCAATTGAAATTCTTTTGGTACATACCCACCAAGGTGTCCATTAATTGTTCAATTTTGTCGCTTAAATCACTGCAAAATTTTCTGCGACTGAGGGTGGCTTTAGAAACTTGCATCTTCCAACACATTGATGATACGAAAGACTCCAGGAATCAGCATTTCAAGGAAAATAAATAAATACATAAAAAAGACCAGACGTGAAACAACATCGCACGATCGCGAGTTCAGACAAGTTATCTTATAAGTCGTAGACATATTTAGTTCACTGCTTAGTCGATAGTCGGCCAGGTGAAATATTGATACATCAAGCACATCGGGGTTCATCTTGACCAGCTCAAAGACACACGCACCTCCTGTTGCTAAATCACTGCCCCTTGTAAAGCTAGCCCAGCTTATATTCTTTGATGAGCATGAAGCTGAATGGCCATGGCACCAGGCATCCCATTGCTTTCCGTCAGCAGTCTGAAGCTCGACAAACTTATTGTCCACCGTAGGATGAGAAGAACCAAATCTAACAGGCACATACTGCAGAAGAAACTCGGGTCGTGCCGAAGAGAGAAATAAAAGTAAGGAAACTATTGTACCCATTTGCAGGCGGACCCCAGGGTTCGTTTGCAGTGGCGCACCAGGAAGTTCGCCTCCCACGTCCGGCGCCAATCAAGCCGCGCTGATGATGCCTTTGGCCGTTCAACGACCTGGGAGACCCACTCTACACCTAGTTTTTCCCAATTCATCTGATCATCCCAGTCCGCCAAGTGAATGCAACAATGCTCGTCTCGTGGTTTCATTGAGAGAATATTTTGAAGGCGGGGTATGCCCGCAACAAGTCGGTGGAGCGATCCAAGGTTGTCGTCGATCCAGCAGCTATTGGGAAGGAGACGCCTCTTTCCGGCTTTTGGGCGTAATTCGAGAGAGACTTCCACGGTTGTCGGTGATGTTCTCCCTAGATTGCGTTATAAGTGAAGGGCAACTTACGGTCAAATGAGACCATCACGTAGTTTGGCATGGTGGTGTACCATCCCTTTCGCAGTGACCGGAAGGTCTGTGGTCCCTATTGGGTGGACCTTGTCTGCGGCGAAACCGATCAAAGGGGATGTTACCGGTTGGAGTTTTTCCCCTCCGAACTGCATTGTGTCGTATGTTGTGGCATATAATACGTCTGCAGAGCTGCCATTGTCGATCAATACTCCGTGGATGGTGTAATCAGCTAAAGCTAGCGTAACCACAAGCAGATTATCGCGTGGATGTTGTACCCATTGAGCGTCATCTTTGCCAAAGGTGATCTCTAACAATTGCTTTTGTGGGTGAGGCTTTTGTGCTTCGTTGGGGTGGTCCGTGAGGTATACTTCCATTGCTCAGAGTCGTCGGGTGTGGGCCTTCCACATTGCGTTTGTGGGGCAGCCTCCAGCAAATCCTCTCGATTCAGCCTCTGGTGCTGGTGGATCTTCTCGACGGTGCTCTATATCAACCATTTCTGTCAGCACTAATGATTTTATTTTAATTTTTTTCTTACTAAAGTAGAACCACTCCACCCACTTCTAATTGGTATCTTATAATATTCTCCTCTTGATTCTATCCATTAAGTTACTTAACCCATAACATTTCTTTGGCCTTTTCAGCCTTTTCTTTTCTTGTAATTAGTAAAGGTCTTAGGTTTTCTTTGCTTCTACGTAATACACACTTGTGATTGTGTCTGTGTTGAAGACACAAAAGATAGAGATATGCACCATCTCCGAAAATACACAAAGCGGTCGAATTCTTATGGTAAGTGCAGATTGTTGTCTAAAAAACAAATCAATGAACAGAAAACTATACAACAGTTAAGTAATTGCAAATTCAACATTTATTTTTTCTTATATTTTTCACTAAATCAATGTTGTGTATTGATAGTTTCTTTTTACCTATGTTTAATGCATATTGTTTACATGCTTAATTTTTTTTTTTTTTTTTTTTTTGAGCAAGTTTACATGCTTAATTGATGGACGTTATTGGGTTTCAAGGTTTTATTGGTGCCAACAAAAGTATATAGAAAAGACAGCTATTTTTTATTATATTAGCATTTTTCATTTTCTGTTTGTTTGTCTTTACATTTTGTGGTTTTGTTCTTCTGTTTTCAATTTCTTTTTCCTTATCTTCTATTCTAATTTATATATATATATATATATTTGAATCCTAATTGCTTCATTTTCCATTTTTTGTAAATTTTATACTGAAGTCAGTATAAAATTTACGCTACTGTTCATTGATTTTGTTTACAGGCTTAATTGATCCACAACATTGCGTTTAAAAAAAAAAAAAAAATTAATAAGTAATCAATATCCTTTTTTTTATATATGTAGTTTCATACAGGTTTGTCAACTTGAGGATGAACACTCTACATTGTTGAAGCATCTTGCTGAGGTGGATCAAAAGTATGAAGATTTTTGTGTCAAGAACAAAAGATTTAAAACTGATATTAAGGAATTGAGAGCAAGGGTAAGCCACAAACATTGAGTTTATTTATGCATTATGGCTGTAAATTAACGAGATTGTTAAACCCTTTTTATAAGAAACATGTGTCACTCTTAAATGGTGATTTATAAGAAATTTTCTACAAACTGGCATGTGTCGGTCTAATTCGCAAAATTAGCGCATATTTGTTGATTTCATTAGTTAGGACATATATTTAAATTTGGGGACATTTATTAGGAAACGCTCTTAATGAAAGTTGCATTTATAATGAAGATTAACTATTTCTTCTCCTTTTTGACTTGTGATATATAGAAAATGGAGCTATCAAAAAGGTTGCAACATTTGTAGAGTCGCCTGCAGCTCTTCCATAACTAGGACTTTCATGTGATGTGAGTTTGGATTCTGCTTAGTTCAATATGCTTTTTGCATGAAAGTTTACTTCCATGTTTACTCTTGCTAGCACAAGTACCCCCTTTTTTTTTAATTTTTAATTATTGATATGCAACTTTTTTATTCAAATATGCATCGATGGACACATAAAAAGAGACTGGTGATATAAAATCTTCTGCTTCTTTTTTAAAGATAAATGGACATTGCATGTTTGGTTTTAATTCTAACCACTTGGCTAATCCTACCCAAATAATAAACAACATAAACAAGATAATGAAGTAATTGAAGAAGTCTCTCTTGTGTCCCTCTAATAATGAAGTGACTCTTAAAATCCTTCTTCAAATCCCCATTCCCCCCTCTTGTGCGGGCATGTCAAAAAAAAAAAAAAACAAATTTTTTGTGCTTGGTTTTCTACCCTCGACCAAAGCAGTATGTTTTGTTATTAGTCTATCCAAAATCAATAATATCATTATTCTACTACATTTAGAGCTGGTTCGATATGCATTATTGTTTATTGACTGCCTGTTATTGACCTCCAAAACTGGAATATTCTAAATCTTTCTCTGCATCTAAAAGTATTCTAGTTTACTTTCCTTTATAATCTATGTAAAAGTAATTGCATTTTAAAAAATATATATTTCAGGCATTTATGGTGACGATCAGAGCAAGAATCAACTTCAAGGATGACAAATTCAGATATGGTACAGAAGATTAATGCTGCTGCAATATATCTCACTGTGAGTGGAATGGCGTTGAGCGTATCTTAAGTTTGTACAGACAACTATTTGCATAGTCCAGCATGTATTAATACTCCTTGTCATGAAGATTTTCAGACCATTTTCTTTGGCTTTCAGGCTCACTTATATTTTGCAGCTTTGAAGAGTTAAAAATTCTACATTTTTAAAAATGCAAGTCAAACAACACATTTTGAAACTACTAAATCTAACCCAGACTAGTGTTATGGAATGATTTTAAATCATATGGTAAATGCTAAAAATCACGCTTATATCTCACCACTATTCCACCATGCTGATATGGCAATACTAATTAGCTATTGATTTTTTAAAATTTTTTTATTAATAGCTAATTCAAAGCTTGATTAACAGTGTCATAAATAAAATTATAATTTCTACTGAGTGTGTAACATTTTTATGGCATGAGAGAAATATTATTCTTTTGATTAGGCTCAGAAATGTAAGAAATTTGCACTCTTATGCATGGATTCGAGGCTTTCCCTTCTAAAGTCTAATAGGTGACTCGATGTGTTTTGGGTTCTCTTGGAGGATGTCATTAAGCATTAATCCTTGCTGTTCTTTGGCTGTGATTGGTCATTGAGAAGTGATAAATCATGCATATATGTTGGTGTTTGTTTTCAAGTGCTCACTACATAACATGGTAGCAAAAATGACTACGTCACAAAGTGAGCACTTGTGTATCCGTCTCTTTGGTTGTATGTCATATTTTAGTGAAACTGTCAACATCCCTTGTTCGAGTTTTTAGGGCTTATTGTTCAACTCCTGCCTTTTTATTGGTTTTTCTTTTTTTAATGTTTTCGGTTAATTCATTATTATTATTATTATTATTTTTTAAAAAAAAGAAGCAAGAGTGGGCAATTAGAGTGTCTACTTTACCTAGTCACGACCATAGTAGCACATGCTTGCTAGGAATGAATGACCGGAAGGTAGGGGTGGGAGTTGGATAATTCGGTTACAAAAAATGAGATTTTCATATTTGGCAATGACATCATTGGTAAAGTCGAAATTTTCACCGACTTATTCCGCCAACTTTTTGTTCCGTTAATTTATTATTTTTTTATTAAAAAAAAAAAAAAAAGAGAAGAAGCAAGAGTGGGCGATTAGAGTGTCTACTTTACCTAGTCACAACCATAATAGCACATGCTTGCCAGGAACGAATGACCGGAAAGTAGGGGTGGGAGTTGGATAATTCGGTTACAAAAAATGAGATTTTCATATTTGGCACTGACATTACTGGTAAAGTCGAAATTTTCACAAACTTATTTTGTCAACTTTTTGTTCCATTACCGAATAACGGTTGGTAATGTTGGTAAGTAAAGAAATGAAAAATTGGTCAACAAAGTCAATTGGTATCGATTGGTAAAGTTGGCTCGGTTAGAAAATATTATTCCGCCTACTAAACCGAGTTTGTTGGAAATAGAAAAATTCTACCGCCTATTGGCCATTGGTTAAGCAGTGTCGGTAGGCGTCGGTCAATAATCGATAGGTGGTTAATTTGCCCATCCTTACTGAGTTAGATGTTGGATAATTTTAAAGTGAATTTTTCAAAAACAAACAAACAAACAAGAGGCGGTTATAACCCTCCCTCTTTTTTCTTTTTGACATGTCCATACAAAAGGGAAGAGAGGAGATTCAAATTAGTGATCTTCGCTTTATGAAACGTGATCTTAGTCGATTGAGTTACTTTTTGGTAATAGCTTAAACCATTGTTAAAAAATGGTTATTGAGTGTTATCAATATATAAAGAAATTTAAAAGGGAACCAAATTGTGCTTTCAAACACTATATAATCCTTCTATCCTAAGAATGTTATAAGTCGATTTAAAATATTAAATAGAATAAAGGAATTGAACCAGATGAAATTCAGCACAAATTAAACCCATCTTTTGTTCACCACCTTCTTGAAAACGGCTATCAAGGGTCTCAAGTGGGTCAGGGTATGTATTGGGATGTAGGTTCAAATTTTAAATTTTTTGCAATGAAAATCTCTAATATGTATGATTAGTAATAGTTGCCTTAGATTTCTATTGATGCCTTAGTAGGACTGAGTTAGGCTATGGTTAAGTGTATGTGGTTTCAATTATCTAAGCCCATTCTATGCGGTGATTTCAACCATCTTATACTCTCCTCAGAAAAAAAAAAATCCTTCTCGGCTTGTGTTTTTGAAGTTGACCCAGATGATTTCAGCCCAATTCTTCCTATTGACGTGAATTAACAGATACCCAGATAAGAAATTGTTGGGCTTTTGCACTATCAACTTTTTAATCCCTAGAAACCAACAACGTGAACATTCCAATCGCAACCCAGATGAGATTTAATCACCATAAACACTAAACACCACTTAATCAAGCCAAACATAACAGATTTTAACTTGTATGAAAAGGCTTACCGCAGAGAAAAAATAAAATCGAAGAGGGTATTTTGTCATTTTGTGGATGAGTATGTTATCGATGGATGGATTCCGCTTAAAGAGAATGTAAATTATTGAGTGTGAACAATTAATTTTTGAGAAAAATCATATTTAGCCCTTTCGTTTTTATTCAATTTAAATCTATTTCATGGGTTTCTAATTTCAAGAATATGGTCTTTTAAGTTTTGCCAAATTTTAAATAGGTCCCTCTTTCTATCACTTTTCCGTTAAAATGAATAATTTGTCATGTCACGTATGTTTCAATTGACAAGCCAACATTCATATCAACACCTAATATCAATGTTATATTACTAATAGTTAATAAGTCATCCAAAAAATCAAAAAACAAAATACCCAATTCCATAAATAAAACCATTGTTCTTCGTTATCCTAATCTTCTAGCTAGATTTGCAGCATTAGAGAAAAACCGTTAATTTTGACGCTAAGATGAACTTTGGCGTGTTAAACAAGACACACGTAACATATAAAAAACTATTAGAGGAACTAATTTAAAATTTGGGCAAAACCCGAGGAATTTATTTTTTGAATTGAAAACCCAATAACTAAATCTAAATTAGACAAAAACTTAGGGAAATATGATTTTCTCTTCTTCTTCTTTCGTGTTCTCAGCGGAGGTGTTTGTTTTTATTGGAGGGTGCAAACTGCAAATTTCCCGATTTACATAAGACTGAATTAAAGTTATTCTTTGTATAACATATTTTATGTCTTTAAATGTGTCGAAACTTAGGCTCCATTTACTTCGACGTAAAATGATTTTCAAAAAATAATTTTCGTATTTTACGATGTTTACTATAACGTAAAATAGCAATCAAACCAAAAATGATTTCGGTTTGACCAAAAAGCTTTTATAATTTTAGGAAAATGGTTTACTCTCCCCTCTCAAACCACGTTCATCTGATGAGAAAAAAAAAAAAACCCCCGACGAACACTCCACCTCCTCTACTTCTTCGTATTCTTCTACTTCTTCGTATTCTTCATATTCCTCTACGTCATCATCGCTGTTTTCTTCTTCCTCTTGTTCTTCCACCTCTTCTACTTCCTCATATTCGGATTCTTCTTGTTCGGCATTATCGGCGTTGGAATCGGAAACCTCGGCAGGAGCGCCGCCGTTGGAGCGCATGGGGGGCATCGAGATTGGGAGCCCCTATGCGGTGCGGTGGTGTGGTTTTGGTTCGTGCAATGGCTTCGGCAGAGCTTTTGAGAGGTATGAACGCTGATGTCTGCTCGAGTCACCCTGACTCACCCTGGTTGGGTTGGGTCAGTTATTTAAAATTTTAGTCGGTGAAGCATTTGGTTGCAGAGAAAAAAACTAATTATAACAATTATCATGCTGCATTATAAAAATTATTCAATTTTCTAAAAAAATGGAAAATCCAAAAATATTCTCATATAGGAATTATTTTTGTTGAATTTTAACAATCAAACATAAATTATTTTATATTAATATTTTTATATTGTGAATAAAAATTATATTTTACAAGTTAATATAATTAAATGAGAATATAAAGAAAAAAAAATGATTTTCCGTGCATGCGGTAAACACTGTAAAATATTTTCGGCGAAAAATATTTTCAGGAAAAATGATTTCTCTGAAAATATGTTTCGACGAAAATCATTTTACGTCAAAGTAAACGAAGCCTTAGATTTTTTAATATTTTTAAATGATGTGATTTTTTGCAATTTTCTTTAAAAACCGCATTTGACTTGCGACAATTGTGGAGCTAAGTGCACCCCTCTATCCAAAGTTTTATGTTTTCAACTTTAAGCTTGTATCTTTTAAAGTGTTTGCAATGTTTAACAATGAGAATAACTTCGATGTAGTCTTTGTACAAAATTCATATTTTGTGCACACTATTCAATAATTGTCATATTAGTATAACACATAATAAGAAGATAAATACAACTACATTAGATTATTGAGATAAAAACTAAAATTATTAATTAATGAGAATACCGGTTGGCTGGGTAGCGGGTCAGGCCCAGGGGTTTGGTCATTTCTCTGTCGCTGGAGCTCTTTTTTCTGATATTTAGGGTGATAAAATTTCTAAAAAGTTTTTTTTTTATAGGTTTTAGTTTTGAATCCAAAAACGAATTTTGAGACATTAGAATCCAATTTTGAGTTGTTAGAATCTGGTTTTGAGGTGGGTCATGATGGTTTTGGACAAGTTTTGAGGCGGGACATGGCAAAACTCATGACTTGCCACCCAATGGCCTAGGGTGGGCAGCGCGACCACCCAAAATCTGGATCTGATGGCTCTGCAGGACGACGCAGGCGAGATCGCCCTCTACGTGGCTGCTGAGAATAATCTGCTGGACCTTTTCAGATACTTGCTCAAGTTCTCTGATATTCAGACTCTAATGTTCAGGTCCAAGTTTGATATGGACGCTTTTCACGTCGCCGCTAGGCACGGCCACCTGGGTATTCTTCTCAAACCGTTGCTATGCTTTGCTTCTCTCTTTCTTTCTTTTTTCATATTTAATTATTTATTATAAATATGTAATTGTGCATGGAATTGTCTGATTTCAATTGGGTTGTTGGGAATTAGATAAAAACTATTATTTTCTGTATGGTTGTATTTGTTATTGATGATTGATTTTGCGACTATAAAAGGGATGACCCAATGGCCTGGGGTGGGCCGGTGCAATCCCACTTGGTCGATGGAGGTGAGTCTCAGGCACGATTCGAAGGCAAATGGGCAAATGATAGTTTAAATGTCTATGAGAGAAATAATTCAGCATTTTACTCATATATATTTTTCAATGATAATGTGTCAAATTTAGAGTGGATTGTACAAAACTCTTGTTTTGTGCAACAACTACACAAAAGATGCTCTCTTAACAATTTCAAAATGTGTAATTTGAAAACATAACGAACTTAAAAGACGCCTACTAACTATACAACTTTTAAAAGGTATAGTTAATTGCTTGTTAAATCGACATGCGACTTTTAAAATTACATATTTTTAAAAAACGTAACAACCTTGTTGCCAGTTGTATCGAAACATCCATAAAAAAATGACACTTTCCACAATTTTATCTTAAAAACACATACGAAAATTACATAGCAAAATCCAACTCAAAAGGTGCTTCCATGTAAAGTACAAGCCCAAGTGCCCAACCGTGGAGGCATATAGAAGACCTGGTCCAACACACATGCACAATTAATGCAGGGAGATGCTTTCTTATCCTTAACACAAAAAAACAACGAGAAAAACACAAACATTTAAAAGTGTCGGCTGAGTTGTTCTAGACTCGGTCTCTTAACGAATGGACTTTGATCGAGTATGGCCTTAGCTGGTTAATGACTTATCCAATTACAACGTGCTCAAAGGGAAATAAAAGACGAGACCTTTCGGCTCAAGTCCTAAAAACTTGACATACGATATTAGTAAGGTCTGTAATCGATGTTTAAGTGTCTAATTTTGGTTGTGTTAAAGTATATGTATATAATTAATTTTTTATTTAATAAATGTTAGGATCATCAAACTTTTATCAACAAATATGTACTAAAATAATGTGAAACTTATTTATTGACATCCATAAAATTGTTCTTGATTAATTATTTTAACCCTCTTAAATAAATAAACTCAAAATCATTTTAGTACCAATTTCTTGGTAAAAAAAATTTGGTACCATTAGCAATTCTTTTTTTTTTTTTTTATTTAACCAAAATGACTATTTGGGTGAAGCTCTTTTTTAAAAAATAAAAATAAAAATTGTGCTAAAGTGCTAGGCAAAATAAATTTTTGACTATTTTAATTAGTCCCATGTTTATGTTTTTAGATGCGTATTTGTAAAGATTTTTTTAAAAAATTTTAAAAACCAAAAAATAATTATTTTTGTTATTAACAAACAATTCAAAACATAGATGGTTAAATATATTTTTGCTCTACGTGATTTAACTTTTTTTTTTTTTTTTTTATCCTAGGGTTTGATATACATAAAGGTGGAGATAGTATTTTCGTTTAAATTTCGTCCAAAATTTGACAAAAAATTACATCAACACAAGTAAAAAATTGACATGTATCTATATACTTAATTAAAAATTAAAAATAATAATTTTAAAAAAAATTGAGGTAACGAGCCACTACCCTTGGGGGTGGTGAGCAACCCCACAACCCATAGGGGTGGTTTGCCTACCCTTAAGGAGCCAAATGGGGTGGCTGAAACCATCCCCAAACTCATTGGGGGTAGTGAGCCACCCACACGGCTCATGGGAGAGGCTTGGCTACTCCTAAGGACCCCAATGAGATGGTGTGTGCATTGATTTTCATCAAATTTGGATGAAATTTAAATATATATATATTATCTCCGTTTTTATGTAAACTCAAAGTATTTAATTAAAACTAAACTCTATAAGACAAAAAATAAAGTTGTTAAACCACATAAAACAAAAATGTATTTAACCAAAACATAAAATATTTTTTAAATGTAGACTAAAAAAAACTTACGTTTTCAAACCTTTTTTTTTTGAAAAGATCGATCTCATTAAGGTAGAAGTCAAAAGACGAACTTATACAACGCAGAAAGCAACAAAAACAAATCTTAACCATAGCATACAAAACCATAGCCAAATTGCGACTTTACCAATGACTAACCTATGTGTGGCTTCGATATTAGAGCGGATCTGCAACAAACAGATCAAACAATACATAGGTGTAGCCCTACTATGGAACCCCCACAACCAAAAGCGAGACTAAACCATCCACAACCCAAAATTTAGGATGCCTTATTATAAGAAAAACAACTAAAAAACTAACTCGTACAGGATCTACATCAAACAGAGATCTAGAACATGAATAGACAACAACAATAAAACAAAACTAAAAAACTAAAAACTCGTCAGCGAATCAAAGAGATCCGAAGTGATGAAGAAAACCAGATCTAAGAAAGAAAACTAGATCGCAAGATCTAAATCTCTTAGATCTGAAACAAATATCAAAGCAGGAGGAAGCAGTTGAGGGGAGGAGGGAAGATCTAGATCTAAATCTAGATCTTCCCTCCTCAATTTACTAGTTTGTTATCTGAAAGAAGATGGAAGAAGTGATTTCTAGTTTTCAAACCAAAATTAAGATAGAAAACAAAATATCAAAACTATTATAAAACATACCTTTAAGCTTTTAATTTTCTTGACTAGTAGATAACCCATACATGCACGATCGTCGAGACAAACAAACAAAAACAATTTTGTGAAGGAAAGAGACAGACGCGTGGTGCATATACGTGGTGCGGTGATAGGAGACGTTAACGTATGAAACTGTTAGGGCGGACGCGTGGTACAGACACGTGGTGTGGCGTGATCATGATGTCAACGTATGCATCAGCTGGGGGCAACGGTCAAATGAACGTGTCTTGGGAAACGGTAACTTCGGCGAAGCTTGCGATGTCGATGAAGTAGATTAATGAGAGGGGCCCACGTGGCAGCCTAGCAACATCTTCGCAACGAAGAAATCGGGGACAACTGACCACTGAGGAGTCAAAACACTTTTGCAAGTTTGCAACGGTTGATAGCGTGTTTGACCCTAAATGGAAACGCTTTTTGGTTTGGTATTTCTTTTCTCAATTGCCACCCATGAAATTTATCACCTCTGTAAAATATAAGAGCCGACATTAGAAGACAAAAGAAATATGAATAAAGAGATCCTTTTACCAAGTCTACTTAAGGGCAGATGATCATCAAATTCGACACGAGATTAGTAAATTATAATTAAAAGGGTTGACCCAATTGAATGAATTGAGTTATAATTGATCTATATAGTTTTATTTTATATCTTAACACGTTTCAATTGATTTTTGACATGATCCTACAAATTCGACATGAATCAACATGAAATTATCAAGTTATAGTTTAAGAGTCTAGTTCATTTAATTAAATTGGTTGGATTAAAGTTAATTTATATACTCTTATACTAATGTCTGAACACAACCAAAACCAAACACAAAAACACGATTTACCACCCCTAATCTACTAAAATAATAAAATAAAAAAAGTTTTAAATATAAAATATGGATAAAGAAATCTTTTTACTAAGTTCATTTAGGGCTAATAATTTTTGACATGATCAACAAACTTGACACAAAATTAGTGAATTAGGATTAAAAGGGTTAACCCAATTGAGTTAGTCGAGTTATGATTGACCTATATAGTTTTATACTCATGTTTCGACACAAACCCAATACGAAATTAACAGGTTATAGTTGAAGAGTGGATCATTTAATTAAATGGGTCAGATTACAGTTAACATACCCTATACTCATGTTTGAATGCAACTCAAACGGGATACAAAAAAAAAAAAAAAAAAATTATCACTCCTAACCTATTAGATTAACATTTATATTACGTGATTCCTATACGTATTTTAAAAAATGTAAGTAAGAATTGCATGCTTTGTAAATCTTATTTAAAATGTATGCGTGAATCAAATGCACATGTCAATTTAGTATAATGTAATAGAAGAATCTCCACTAACCCAATTTGTCCTATAAATAATCATTTGTATGACCACTTATTGGAATCAAATGATCATTATCACACGATATATTAGTGTAATTTAGAGAAGAGCAAAGACGTCAGATCATATAAGTGTTGAATATTATGTGTGCATAAGGTTCTTACTCATATTCTTCTTCTTTTAAATAAATTAAATAATCAATCGAATGCTGTTCTAAACATATGAATATTGAATCCTTGACTACTCTGATTAGAAGGGGTCTTATTATTTTCTATTTTACTAACAAGCTATGGAAATCTTCAAATATATATTAAAATTTTAGGGCCATATAGGATTGATTTTCTTTATAAAATGTCTATGGAATTTGAGCCATAACAAGACAATTTTATTTATTTTTTTTTTTTTCAGATAAGCTTTAAAGAAAAAAATGATTTTGTTAAACTTAATAGAAAATATTGCTTACTATTTTCTATTAAAAATACAAGGATTCTCACCTTTTATTACATGACATTTACTTAGCTCTATTAAAAATGATTGTGTCCAATTGGAAAGAAACTTTCATATAAACCCTTGGCTTGTGATAAATTACATTCAAATTTTAGTCGAATTGTAATTTTAAAAGCCGCATATTTTTAAATGATAAATGTTACAGTTCATCACGATGTTCTCTTAGTGTTTTGTTCTTAGTAAATATTGTTTTATGCTTTCTTTCTTTTTGAATGACCACTGAGGTAAGGGTTTTTTTCTTTTTCTTTTAGTTGTTTAGAAAACAATATCCATGTAGAATTATGAAAACAAGAGAAATCGTAGCATTTTTATTTTTAAAGTGACATAAAAAAAATTTCTAGAATTACTTAATTACAAGACATTAGAGGGAATAAAAAAAAAATATTGATTTTTTAACAATTTTGATGACACGATTGCTAAAGATAGCCTATTTGAGGCTTACTTGCCCCAATTATAGCTTGGATTATCCCCTCTTCTACTCAAGTACGTGAGCTTCACACGAGTTTTTTGGTATTTACAGCTCAAATTACTATTAATCCTGATAAAAAATGACTGAGAATTCAAATCCAAATAATAGTTATTGAAAAGAAATTTTCCAGACACACAGTCATTTGTTTCAGTCAAGCAAACCAAAGAAAATGAACAAAAACCACTAACAAAACCAGCGATGGGGGCAAAAATTGACTTTTTGCATATTCTAGAACGAGTGCCCCCAAAAAAAAATTAATAAAAAAATAAAACACTAGGTCAAAAGACGTTAACAAACACGGAAGACACGACCCCACTCTGACTTTGTTTGTAAACCCCCCTCTCCTTTAAATCCGACGAAACAAAAATCTCTGAAAGCATATAAACCAGAATCGGAGAAAAGATTTTGGAAGGAAGAAAGAAAAACTGAACAACATTAGAAAACGGAAACGGAAGTCTTACATAGAACGTTGTTGTGAAAGCGTGTTGGTTTTGGTTTTAGAAAAGGAAGGATGTCTTGCTCTGTTGCGGTATCGAGCTCTCCAGTGTTCTCGCCATCGTCGTCGCTGTTCTACAACAAGGCCTCGATGATCTCACCGTCGCATGAAGCTCTAACGCTAACGCTAACCCAACTAAAGCCCTCACACTCGTCTTCTTCCGCTTCGTCTTCTTCGGCTTCTTTGTCTTCTCCTAAGTCGCCGTCTTCGCCTTTTAGGATTCGGCTTCCGAAACCGCCAACTGGGTTGTCTTCTCCTTCGATTTCGGCTTCTGGGTCGTCGTCCACGTCGCCGAGTACGGTTCTGAAGAGGAAGAGACCTGCGAGGCTCGCTATTCCGGTGGCCTCGATGGGTTTTGTAGCTCCGGCTACGCCGTCTATGGCGGAGAACGAGGTAGTGGAGGAAGAGGGAGATGGGTATTCTGTGTACTGCAAGAGAGGGAGGAGAGAGGCTATGGAGGACCGGTATTCTGCTGTCCTTAACGTTCAGGGAGATTCCAAACAGGTAATTTTTTCAAAGTTGTTTTTTTTTTTTATTTCTTTCTTTTTTTTTTCTCTGCAATTTAAGATTTGCCTGAGAGATTAATTATTTGTGGTGGCTAAAAGTTTTTCTGAAGCGGAAATAAAAATAAAAATAAAAATCTTTTCATGTTTGGGTTCCAAGTTGGATAAAATATCTAATAAGATTTGCTTATTGAAATTAATTGATTAGTTTTGATGCAAGCTATCCCAGTAGCTAAATTTATGGTGATTTAGGCTTGTGAAATCGAAATTAATTGATTTATAGGTTGAAATTATGGAGTAATAAGAAAATTAATGAATAAATAAAATCCTTTTTGGAGCATGTTCATGGATGAAATTTGCTGTGGTTATTTTGCTTCTAGAAGTGGAGGTTTGATGATAATGAGAAAGTTATCCTAAACTTACAGCTACTAATTCCAGTAATAAGGAATAGGGTCTTCAACTTTTAATATTTAGGAACTATTTTCAGTTGAACAAAGCTTATGATAAGCAAAAATCATGAAAAGGCATCTGCCATCATATATATAGTTGTAGAGATGTTGTTATGGGATTCGAACCTAATATATTGCTGCTTCATATTTGCAGTCTTTATTTGGTGTATTTGATGGGCATGGAGGTGCAAAAGCTGCTGAGTTTTCGGCAGAAAACTGGGATAAGAACATAATGGATGAAGTGATGAGAAGGGGCGATGAGGAAATTGAGGAGGCCGTCAAGCAAGGTTACTTGAACACAGACTCTGATTTTTTGAAAGAAGATGTATGCAGTGGCTCGTGCTGTGTGACAGCCTTGATCAGGAAAGGGAACCTTGTTGTGTCTAATGCCAGTGACTGTCGTGCTGTTATTAGCAGAGGTGGTGTTGCTGAGGGCCTGACGTCTGATCATCGCCCTTCAAGGGAAGAAGAAACGGACAGAATTGAGGCCATGGTAAGTGTTTGTGAATCAAATCTTCATTGCTTCCAATCTTTTGTTAATTGCATGTATCACTTCTCATTGTCTGTCAGTCTGAATAATGGGTTGTTTTGAATTTCATTTTGCAGGGTGGCTATGTTGATTTCTGCCATGGTACTTGGAGAATTCAGGGCTCTCTGGCTGTGTCTAGAGGGATTGGTGATCGGCACCTTAAACAATGGGTAATAGCAGAGCCGGATACAAAAGCCCTTAGAATCAAACCAGAACATGAATTCTTAATCTTAGCATCGGATGGTTTATGGGATAAGGTATAGTTTCTTATGCTATACCTTTTCCTTTATTGCTTGAATCCTTTGAAAGATGTAAGTACCAAATTATTGATCAGACTCTTTCCTTTCTTGGTTTGCAGATTAGTAATCAGGAAGCCGTAGATCTTGCTCGTCCATGGTGCATGGGCATTGATAAACCAGAGCCAGTTTCGCAAGGTTCTTGTGACGATATAAGCGTGATGCGAATCCAACTGCGGCGCTATATTTGATGTTCCGGTTAGTAGGAAAATCAAACTGACATATAGGTTGAGGAAACTTGTCTTTGCCCCATGAGTTGAAGGCAATGTTCTCTTAACAACAATTTTCATTCTTTGTACGACGATTTCTCATAAGTGGTTTTGATCACAAATATGATGGTGATATGGTGGTGGTGGTGGAGGAAGGTGATTCTTTTATTATTTAGAGCAGCCTGATTTATTTAGTGTAGATATTTTGACATAATTATGGAGATTTTACAATCATAGCTAGAGAAAGGATACTTGTATTATTCTTTATTTTTTTATACATATCTTCAATAATCTTCATATTGTTCAGTTTGTTCTAAGATATTTCTACCTTTCTTCTAACTTCTATTGGCTAGTTTCTGCTTTACACCTGCACTGGCTACCACTACAAAAAAATAGAGGATTAGTGACGGTTGATATAATGTCATTTTAAGAAACCGACTCTAATAACACTATAAGGTGACGGTTTTGAAACCGACACCAATTAATGGTGACGGTTTTAGTGGAACCGACACCCTTAAAAATAGGTGTCGGTTTCACTAAAACCGTCACCATTAATTAGTGTTGGTTAATGTAGAACCGACACCCCTTTTTAAGGGGTGTTGGTTTTACTGAAACCATCACTATTAATTAGTGTCGATTCTTGTAAAAACCGACACTTTTTAAGGGTGTTGGTTTTATTGAAACCGTCACGATAATTGGTGTTGGTTTCTAAAACCGACACCTCTTAGTAATTAAAGATTTTTTAATCCAAACATCTATGTAATTAAATTTTTTAAATACAGGCATTTTAAAGCCAACGCAAACCGCCCAATTATAGCCCAATTCCAGCCCAAAACTCTCAATGGTTCTCACATTATTTCTACACCCTTGGCCTTCTTAGCAGCTCCTCCACTATTTACCAAACGAGCAACGAGCAGCGTTCTTCATCCCGGCGCCGTTAGTTCTTGACTTTTCTCTACTCTTTTGGTTTTGTTTTAGGCTTTATTACTTTGATTGGTTGTTTGTATTTTTTTTCTCTAACGTGTGCTTTTGTTTCCCTCTTTGAAGTCTGAATTGAAAAGCAAAGAATGGGTTTCAGCTGAAGGAAGCGGTTTTCGAGAGCGGTTTGAGGTAATCTACTAACTGTATCAACGTTCCCATTGGTATTGATTCCGATTGTGCATATTTTGTTCGTTCTTTAAAATTTTGTTTGGATCGTTGATGGTGTTGTGTTTTGCATTTTGAAACTGTAGGAGTCATCCATCTCCTCTCTCTCGGGCCCGCTGCTTCAAATCCTCTCTTTCACGGTTCAATTTTTTCGCTTTCTCTCTATATTTTGAAATGTTAATTCTATTTATTTTACCTTTTGTTTCTCTTTTGGACTTGTGTGTTTGTTTGAATTAATTGTCAAAGCCATGGCAACTTCCTTGATTGGAATCTGGATTGGGTGGTCTCAACAACCAAAGAACTTTTTTCTCAACAACCAAAGAAATTTGTTGCTAAATTTTCGTGAACATATAATTTCCTTGGTGGTTGAAATGCTGAATTAGATATGTCAAGCTGCTAAATAACTGTTTATTATGTTAGATTAATTTATTTATTTGTGAATTGTGATGGTCTTGATAGAATGGCTTGCCATGTTAAGTATACATACGTATTAATGGTTTTTATTTTATATCATGTTTCTGGCTTTATGGTTGGTGGTGTCACTGTCTGATCTAGAATGCCTTTTAGTTTCGTTTTTACTTTCAATTTAATGACACAGTTTGATTATATTTTCTGCTATAGTGAATTGGCCGTTTGAAATATAATGACACTTAAAAAATTATTGTGTTAAAAAAAATTACCAAATATGATTTTTATAAAAGAAATAAAGATAGAATCAATAAAGAATAAAGAAATTATCTGAAATTTCTTAGTAATGACATTAGCTGTTAGATCCATGATCTTTTTGTTTTCCTATTGCTGGATTTGTACTGCACACATATGAGTTTTTGCCTTTCCAGTAAGAATGTTTGACAATGTGTCTGCTTACATTTGTTTTCATTTGTGTTGAAACTGAAATTTTATTGTCTTGATAAAGTATGTATATATCCTTATTGTCTTGAAAATTTTAACTAGACAAGTTTATGCTGCTGTTTCTTCATTTATCTGGAGTACTTACAAGCATATATGCTTGTAAGTTGCAACCAATTTTTTTTCTTTCTATTTTCTTATTTTTGGCTAAGCATGCTTGAAACTGACTTTTCAGAAACACTTCCATGCAATCCATCGGTTTAATGGGGCTAATTAAGATTTGGAATATGTTGTTTTTGTATCATCTTTAATGTTCATGCCCACTTTTACAATTAATTAGGCCATATGTCTATGCTGCTGTTTCTTCATTTATCTGGAGTACTTATTTTGTATTCAAAGCCACACCATACATCATCTGGATTGGCTAGTCAACATGATTGAAGAATTCAGTAGCTGTTTATCCAAATAATAGGTACAACTGGATAGTGTAACAAATTCTGTCGCTGTTTATCCAAGTGCTATATATCAGTAGGTAATTAGATATATCTGGATATATGTGTAACAGATTTCACTAGGTATATTATGGTAATGCTGAGGTTGGGAACATAATACTTATAATCCACATAAAATGTCACTGAAGCAAAGATTAGGAAGTTGTTAGTGGTAGTTGATTGATTTAATTTCAAGTTTGGAGTTTGGACTGCAGTAAGCTGATTAGAAATATTTTGATATTCCCTAGCCATCGCTCATGACAATCTTCTATGCACTATAGCCAATAAGCAAATGATTTGGGTTAAGAAGAACAACATACAAAGCTTACCTTAAGACCAGAACTGGAGAAATTTTCGAAGAAAGAGGCTGGTAGGAATGGTAGCATCTGACACTCCATTATCAAGGAGCCATCAATTTACAAACACAGAATTTTCTTTGAAGAACGATTTTTGTTTTTGTAATTTATAGATACAGCTAAGAGATTTACATATGCTTTTGCTTTAAAAAAGCTTGTTCATAATCAAACAAGCAGCCTGTATGGATTGTCTCAATGGCCTTTTTGTTTCTCTTGCAGATTTGTCTTTGTACAACTAGCAGACATCCATAAAGAAGTGCAGTGTCCCATTTGTCTTGGTATGTTTTGTCTTTGAAATGAAAAAATTTATTTTTAGGACATATATGTTGGTGTGTTTCCACTAGATACCCAAAAAAAGAAGTGTTTTAGCTAGATTCAATTTATAAAGTTGGACACTTGTGCCTACAGATAGTTTTGTATATGGAAATATAAAATTTGGGAATATCATATTTAAGACATACCAGATAGAATGGATCCTGTTATTATTATTATTATGAATAAAATAGGTTCTGTTATTAGTGCTTCAGTTTGTTGATCTTGTATGCCTTGGTTACTTGAATTAGAACTTAAATGTTGTGCTTTAAAGGAACAATCAATGTACAATAACAATTATAACTGTACCAAAATTTTCCAGCTGCAACATTTTCATGCTGAGGCGAGGTTCATGCCTACGTGGCTTAATAGGCATTCCCTGCAATAAAGAAAATAAGTTGTGAATCTGTTTCTATACTCTTCTAGGATCCAATTAATTAGGCTTCTACCATATCAAAAGACAATATAAACCGATCTGGGTGTTCTTCCTACCAGCATTAGCAAATGGTGTATTCTACTTAAGATCCAGTTTTCTATGATCTGTCTTTTACCAGATGCGGACTATAGGCAATTTTCATAGTGATTCTTTCTTGAACTTTATTGCTCTTCTGACTTTTCAGTTGTAATTTCTTAAGGGGATAGCATATTTTCTCTTTCTGTACTGATTATTTAATTTCAGATAAACATTTTACAGTACTAATCAGAAAAAACAAAAAAAGAAAGAAAAGAATCATTCTCAGCCACTATAAAATTGTTGTTGTATCCTTGATTGTTTGGTTGCTTTGTCTATATATAGATTTAGGGGGATTGATTGTACATGTTATTGTAATGTTCTGCAGAAGGGATTGCAGTTTGTTCTTGCTGGTTTTAACTGGAGTGTTTCTATTGTTTGTTTGTTAGTAATACAAAAATTATGCGAAGGATTGCAGTTTGGATCTTGCTTTGCAAAAATACTTAGTTTGGATTTTATTTTAGTTAATTCTATTTATTGATGATCGATGTATTGTTATGTAGATTGAGTTGAAGTTCAAAGAGACAATGACTAGGCTTGAGCAACAGTTGGCAGAGGAGAAAGTAGCAAGACTAAAGGCTGAAGAGCAAGCACATTTAAATCAAGAGAAATCTAATGATGACATTCTTGAGCTTAGAGAGAAACTAGCTAAAGTGAACTATGATTATTTGTTCTACCTAAATCTAATCTAGTCTAATCTAGTTTACTATTGATTCTCTGCATTTATAAAATTCCAATTACGTTTTCTATTGATTCTAATATAGTTTACTATTGATTATTTGCATTTATAGAATTCCAATTATATATGTTTAAGATGGACAATTGGCTAGCTTCTTGCATTGTGCAAGAAGCTAGGAAAAAAATTGAAAAAAAAAAAAGGGAAAAAAATATATTAAAAAAAAGTGTCGGTTTTTTAAAAAACTAACACCTTTTAAAAGGTGATGGTTTTTTAAAAAACCGACACCTTTTAAAAGGTGATGGTTTTTAAACCGACACCTTTTAAAAGGTGTCGGTTTGGACAAATCGACACTAATTAGTGTCGGTTTTGCCTAAACCGACACTTTCTTCCATTTCCCTACCCTTGTTTAGCTACTATTTGGAACCGTCACTACAAAACCGTCACTACCTTTGTAGTGATGGTTTTTATCTCTAAACCATCACCAAAAACGAAACGACTATCATAAATAGATCAAAGATAGTGAAAAACAAAGATTTGGGGTTGAAAGAAGGGAAAGTGAGAGATAGAAGGGATTAGGTGAAGATGAAGAAAGCTCAGTGAAAAACGAAACAACTGCTCTCCATCTCCCTCATTGATGCACTTCCATATTTCTTCATGTGGGCCATGTCTGTCTATCTATATACCGCGTTTACTTATCTTTTACTAGAAGAAACTTTTTTTTATAACTTTTGTAATATTAACGAGCGAATACTTTTTGTCAATTTGTAGGACTGTAGAGAATTAACTATCATAAATAGATCTAAACATGGTGAAAAACTGAGATTTGGGGTTGAAGAAGGGAAACTAAGAGAGAGAAGGGATTAGGTGAAAATGAAGAAAGCTTAGCGAAACACGATACATGTAACTGCTCTCCATCTCCTTCATTCATGCACTTCCATATTTCTTCATGTGGACCACGTCTGTCTATCTCTATACCGCGTTTACTTATCTTTTACTCGAAGAAACTTTTTTTTATTACTTTTGCAATATTAACAAGTGAATACTTTTTTCAATTAGTAGGATTGTAGAGAATTAACTATCATAAATAGATCAAAGATAGTGAAAAACAAAGATTTGGGGTTGAAAGAAGGGAAAGTGAGAGATAGAAGGGATTAGGTGAAGATGAAGAAAGCTCAATGAAAAACGAAACAACTGCTCTCCATCTCCCTCATTGATGCACTTCCATATTTCTTCATGTTGGCCATGTCTGTCTATCTATATACCACGTTTACTTATCTTTTACTAGAAGAAACTTTTTTTTATAACTTTTGTAATATTAACGAGCGAATACTTTTTGTCAATTTGTAGGACTGTAGAGAATTAACTATCATAAATAGATCAAAGATAGTGAAAAACAGAAATTTAGGGTTGAAAGAAGGGAAAGTGAGAGAGAGACGGGATTAGGTGAAGATGAAGAAAGCTTAGTGAAACACGATACATGTAACTGCTCCCCATCTCCCTCATTCATGCACTTCCATATTTCTTCACGTGGGCCACATCTATCTATCTCTATACTACGCTTACTTATCTTTTACTAGAAGATTTTTTTTTTTTTTTTTTTTTTTTAACTTTGTAATATTAATGAGTGGATACTTTTCTCAATTTGTAGGACCAGTAGCGGATTTAGGATATTCACTCATGGGGGCATTTTTTATGAATAAAAAAATAAAATTAATTAAAAATAATTAAATATAAAAAATGAGAAGCTCCTATTTGTAGATATGCTATTTGGATTTGGTCTTTGTCACTAGGATGACAATTGCACTTTTTTTTTCTTAGGCAAGGATCTTGAGCACATTTTAAATCTACTTCAATATGAGGTCATTTAGAATTTGATTGAAGCTCAATAGAATCGTTGTTTTTTCTCCATAATCTTAGATGACTATAATTATATATTTATACAATTAAAATATGAAACAAAAACTATATAAATTCATAAATAATAAAATATACAAACAATTATCAAGAATAGGATGAATATAAATATAGACAGAAATTTCCTCCAAACCAATCGGGAAGAAATATCCTCCAACCCATTTAAAATAGTGTCAAGTTTCCATAAACAATATTTTAAACACACATTAAATTCTTAAACTCATTAATTGCAGTTTACTAACTTAGACTAACATTTTAAATGTTTATAGACACTTGACACTATTTTAAATTGAAATTTATGATATTGTTATGAGAGGGTTCAACCGCATATAAATATTAAAACAATTAATTTAAAAGAATAATTTAAATCTAACTCTAAAAATTTAATTACATATCTTTTTCCTTGTATTTTTTTTTTTCATTTTGTCTTGCACGGTTGGTCCCCTGGACCATATTGTGTAAATTATATAATATTATAATATTTCCTTGTCTTGGACTCTTGTGTCAATTATATAATATTGTATTTCTTTATCTTGGACTCTTGTGACAATTATATAATATTATAATTTATATTATTATTTACTCTCCGATTAATCTCGAGGCTGCATGCAAAACGCAATGAATAATTCTCACAAAACAGTGCATTTTGAACTGTTCATTGTTTTTACAATTTCATTCTTCTGAAAGACTAAAACATTCAACTTTCGAAAAAATTTCAAATTTCAACTAATTAATTAAGAGGCATAATATGACTGAAGCTGAGGGAGAGAGACATAATCATGGCTAAGGGAGGGGATAATTATGAAGTAAGAAAAAATTTACCATGATATGGAGGATTTTTAGGAGTTGTCCACCCTCGAACCCCCCTAAATCCACCCTTGTGTAGAACTGTAGAGTCATTTTCAGTTTTGGTACGTAGCTTGCGAACTTCTCATGTAGGAATAAGGAGGAAGTTTCAAAGTGGACAGAAATGTCAAAGTATTCACATCTCCTCACGTGAATGAAGCTGTACGTTCATGAGAAGACTGCTAGTCTTGTTTCTCTTAGGGGTGAAATTTAAAACCGTCTAACCGCATCCGCCAACCGCCGCTAAACCGCTAACAATTAACTGCTAATCATTGAAAGCGGTTAGTAAAACGCTAACCGCTAAGCGGTTAGTGGTTATGATTAATAGGTTTTGAAATAATAACCGCAATTTTAAAATATAATATATTTATTATTTATATTATATATATTTTTATATAATAGTACCAAAGAGTTGTTGTAGTCTAATGGTTGATTTTGTTGAAAATGTTGGTTGAAACTTGAAATGGGTTTTTTGGTTTATTAAATTTTATGAACTTTTTTGGTTTGGTTGAAATGGTCTCTTCAAGCTTCAAGTTCAACCAAGTTGGTGTTTTTGGTTGCTTGAACTATTTTGTGTTTTATTTCTATGTTGTGTATAAGACTATAAGTGAAGTGATTAATTTTGTTGTAATTTTATTTGTATGTTATATGTTGTAGAAGGTGAACTATTTTGTATTTTATTTCTATATTGTGTACAAGACTATAAGTAAAGTGTTAATTTTGTTGTAATTTTATTTGTATGTTATATGTTGTAGAAGGTGAACTATTTTGTGTTTTATTTTTATGTTGTATACAAGACTATAAGTAAAGTGATAATTTTGTTGTAATTTTATTGTAATTTTATTTGGTATAATAGTCTAACATATAATATTTACTTTAAACAAACAATTTTAATTTTTTAATGCTAAAATGGCCATGAAAGGGGGAAAAAATGGTTTGAAGGGAGCTCAAAATCAGCCCAAAACCGGCCCAAAAAGAAAGTCCAATAAAAAGCCCAATAAAAAGCGGTTAGTAAAAAAGCGGTTAACCGTAACCGGGTTAACCGCCTAGGCGGTTAACCGCTATCCGGTTAGCGGAGATGGTTAGTAGATTTTGCTAACCGCCTAGGCGGTTAGCGGTTAGCGGTTTTAGCCACTAACCGCTAACCGCAACCGCTTTTTCACCCCTAGTTTCTCTTCATCATCTATAGCGCTAATTATCTTCAGGCTTCTTCACCTTGTGGTTGGGTCAAGTCAACATATCCAACAAAGACTACATATATCCGGCTGTGTGCTGTTTGATGATGCCTTCCTCGGGCAATCTAACCGTTGGATACTGATGTATAGAAACAAAAATGGTGCGCACAATAAGCTCGCTTTTTGTGCTAATTATTTGCATAGACAACACAATTATTTGCAAGCACTGATTCGAGTTTTCTTAGATTAAGAAATGGCTCAAGTGGTAAAGATTTTGGTTTCCATAACAAGTTGCAAGATTGTGTAATAAGAGTACAGGACTGACTGTCACCATCTATTAATTGGTTCAATAATTGGACGTTATACCTTATGTAGCCTTTGAGCTTCAATATATACACCAATTGGGTATCAACTTCAAATATGGTGATTTATAGCAGAAGTAAGAATTAGGAGGGGGTTTTAAGAATAAACAGAATTAAAAAATTAAAAAAAAAAAAAAAAGTAAGTGAGAAGTTTTCTTTAACCTAATCTATCATAGTACTATCACTTATTTTTTAAATATGTGAGAAGTTTATAATTTTTTAATAAGACTATTTCTCGCCTCACTTATTCAAGTTCTTTGGTTTCCTGTGTATTCGAAAGCGATCAACGAGTCAAACAATGGATGTAGAGATTATCAAACATACTTCACTGGGGAAAATTCAACAGATTAAGAGGGGGTGAAGCGTGGTCCATACTGAACAAAATGAAACGCAACAAAGAAAAAATAAAAACAAGTAAAGATAAATTTCATGTTGATCAGAATCTTACGGGCAAACTTGGCATATTCCAAAAAAAAAAAAAAAAAAAAAAAGAAAAGAGGACTTACATCTAAAAATGAGAAAAATTGTCTCTAGTTAAAGCTTGAAAAAAGCTAGAATAATCCCCGGCCCATTCATTAATTGATTATAATAAGCATCCTTACGTCACCTTATATAACCCACCAACTTATTCAAAACAGAGTACTAGATCTAGAACACAAAAGCAAAGTAATTGTGAACATGACAAAGACTAAAAGAAACAATTACGAGAATCCCTTTCTCAATTCACTTTGTAATAAGTTTGGATTGTTGATGGCAATTCGAACTCTTGTTGACATGGAACCTATTGCTGGTGACTGAGTTGAAACAGTACTATTGGTGATGTAGTACACGACTTTGTCCATTAGTCCCTTAATTCATTTCCTGCACAACTAAGGTTCGAATATCATATTAAATCACAATTTATGAAAGTCGATACTATAGAATATGTATTCAAAACTTATTCATGAGTCAATAAATGAATATGAACAGTATCAAACATACCCAAAAGTGAAGCGGCCACATTTGTTACAAGAGGAGGGGGAGGAGGATATAGCAGAATTGGGACGTCATCCCTCACATTTGTTGTAGGAGGAAGGGGAGAACGAAATCGAATCCTTGAGAAATCATCATGTTTCCCACTTGCTAAACTCCTTGCATTCGCTGCACAAAGGGGTAATAACTTATCCAGTCAATTCAAAATATTAATACAAAGAAAATGAATCTAATGGTTAATGTTGTGGATGCCGGACTTCCTGCTCGGGCAAGGAGTCCATCCGAGCAGGGCCTCTCACAATTTCTTGTTATTTTCTTTACTCACTACACGTACTCCTCCAATAGGAAATGACATGAAAAGATCATCTTTTTAACGTTTATTTTTAAAATGTTAAATAATATTTTATTATTTTTAAATAAGTGAGACATGTGGCGTTTTTGTGGCCTTAAGATTTCTCTTAAGGCATCTCCACTGTTAACTGGAGACCTCTCCAGTCCATTTGGACTGGAGAGGATCTGGATCCCAATTGTTAACTGTGAAAGTGTTGAAAATGATCAAGTTAAGGTTCTAATTCAATTGGTTTTCTCGAATTTATTCAGGCATAACTGATATGTATGTCCATGTAGTTGTTGACAATGAAGCAACAAAGAACTTATATATGAAAAGTGGTTTTGTATATGAAAAGTGGAATTTATTCATTTTTTTTTTAATTATTATTTTCCCATTACTAACTTGTCAAATTTTGACACGTTAGTAATAGGGGATTTTTTTTCCTAAAGTGTCATTAGCTTACACGTTAGTAATGGGGGATTTTTTAAATTAGAGATTCATTTACTAACGTGTTATTAGATGACACGTTAATAATGGGGTTCATTTCCTAGCGTGTTATTACATGACACGTTAGTAATGGGGGATTTTTTAAAAAAATAAAAAAAATTAGAGATTCATTTACTAACGTGTCATTAGATGACACGTTAGTAATGGGAGATTTTTTTAAAAAATAAAAAAATTAGAAATTCATTTCCTAACGTGTGATTAGATGACACGTTAGTAATGGGGTTCATTTCCTAACGTGTTATTACATGACACGTTAGTAATGGGTTTCCCATTACTAACGTGCCAATTCTTAACACGTTAGTAATAGGAAAATATTGTGATGTAGCATTTCTCTCCACGTCACCCCAAGGGTAACGTGGTAATTGTGCCACGTTACCTCAGGGATAACGTGTGGTGTTTTCTCTTGTTAGCTTTTGTTTTTTTTATTTTTTCCCATTTACTAACGTGTGAATAGTAACACGTTAGCAAATGGTAACGTGGCACATGTCTAACACGTTAGTAAATTACCATTTCTAACGGAAACTTTGCTAACGTGTGAAAAACGTTAGAAACGGCACGTTAGGCCCATTACTAATTTGTTAAAGGGCTTAAAACGTTAGTAATTGGCCGTTACTAAAAAGCAAGTTTTTTGTAGTGCTTTCACAATATATACTATGAGACAAGAATATATAAACAAGTAATTGGATCAATAATTTAAAACAGAGAAAATATGATGTTACTATTATGAGTTTTGTCCCTTGAGCTTCTAATTGAAGTCAAAGCACAGGATATTTTAATTAGGCCTGTAAACGATCCGAGCCGAGTCGAGCTTAGCCGAGCTTTAGCCGAGCTTGTACAGAATCGAGCCGGCGAGTCGAGCTTGTCTGATAACGAGCCGAGCCGGTAGAGCTTTTATAATTTTCCTATAATTTAAATAAATTTATATTAACTATAAACTTAAAAGATAATTTATACACTTGTTAATTTTATAATTTATATAGTATAATTATTATATTCATATAATTTATCTTATATAATATAACATTTAAGTTTGTATTATTGAATATAATGTCAATTGTCATTTGTCACATCCTAAAAGAGTAACGATACATTGATTAAGTGCACATTGTTGACTAACTTTCTAATTGTCACCTATGTTTTTAATTGCTTAGATTCTTAGAGCATAGTTACTAAATTTGAGATTATTTTAATATTCATATCAATCTTGATATAATTTATTTCTATATTTTACTTGATACTTGTTACTTGTTAGTTGTTATTTGTTAAAGTTAAGTTAGTATATGATGTATATCATATATTGTAGATAATAAACATATCATATGTAAATATATATTATAATTTATTAATTTATAAGTATAAAACTAAGTTAAACTAATTTAATTTTATACAATTAATTAATATAACATTTAAGTTTGTATTATTGTATATAATGTCAATTGTTATTTGTCACACCCTAAAGAGATACATTAAGGTCATTTAAGTTTGTATACATTAATGTGATTATAATTTATAAATGGTAAAATACATTAGTTACTTAATTAATAATCATTTAATCTACTCATTTATGAATGAAATCGAGCTCACGAGTCGAGCTCACGAACCCTTGTCGAGTTTAATCGGGCGAGCCGAGCTCGGCTCATTTCTGTCGAGCGAGCTTGTGCGATGTGAGCCGAGCTGAAAGATTGTCGAGCTCGATTTCGATTCGAGCTTAATCGAGCCGAGCTCGAGCGAGCCTGTCGAGTGTGTCGGCTCATTTACAGGCCTAATTTTAATCATTAGTTGCTCTGGAATGGTCTACTTTGGACTTTGTCCATTCTGCGAAAAATATAACTTTTCACTTAGATTTTGTATACCACATATACATATAAGAAAGAAAAAAAGTTGAATAATTTGATGAAGATTCTCAAATTCGTTGTTCAAGTTACACGTAATTCAAATCGCTCACAAGTCTACTAGCTAAAATTGCATACATTTCTACTCACAAAAATTGCATACATTTTCTGGACGGCAAATTTAAAAAATGTGGGATTTTGGTGCCTTGGAAGCCCATTGTTACGGGTCTATGACTCGGTCGTATGTTGGTACATTTAGTCCATTAGAATTAGGGTTTTGCTTATAAAACATAACTCTTTTAAATAAGGTAAGTGACTATATATTATCTCTTAGAAGAATAATAGATTTATTAGCCTTATTAGGAAAATAAAGAGACTTGCTCATAAAGCAATATCTCTATTAGAGAATATGATATTTGTCTCCCATTAGAATTATATTTTTCATTAGAAATTTCTCTTCACGTTATCACTGGAGTTCTAACACCGCAAACTATGCGTATTAAGGGAGTTATCCAGAAAACAAGGGCGATGGTGTTAGTTGATACGGGAACCACCCACAATTTACTCAATATTGAACTCGCAGCACGACTGGGCATAAAACCCGACAAGAACACGGATTTTAAAGATGTGGTGCTGCCTAACGGTGAAAATTTTGCCAGTAAGGAAAAGTGTCAGAATGTTCATGTTTATCTTGGAGGTACTCTCTTTGTGCTTGAATTTTACCTTCTTGATATAAGCAAGCATGATTTTGATTTTATTCTTGGAGCCCAGTGGTTGAGGACTCTTGGTCCCATCCTTTGGGATTTTTCCCAACTACGAATGACCTTCCAGTGGCAAGGGCATGAGGTTACCCTACAAGGCACTGCTTTCCCTAAAAATAATTTTATTGAGAGACCTCAAATGAGTGTCCAAAGTCCCAAAATGTTTCGCGTGCAGATCGGACCCCTTTACCTCTGTGAGCGCTTCATTAGGTTTCTCTTGGCTTGGTTCAAGAAAGGACAATGAGAATGAAAAAGATTGGACACATGATCGAAGACCTAAGAGGTTAATGGTATTGGCACCACACTCCACTCCACGTCAGAGAAATTTTAGGACCTTGAGGCTCGTATGATGGTTTAGTCCATTAGAATTAGGGTTTTGCTCATAAAGCATAACTCTTTTAGATAAGGTAAGTGACTATTGTCTCTTAGGAGAATAATAGACTTATTAGCCTTATTAGGAAAATAAGGAGACTTGCTCATAAAACAATGTTTCTAGTAGGAAATATGATATTTGTCTCACATTAGAATTATATTTTTCATTTATATGTATTTCTATTTTTGTCATGTAATAGTCTATATAAACCTAATAGTGAGCAATAAATCTATAAGAAGTTTAATATTTAACTCTATTAGTTGTTTTGGGAGGTTTAGGGTTCTTCGAATTGCGCTAAAATTATGAGGCCAAGATTCCTCGAATTATCCTACTTAGGGTGCATTTGAGATTGTGATTTTGCAAGAACAATCTGCGCTTTTAAAGATATCGCATAACGTAAGGCATTTAACATTGCGATTTAAAAATCACATAATTTAAAATAGGAAAATTTTTTTTTGCGATTTCAATAAGCATGTTAGAGGATGTTTATTTGAAAAAGTGTGAATTTAAACCAAAATCACGATTTCGCTTAAAAAAATATTTGGTGCAATATTTATCTATTTGGCTATGAAACCGCAATTACATACTAATATTATCCAAACACTCAATTAATAAAATAAAAATAAAAATAAAAATAAAAACTTCTTAACATGTTTTACCAAACACCTGTGCGATTTTATAAATACAATTTTTAAAAACGCAATTTTTAAAATTGCACTTATAGAAATCGCACTCCTAAATGGGCCCTAAACCCTACCAAAATCTATTGCTCTCATTGATTGTTCATCCCTCGTTACGGAGGCCCATAAGACCCTTAACTGCCCTTGTCTCCACCCTCTTCCCCCACTTTTCCCCAAGCCATTTATCCTCCATTTCCTACCGAGTCTGAGTCTGTGGGATGTGACTGTGGTGGAGAAGGAGAGGATGTGAATGGGCTTGTGGGTTTTGATTGGACTTCGAGCGGATGATGGGGATTTGGTGGATTGGAGGGAGATGGAATGTTTTGGAGATCGGCCGTGGTTGGTTTGTTGTCTGGTGGTGTTGGTGATTTTGGTGAGGGGATTGGGGTGGAGGTTGAGCGACCAAGGGAGAGGGAGAGGGAGAAAGAGAGGTAGAGAGAAGGTGAAAGAAAACTAATAAAATAATTGTACATTGTGTTCCAATGAGTTTCTATTTACCATAGCAAAAATTGAATTCTACTTATTCGGAAGCTAATTAATTTGTTGGAGGTTAAAAAGTGACAGTAATAATTAAATTTAGTTAGTATCTTTATTTTAGCTAGTCTGTTGAAGTTGCTCTAGTATTACTCTTCGTCGTAATATTCCAATCTTAGCTTACAAATGACTCGTCCAACACTCCTATGTCCTATATTACACTTTGTTAGGGGTGTAAAACTTGAAAAGGGATTAATCACCGTTAATCACTTATATATGCAACCTTATAATTGCATAATTGTTTAAGGTAGTTGCAATTAGCTGCAATTTTAAGGATAGATAAAAGTGGTTAGTAACGGTTAACCCTCTACCCTTATATATAATATAATAATATATAATAAAAATTAATATAGCAAAACAACCTGATTTTGGTATAAAGTTTGAGGCTCTTTGTGAAGGGAAACCTTTTTTTTTTTAAAGTAGGAAACTAACTTAACTCTTGAAACTTTCGGTTAAAAGGAGTGACTATTAATGGTGCATGAACACCAACTTAATTAGGTGAATCAAATCATCACTTGTCTAAAAAGTTTAATTTGATAGAAAAACGTAAAATATTTAATTAAATGAGAAGTAAATTGTTGAGTCAAGGTTCTTCGATCAATTCAGCTCTGATACTATGTTAATCATCACTTTTCTCAAAAACTTAAACTAATAAGAAAACATAAATTTAATTATTTAACCAATATTTTAATTATTAAGCATATTTCTAATACGCTAAGCAAGAGAGAGAAAACTCAAATGAAATATATAGGGAAATTCATGTGAGTTAGTGAAGAAGCATCCAAGTAGCTAGATATAAAGAATAAAAGATGTTGAAAGAAGATCACAAAGATGAGAAAGAGCATGGCCCATGGGATCAATGTTTTATTTACGTTGCAGACCCTGCTAAACAAGAGGAGAAGAAGGATACTGCTTATATATATTTTTTTTCCTAAATAAACTAAAGAACACATGATTTGAAAGGAAAAAATATTATATTCTTGTTCTTGCTAAACGAGAATACTTAGTTTTGCCAAAATGAACTGCATGTCTTGCCAGTTGAGGTGGTCCACACATAACACGACCCTTAACAGGGGCGGAACTAGGATTTGAGTCGTGGGGGGACGGAAATTTTTTTTTTGTTGGGGCAGATGGACGGACTTATATAGATACAAAAATGTATAGATAGACATAATATAAGGGCATTTATGGATCGAGTAGATGGGGGTAGGTGGATTTTAATAATAACAATCTTAACTTTTCCTATATTCAAACATGTTTCTGGACCAGCTTATAAATACAATTGACGGCAACAAAGAAACAGGCATACATACCTGAAACACCCCAGTCTCCCTGTTGAAGTCAGAATCAGGCATCAAAAGTGCCTAAGAAACATGAAATGTGTGGCCAATTGGAACACCCATCGACTGCTTCCACCTGATGTTTCTTTCAACCTCAGCATGATCACCAAAATAAAAGACAGCCGTAGGATAAGCCTCCGCGTAATCAAAATACAAGCTCTCCCTCACAAAGACAGGGTGGTCCACTCACAGTTGCACCAACCCAACACCCACCACAATAGCTAGAACCAACACCGTCATCAAAATCATGCACTGATGCACACGTATGTAGCTCCTAGTAACCCATAACTCAGCTTCTTTAACAAGAGGGTGCTACTGTGGGACGGCACTTTGAGGACGGCGGATTCCACCATCTGTTGCGCTTCCTCGGCGCAGTGGTAGGACTCGTAGACAATGGAGAGAAGATAAATGACGGGGGAGAAGAGAGAGACCAAGCAGTTGTAGATCAAGTCTACTTGGAGGGATATTAGTTTTGTGAAGCATTCTAATGGATTTGGCATCAGAAAGTGGTCTTCTTTCCAGTCCTCCTCCATATTTGGCTGTGGCGACGGTGGTGAATGGGTGCGGCTGTGGGGTGTGGCTTCATGAGAGACGGACACAGAGGTAAGACAATGCTTGAGAGTCGAGAACCTTCTCGTGGAAGTCTTAGTCAAGATAAGAGGGTACAATCGACAATATATATATATATATATATTTTTTTTGATAAAAGAGGGGACAATGCTTTGATTGCTTTCAGTGAGAGAGAGTCTGAGATTAAATGAATAAAAAAAAAAAATTAATAAGGACTTGTTGGAGCTTGGAGTCCGTGAGAGACAGGGAATGAGGGGACACTTGTCTATGATTTGAGGGGACAAAATTTTAAAATTTTAGAAAATATATATAAAAATTGCTACTGTAGCAAAATTTTGAACACTTTACCTGTAAACGTAGGTCCGCCCCTGACCCTTAACGTGGTGTACACTGTATAGACAATATCCCTCGATTCAAATGTTGTACTAATAAAAACATTTTTCTGCTGTTTCAAATTATGCTCAGGACACTGAGAAGCCATTCAGCGCAAATATTTTGACCAGTTATGTAAAGTGTAAACATAGGAATGCCACCATGGAAGAGGGCTTTGAGAGACAACAGCCACAGAAATTTTCTCATCCCTCAAAATTAAAACTGCAGAGAAAAAAGAAAATAGATTTTTGTCATGTCTTAATCCACCCGTAATTTATTCATGTTAAGTCATCATTTGGCTTAAAATAGTAGAGATTACGCATAAAAAAAAAACCAAATTAGATGGGGATTGACTTGTTGGAAATTCGCAATATATATTTTCAACGAAGGATGCAATTTTTGACCAACTTCCTTTCATTAATCTTTCACAATAATCATTTTCCCTTTTTTCTTTTTTGGACTTTTCAATCATGGAGAAGAATATTGAATGGTGATGTAGGCGGAGGTTTTTGAGGAATACAAATAACCTCTGGTTTTTTTCAGATTTGGTGAGCATCCGGAATAACTAGTGAATTACAACTCTATTGTACTGCAATTGGTGCATTGGTCTTTGCAGCTTTAATGCTTTTTGCTGGTTGGTTTTATTACCACAAAGCTGCTCCAAAATTGGCTTGGTTCCAAGATGTAGAATCTATGTTGAATCACCATTTGGCAGGGCTACTAGGGCTTAGGTCTCTTTCTTGGGCGGGGCATCAAGTACATGTATCTTTACCCACCCCATTTTCAAACAAACAAGATAACAAAGCAAAAGGAGAGTGACAAACAATAAGTCAGGAAGAAACCTTGGGGTGAATCAGAAAAGTTTGGGTAGAGCCGAATCTAAGTGTTGCCTAGGTAAGCGTCCTATAGTAAGAGTAGTTATGAACCCTGTAGACCATCCCCATGGGGGTGGTGCAAGGAGGGCCCCAATTGGTAGAAAAAAACCCGCAATTAATTAGGGACACCCTCCTAGGCTCTTAGCTCTTTGCTTTAGGGCTTTTTGAAGGTTTGGTCACCATCTTTTAATTTATTTTGTGTATTTTTTTTTTTTTTGACATGTTCACACAAGAGGGGGATGGACATCAATAGAAAACTTTTAAAACTAGTGACTTTTGCTTTATTAGGCATGGTTACAGCAGATTGAACTACCTATTGAGAACTTTTATTTTGTGCATTTGACAATGAACATCAATAGAAAAAAAATTCTAAAGTCTTTTAGAAGTCCCAACTTATTTTGTGTATTAATTTTACTTATGACTAGCCCTTGAGCAGGCATAGTGAACATTCTTTATGGATTCCCTTTTGCCATCAGCATTTTATTTGGTCCAGTTACGGCATGAAAGGGCCATGTCGCAGTAAAATGGAGGGGCAAGGCATATGACAATGCACCCAACGTCGATCATGATTCAATAAATACTAAATAGGTGTCCTCAAGAGGTGAATCGGCTAAGACCATACCTAATAAAGCAGAAGTTATTAGTTTGAATTTTCCTCCCTCCTCTTGTGAGAACATGTCAAAAATAAATAAATAAATATTAATTAGGTGCCTAGTTGCATGTAACACATGTAAAGTTGCAAATTGTACTCCTTTTTCCATGTAAATGCCATCGAGAAAGACCCCCCAAAAAAAAGCCTTATTGATTGATATAGTTGTTCTCTTGAATGCTGGTGAGCCCAATTTTGCAGCTAAAATCGTCGAGTACGATATACTAAAGGCTAAATTCAATTGTTAAACTAAACTTATTGCGTCGAAGACGTCATTCTAGCTAGTGAAAAATACGATTTAGGCCCCAAGTTTTAATAATTCAGATTATTAAACAAAATAATGATTCACATAGTAATACCAAAATCAAAGCAAGCATAAAACAAATTAATACAAAGATTTTGGTTACAACTCGAGAGGGCCAACCAACCCTAAAAGCATCTACCATATAAAATTTGTGGTATAGATTAATCATATTTACAAAAAAATTATAACTCCCAAAACTCATTATCTAAAACTCCCTATATATATAATCACCTGTCAAATAAATAAAATGCCACATGTCATGATAATAGCCTCTTGTGCTTAAAACTCAAAAAACCTAAACATAATTTCTACTCTATTTTTCATAGATATTCACAATTCTAAGTCGTGTTTACTTTAAGAGAGCCCCTATGGTCCGGTCGTGCTACAAACCCCCCATTTTACAGCATCCAATTCCCACATGACACCTCATCAAATGCAAAAAATGAAAAAGAGCTCAACCACACCAAATCAAAATGAGAAATACCCAAACAAAGAAAAACCCACGCAACATGAACGACCTAGCCAGACTCACCCAGGTCGTGACCCACGCTAGCAGTGGGTCTGGACCCACGCCGGCCGTGGATCTGACCAAACCCACGCCGGCAGTGGGTTTGGAGTCTCACCGGCAGTGACCCGACAATGAATGAGCCGTGACTCATCAAAATCCGCCTCAAAACTCAATTCTAATACCTAAAATCCATTTCTAATGCTTCAAAACTTGATTCTAATGCCTAAAATCCGTTTCTAATGCCTCACACTTCGTTTCTAATGCCTCAAAACTCGTTTTTGGATTCAAATCTGAAACCTAGAGGGAAAAGGTTAACCCTTTAGGATTTAATCACCCTAAAAACCAGAAAAAATGGCTCTGGCACCGGAAAATCGCCTGAGAAAATGAAGAAGAAGAAAAAAAAAAAAAAAAAAAAAGAGAAGGAACCTCCATTGTTGCATCTTGAAGAAGAAAAGAAAAAATAGAGGGAAGAAGAAGAAGGTGTGGTGTCGAGAGATGGAAGAAAGAGAAAAAAGAAAAAGAAAAAAGAGAAGTGATGAAATCATGATGGTGTCAGCTGGCAGGTGTGAAGACAAAGGAAAAAAAAGAGAAAAAAAAAAAAGAGAGAGAATTCTAGTGTATTTGGGCTTATGATATTTTGGTGTAATTTTTCAGCTTTTGCTGAGCTGTCAACTAGGGATTGAGTGCTGCAAAAGTGGTCTTTGCAGTGCATCCTGACCAAAGTTTAATTCTTACTTTAAACCTTAAACCCTATATATATATATATATATATATATATATATATATATATATATGGTATCAAAGCCATTACGTGACTTTCAATAAAAGTATTATGATGCTTTTTTAGTGTTTTCTAACGTTCTCTTCCCAAGATCTCCCAATTTTGCTATAGGCTTTCTTGTGCCTAGAACAATGAAATCAAATTGAAGGAATAAACTGTTTAATGTTCAAAGGTATTTAGGAACTTTTCCAAGAACAATGAAAAATAGCCTTCAAGTCCCTTGAAAATCGTGGCTAATGTGGCTTATAAAGATGGGGAGAAACCTAAAAGTTCTTTTAGGCCAAGTCTTTAAGGTTAAAATAATTTCCCAGTCTCGTTCTAAAGAAAAACTCTCTAATTTTGTCAATGGAGAATAGAGGAAATCTTTCCAATATTTTTTGTCGAGTTGATTCCTTCTCCTTAAGTTATCTACATCCCCAGTATACTTTAGAACACCCATAGTACTAATTGTTCAAGGCTTTTTCTCTGGTTTGCCTATCGATCGATGAAGATTGTAAAAGGCCATTGTTGAAGCCAAACTCAAAACTTGTCAATTGATGGTCTTGCTTATACGTTGTTCTATTCTGTCTTATTCCACATACGTACAGCTTGGCTCTGATACCATTAAAGGAACTCTAGAAAATAGAATGTTAGTGTTTAGAAAGATAAATCCCATGAGGGTAGAAATCTAGCTAGGAAGAAAACAAAGAGAATAAATGTCACAGAATAACTCAAATTTGTCCTCCAACCCCCTAATATATAGACTATGCAACTCTTCATCAAGAGTTGTGCTGTTTCTCTTCCAATATTCATAAAAGTTATTACTTTAAGGAGATGATTGAGTGTGGAGATGACCACCCTTGTTATGGTATGATCATTGTCAATTAAAACATGTCATCAATATCGGATTGGAATGGATTAGGAGTTAATTTGCTATTTATTTATGGGGAAAAAAGGAGATAAAAGAGAATGAAGAGATTGATGTGCATATATTAAATTTTATTGTCTAATTAGATTTTACATGACTGATTGCTTTTGATATTGAAAATAAAGTGCATGGTTTATAGACATCCCTCGATGCAATTGTTGTTGTACCAATAAGAGAACATTCCAGTGGAGTGGCTGGCCATCATTTTCTGCTATTTCAAAGCATGCTCAGGGCACTAAGAAGCCATTTACTGTAATTCCGCCATCAATACAAATATTCTAACCAGTTATATAAGAAGCTGAATGTAGGCACATGAATGCCACCAAGGAAGAAACTTCCTTTGGCTCTCCAGCATGTCCAAGAGGGGTTTGAGAGTCAACGGCCCTAGAAATTTTCTCATCCTTCAGATACTATAAAAGAAGAGAAAATAGATTCTTGTCATGTCTTAATCTCGGCCCCTAGCTCTATGACAATCACTGACTGGGAAAAGAATCTTACAGGTTCAGCCAGGGGGGTTCTGATAAACCAAGGTGCAAACTTCTTGCTAGCTAATTCACCGCTCCTAAAAGATTAATAATATTAGACAAAAATTGCATCAAATTAAAAATTCAAGAGATGAAATTGAGAAGTTTTGAAATTTGATAGTGTCTTTTTAAATCACGTAGTAGTTTAGGAATCCTTTGTGAAGTTTTCCTTAAATAATATTAGATAAAAATTGATTGGAGCTTTTAATTAAGGTCTCTCTTAAACTTATAACCTATGAGTTTGATATGAAGATCAAATGGTAGAATGAAATTACCTTAAAACGAAAATAATGCTTTTTGGCTCCCAACGCTCTCAGAAGAGGATAAGCAAGTTGGAATATGTGATAAGCAGATTTAAGATTGGTAGACATGTGGATGAGAAATTTTCAGCTGTATACTCTGTGGTCGTTTTTGGTATGTTGGTTCCCACATTGTTTATCTAGAACCAGACATCAGAGTACAATAGCCCTATTAAGGCTTAGTAATTAATAAACAAAAGATTTTGTGAATGTAATATATGGAAGTGTTGAATGCAAAAGCGCAAAGGAAGTAGCTGCACTGTTGCTAATTATTGCATTCATGATCAATTTGGCTGTTTTATGATGGATCTTCGAAAAATGAGTATTCTTTTCTAGATTAAATGAGGGTCAATGATTTTTAAATAGAAAAGAAAACAATAAAGAAATAAATTTTTAACTAGGATAGTAAAAGTGTGTTAGAAAATTACTAGGATAGTAAAAGTGTGTAAGGCTTCCAATGTCGAACTGATCAGGTGCGAATTGGGTCTGATGCAAAATAAAGCTCCACATATCCTAACAATGTGCGCACCATCACTCGTGTCACAAGCAGATGGCCCAGTTCGTAACACAGGTGGGCAGCAGGCCCTTCCTTTTATTTGCCCATAATGGGCTGATAGCAATCTTAGAGTAGGCAAAGGCTAAGGCAACTACTCTCTGCTGCAACCTACGCTCAAATCATAACCGTCAATCTAGAGCAGTGTACACCCCTACAGCTGGGCACTGGAAGATAGGATGATCCTTTACACTAATAAAATTTTGAGCATGTAGTAAAATGCCATGCAAAATGGGACAATAATAATGAAATAGAGGTCTTATAACTTATAAGGATGTTGAGTTTGTCATTAAATAGTGAGGAGACGATGCTAATTAGTTCCTCTTGTTGGTCTCGAGACATTGCATTGGACCTAGTGACTCAAAATTCCTTTGTCTTACATTCATGTAAACATTCATTGAGTTGGGCCTTATTTCGACCACATGTATGGACGGTCGCCCCTAGACCTGCCAACAATAGCATACCTGAAAGTAACATATAGTAACCGAATTTTCGCAAAACAAAAATAAGAGAACAAGTCATATTTCCTTACAAAACAACAATTCCTAGCTGTGGAAGAATGATGATGACAAGAAGCAAGAGAGTTCCAAAATGTTTTCCTACACATAACAATTACCAAGAGAGTATTTTCATTTTGTTTTCTGATGAGAAAATAAATTAGATTTTTTGGGGTAAAAGTCAAGCCAAGCCATGGATTATTAATTCTCTGCCCCAAATTTTTTAAAAAAGAAAATGAATAAATAAAGGGTTGAATGCCAAATCAGATTTTTTAGCCATAAAGATCCAAATCCCAAAGTTCAATGAAACAAACCAACCGATGCTATACCTGTACAATAAACTTCTAAAGAGACTTGCAATAAAAATAAAATGCCGCTTTAGATGGGTATTTATTTATTTATCTATCTTTTAGAAATCTTCAGTAATTATAAATTATAATGATTTTTGAAGCAGAAAACAGAAACCAAAAAAAGAGTAGTTAGTAGGCAGAGAGAGAAGAGAACCGGTTCCTTTAGTTCCACCAGTAACAAGTAACAAGAGCTGCCATTCCCAGAAGAGACCACCTGCTTTCTGCTCCAAATTTCTGCCATTTGTTACCTTAACTAATAACTAATGCTTCTCCCAATGTATTATATAGCGTTGTTGGCTGGCAGAACATAAGTGGCTACGTAGATGCTTACGAAAACCAAATGTGTCTTGTCTGTTTTCCCCTAGGCAATGTAACTTGGCAAATGGTAACACTTCCTGTCCACGCATACATGTTTTCATCTATCCATTGGATAAGAATCTGAATATCCGTAATTCAACGTTAGGACCAAAAGAATCATTCACCGGGCTTTTCTAGTTACAAATGTCAGATGTAGGAGGCTTATAGAAAAGACCAAAGGTCAGAGCAGCTCATCGTGAGGTGACAGAGGAACCTTTTTCTCTCTTTTTTTTTTTTTTTTTTTTTTTCTTTCTCTTATTTCCTTTACTCTCTGTTCTCTCTTGTTTGGTTGGCCATGGCTTGTGGTGACACTCAGAATGGCAGAGATGAGGGGGATAGTAAGCTGGTAGAAGTGGGGAAAGCAGAGGAGGAAGACGAAGTCTTTGGAGGGTCAAATAAGGGAAGAGATGGGAGAGCGAATTCCAGGATCAATTGTATTTTTACTAACTGGGAACTATTTATCATTTTAGTTTATTTGCCTTATAGCTAAAAATTCAATCGCGCGTGCCAATCGCCAGAATCTAGAGGTAAATCCTCAGTAAGGAGAGAATCCTGATGATAAAGACCTACGAGCTTTCTACCAAGAGCTGAAAAACGATTACATAGAGACGGCCTGTCAATTGAAGGGAAAGCAGACGATGGTGGATGACGTAGCAGAAGATTAAGGTAACTAATTAAAGAGGAGCATCTTTGATTATGTAAGAAGAAGTGTCTTCATCTTCTACAAAAAAGATAAAACTCATTTAAGAGAAAATTATCTGATTTGATAATAATTCAATGAATTTTTTTTATATAAGAAACAATCCTATTTATAGAAGATAAATACTTATAGAGAAAGGTAAACATATTCTTAGTAGCAATAGTAAACATAATTCTATAAGAAAATGAAAATAATTAAAGCAAACCTTACTCTATTAAGGAAAGGAAATAAAGTTCTAATAAAATAAAATATAAAATTTATAATCAACGAGAATTGTGACAATCTTTTTTTTGTGTTTTCATTATCTGAGGACGGATAAAATTCTTATTGATCAGCACTGCTCCAATATTATTTTTTTGATATTTTCTTTATTTTTCATTTTACAGGAAATAAAGGTAAATTCTGCAGAGCACTAACTTGCCATTCGCCTAGTAGGTGTTGTGGTATCCCTTCGCCCACTGAGTTCCCCAAAACCAGCTTTTTTATTTTTTTTCCCCCCAAACCTTTCCCCGTCCTTCTCTACCACGCTTCTCCCTCCCCCTTCACCACTGGCCTTCGCCCATCACCAAGCTTTGCCGCCACAGAACAGACCGCCACCCACAGCACAAGGACGCTCACCCACGGCACCAACTCGAAATCCAGTGTTTCATTTGGCCCTTGAAGCCAAAAGAAAAGAACCAGAGTGAAGTTTATGAACTAGGTGATCATGGAGGTGCACTACTTGAAGATCGGAGGTCGCGGAGGGAGTTCGGCGACCTGAACTGATGCTGCCGGAGCGTTGGCCGGATCGCGGAGGGAGTCAACCCATCAGTTTTTTAATATTTTAGTTTTAAATTTTTTTAAATTGTAAAATAATATTTTATTATATATTTTTAAGTGAGACATGTGTTTGTTTATGACCTCATGACTTCTTCTAGAAGAAGTCCTGGCCATCAACTAAATGCTCTCCAATCCATTTTAGACCAGAGAGGATCTGGATCCATTAGAATTAGGGTTTTGCTTCTAAAGCATAACTCTTTTAAATAAGGTAAGTGACTATATATTAATGTCTCTTAAGAGAATAATAGATTTATTAGCCTTATTAGGAAAATAAGGAGACTTGCTCATAAAGCAATATCTCTAACAGGAAATATGATATTTGTTTCCATTAGAATTATAATTTTCATTTATATATATTTCTATTTGTCATGTAACAGTCTATATGCAATTCCAGAAATTTCTCCTCACGCTATCACTGGAGTTCAAACACTGCAAACTACACGTATTGAGGGAGTCATCCAAAAAACACTGCAAACTATGCGTCTTAAGGGAGTCATCCAGAAAACACCGGTGATGATGTTAGCTGATACGGGAAGCACCTACAATTTACTAAGTATTGAACTCGCAGCACGACTGGGCATACAACCCGACGAGAACTCAAAATTGAAAGTTAGTTGGCTAACGGTAAAATATTGGCCAGCAAGGGAAAGTGTCAGAATGTTCACGTTTATCTTGGAGGTACTCTCTTTGTGCTTGAATTTTACCTTATTGATTTAATTGGGTATGATTCTCTTCTTGGAGACCAGTGGTTGAGGACCCTTGGTCCCATCCTTTGGGATTTTTCCCTACTACGAATGACCTTCCAGTGGCAAGGGCATGAGGTTACCCTACAGGGCATGGCTTTCACTAAAAATAAGTTTATTGAGAGACCTCAAATGGGTGTCCAAAGTCCCAAAATGTTTCACGTGCAGACCTGGACAAGGAACGGACCCCTTTACCTTTGTGAGCGCTTCATTAGGTTTCTCTTGGCTTGGTGCAAGAAAGGGGACAATGAGAATGAATTGGACACATGAAGACCTATGAAGTTAATGGTATTGGCACCACACTCCACTCCACGTCAGAGAAATTTTAGGACCTTGAGGCTCGTATGATGGTTTAGTCCATTAGAATTAGGGTTTTGCTCATAAAGCATAACTCTTTTAGATAAGGTAAGTGACTATTGTCTCTTAGGAGAATAATAGATTTATTAGCCTTATTAGGAAAATAAAGAGACTTGCTCATAAAGCAATATTTCTAGTAGGAAATATGATATTTGTCTCCCATTAGAAATATATTTTTCATTTATATGCATTTTTATTTTTGTCATGTAATAGTTTATATAAACTTAAGTGTGATCAATAAAATATATAGGATGTTTAATATTCAATTCTATTAGTTGTTTTGGAAGGTTTAGGGTTCATCGACCTACCCTAAAATTAGAAGGCTCAGGATTCCTCGAATTATCCTATTAAGGGTACAATTGAGATTGCGATTTCGTAAGAATAATCTACATTTTTAAAAAATATTGCACAACATAAGACGTTTGACATTACGATTTAAATGAATTGAACTCATTTAATTTAATGTTTGATTTATGGTATAATGATTTTCTTCGTTTTAAATAAAATAGAAATGTTACTTTATGATTAAAATTTAACGTTTGCAATTTAATAGTCTATATAATTTTAATTTTTTTTTAAATAAATAATAACATTATCTTTATATATATGGTTATAAATTAAATACATTAATATAAAAATATTGTCATAAAATAAATTAATTTTATTTGAATATTTTTATATTTCACAATTTCCCATGCTTTTGGCCGTCTTATATATATATATATATATATATATATATATATCTGAACAACACAGTATTGAACAATGCATGGACTGACGGACCAGCAGAGATCAATTTGCGTGCATGCAGTGTCAAGTAGTTATCGTACATGTGAAATAGAGAAATGCTTCTATGCATTCTCATTTCATTCTCCTCCCCATCTCTGCGGCACATGCCACGTCTTCTTCTTTCTTTTTTCTTTTCTTTTTTTTTTTTAATTATAAAACAAAACCGAATTGCTCAATATATAGCGGGAGAAAAAATTTAGCTCCAAAAATTTGAACCTGCCAGTGTCTCTCGACTCTCCCCTCACCGCGCCTCTCTCTCTCTCTCTCCAGCGACCGACGCTCTCTCTCTCTGTCTCCGGCAACCCCACACTCCCTCTATCTCTCTCCGGCAGAACTCACGCTCTCTCTCTCTCTCTCTCCGGACGAACCCACGATCTCTCTCCGGCCACAACTCCTGCTCAGACGGCAGCCCAGCTGCTCGCCTACAGCCCCCGCGCTCTCTCTCTCCGGTCACTGCCCCAGGTCAGACGTTTGGGATTTCGGATTTCTCTCTCTGTCTCTGGCAACCCCACTCCCTCTATCTCTCTCCGGCCGAACCCACACTTTCTCTCTCTGGGAATGAACCCACGATCTCTCTCCGGCCACAGCTCCGGCTCAGACGGACCCAAGTCAGGTACGGACCCAAGTCTTCTCTTCATCATACGTTGTTGGATTTCGGAAATTATGCATTTTTTGTAGCGTTTTCAGAAAGTAGGTTGAAAGTCGTTATTGAATCCCTCAAATTATCAAATTTGAAATATAAATTTGTTCTAGCCCGCAGTTTTGGAGTAATAGTTTCAATGTTATGAGGATTTTGTATATTTCTTAGGTGAACAAAAGTTTCTCCCCGGTTAAAATAATGCACCCAAATGCAAATTTTGTGAGGAAAAAAAGAAGAAAAAAGGCTTCAAAACTAACTTCGCAAGGATGCCATCTGAGCATTTCTTTAAGAATATGATGTTTTCTGCGCGCTTGAAATGTTGTTTGGGTGAAATCTCCTAGGACTGAAATGGTGGCAATGTTGGTAGCTAACCCCCAGATTCAGGCCTATTTATAGGAGCTTGTCTCAATTTATAGGAGCCTGTTCATTCCCATTTGAGGCAATGACCAAACGGTTATGGGGAGAACTTGTACCATTCCAGTGTTCTGTCCACATTCTTCACTATTGCTGCAACATCTTTAAAGTAAAGAAGTTATCATCACTCCCCTTTGACTTTTTGATTACATTAAAAAGGAAGAAAATCTTCAGTTGAAAATGTCTGATTGAGACTATCATGTACAATGAACTAGCTTTTGCACTAATATTGCTGCGATCAAAACACTTTTTTTAGAAATAGTTGAACAATTAAGCAACTGGTGACTTACAGTTGGTTTTTAATTGGCCATATAAGTCTAGTCAGAATATACTACACCTTATGCTCAAGATTGGGCTCTTTGTGTAATTTTTCCTATATGAAGTTATGTGGTTTCTATGCTTGAGAAGTGAAAAATTATTCCACTGCTTGAACTTTGGTTTAAGCATAGTGCATTATCTGCATGTTTGTGACCATATCCTCTCTCTCTCTCTCTCTCCTCCACCACACCACCACCACCAACTCCACCCCAAACCGCAAAAAGCAGAGCCATCACTACTAAATTCGAACCACCAACACCACAACCTACTGCACATGCAGTGGCCCCACCACCTTCACAGCAACGCTGACCTCATGGTTTGCAATCAGTCATCTCAATTAATGTGTTGGCTTCCACAATATTGGAACCATACCCCATTTTCACTACAAATTCATGAATCCATTTCCCATTTGTAAACTCCTCCATTGAAGCTAAAACCAACAACACCCTAGGAACCATACATGATCTCGTAGTGTTCAACGCCTTCTTCATTGACTCCTAAAAACCTCTAAGCCTCATCAAAGCATTATTATATATATATGGATTTTCTATGGTTTTTGAAATTTAATATGCTAAATTCTGAGTGTAAGTAGTACTGTTTTCTTGCTCAATTTTTCATTTGGAGGGAAGATCTATCTCTAATTAATCTTCTCACATAATGTAACCATTCTCTTTATGATTAATAATGTCAACATGTTAGATGTAACTAAGTTTGACTTGGTATTTATAACATGTTAGATGAAATCAGGATTCTGATTATCATCCTCCTTCCTCCTATAAACTCCATTCAAACCATGTGACTTTGCAGAAAGGAATTTCTTGTGAACTGATAGACCTAAAAACTCTAATTCCTTGGGATAAGGAAACAATAGAATCCTCTATCAGAAAAACTGAAAGGCTTCTTGTAAGCATAATTTCTCCATACAGACCATACAACATTTGCTTAATGGGATCAGTAGGTAGAATTATAGGTGATTTGTAAATTTTCTGTGTGTAGATTAGTCATGAAGCTCCAGCAACCGGAGGTTTTGGTGTTGAAATCTCTGCTTCTATTGTTGATTGCTACTTCTTAAGGGTAAGTACCAACCTTTTGCATTTTTTTATTTTCATGATAGCATGTGAATATTATGGTTGGCTGCAACATTATTCTATCTGGCTTTATGCTTTTCCTTTTGATGTTTCATTTGTTACAAATTGGATGTCTTGTATTTATAGCAGCTAGGGCTTCCAAGCTAGTGCCTTTGGGTTTTACTAGTGCTACCCAACTCCATGCCCAAAGGCTTGAAATTATTCAAATAACCTCCGGATCAAGAGAGCTTGACAAGGTCTTGGAAGGTCAGTCTTTCACTAATAGCTATGAGATTTTAATTTATTCTTAAACCCTTTCTTAAGAGGAGTAAGCAAGAAACGCGAAAACAGGAGAGAGCTAGAGAGAGACTGCTAATTTTGCTCGCAAGCATCAAGTCCTCAGAGACTGCATTTTTGTAACTTGACATGGCTTGCTTATGACAGGAGGAATTGAGACAGGATCTATTACTGAGATCTATGGCGAGTTCCGCTCTGGGAAGACTCAACTGTGTCACACACTCTGCGTCACTTGCCAAGTAAGAGGTTTCCTTTGTTCATCTTATCACACATTTGCAAATTTGCTTTTCATTAGAAAGTAGACATCTCTTCTTCTTCACTTGACTGAATGAAGCTAGAATTTTACCTGACCTTTCATTGCCAATAAACTTTATATTGAGTTGAGTGGATTATAGAGTTTGTAATCTGAAGGTCAGTTCACTGAGCAGGTTCAACCTTTAATTGATTTCTAGACGCATCTGCCATCTCTTACCTTTGATGTCAATTTATTCAATTGCAAACTTCTTGTGCACTTTGACATTTCAGCTTCCATTAGATCAAGGAGGTGGCGAAGGAAAAGCAATGTACATCAATGCAGAAGGCACATTCAGGCCACAGAGACTCTTACAGATAGCTGACAGGTGTCATGCAGCTACCTTTAGATAAATATGCTGCTCCACAGTGTGATCCATTAAAAGCTGATGGTTTTGAATGCTGTAGGTTTGGACTAAATGGTGCTGATGTCTTGGAGAATGTGGCCTATGCTAGAGTATATATGCTCTCGCCTTGTCCAACTCATAGTTTCGACAAACTCTCTGGCTTATTATACAAAAAATTTTGGTATTATTTATTCTATAATATAGAGCGGTCCTGTGAAGTGTAGTACTGCATTGTATCATGTCCTCCTGTAATCAGCCTAGAATAGGTAGCACAATTGAGTTCTTTTACATTATCATATATGCTTGTTGAAGTGGGAGGATTACATAGGTTTCACTCTAAATAACCTTTTATATTAGTTAAGTAGCAGAAGGAAATGATTATGTTCTATACTTATTAATTATACAATGTGCTTAAAATTATGAAAACGTGAACTTAAAAGGGAAAAAAAATGACACGTTACTGTTTATAACCTTTATTCCATTATATTACATTAATTTGGACAAGTTTGTTTTCTTATTTTTTGGTGGAACTCCCTCCAAGTGACATGCCTTTTGTAATTTGCTTTTGCAGAGTGTTCTAGATGGTTACAATGGGACCATCATGGCATATGGGCAGACTGGTACCGGTAAAACATATACTCTTGGACGACTTGGAGAGGAAGACACAGCTGCTCGTGGAATAATGGTTTGAGCTATGGAGGATATTCTAGCAGATGTTTCTTTGGAGACTGATTCTGTCTTGGTCTCATATCTGCAGGTTGTTGGCCTTTAAAGGAAATATTCTTATATGTTGTTTCTAATATCATCATTCTTATTCCTTTAATTCTTTATTGACTAAGTTATTCATATATGAATTTGTAATAATTTTAAATTTTTCTTGTGTTCTGAAGTATTTGTTAAACATTCTGTCAACACTGTTACGACTTCCTGTTTAATATTTTGGTTCCTTCCACCTGCATGCAGCTTTATATGGAGACTATACAGGACCTTCTTGATCCTCCTAATGATAACATTTCTATCGTGGAAGACCCCAAAACTGGTGATGTTTCACTCCCAGGGGCTAGCCTAGTGGAAATCAGGAACCAACAGAGTTTTCTTGAACTACTGCGAGTAGGAGAAGCTCACCGCTTTGCTGCAAACACTAAATTGAATACAGAATCTTCTCGTAGTCAGGTGTGTGAGCATAACAAGAGGACTTGAATAGTGATCATCCCCAGTGATGAATCAGTAATTTTTCTGTTGTTTGTTTTATGGTCTGACTCTTTCTTAGCTTACCTACTGTGAAATTTGGTAAACTATGAATCTGTATCTTTATACTGGGTAGTTTTTTCCTCTGGGCTTGCATGGCACAAATAATCTATCTCTGTAATGAACCAGTCAATATAATTCAATTTCTGCTTTTGAGGTGAGTTTTGGTCAGCCAATTTGGGAACTATACTCCATTTGTCCCACAAGAGATAAAAAGTTCACAAATAATACATATTTTTATGAAACTAACATTCGTTTTAAATGTCCTTAGATAGGCCAAGAAATTAAGTTTAAATATGAGAAAAGGTGAATTCAAATTTGAAAAAATGCAGTTCCAATGTAAGGGTAATATGGGAATTGAAATTGATAAATACTTTCATTTTTGAAAATTTATATTTAGTTTGGGATGGTCTAAAAAGGTCTATTGTGAGACAAAGGTAGTGGAAAGCAATGGGAGCAGATGAAGAAAACTGGGGCTGTTTGGAAATCAAACAAACTATGAGGAGTGTGAAGTGCTGATTGGCAAATATTTTTACTAAAAAAAATGCTGGAACTAGGTTTCATCTCATATATTACTAAAAAAATCAGAAAAATTTACCCGAATGGTGATTTGTTTTTTGTTGTAAACCATGAATATAGATTTTGATAGTACCCTGTAGTGTTGTTTTGGTTCACTCAAAAATAAAAATGTCTTTAGGCTGAGATGGTAAGAGTTCAAAATATTTAAGCTCAGTCAAATATTAGTTATGCTGGTGTACCAGACAAATGCTTGGGCAAGAGAAATGTCTTTAGGCTGAGATGGTAAGAGTTCGGAATATTTAAGCAGGTCAAACATTAGTTATGCTGGTGTACTAGACAAACACTTGGGCAAGAGATAGACAAGTTTAGTTGTAATAGTTTTATTTTGATAAGTCATAAGTTGTGTAATAGTGACAAGATGAAGGAGAACAATTAGAGGGTTTTATGCTAGAGTTCTCAAGATGCATTGAAGGCAGTTCTGGATCGAATTTGAAATTTATTTTGAAAAAAAGACCCGAATATCCCATCTATTCTTCTTCGCCACTCCTCTGAATTGTTTGATGCCCCTCCTTGTTGTAAACTTGGTCCAACCTAACCAAGTTAGCTCCCAAATAGAGTTAGGGCTCACAATATCTGCCACTTGAAGCCTCTCCCCGTTGTAAATTTGCCCTTTCGAAGGTTACTATGCACCGTTTGGCAAGAGGGCTTACTATTCATCTAAAAAATTTAACTCCTAATATTAGGGGTGAAATTTAAAACCATTTAACCGCATCCGTTAACCGCACTAACTGCTATCCGCACTAACCGCTAATTGCCTTTTTTAAAATATAATATATATTTATGTTATATATATTTCATATAATAAATAATAATAAATTATTGTAACCTAGTGGTTATTATATGCCTCTTTTACTCAGGAATCCTAATTTCAATTCCTCCACTTTTAACTTTTGTTTGGGTTTTATATTTTTGTTATTTATATAATATAGAAGTGCAAAACGACGTAGTTTTGTACTTTTATATATTCATTTCTTCCTAATCCAAAACGATAATTTTGTTGTAATTTTATTCATATGTTATATGTTGTAGAAGGTGACCAACAAGATTTTGGTATAATGGTCGAACATATAATACTCACTTTAAACCAACAATTTTTAATGCTAAAATGGCCATGAAAGAGGAAAAAATATTTAAAGTGAGCAAAACAAGGGTTTAAAGTGAGCCCAAAACCGGAAAAAAAAATAATCAATAAAAAGCGGTTAGTAGAAAAGCGGTTAATCACATCCGGTTAACCGCTAACCGGGTGGTTAACCGCTAGCGGTTAGCGTACTAACCGCCTCGGCGGTTAGCGGCTATGCGGTTAATGGTTAGCGGTTTTAGCTACTAACCGCAACCGCTATTTTACCCCTACCTAATATTCTTATTTTATACATCACATCATATCAATTACTTTTTACTACTACTCAAATAAAAATAAAAAAATTACAAAACAAATTTTTTTTTTTTTTCACTTTCTCATATCAAACATTATTATTATTTTTTTCACATAAATCAAATTTTTGCTACGGTTCTTGTCCACTAAACAGTAATTGTAAAATGCCAAACAGAGCCTAAACATGTGGAGATCATCAATTGACCCATCCCTGCAAACTTAGGGCTTACGAACTCCATCAACGTAAGCCCTTCCTCTCAAGTTCCATAGATCCGACTCAACCTAACGGTAACCATAATTAGAGTCACTTCAAGATTTTTGACTCTACACATAAATTTACATAATTTGGCTTAGAGTAGTAATATAAGAAGGATTAAAGTCTTTCTAGAATCCTTTCATTTGGGAAAATTCTAAAAAAACTATAATCCTCTTTATATCAATACTCTTCGGCTGAAGCTCAATAACAATTTTTCAATCTCAACCACCCTTGGGTAGGAATTCAAAAACAACCAAACTCCATCCCCTATTAAAGGAAATAATAGTTGGAGGAAATGATATGTAAATTATGGAAGTTAAGTGTATTTTTTTATTTTTTTAAAAAAATAATAGTAATAATAAAAAAAATAATTTTTCTTTTCTTTTCCCAACAGTAAAAGCACACCTATGCATCCATCTCTCTATCTATCCCTCTTAAGTACTACCATTCCCTCTGTGCGAATCAGAAAAAGCTGAGAGAGTTTAAGCTTTTCCGAATCAGCACGTAAACCCTCAGATCTCTACGTGCAGAGCTTCAATTGCTCGTATTATCCGATCCTGAATCAGCTTACACCACGCTTCTCTCCCACTCTCAATTTCTCTGTCGCTATCTCAATTCCGGTCCCGCCAGGTATGAACATCTCCACCTTTCATTTCACTGCATTGCTAGAGACTCACTCATAGTTTGTTTGGGTCCCCAGAAATCGTGGGAAATTTAATGGAGTCTTTTAGGAAGTTTTGGATTGAATCGGTTGCTCTGAGAAGTTTATTGTAATTCTTGCTCAAGATTATTAGATTGTGTTGGAGTTTGTTTGAGCTCGATGATTTCGGATAGTGTGGGGTTTGATGCGTATTCTTTGATGTATCGTGCACAAGATTTCGTTGATTTGAGTTTATATTATTCGTTGATTTTTTTGCAAGTTCGATTTTTTAGATTAAAAGAATGAATTGAAGTTGGAAATTTTGGAGTCTGTGGATAAAGGTCAGCTTATTGGATTGTGACCCAGATCTTGAATTTTTGTAGCTAAGGTTTAATTGCATAGTTCGGATCTATATTTGTTGGATAGTCATTCATTTCGATTCAGAATCAGAGCTTTAAGGACTTGGAGATGTCATGTCGGATCCAAAATTGATGATGATTAAGGTGGTTTGATAGATTTTTCTCTGGATTAATCAACACAAATCTCGAACCGATTGACTTTGCTGAAAATGTTACATCGTTGTAGCCGAATTCTTGTTATGTGTTGTCTCAATGTCTGAATTCTCAAATATACAGGATATCTATTGCTTTATATATCTGTTTCAGTTCTGAAATGTTTTGATTTTTGCTACTTTTACTGTGCACATGTTTTGTTCGTCTCAATTTAATCATTAAGCGATGATTGGAGGTGGTTTGGTGGATTGCTTAATTTGTTTGCATCTCATATATCATTGGTGCTGTTAGTAATGACTCTGATGCTTGCGTTGTATATGCAGTGCTTTTTTGTCGTTGTTTCAATCATGTGGAGGTTCAAACCATTTATGCAAAAAGAACCGACTGGTCTTGAAGGCCGCTCTATCGATGTTGGCAATCTTAAAATTCATGTCCGAAATGCCATTGCCGAAGGAGGGTTCTCTTGCGTCTATTTAGCTCGGGATGCTGTGAATGTCTCAAAGCAGTATGCTTTAAAGCACATAATATGTAATGATGAGGAATCACTGGACCTGGTAGTGAAAGAGATCTCAGTGATGAAGTCACTCAAAGGACATCCAAATGTTGTCACACTCTATGCGCATACCGTCATGGATATGGGACGGACTCAGGAAGCATTTCTTGTGATGGAATTTTGTGAGAAGTCCCTTGTTAATGTGCTGGAGAGCAGAGGATCTGGGTTTTTTGATGAAAAACAGGTTCTCTCAATCTTTAGGGATGTGTGTAATGCTGTGTTTGCAATGCATTGTCAATCCCCACCCATTGCACATAGGTATGGATAATAACTAGGTGGCTTTAATGTTCAGTATTTGTCAAGTTTGAATCTTGCCAAGAAATCTTTGTGATTGGTTTATATTTCTTCATTTTATTTTTCAGAGACTTGAAAGCTGAGAATGTTCTGCTGGGGCCTGATGGATTGTGGAAGTTGTGTGATTATGGAAGCACCTCTACCAATCATAAGCGCTTTGAGAAGCCTGAAGAAATGGGTATCGAAGAAGACAATATCAGGAAGCATACAACACCTGCTTACAGGTCCCCTGAGGTTGAACAAAGAACTTTGCTCTTATATAAGTTAAATATATGATCTTTGGTAGTAAAGTTATTTGATTTCTATCTTCCTCTTGTTATTGACTTAGATGTGGGATCTCTTCCGGAGAGACCTTATAAATGAGAAGGTGGACATATGGGTAAGTCAAGATGAAATTCATAGTTCAGATAAACAGTGAGATAATTGATTTAAATGTGCATCTGGGAACTGATTTTTCTCTGTCACTTTGCAGGCTCTTGGGTGCCTCCTCTTTCGGATATGCTACTTCAAAAGTGCATTTGATGGTGAATCAAAGCTACAAATCTTGAATGGAAACTATCGCATTCCAGAGCTACCTAAATATACGTCCTTTGTTACGGACCTGATCAGAGACATGCTCCAAGCTTCACCAGAAAACAGACCAGACATCACGCAGGCAAGCGCTTTGGTTGATTGGCCATTCATCTCCATGAATTTAGGTTAGTTTTAGATCATCTTGTCCATGGTAATCTTAGGTGCATAGACTAACATTCTGCTTACTGATGCTGAGACATTTTGTTATGGTTGCAGGTGTGGTTTCGTGTTAATGAGCAGTTACCTGCTAACTTACAGAAGTCTTTACCTGATAGGCCACCTGAAATGCAGTCTACGGACATACTTGAAGGTGAGGACATCAAAGGTGCACCTGTTAGCATGCAACTTTATTCTTCTTTGGTTTCTAGCTCAGTGTCAAACATGGCTGAGATTAATAAAGAAAATTTTTGTGTGCGCTTAATATTGGAAAATGTTGTAAATGTCTAAGATTGCTTTCAGTTGAAGTGATATTGATATTCTATGGGAATTCAACAGGTGTTGTAAAGCCTGCAAATAAGGCACATCCAGTGCCTCGCAGAAGTCCACCACCACCACCTTCATCTGCAGAACCAACTAGAAGCACATCACAACCTTCACCCAGGACAGAGGGAGGTGGGGGGCAGCTTGGTGCATTCTGGTCCACGCAGCATGCCAAGGTCTCAGTTGTTGCTGAGGACAGGACAAGACCCAAATTTGATGAAGAACCAACAAGCCATAGCACATCAAAACACGACAGATTTAATATAGAGAACCATCCTTTACCTAGGAATACTAGCCCTGCAAAAGAGGCAAATATAGAAACTCATGCTGTTCGAAGAAATACACATGGTAAGTCACACAAGTCTGGTGATGGCCCTTCCAAGGACTTTGAGATAAGGTTTTCTCAGAAGGATACAGACTACAGCACAGAGAGGCCAAAACCATCAAAAACTGAGAGCACAGCTACTTTTCAAGATGCGTCTTTTAACACTTTTGTTGCTGAATTTGATACCAATAAGTTAAGTCCCAGTGCTAGTAATAGCAAATCAGGAAAAGATGAAGTATTAGAGGCCGAAGTGGAGATGCTGAAAGAGCAGCTGAAGCAATCTAACTTGGAGAAGGCTGAAATAACTTCCAAATTTGAAAAGCTGTCTGCCATTTGTCGATCTCAAAGGCAGGAGATACAGGAGCTGAAGCAAGCAGTTTCTGCTAGAACTCCATCACCAAATAAAGATGCTTTGAAAAATCAAACTTTGCCTGGAACTCGGCCTGTTGCGACTCCTTTGGTATCATATTATATGAATTGTCTTTGCTATTCTTATAACTTTCAGAATTGGATGGGTTTTGCATCTATAATACCTGTTTTTTAAAAGTATTTGTTCTTATCACAGCATAGGGAGAAAATTGAAGCAACAGTCTGGGACCTAGAGCAAGAAGAATCTGACTGGAATACTGCGAGCCCAGAGCCAAAGCCATGGAATGCATTTGCTGAGGAACCTACGTCACAGCAGTCTCTCAAAGGACAATCCTGCAAAATCTGTCAGGACAAGAAATGGTCCCCCGAACAAGCAGGCTGCTCCAGTAAATACTGGTTTTGATACTTGGGGATTTGGAACAGAGAGTTTTTCTGCTGCCTCCACTACCAGCCATCAGATTCCAAGACCCGTCAGTGACGGATATAATTCACAGCGCATTGGTCAGGCAAAGATCACAGAGAGCAAGCCAGCTTCTCAACCTGCTGGATGGGCTGGTTTTTGACTTGAGCCATCCGGAAAGCTATAATGGAGGTATTTTGTGAGAACCCGGCATTTTTCTTGGCACCCTTGGTCCAAAAATGAGGATAGAGAATTTCTAAATGTATGGCTTATTGGGCTTGATTCTTGCCGTCGAGTGCTTGTGTTTGTAGATCTTGCTATGCAGTGAAACATTGTCACATGTTATTGTGGACACTTACAATTGTATACTTTATGCATGTCTCAATTGCTGGGTTGAGAAAATAATCAGTCAGTGTGTTTGGTACTGGTGGTTTTGGCACTTGGCAGGCTAGGGAGATCCTTGGGTTCTTTTCATCTTGCTTGATTTAGATTTGCACTGGTGTTACAGCTTCTTTTATTGGACTGGATATTGCTGATGACAGTTTGTAATTATGTATAAATCAATCCCTTTTGGGATATCTTGGGCCTCAGCCCTGCAGGAATGGTGGTTTTGGTGGTATTCCAATGGACTGTACCTTGAGTCTAGCAAGTCGAAAGCTTAAATCCCACATCCAATAGGATCAATAAGAGTGATTGCATTTAGACTTCACCGCTGTTAAAAATGAGGTACAGTCCAATTGGGTACTAATTTTTCGTATGTAAATGGTGGGTAAAGGAAGAATCTCAAAGGCCGGTTTGGTAAACTCTTTCTTAAAAAAATTCACTTCTCAAATGCTTCTTGTGAAATCTAATTTAAGAAGTATTTTTTGGTGATGATGTCCACATTTGAGAAACTCTTTTTGAGAACAACTTTTTGAGAAACTCAAATAGATGTAGCCCATCCCTCCACTTCTCCTTTCTTTTTTTTTTTTTTTTTGGTAAAAAAAAAAAATTGTAAATAATAACCTACCTTTGGAAAAGTCAAGCACATGTTTTGTTAAAATATTCCTATAACAAGGGGAAAAAAAAATACTAACTTATAAAAAGTGTTTGGGGTTTGAATTGTTTGATAATATGTTTGGCTTTGAGAACAAAAAACAAACGCATTAACAACCATGATCGTGATGTTAGTTGCACGCTTATATATGAAAAATGAAATGCTAGATTGAAGAGCATGATCTATATTCACTTGGCTTGTTTAAATATTTTGAAAAGGAAAAGGTTGTGAATATGATGGGATCAAAAGGAATGAATTCAATTTGATGATGAAACCTATAAAGTAGAACAGTTTTTGTCCATCCATGTAGTGTTTGTCGTAGTTCAATTCTAAATGGTATTATAAGGTTTTTGATAGCTGGCCCTGTCTATGCCCTTTCACAAATTAAAAAACAAACCTGCTTAGAATGTATACACTGATTTTTTTATTATTATTTTTAAAATTCTAGTCTCCTTATGGTTTTGTGTGAAGGGCAACATAGTATGATTAGTATCCAGTTTCCTAGCGAAGGCAAAAGTTGTAGCTGTCAAAGCCAATGCATAGTTCGCTTTCTTTTTCTTTTTTTTTTCAAAAGGGATACACATAACAAAGAAAAGAAAAAGCACAAAAATATAACAAAAACAAGAAGGCAGGCAAAACTAAGGAGGGTTTATAATATTGCTAATACGGACAACGGCAACGGGTGAACGCTTCCCTTACTATTAGTAGAGCAACCCATCTAGCTAGATTATGCGTAGTCCAATTTGCACTGCGGTGAACTTTACGGATAAACTAACTTAGGATGCAATGCAATTAAAAAGAAGCCAAGCTTTAGATATAAATGCATGGTTCTAGACGTTACTCAAGAGGATGGTCATGGTTGAGGAGTGTGGTGGTATGCTATAATCCTAAGCGTCCCACATGACTTAAAGTGCAATTTTAACCATATGTAAATAAGCTCTTGAGCACTATGTCATTACAAGACGGTTTTCAATGGTGAGTTCTACTTGAAATTTGTATCATATTTCCTTCTAAAACTTGTTCTTGTATGCCTCCCCCTCCTCCCGAGCCACTTTTTTCTTTGCCCATTATACTGTAAAGAATTTGAATTCCTATGTCTTAAGTTATCCCAAGCTCCCTCGTCAAAGTAGTGAAGACAAGATGCTATACCGATACATTTGTTTATCTGCACTGAAATGTATCATATCGGGTTCAGATTCATTGATTCATTAGTCTTTTAACTTGTTTGTGCTCAAAAGTCTACTCTCTACTCAGCATCCACAAATTCAACGAATATGATTAAGGTTTAACCGGTAAGGGAGCCATTTAAATTTATCGTGCAGCTGCAAATGCGTTGTTTGTTTGTTTGTTTTCTTTCTTCATTTAGAGCCAATTTAATCCAGACACTTGAATCTTTTGTAGACCCTTCAATAGATTTGGTCTTTTTAAAACCATTGACAGTTGCAATGGCATTATAAAATTTCGTTAGGAACATGTCAACAGAAAGCGATGATGAAGGAAATATTATATCATTGTCTCTTCAAATTTCAAAAGGTCAGCTTGGAAGGAAAAAGGCCCCGTTGAACAGAGCAAAAGAAGGCCTTATAGCAACATGGTTGCCTCGGTACCTAGAATGGCCTATGTCAAACAAGAATCTTTTTAATTATATAGTGTATAATATATGTGTTTAATATCCTAATGAGCAAGATTCTGATGCATTTAGGAAGAATTGAGTCCAAGAACACCCTATTATTATTTTTTTTTGGAAAAAAACTTGGTGCAGCTTATATAGTCATCCTAAAATTATGTTAGGGACACACTATTATACAAGCAAAAACAGATTTTCCCAAAAATAATACAGACAAATGTTTTCCCAAAAAAGTAAAACTGACAAGATAATGAGCACTTATCGGCTTGCCAATCATCATAACTTTCACCTTTGATACAAAAACTGGAATGAGCATCACTAGGTTGCCTGCTTGTACTGACCCTTTTAAAAGATGTTTGGGGCTTTGGGTGTCTTAAAGGTCACTTGTACCTTTCCTTCTTGGAATGTATGAAAAGCTCCATGAAAGCATTAAGATTTGCGTCACTTATCATTGAAGTTCTTCACATTAGTAACAGAGAAGGAATGCCCTTTCTATAAGTGACAGAATTCAGGATGTAGTTTGTTGCCATTTCTGTAAGTAATGTTACTCTGCTTATATTCTAGATGAAAAAAACAGATAGTTTAGTTAGTGCATATCTGACTGTCAATCCAAAAGGTCAACAAAATTGGCAAAGCAAATTTGAAGCTGGTGGCAGAAGCAGCACTTCTTGTTCTTGTAGTTTATTTTTATGTAAGTTCTTGTTCTTGTAGTTGTTAATTAGATATATGCACTTCGATTTACTGTAAAAGAATATGCAGAGTGACAAGGTCCAAGAACAGAACTATAAGCTGTTGAATGATGATTGTTTCAATATGCTTAGAGATTTTCCTGAAATGTTTTCTCCACAACCACCTTCAGACGTTGGACTTCCCCTCCATTCTCAGGGAGGCTCAAGTTCAACCAAGCTGAATCTTGGAAATGCTAGTATAAGTAGCATCACATCTAGCTATGCAGGACCAACTTCCTCTTTTAGTACAACTGAACAGTGCATGTCTTTACAACGAGCAGGTTGTCATGGCCATACCTTGTCTGCATGCTCTCAACTAAACAGCCTCGATCTTCAAGCAGGAAACAATTTGAAACTTTCCTTCGAATACAATCAAAATCTCAGATCTTCTGCAAAGTTGTTTCAGAACCTATATAGTGATTTGCCAGGGAGTCACCTCTTTGAATTCCTGCAGAAGTCAGCTGAATTAGATAACACCATGAAATGGAGGCCAACCTATATAAGTTTTGAGGGTAACCAGTTGAACGAGGTGAGTTCATTCATTCATCTCTCTTTTATGCTGTGTTCTCCATTACGAATAGCAGTATGCGCTTTGATGTAGGGGACTAGTTTGATTGAAGATTCGTTTTTCCTTTTTGTAACAGGTTAGCTTTAATCCAAACAGCTCTCAACTCCCAAAACCAATCTCCTTCTTTCACCCAGAGAAGCAACCGCCTAATTCTCCTTATGGGATCTCTGTCACTCAGAATAATTCTGTTTTATCAAGGTCAGGAATCTCAAGTAAAACACGCATTAGATGGACACAAGATCTTCACAAGTGATTCGTTGAATGCGTAAATCGTCTCGGGGGTGCCGACAGTAAGTGTTGCATCATATGTTTAAGGCAAAGAGATGTTTGCTGACTGATAGGTTATTTGTCCGATGATTGCAGAGGCAACTCCAAAGGAAATCTTTAAGCTGATGGAAATCAGTGGATTAACCATCTTGCAAGTTAAAAGTCACTTGCAGGTTTAATGCCCAAAAACTAACTTGATTATTAGTTCCCATTTTCCAACATTTTGAGTTAAAACTTTTTCTTCCTTGTCCCAGAAATATCGTACTGCCAGATACATTCCAGAATCTACAGGTGAGTTCTTTCCAAACGTTTACTTACTTCTAGGCTGCTGTTTCAGGGTTTGAATTTTTAGTCAATAAAATTTCTTTCTCTTCGGTTGAACAAAATTCATTCATCCAAAAAAAAATTCACATTTAAGATTCTAATAGGTTGCAGAGCCAGTTAATAGTAGAAAACATACTTCTGAAATATCCAAATTCCGTAATTTCTCACTATTACAGATGAAAATTTTAAAAGCTCCTCACACCTGCTGAACAAGATCAGCCATTGAACTGCCAGATACTTAGGGTGAATAACAACCACATCTTGGAGTGTAAGAATACAGTTACATGATATAATGCAAAACTGTTTTCTTTGGAAAAAATTGATGGGATTGGGCCTTGTAAACTGTTTCCTCTTTTTCGTTATTTGCTTATAGGATAGGATATAACAAATTTTATCTGTCATTATGTACACCTATTCTATGCAATTAACATCTTGCAAGTGTCTTTGACATGCATTCCAGATTACTTGCCTGGCACTAATTTTAGGTCTTTGAATCCTTGTATTGCAAAGATCATTGTGATGCTCTATTTTTAGGAGAAATCTAGATCTTTAAACTTCTTAAAGTGTAGTTTTAGGTGTTTGATAACAATAATTGGTTTCTTCATTCCTCTTCATCTTTAGCTAATTGTCTCCTAACCACATTAAAATCTTTTTGTCCCTATTTTATTATTTCCGCTATTTTATTATTTCCACAATTTATTAATTCTATATATGAATTTCTTCAAGAGAGAGAGAGAGAGAGTATTTATGGTTCCTTCAGCTGTGTATATGCATGAAATTTTTCACTAATATATCAAAATCATCTTGGTCCTTGATCCCAGCAGAGGCACGCAGATAGCAGAAGCGTTGAGGCTGCAACTAGAGGTCCAGAAATGCCTACACCAACAATTGGAGGTTTGGGACTGTTTCTCAATGTGATGCAAGCGATATTATCTGCACATCTCAGCAATTGTTGGATTCTTCTCCATTCAGGTTCAAAAAGACATACAGTTAAAGGATTGAAGAACAAGGGAGGCAGCTTAAAAAGATTTTAGACGGGCAGCACACAACCAATGAGACTCTTGTCCAACCCCATGCCTCTGAATTGACATCCTGGGATCAAATGTCTTCAATGACTTTCCAGTATCCTTCTCATAGCAGTAAAGAAACACAGTAAATTGTAAGGGAGAGGTGAGGACATAAAGCCAAAGAGCATATAGGAAACAAAAATGGAAATATTCCAAAGTCACAGCTAAAAAAGATGATAAAAGACCAATAACTGCAAAGGAACAAGACTTATCATATCCAGTTCTATAACCTGAATTTGATATCACCATGATCATATGATCTTAAAGATGTTCATGTCCCTAATACAGAAGGATTCCGGTGTCTTTCATTTCTCAGATCTTATATGTCAAATTTCTTTTCCCGTGGTTTTCTGTTATGTGTACACAAAGAAAGAAAATTTTCAACAGTACATCACTGAATTTGATAGAAGTATGATTGAAATACAAGGGACTTAATAATATATTGTAACTGTAGAGTAATCATCGACAAAAGTCGCAAAATATCAAAATGGTAAAAATTAGTGAAGGTCCTCATGCATCAGAATTTATTAAATCGAAAGGAGAAGAGGTCATTTCTATTTATTGGTAAGGAAATTGTCCCAAGTTGACATGAAATGTATTCAAAGGACTCACATTAACGGACAGATCATAATTGAACAACGGAGATAAGCCATTGCTCATTATCTGCATCATCATGTAGATGTGTTCCTCGGAAATAAAATCCAAATTCATATTGCATCCATCGAATGCCTCATAGGAATCAGTTTTATACAAGAACAGGACCTCTATCATTAGGCACTAGATTTTCAAGCTATCAATGAATGAAACTTCAAGCTTCCGATTGTAGAAGTGGTGAAAATACTCTTCACATTTAAGGGTCTTGAACAGAGGTGGGCTTCCTGACTTGATGAGCTTCTCAGCTGGCCCGATATCCGCCGATGAGTTGGGATAGCAGAAGGTAGCTATTGACAGCCTTTGCTTCGATCTGTTCGCCATTGCTCTGTGATCCGGAGCTTTGTATATGCCATTGCTCACTATCTGCATCATCATGTAAATCCTATACTAAGTTTGCTACATATATTTCCCTGCATACATCAATGCCGCTTTTTCTACGGCAGCCTTTAGCGTGCTAAACGCACTTTTTAGACAAAATCGTAGAAAGTATTTCTGCTTGGAGGCACGCTTGAAAACAAATGGTAGCTTGGAAACATGAAAATAGTTACTTTTTCGCGTAACAGGCAAGAGAGCATTTTTAAAAACATGTGATTTTAAAGCTCGAATTGTGATTTTATCAAATACTTAACTACTTTTTTGAGAATTGAGTTTTCTTAAAGTGCGTTTTGAAATCACTATTTGTTCGAAGTGCACATTGAAACCGTTTAACCAAACGGACAAATATATTATCTTGCCATGCAACTCGTGTGTATGTGTGTGTAACACCCCAATCTCACATTGGGAAGATGAGTGGCTCATATAAAGTGGACGGATTATTAAGGCACCCATAGGTGTTAATAAAGTCCACACATTGATTCCTTTTTTCTAAGTCATTATAGTTGTGCATGTGCATTTATGTAGTTGGAGCTAATGTTCTAATGCCTCCCCAAACAATCTTACTTCTTCTTTAAGTATATATGGGCATGTAGAGAAATACAGTACCTCCATGGCATGGCCAAGGTTTGCAACTAAAGCACCATTGATGGGTTCAACAACAACCCAATGCCCATCTTTCAGAACCTGCAATCCTGGCATGTTCCCACACTCAAGTAAGAGAGTTATCCCAGAGATGTCAATGTGTGGACAAAGCCCAACAACTCTCTCAGGTTCGGGACAAGGAGGATAGCAATTTATCCTCATATCACACAGTCCTCCTCTGTAAGTTTCAGAGTACTCTTGAGCTTCTAGACCAAGTCCCATTGCTATGAACCTTACAATGGAAACCGCAACCCTATTCATTTCTTCAGAGTAAGTCTCCAATGCTTTCCTAATACACAAAACTTGAGAATATATCAGACAGCAGCAAGGAATATGATCATCAATTGATCAAACTTCGTGGTTAGTGATGAGAATTTACCTGAATTCCGGAGGGTTTTCAGGCCAGAAATCCAAATTTCTGTTTTGAAGGGGATGAATACTTCTGAGGAAGATCATGTCATTCCACTCTAGCTTTTGTTCCTCTGTAGTTACAAATGCCTGGCCATAACCTTCAAGACTTCCTGGTTTTTGTGCCCATCGTTTCTTCTCTTGCAAAGGAAGGTCGAAAAAACCTTGAACTTGCTGTTTCATGTTGCTTAGCGATTCATCAGAAACTCGATGGTTTATTATCTGCAAGATTAAGGGATAAACAAACTATTGGGACATGTTTGATGTAGCAATGATTAGTATCTGTGGTTTTTTAAGCCCATTACAGATGATCACGTTTGAAGTTTTTGGATTGAGTTGGGATATTCATTTCCACCTTAAATGTGTAACATTTAAGTGTCAAAATCTCGTGGTGTTGTTTATTGCATAGAGTGTGTCCCTTCCTTTCATTAAAAAAACAATTTAAAGCCCCGGTTTTGACAAAAAAAAGGTTAGTTAATGCTCAAGGCACCGATTATGGTACCAAAAAGGGGAATGTTAGGTTCTCTCTAGACTTTTGGTGTTCTTGTTGTGTTGTCCTAGTCGTAGGTGGATATTATGATTTTTTTTTATAAAATAATTTTCACATAAGATCATGAAAACACAAGAAGAACATTAAAAGAGCACCTAGTGTTCCCCGTTTATAAAAATTGAGTGAGAGAAATAATGACTACTTTCTTTTTTGCTTTTTTCCACCTAGGACTGAGAAAACATCATGAGAGAGCGTGCCTAGCATTCCCCTTTTATAAAAACTGAGTGAGAAATAAGGATTACTTTCTTTTTTTGTTTTTTCCACCTAAGACTAGGAGAACATCAGAGAGCACATAACATTCTTCTAAAAAATAATAAAGAAATGTTAAGAGTCAATATTTTTCTCGTATTTGGCCAATTTCATTATACAAATCAATCGTTACATTTGTGGACTTATGTGAATTCTACATAAATTAATGGTGGATCCTACAAATCTAATAGTTGTTCTATTAAATTTGTAAGATAATATGAGATAAATATGAAAAACTTTCCGACTCCTAACATTTCTCAAAATAATATTACGACAAAAAACTTAGTCAATGCTTATTAATATTTATTGCCCGGTAAAAAAATATTTCAAGATATTAATTAAGACTTCAAAAAAAAAAACAAAAAAACAAAAACAAAAAAAAGAAGAGTAAGAGAAAAATGGAAAATCACATTAATTGCACCCATAAAGTAGTTACCAAATTTTACCTGAACTTGAAACCAACTTATTGTTCAAATTGTTAACAATTTAGTTTGAACAACAAATATTATATAACTCGTAAGATTCGACCTAACCAAACAAGTCTCTGGCAGGAAATTCAAGTTTAGTATGCTCTTCCCTTCCCTCTATCTATATATACACATTGACATCATGCATGACGTACGGTGGTTGAATTAATTTTCTAAATTCAGACGTTATAAAACTTTGGTCAAGGTGTACGCATGCCCCCCCATTTCTCTCATTTTTTAGTATTTTCTTTCCCACGTGCAAAGCTGGCCAATCTTATATTTTGTAATTTGTCAACTTAATTGCTAAATACACTCTACACACCATCTTATCTTCTTTTCATTAGGCTGGTCACTGTTGTTACGTGTGACAGTATTTATCTTAAATTAGTTTCTGTTAAAAATAAATAAATAAATAAAGAGAAAAGTATACTTTACCTTTCAAAGTTTGTCCCTAATTTTTTATTTTTTATAAAAAAAATAAATAAATAAATCGGGGTTGTCATAGCCACCCCTTTGGCCATCTGACTATTTTTGCACCCCAATTATTATTATTTTTATATAATAAATAAATGGCAATATGAGAATTTTGGAATAAAATTGGTCGAATTGCAAAAATTTGAAAGTTTGGAGAATGCATTACAAAAAATAAAACATTAGAAATCAAATTGAAAATTGTCCCAAAATTTGAGGGATAAAGTGTAATTTTCCCATAAAAAATTTTAAGAACTTATGACACCAACACGTTCTATGAAATGTGTTGAAACACAAAATACTCATAAAACATTTAAAATTACTTTCACAATTATGTTATATAAAATAAATAAATAAAATAAAACATGATTTAAAAAGTTTTACCAAAGGAACCTATAATACTTATAATAAGAAGGTGTACCTCTGTATGGATGGAGAAGTTAAAATGAAGAGATCTTTTGATTTAGTGCTTGATGTTCTCTAAACTTGGTTATAAATTTAAGAGCTAAAGATATATACAAGTGAATTCGACCATGAAAAGGTTAAGAAAAATGGAAGTTTGATGGATAGAAAAAGCTTGAAGTCATTAGCTTATGAACTATATATATAAAAACCATAAACAAACAAACAAGCTTTTAATGATCTTATGTATATTACCTGAAACAGGCCCCATTCTTTGCATGCAGAGTGAAGCCTCTGAATCTCTTGTTCTTGGGAGTCTGGGTTGACCAGCTTGGTCATATCAATCAAGGGCACACGAAGTGATGGATTGGAGGGAGCGGTGACGATGATGTCCTTGTCATCTCTTACGTATCTTGGTGGCACAGTTTGTAGCCCTTGGATTGCTAGCTCTTGAACACTTGGAACAGGTAGAGACCATTGAAGGCTCTCTGGTTCCACAGCCATTTCCCAGAAACTCTTGGTTTAGTGAGCAGTATCCAATACCTCCTCAATACTAATCACAGTCCCCAAACCCCTTTATAATACATCACTAACCCCAAGAACCCCATCTAAATTAAATATTCCCATATAAAGAAATTACTTGAGAGAGAGAGAGAAGAGCTTTTGACATTTTGTGGGTCATAATTAATAAGGTTTGAGAATATATCAATTGTTCAAGATTGGTGTCTTAAGTCAAAGACACACCCTTGAAAGTAATAATTGAATTTGAATACATTGAACACAATACTTGACCATTTGCACATAAAAACCTTCACATGGCTGGGAATAAGGTTCAATCCAAGATCGAAATTTGCCATTTGTTACCTGAATTGCAAATAATCCGAGCAACCTCGCCAGGAAGAGGCCAAGGATGATGCTTATATATAGTCTCTCGACATATGTAGTTTGTCTCACATGATTTGCCCAATTGCTAGTAGTTAAAACAAGTAGTTGACGTGGGTGCTTACCCTTTCCAAACCCTCTTACCTCCATACCAATGCGGGTAATCGGGCAGCCCCATAAAGAGGGCCCATTATAGGGGTGGCAATTAATATTTGCATGTAACGTTTTGATCGTGTCAAAACAATAGTATAAGATTATAGACTTTAACCATAACCCAATTCATGTAATTAAATGGATCAGACTTTTTAACCCTAACCCACTAATTTTGTATTGGGTTCGGATCATATCGAAACACATGAATAAGACTATATAAGTCAATCTTAACTCAACTCATTTAATTAAACATGTTATATCTTTTAACCTTAATTCATTAATTTTGTATTAAATTCGACAATTTGTACTAAATCCCACGAATCGTATAAACAATTAGGGGTAATTCCATTTTTTCCCTCATAAACTATCAATTGTGACACTCGACTCCATGAACAACTATTTTGTACTCAAAACCCCCATTCCGTTAATCAAAGGCTTATTCCGCCAATTAAAGGCATTAACTAAAACAGTTAAAGTGATAATGCGTTATAGTTAATGAAAGCAAAGTAAGAATATATTGTAGTTTATAGAAGCAAAGGAACAATGAATTGTAGTTCATGTGGGCAAAGTGATAGATAGACCGTCTGAATTAACGCCTTTAACTGACAGAATAAAGGTTTTGAATACAAAATAATAGCTCATAAAAGTCGAGTATCACAATTGGTAATTGATAGAAGAAAATATTAAGACATTATAATTGATGAGAAAAAAGTACCAACCTAAAAAGTTATTAGCCCTAAGACCTTGCACCCTCACTTCCCGAGGGACCCGATCTGCCGCCGCAGGTGTTGTGATTGTGGGGGACAAGAAGAGATAAATGAGATTCTATTATATGATAATAAAATCAGATGCATATGTCCCATGTGTAATATATTATTTAGTAATACGCGGCTGATAGCTCAACCTGAACAGAAACTTTTGACTTAATTCTCTGTTCATAAAATTTGGGCTAATGTTTTCTACCCCCTATCCATACGCATTGAACATATCATACACATTGAGTATTATAACCTAAACTTTGCTTCTGGTGCAGGCTTTTATTTTCTATTCCTCACATTTCTTTTAGTATTATTTTATTTCCCACGTGCAAAGCTGGCAGTCTCTAATATTTTGTAATTTGTCAACTTGATTGCACTAAAAAGATTATTTATTTAGATCAGTATAAGTGTACATGTGCAAAGCTGTTCACATGAAGATACCTTTAATTTCAAGAGAAATTATGTTCTTTTAAAACTTATTAGTCAATTGAGTTTAGCTACAAACAAGTGTATGAAAATTTTGGAGGTTTAAGAGTACAATGCTATACACTGCTCTCTCATCTAATTAGCCATTAGATTAATATTTGTTAATATATATATATATAAGGGAAGAGCACTACTACATCAATCAATGAAATGAGATTATAATATGTAGCATTACTCTCTATTTAATAAGGTTTGAACTAATGACTGCTTCATTTAAACGTATTAACCGATCGATTATCTTTTAAATGTCAAAAAAAAAAACAGGTTTGAAAATCGTTCAAGATTTATATTTAAGTCAATGTCACACCCTTGAAATTAAGTAAATAAATATTTGAATTTTAATATATTGAAGAAGAAAAGTTGCACATAGCTGGATGTAATGTATTTTTCTAATTTTGTATGATTTTTTATTTTATTTTATTATGAAATTTGAGTGATGGATGGAATTGAAATGATGAATGTATATCGGATTGTAATCTGGTTGATGTGGATGGATGAACAGAAATGAAAATTATAGAATTGAATGAATGGATTAATGGATTGTAAGGAAAGAATTCTGATTATTTTTCCATATTCCCCCATACTGTTTTTTGGTCTTAATACCGGAATTATAAAAGACAGCTAAATAATCCTAACATCCATAACCATAGACGGATCCAGGGGCCGGTAATGGCTGTCGTCCTCCTCAAATTACAAGAAAAAAAAATTCAGGTAAAACAAAAAATTAAAGTATTTTTTGCTAATTACTCCCCTTAAAATTTTTTTGGCCATTGGTCTCCTAAATTTAAAGCTGGTTCTATCCCTGTCTGGAACCCAAATGAACTAAACTACTCATTATAAATGGGCTACAAAGCCATTAACCCATTCTCTAAGAACTAACCCACATTCATTACAAATGGGCCAACATCATTATTCTGAAGATAAGGTCCGAGTCAAGACAAATGAGCCCTTGGCTTTTTTTTTTTTTTGGGATTGTTCAGATTGCGTGTAATTCGGTCAATTTATTTATTTATATATTTTTGAAGTGATTAGTTTGTGATCACATGGCAAATATCTTTAGCCCACCATCCACCTTGTTTGCCTAGTTCATTTTCTAAAGTACACTAATAGCCAATAGGCCGCACACAAGACAAACTCTATGTGGGATATTCTCTTTCTTGTGGGTCCAAATTCTTCACACACAAACAAAAACAGCAAACATTGGTTAGGGTTTTTTTTTTCTTTTTTTCCTTTTTCTTTTTTTTTTTTTAATGCTATAAATTATATTTAAAAATAATACATTGCTTAGGGTTAAAGCTGATAAATCAGGCTCGTTTAATTAAATAAATTGAATTATGATTAATTTATATAATTTTATATACATACATCAACACCATCCAAATTCACAAACACAAATTACTACTCCTATAAGATTGTTCAATCCCGCATCTTAAAGATGCCCCTGCAAAGCTCTTCTCTTCGATGTTGTCGGAATATTTTGTTGTTGTAAAATTCTAACAATTGCCCAAATTCTAAGCTGCCCAAAGTAGGGATAATGGACCTTTTGAGCATTATTTGGGTCTCTATTATGATGTTTTTTAATTTTTTAATTTTTTTTTTACATGTCTACACAAATGAAAGGGAAAGAAGAAATCGAATTAATGATCTCCGTTTCATCAAATGTGATCCACAGCCAATTGACCCAAACAATTTTAAAAATAGTTTGAATATATTATTGCTATTTTGACTTAGGTATGTGTTGAGAGATAAATTGGTTATAGAGTTTTACTAAGAGTACATTAATATACATAATTGAACATAATTCTAATCCAAAAGCCTAAACTAATGGGTTAAGGTCTACTTAGGTATATTAAACACTCTTTTATTTTATATTTTCTCAATGTCGGACATAACACTCACAAATGCACTCACAACATTATGTGAGGTATGGGATGAGAAAAAGAAAAAGAAAAAGAAATCTAAATGTAACTTAAATAATGAGCCCTTACCAACTCCAAAACGATGTTATTTTGGTTTTTTTTTTTTTGCATGTCTACACAAAGGAAGGAGGATAAGAATTCGAATTAATGACTTCTACTTCATTAAGCATGGTCCATAGCCGACTAAGGACATTATTTTGGTGAATATATATAAACTACTAATCACTTTTATAACCGCTTTAACTGCTAATTGCTTTTAAAAGCAGTTTGTAAAAGCAACCGCCTTAGGTCAATGTTATTGGATTTTTTAAAACTGCTAACCGCTTTTTTAAAATATATATATATATATACACAAACAGAAGTGATCCACAATACATGTAAAAAAAAAAAGAAGTGATCCACAATAATACTTTCTTTTTCTTTTTTTTTTTCTTTTTCTTTCTTTTATAGTTAACGCTAATCGGCGATTAAGCGCCTAGCGATTAGTGAAGGTAGTTAGTAAAATTTACTAACCGCCTTTTCACCTCTACCTTCTATAGTCGACATAGAATCATATTTTTTTCACAATTTTAAAATTCATGTTTTAAAATCGCAATCTTAAACATTCTAAAATTACAATTTGATTTAAAAACACAATTATTTCTTTAAAATGTCCTTCCAAATGAACCCTAGGATAACAGATAATTAAATTTAATATCCACTCGCATTTACAATTTTATCCTTATATTCCTCCCGTGGTTAGACTTCCCAATTTTTTTAGTAAATTAGGGCAGCCTAACGGGATCGCATCCCAACAACAAACACCGGAACTCAAATTAAACCCTAAATTAGAATCAAACTTCCACTTTGTAAACCAATTTCAAATCCGTCACCCACCCTCCCCAAAAAAAGAAAAAAAAAAAGTCCCACTCGCAAAACCTATTACTGTCAACACACTTCGACCCCAACTCTGCTCTTACTGCTCTTTCTCTCAATCTTTAAGGATCACCGTTCGATTCTGTGGTTTAACGGTGCGCATCTCAAAGTGGAAATTCGGGTTGCAACGGCGTCGTGTTGCGGTGTCGGTTTTCAGCTGAATCGAGCAGTCTTTGGTGTGGAGTTTTTAGGGTTTTGGGTTTGCTTCTTTGGAATTTGAGAGGTTTTGGTGGTTTGAGTGGTAAACTGGCTATGGACTACGAGCCGTACGATAGCAGTGGTAAGTTTTCGCTCAAAATCTGCTTGCTTTTTTGGTGATTTGGGTTTTTGGGCGTGTTTTGTTTGGGGAGTTAGGGTTTGTGTTTGCTTGAATTTCGTTAATGTTGGGGTTTTGGGTTTCTTTGAGGGGAAAAAATTGAGTTTTGGGACTAATTCGTGGTGGGTTGGACGAGAATTTGGTTTCTGGTACTAGTTTCGTTTCTCTAAGAAAAATCTGGAGCCTTTGTATGATTTTGGGGGCTTAAATCAGTTTATTTTATTGAAAGGGTCTAGAAAAACTCAGGAAGACATTATTTCTTTGGTATTTTAAACCTCTGTTTCTTTTTTTTCTTTTTTCTCGTGATTAGTTTTTTTGTTCAGGCTGGTTCTCACTGTCGAGGGATTAAACTCATTTACAGTTTTGTTGTAGAATTGATGCTACTGAAGAAAGAGTAGGATATTGCATTGTGATTGATGCAATTCGTGGTTCATAACAAAAAGGCTTTAGTTTGGCTTTAGAGAAGTTTTGACAGCTAGGAATAGGAAAGGCCCAAATGAATTTCAGCATTACTTTTCTCCCATGCTGTACGTTAAGCAACTCGCTTAGCACGTACGAAATAGAAATGCATTTGTAATTTACTTGGTCAATTAGAAGACATTGTTAATGAGCTGAGAATTCAGCACTGCTAAAGCTCCGCTGGAATTATGGTTTCTTCGCTGTAACGTTGTATTCCACCTTTTTCTATATGCTAGGGGCAGTTTGTTGCTCTCATGAGTTTTGGGGAAACCTCTTGTTCCTCAAAGGAAGATTTTTTGTCTGGTTGGTTGCTAATTTGATATCTTAATTGCGGATAACTTGATTTTCGGAGAATGAGAAAACTTGATTGATGCCACCTTAGTAAGTCTGAAAGCTTAAATGATTAAATGCTGTATTCTTTATTGCTGCTGTCCTTACATTTGAGCAACGTCATATTGTTTTCCTTTTTGGCTATTTGGATGTCTGCTCTTTGAAAATAAACTCATTTGGTTCAATCCACAACCCCAAGAAGTTGGTGGAATGTTGGCATCGTAAATCTGAGAGACAAAGCTTTTGCTCAATACACGAAGGGGCAAAAGCCTTAAGGTGCATTTGGCTGTTATCTTTTCCTCTGAGCCATGCACCTTTTTGTTGTACTGCATAAGATATAATGGCTTTAACCCTACTTAAGAATACCTTCAATGTACTTTCTGTTTACTATTTTGTTATTTTATCTTCTCAACTCGCTCAGGCTGTTTCTTTTTGCTATAAGCTATTTTACTGGACTCTGTACTTGCAATAATAGAATCAGATAACTTTTCCATGCTTGATATGTCATCTTCTTGCAAACATGACTACAAAAAAAGAAAAGAAAAGGAGTCATCTGGCAAACTTTTATTTTATTTTATTACTGTTTCTCTGAATTCCAGTGGAGATGTGTCCACTTTAGTAAATCTTGTGTCGTATTCTGAAAAAATTTGCAGGAACTGATGATGATCTTCCTCCATCACATCAAAATAGAATTCCTAGAGGCCGTGTTGCCGGAAATGGAAGATCTGCTGTGGGTTCTGTCCCATATCCAAGGATGTATGGTGAAACTGATATGGAAACCCAAATTCACCAACTTGAGCAAGAAGCATACAGTTCAGTTCTAAGAGCCTTTAAAGCGCAAGCTGATGCCATTACTTGGGTACTTTTGGTCATTTTGTTTTCAGGAATCTAATGTCTTTAAATTTGTTTGATCAGGTTTAAATGACTACTCTACATGAAATCTTTTTTCTTCAGGAGAAGGAAAGTTTAATAACAGAACTTAGAAAAGAGTTGAGACTATCAAATGAGGAGCACCGAGAACTTCTAGGACGGGTTAATGCAGATGATGTGATACGACGTATAAGGTCTGATAGGTTTAAGATTTAAGAAAAAAGCTCTGTGTATTTGAGATGTACAATCAGTTATATTTTAGCAAGCTTTTTTCTCTTTTGTCTTTTAATATCGGCACTGCATTGGGTAATGCCACTAGGGAGTGGAGACAGGCAGGTGGGCATCAATCTGGCATGCTCAGTACCAGTCAAGCTGTTCATGATCCCGTACCCAGTCCCACTGTCTCTGCATCTCGCAAGAAACAGAAAATAGTCCAGTCAGTACCTTCACAACCATATGGTGGGCCATCTCCACCATTTCATCAACAAGCCATAGCTGCATCTCACCAGCCATCTTCATCAAATGCAAAGAGAGGATCCATGCCTGGAACCAAGGGCAAGAAGCAGAAACCAGTAAGTTGAAATTATGAAATTTGGACTTATATGCATAAAAAGCTAGAAAATAATTCATTTATGTGAAATTTTGACTAATTATTTAGAATTTTTGTAAGTTTTTCATTTGATTGGCCTTTTTCCTTACTACCCATTTTGTTTTACAGGGTCAGGTGTTGCCTGGTGCATCTTCAATGAAGCAGTACCCTTTGTCAGGCCCAAGTGGGAGAGGTCAAGTTACTAATAGGGTTCCTTCTGGTGCTGTTGCAAGTCAGCCTCCTGAAGGAGCAACGTTGGATCCATTGGTTGGGAGGAGAGTGAGGACCAGGTGGCCTGATGACAATAACTTCTATGAAGCTGTCATAACTGACTACAATCCAGCTGAGGTGTATATATGGCTCTTGATTGCATATAAATCTAGACTGCAGTTATATGTTTAGCTGAATTCCATTTATTTTTGTCAGGGGAGACATGCTCTGGTCTATGATATTGGCTCTGCTAATGAGACATGGGAGTGGGTCAATCTCTCAGAGGTATATCTGATGCTCTATCCCAATGGCCTTATCAATTTCTAGCCTAAATCTCATATTAGTTGCACTATAGTATTTGCCTTTTATGTTCACGAGCACAAGGTTTTGGAGTTTTATGGGAAGGCGAAGAGAAAAAAAAAAAAAAAAGAGTCTATCCTTAGGGATAAGAGAGGAAAGGATAGAAATTTTCTCTCATGTTGATTGGATTTTCACAAGAGAAAAGAGGATAGGAAACTTTAACATTAATGCCCTCACTTTCTTTCTTCTTTATAAGTTGAATGGCAAAATGGTTGGTAACTCCATCCATATCTGCCCACTTTTGGGCAGATTGTAGAACTGGGCGTGGTAGGGAGAGCTCCTTTCCCTCACTTTCTTTCTGCATCTTATTAGTGGTTGACATCATTGATAGATTTTATGGTAATTACTGGGCTGACTTAAGTGGACTATTTGGCTCACTTGCCTTGGTTTGCTTTTTGGATGCTGAGCATCATTTTATCGGTGGTGGGATATGCTTCAGCTTTAATGGTATGGTCTAGTGTCAAACAAACCACTTCATAATCGTACTATTAATGCATCAAATTCTTATAACTCTTTCACTTCTTTTTATAGGATTTATGCTTTGTTTTAACTTTAAAAATTCTCCACTTCTTTACATTATCTCAAGTTCATTTTCTTTTGCTAGATATGAGGGTCATGAATCAACTGCTAAATTTACGAGGCAATAATAGTTTTTGTATGATTCCATGACACAAAATTTCCATCTTACTGTTGTTATTCTTAATTAATCGCGGACCTTTCTAATTAAGGCAAATTATATATGAGCCCTTTTTTTATGTAAATCCCAAGATATATTTTAAGGCTCCTAGTAATACCCAGCTGAACCTTTCTAGCCTGAACAGCCGAAATATTCCTATCTATTAACTAAACTAGAACATTAAGCCCTCTCTATTCCATCTCGCTCAATATTCCTTTCTAAGCTGGCTTGTTCAGATTATTTGGAGATGTTTTGGCTCTTTCTGCTAGTATTAGCATTTCAGCTGGTTCTGCATGGTATTATCTGTAAAATATTGGGCACTAATTATTAAAGATCATCCTCCAAGCAAAATGATCTCCTTTTACACCTCAATTCCTTATGCGATTTTTTTTTTTTTTTTTGAGAGTGATAGTGTCTTCCCTCTTAATGATAAAATCTGTTAATAGTCTGTTTTGTTAAAACTTCACATTTCTTATATATGGAAAGGACACACATACGCATGCGCATGCAGCCACCATCATGCACACAGATATATGTATTTATAACGTATGGGATCAATTTAACTGGTTTTATTGCCATTTGATTATTGATGATTTGGTGGGCTCACTGACTTCCTAGTGTACATTGTCTCCCGCCAATAGTGTTGTTTGTCTTATTTAGGAATCACAACTATTGCTTCTATTGGGACGGGTCTGGCACTTTTATAGTTGCAATTTATTTGTTTTGATTTTGCACCTCCTCCTGACTTGAGATGGATTACCTCATCCACTTTGGGACTTGTCTGTAGCTGAAAACAGATCATTACTTTTCAAAAATACTATCTATTAAATTATACATTGGAAAGATTAGTCTTGGAATGCATATGATGTTGCCCTTTATATGGTATAATTAGGGTTATGTCTGACTGTAATTGACTAAGAGAAGTATGAGTTGCCTTCCGTTTTGCCTTTGTAGGTTCAAATTAGAACATTGTGACTGGCTTCTTGCATTAAGGTTTTTTCCCCGAAGGAATGATATTTTAGTTGCATACACATTCTGCTTTTGCTTTTATTGATTTCATATTTCTTAAAGCAGATCTCTCCTGAGGATATTCAATGGGTAGGGGAGGATCCTGGAATCTCCCATCGAGGGGGTTATGGTGGATCAGGTCATGGGATGAATAGATCTGTAGCCCGAGATAGTGTTCCAGGTGTAGGAAGAGGTAGAGGGGCTACAAAAGGTCATTCCAGAAAGGATTTTCTCCCGTCACAAAATGGTATTGGAAAGAAGGCACCTGATGATATAAAAATTCTTCAGACAGATACTCTAATCAAGGAGGTAAGTGAAAGCTGGTTGATCAATATGCGTAATCATAGTTCAAAGTTACTTTTTTTAAATCTGTATATTTTTCTGGTGAATTTGGGCAGGTGGAGAGAGTTTTTGGTGCAAATCATCCAGATCCTCTTGAAATTGAGAAGGCCAAGAAAGTGTTGAAGGTAAGAAGGGAGAACCCACCAAAATCCCTTGCCATGGGGTGTTGCCGCTCCTGGGTTTCTTCTCGCGCTTGTGTTACATTTCCAGCTCTTTGTTAAATCTGCTTGTTAACTTTTATTTGCAGGAGCAAGAACAAGCACTTATTGATGCAATTTCAAGACTTAATGAGATTTCTGATGGCTAAAGCGTACTTTTGTTTGACCTTGCATTATTCTTAAGATGTTACTTGGATATTGAGCCTGTGCACTTTGTTAGCATTTGATGTCAAATCTCATCAAGCATGTCCATTTGTTCCTTAGCTTTGGGAATGGAATGGTATAAAAGAAAAAACACACACACATTCATACCTAAAGCCAATTATCTGAGTTGCTTTCCTTTAATGACTCATGCTTGTTCTTGTCTCCTTTTCTTCTTTAAACAGATGAGGTGGCGGCAGTTTTCGCTTGGGCAGTCAATGGACCGAGAATGATTAGGGACTGGTTATGATGGCGGTGATAGAAGGCTGGGGGAGTAATAAGATGAACAGACTGTTAAGCTAATTAAAATCAAGCATCTGATTTTAAGGCTACTTTCTTGCTCAAATGCCATTCAAAATATATCTTTCCCACGGGATAACTCTTGGGCTTGGGACTAGTAGGATAGCAGTTAATGTAGGGAATTATTGTAGCTGAGAAATAATTTATTTCTTTTCTGCAAGAGTTCACTTAGGAAAGGCTGATGGTAGTGTACATTATTTGATCGGTGATTAACGTGTGATCTTGTATAAAATTGTGTTAGTCTTGCATAACCCCTCTCTTTTTCAAACTTTCTTTACAAATTTTGAATTTCAAGATATCCCCAATCTCTTCCTCTCTTTTTTTTAAATCTGAATTTTAGGGGATCCTCATCTATTCATATAAATTATGAAAGGCACGGGTAGGTTGGGCCTAATGGTTGTCTACTAAGAAAAAAAGAAAAAATTTCTTTCTCCTACATCCGCAAAATCTATTGGGTCAGGCTCGTATTAATAGATTCTACAACGTGGTGAATGAGATTCTAAAAATAAGGGGATTGATTTGAGAGTATTCTCACCTGACTAGTCTAAATAGTATTTGTGGGACAAAAAGAAGATGCATCTTATCTTACAGGAAAGACCAGAGGAGGAGAGGGTCTACAGCTTTCTAGTTAGTTAGATTAAATGGAGTTAAATAATATACAGAAACAACCAATGGAGCCATTCTATCTCCTAGCGGCCGCTTCAAGGCCGCCACTTCTTTCCTCCACTGCCCCCTTTCCACGCTTCACTGAAACTGCATTTGCTTCTGCCGACTTTCTTGGTGGCCTTCCAACACTCCGCTTTGATGGACTACTCTCTCCCCTCGCAAGTTTCTTTTCACTGCTTTGCCTTGACCCCTTCTCTCTTCTTGTCACCCTTTCCCATTATGCCTACTTTTCTGCTCTCTACTAGAACTACTCTTCACAGTTTCCCCAGAGAGTTCCATTTAATTCTTTTTAAGAAATCGGCTGCGCTTCGTTTTTCCCCAACGCCGATGCCTCGGTTTTATTCTTCTGATCACTTTTGGGAGTTTCTAGTTTGTTACCTAACCCAGGTTTTGAGCCAGGGCTCATACTAGTTTGCTTCTTGTTGGAAGCACCACTGGTATTATTGTTTGTTGGGTTCTTATTGCTCCTTCTCGAGCTTCTGACTCCAGTTACAGGCTTCTCCTTGGCATTAGTTTTCAACATACTATTGTCTGAAGAGGGCTTAATGGGTGGCAGTTCGGATCAAGAACTGGCGTCTTCTCATCGCTTGCTTGCTTATCTTTTGACCGATGGTAGCAGAGGAATTAGATTTAGCAGAAACAGAACTACGTTTGCGGCAAACAATTATCGGAGCTTGCGAGTTGTGTTTTGGCAGCAATGAATGTGATCTTTCTAACTCAGGTTTAGGCTGCAATAGTGATGCTTCTGCATTGGGTGTTGGTGAATGTTCTTTTGGGAATGAGTAGTTGCGTTTTGGGATCTCATTCAACAGGAGGTGGCGTAGCTGGTGGGCAGTGATCGACTCAAGGGAGGACTTGGGAAAGAATAGGGCAGCGTTGTTGAAGAGAAGCAGAAGGTCTCGGTAGAATGCGAGGGTGCATGAGGAATAGTTGCCCTTGACAAGCCTGCTTTGTACTGTTTCCAAATCCACATGCTGCTTCACCAAGTTTTTGTATTCCTCATTTTCCTGCACAATGGTAGCAGATTTCTATATAATGTAAGCTGTTGATTATATAGTTTGAGTAATGCTATAAATTATATTTTTATTCCCACAAATATTATACAATTCTGACATGATAATCTTAACCTTTAGATAAATTCTCACGGAGATTTTGGATTGGGTCCCGTTCTAACTAGAAGTAAACCAATTGAAATTGGAACACGTGTCCCTTGTGTTATATTATGGGACACATGTTGCTATTTCAACTGATCTAATTTAAACCCAAATGAAACCCAATTGGTAGATACGGTGAAGCTAAATCGTTCCTTTTATGGAAGTGTTATAGACATCTAAATCAAGAAGGATTTTAGAAAAGAAAGGCTCAAGTAACGAACAAAAGACATGTAGGGCCCATAACTCTCTTTTTTTGGAGGCCCACAAAACGACAAGTCAATGACATGATCTGTGTAACAGGACAGTGAACTGGCTTACTTCTGGGGAAACTTTCATGCTCAAAAATAGATAGTGAAAAAATAACTGAAATTCTTCCTCAATTTACTAATTTCTACCGTTTATTTTTTACAAAGAAAACTTTCAGTCATTTTGGAGCCCACATGCTAAAATAGAAAGTGGGTTGCCCAAGCTGTTTGAATATAACTCAATTATATTTCGAGCTGCGTTGAGATTGTATTTGAAAAATAAAGTTTTTAAGTTAAAAAATGTTTTTTAATAAAAACTTTATTCTTAAACTTTTGCCAAATATGTGTTTTCAAATTTTAAATTTTTTAGACTCTTAAAAGCACTTTTAAGCTTTTTTACCAAACTAATTTTTTTAAAAAAAAAACTTTTTGAGTATTAAAGACACTTTCAAACCCTTCAAACGTAATCTCAAATAGACCCTAAAAGTGGTTTTTAATTTTTTTACTAAATAACTACTTTTTTCCTTAAACAGACTTTTTAAGTATTAAACAGTACTTTTAACCCTCTCAAATGCAATCTAAAATTGTTAAGGATCTTAAAACCTAACTTTCAATTGAACTAACCAAACTATATATATATATATATATATATATATATATATATATATATATAAGTGATCCCAAATTATTCGACAATATCGAAACATGGATTTGCATGGTGAGCATTAACTAAACCAACCAAACTGTATTTAAGTGGTCCCAAATTATTGGAGAATAATGAGTCATGGATTGCACTTGACCATGTGTTAGTGCATGTGCATCTTCATAAGATCTATTATTATAATGTACAACAACTAAAATCAAATATAAAATATTTTGAAAATTTAAAAAACAAGATTAATCAATTTGGCGTTTTCATATTTATTACATGCAGTATAGAAATCTAAATTATTTAATAAAAAAATGGTGATTATAATATTAAAACGAAGATAAAAATTATTGTTTTTATCTTCGTTTTCACTTTATCCAAAATTCGGGATTTATTTATTAAAATCGTAGAGCAAAACTTTAAAATTAGTGAAAACCCAAATATGCCCCTTGAGGCTTGAGCAGAACCAAACCAATACCTGGCTTTCGAGCCGGCGCTCGAACAACGAACCGCTTTGCGCTCTAATCATCTCCAAAACCCTAACGAACGGCTGCGATTTCCCGGTGACGTCCGTGGTCTCCGCCGGATCCAGGCCGCTGGAAGCCTCCATTCTCCGGCGTCCCTCCTTTTCCTCTTCCGCGATAAGCTTGCCGAGCTCTGCACCTCGCTGCTCTCCCGCGCCGCCGAGTCGCTACGCAACTCGGTCTCGGACTGGCTCTTCGCCACGGTATCGGAACTCCGTCGTGCGAGTTCTCGGCCATCGGTTCCGATTCCGGTCCATCCGAACCGGTGCGGAGCAGTTCGAGTCCCAATCTTACCTCTTCGCCACCAGATTTTCCTTTCGAACCGGTGGTGTTGGACTCGTTGACGGAACGGCCCGACTCTCCGCCGGTTCTCTCCGGTTCGTCACCTTTGACGTTCTTCGATCTCTCGCAGTTCTTCCAGATCTGGTTTTTCTCGGAAAATTCCATTCACTCTCACGTTCAGCTCTCGCTCTTCCTCCAACGTCTTCACCTTCGTCTCCAAAGAACTTGCTCAACCACAAACACACAAATCTCAGATCCAAAATTAGAAAATCTCAAATCTCACAGAGATGGACAGAGAGAGAGAGAGAGAGAGTTTACAGGATTGAAACGTCGTAGTTTCGGACCTCTCGCTTAAGCTCGGCGACGCGGAGCTTCCTCAGCTCGTCGAGCCAGGGGATAGTCTCGTCCTCGTCGCGTTTGAGAACGTCGGCGTTTTGGGAGGCGAAGCGGCGTTTGAGGTCGTGGAACTTGACCTTGCAGTGGTGAGCTGTGAGGAAGAGGCGAGGGAGAGAGCTCTTGGTGCGGACCTCCGCTGCCACGGAGTCCCAGTCGGCGAGCCCGTGGCGCTTCACGGCGAATCCTAGCAGAAGCTCCTCCCATGTACCCCACGCTTCGCTCTCTTCTTCTCTCGCCATCACCACCATGATTATTAACTTTGCCGTTGCTTTTCCTATTCATGGTTTCTCGTTCTCGGGAATCCTTTGTTCTGTGATCCGGAGGTGTGAAAGGACGATTTTATCCCTAGGGGATTGATTTGAGTTCCTAGGGTTGTCCTTTGTTCAAATTTTATTTCTGGAGCGGCCCTTTTGTGTCTGTTTGTCGCTTTTTCGCTTTCTCTCTCTCTCTCTCTCTCTCTGGGTTGTGTGGGGTTGAATTTTGAGCCCATCTGATCTGGGTAATGGCCATGTTATTTATTGCTACTTGCTAGTGATTTTTGGGCTTCGTTCAGCTGGTTTGAAAGGACAGATTTTGTTTATGGGCTTTTGAAAAATTATTTTGTTTTTGCTGATTTCGGCCCAACATTCATGCCAACCCAAATCCAGAGTTTGCTTCCAAAACCTCATCCTGGCCGTCCACTTCAGTCGAGAAAACACAAGTTATGCATGCCTTCATCCACCGTCAGATCTTGTACGGAGAAAACACGCAGATAGTACTCCTACCTGCCTCAGGGATTCTCTTCCAGAGAAAACAAAGAAAAGCAAATCTCAAGGCTCAAGCTCTCGCTAGACGTTTCAGGTATTGCTACTTACTACCGACCCCGCTCTTAGTTTGCTATAAGATAGAGAGAGGTACTCTGTACAGACTCTACTCATATCAAAGTTGTTTTGATTTGTGCTTCTTCATCTTTTGGTAAAAAAATAAAAAATAAAAACTGGTGCGTGAGGTTTGTGGAGATTTGGCGTGAGTTTCTGTTTGGTTTCTGGATTTGTGGTGCTTGTTTTACATGTGTTTGATGATTTTTTTTTTTTTTTTTTCTATAAATCGCTGTTTGGGTTTGTTGGCTTTTGGATGAAATTCACCGTATCTATTTTTGCTGAAGAACATTATCTCTATGTTGTTTTTAACTGAGACATGACTATCAATTGATTTCAGCTGAAGATCCGGTTGACATTAGTCATAGCTAGCAAGGGTAAGGAATACTCTTTCCCTACTTTTGAAAATCAGGTTTCGTATTTTTTTTATTTTAGATTGAAATGAATTTAGGTGAGAGTTTTTATAGGTTTGCAAATACTTAGAGTTATGAAGAATCTCTTTTCTTTTAGAAAAAGGGAATAGCTTTTATTAGGAAAGAAAAAAGGAATGGCTTTATTAGGAACAGAAGAAAGGTTGAATAAAATAGCTTTGATGTTAGAGTATATATATGATAAGGCCCTAACATTCTCAATGCCCATGAAGAATATCTATTCCTGTAATTGATGAATGCCTATTCATTTCCTCAATTTAAAAGAATTGACATTCCCTAATGTGCAATAATAATGGCTATTTTATTTCACCTTCTTCAATTTTCATTAAAGGTATTCTTTTTCTTAATGGAATAGTCATTCCATGTATCAAACGCAACCGTAGTCTTAGGATGCTTTAGGTTTATGCTTACCTTGATTATTTGTTCTGGAAGAGTTCGTGACATTAATTTTATTGAGTTGCTGGTGTTTGATGTGGTTTATATGCTGAATTGAAGGTTTATTGTCTATTGGGTTGCTAATTTTTTGGGAGTACTGTACGTATTATCATGTTTTTTGCTGTATGTCATGGTTGTCAAACATGTCATGAAAGTAATGAGTTATTATTTCCTTTCTTTGCGCAGATGGTAAACGGAAAACTGATGGCAGTAGTTAGTATATTGAATTTGGCTATTGTGTGGTCATGCAAGAATGATTTGGAAACCTATAAAGTGCAACTTCAAAAGGTAGACGTGGCCATAAATCAAATGCTAGAACTGAAGAAAATTCTAGAGGAGATAAAGAGAGAGAAGAAAGTTCTAGATCAAGAGACCAAGAAAACCGATTAGATCATCATGAAAGGGGAGTAAGCAAGAAAAGAGAAAATGGTGGAATGATTAAGGAACCAACTTTAAATATAATGTTTTTTTTTTTTTTTTTTCTGCATTTAATATAGTTATTAATGTACGTAATTGAACTTAATTATGATATGTTTGAACCTTCTTGTTTCTTATAATGTCTTTCCATATTGTTCACTGTTAGTACGTAATGTGAAAATTCTCCTAGTCAATTTTGAGTCGTTGAAATTTATTAATGCATGCAGATTTTTTTTTTTTTTATGTAAAAAAAAAAAAAAAAAAATCTCTACTAAGTGTTGGTTTTTTTTTTGGTTAAATGCCTAATTCTTCCATAGGGTTTCAAAACTTTATTTTTTTCCCCTAGGGTTTGAAAAGTAACTAAATTGGTCCTTTTGTTAGTTAACCGTTAATTGATTTAACGGACTAGCACGTGGATTAACGAAAATTTGACACTTAGCACAAGTGGCCACATCATCACTTATGAAATGACCACCTAATTAAAATTTTAATTTTTAAAAAAATTCAAAACAAAATATTTTTTCAAAAAAAAAAAAACCAAACAAATTTGGGGTGGCTTGGCACCTTGGGGGTGGCTTGGCCACCCGCATCTGGCCGGCTGGGGATGGCTCAAGGTGCCAAGGGGGTGGTCGGCCATCCCTTAGTGCCCAAGGGTGTAACAACCTGCTTGATAAAAGTATGATTAAAAAAATTTTTCTTTTAAAACCAATAACTCATAGCAAAGCATATTGTCACAATGATATGACGATACAACAGTATGCTATGAACCCATGCATTAACCTGGTTGACAATATAAAATGCGATACAGGGCTATATGCTTCATCCATGATTATTCAGAGTTTATATCTTTGCAGCGAAATCTAAATAACATTAGACATAGCATAACACATTAGAGCTGACAAATACATCTACGTGAATAAAGCTTTATATACCAAAGAATGACTATACAAATGTGTCACATGTAACACGTTCTATATACAAAAATACTCACATTTAAGCATATACAGATGTGCTATACCAAATAGGACTAACAACTAGTCCAACAATGTCAACCTCATATACTGTCTCTATACATGTATCTACAACATCATCTGCACTTTGGAAACCCGAGATATAGGTGAAATTATGAGCCAACTGCCTCTATAAAATAGAGACTTCAGCAGTATGAAATTCACTAGGCTTTCCAAAATAATAGGGCTAATCCATTTAATCCTTATGACATTGTTGATCTTAGGTAGGATTTTATCAATTTTAATTTTGAAAAACATCTTTCTGCAGAAGCAACTGTAATAGGTATTGTCAATAAAATTCTATAAGCAATACATGCATTTGAAAAAGAATCAAGTCTTTTTATATAATTTAATATGTCAATTGGAGCACTTTTTTCTATTTGTAAAATTTCTTTTAAAACTTTCAGTTCTGAAAATAAATCTAAACCATTAAGATCAAGTTTTAGGAAACCTTATAGATTAAGACATTTATTTTGCAAACCATCATCATTTAGTGATTTTAATTTCTTAAAATTAAATAAAAAACCAAAAATATTTTCGTATATTCGAAATTGTTCAAACCTACTTTGAATTAAAGAAATAGCTTGATTTACTATATATAAGAAGTAATCAATTCTAAAAGATTCATCAGCAGATTATGTTGTCTCATCATTAACATCCTCATCAAATTGTTTCTTTTTGTGACTTACACGTTTTTCACGAAAAAAAATGTTCTATTTCTATTATGGTTACAATCTTTTTAGATGAAATCATAGCAGATGCAAATCCATTTTTTCTATAAGTTTTAAAATAGGAAATAAGACATTCTAATTGATCTATAGCAACATCAATATGTATGTCTTTCGATTGTAAATTTTTACTAACAGTATTAACAACAAATAAAATATCATACCAAATAGTCATACTCAATAAGAATTCAAAACTTTCTATCTCATCGGTTGTTAAACAATTAGCTTCACTTTTTGTTTTAGGATCTTCACTTGCTTTTGCTAATTGTAGCAGAGCCTTCCCTATTTGTGGAGTTTGAAATTTTATTGCTTTTATACTTTCAATCCAACTTTCCCAATGTGTTTGTGATAATGGCTTAAGAGTTAAACTTGACACATTATCTAGTAATATTTTTCATTGTTTTGTAGATGATGAAAACAAAGTATATATACGTTGTACAATTCCAAAAAAAGATATAGCTTTAGGACATGAATTAACAATATCACATAGTACAAGATTAAGATTATGACAACCACAATGTGTGTAAAATGCTTTAGGATTTATATCTAGTAGTCTTTTTTGCACTCCTCGTTCTTTTCCCTTCATATTAGATTCATTATCATATCATTGCCCTCGTATATCATCAATATTAAAATCAAGTTTTTTTATTAGCCCAATCATGTCATTAAAAAGATCTTCTCTAGTAGTATCATCTACTGTTATAAATTCTACAAAATATTCTTCTACTTTTATTGGATTTTCTGAAATATTAACACATCTTAGAATATGAGACATTTGTTCTTGATGACTTGCATTTGGGATACAATCAAGTATAATTGAAAAATATTTTGGTTCTTTAACTTTTTCAATAATACTTCATTTTACTTCTGTTGCTAATAAATGTACTAATTCATTTTGTATATTATGTCCAAGCTAATGATTATGAATTTCCTCATCTTTAATACGACGAATATGCTCTTGTATTACTAGGTCAAATTCTGCAATCATTTCAATTAGACTTAAAAAATTTTCATTATTTTCTTGGTAAATCTTTTCATTTTGTCCTCTAAATGCCCAATTATTCTTAACAAGATTCTTTACTACAGTAATAATTCTCAACAATACTTTTTTCTAGTGATCTTTCTCTTTGTTAATTTGTTCTTGGACATTTTTATCAATTGTTTTATTTTTTACAATCTCATTTCTAAATCAATCCATCATTCATGTTAGTAATATGTTCATTGGTTGTTTCATGACTTTTAGTTTAGCACTAAGATTTTTCCAGTCATTAATTCCTTCATTAGCTAGTTGCATTCTATTAGGTTTTGAATTAAACAACTTGCAACAAAACAAAATACTCTATCTACATCTTTTGAATAGACTAGCCATTTTCTACTATGTTGCTCCCATTTGATAATTTTCATATAATATGTATTAGAAAAAAAATGCCTAGAGTTCTCATCTTTGGAAAATCTATAGTATTGTATCTTATTGGACCATTTTCTACTAACAAATCATAATTTTGCGCATCAATATTTTCTCATTGGCTGGATCATAAATATTTGTAACAATAGAGTTAGATACATCGATAATATGTTCATTATCTTCTAATTCTTTTTGATGAATTTCTTGTTTATTTATGAGTTTTTCACTTAAATTATCCTCAATATTTTGTTTATTGCTAATAACAAATTTATTTAGAGCTCCTTTTGAAATTCAATCAATTTGTCTACCTTTTTTTCCTTTTTTGTTTTTTTAAGTTTTTAAGTTTTTCATATCCAGATGCATATTTTCTAGTAGACATGTTTAATTAAAAATTCTAACAAATTAAACAAACACAATTTATCAAAAAAAAAAATTATGAATATAATAAAATAAATCACAAAAATAGAACAATAAAACCTGATTTGGCAAAGAAATTATGAACTAGTTCTTGGAGATAGGAGACTTGGAGAGCAAGAGAAAATTAGGACTTAGAGAAGGTAAACTCAGAGAAGGATGAGCAAGGAGAAGAAGTGGCAGATAGAGAGACACACAGTGGTATTTAAAATGTCCATAGCCATCAATTTTAACACCATGAAATTTATTTTTTTGGCTGTTGCCTATCCCTATTCAACTATTCCCTATATAATAAAATAGAAAATAAACCAATATCCTTTAGTCGTTGCGTATTCCTATTCCCTGAATTTGTTCTCACCAAATACACTCAAGCGTCAGAAAGAGTACTAAATGGGGAATAAATAAACAAATATCTTATTTGTTTATTTGTAATGATGACTGATGAGATTTTTTTTCTCACAAAAAAATACACAAACATCATAGAAAGAGATGACGTAATAGGCTTATTGTAATGATGAGAATTTGTTCTCACCAAAAACACACAATGTTAGGAAAATGTGGGTTGTTGCTAGCGTGTTGACACTGCCACACTAGGCAGTAGGCGTGTAGGCAATGGGCACTGCATGCCTCATGCCATGTAAGTAAGGTTTTGTCAATTTTTTTTTGTTTATTTATTTATTTATTAATTATTTTTAGAATTTATAATGAGTTTATTAATTAGGGTCTTATTAAATTGAGGCCTTAAATTTTAATGAAACTTTTTTTTAGGCCTTATTGAAAAAAAAAATGGGCCTTAAATTATTATTATTTTTTCAATAAGGGCCTTATTAAATTGGGGGCCCTAGGCGAAGGCCTAACTCGCCTAAGGCTTGAGTCGGCCCTATGTTCATACACCCAAAACACATCTTACCTTAAAATTGTTGGAACTAAGTTTACAAACCCATACCCAAAATACACGGACACTCACAAAAATAGAGAAAACAAAGGTTGAAAGAACAAAGGACAAGATGAAATTAAAAGACTTTAATATAGCATCAAGCTTCCATTTGGTTCTTGCTTCTATTTATCTAATGTACATGCATATTTTTAAATAAGGATTTCTTCAATGTGAACACTAACATACAAAAGTCAAGAAAAATAACTAATTAATGTGCTAACAAAGATGCACTTAACTTGCTTTCTAAAGTCCAGCAAAGTGACTAAAAATTAATTACCTTACACATATAGCACTCAAGTGCTTAATTAAAGCTAGAAAATCACAAAGTCTACTTAAGTGGCTACCGTAGGTTTTCTTCTGGATTTCATGCTCAACTTGACTTCATGCATTTAAATGCTAGAATTAATTGGAAGGGAATGTGTACAACCTTCTTGCATGCTTTTTTTTTTTTTTTTACTTTGCATTTTTATTTGTACTTCCAACAAAAATCAAACTAAAATAAAATCCCAACTAATTAACTTCTACAAGAATTAAAGAAGGATCTCACCAAAACAGGGACTACTATCCATGGGCTAGAAATAATTACAAAGTACTCAAAATCCAATCTCCACCGTTCACAATGAAGATTCACGTGTCATGAACATCCTTGTAAAATTTCAGCTCGATCAGACCAAAAATGCATTTAAGCTTGATTGGACCACAAATGGTCGTTGATCGAAGAAGTTGATCACAACTAGACGGAATTTTCAGAAACTCTTTTCTTCTTCTTCTTCTTCTTCTCCTTCGGACAACACTCTCTCTCTCAGCTGATTACTCACTCTCTTTCTTATGAAGTGTGCATGTGTGATAAAGACTAAAGAGAATGTGAGAAAGAGATGGGAGGAAAGAAGGAAATGAAAGAAACAAGGGGGAGATAGAAAGGGCTTGGTTTCTTTTATTTCCTTTTAATTTAATTGAATGGATAAAAGGATAAGGGATATCCCACATAATATTCATCTGTTGGATAATACTCATAAACACTCACAATGTCATATTAGAACCTAAACCCCATAAGCATGGACGAAGGAAGGGGGGACTGACTGGGGCCATGGTCCCCCACCCAATTCCAGAAAAAAAAAAATTTGACTTTCAATTTTTTTATTTTTTTATTCTGGTTCCCTCCTCCCCCATTTTAAAAAAAAATGTTGCTTTGGTCCCCCCCCATTCATGGTCCTGGCTTCGTCCCTGCCTATAAGTGTCAATTCATAGAATTCATGAAATCCTTGAGTTAATTAACACTCTAAATGTAATTAACTCATCTAATTAGCCATCTTAAAGTTCACATACCAAAGCCCCAATTTAATTTTCATACTATACAAACTATGGTGTATGTCCATACTTTACCAATAGGTAAAATTAGAGTTTAAACTCATTAATTCAAAAATCTAGAACTTAAATCATGCATAGCAATCAACTAGTGTTCATACACCTAAAACACATCTTACCTTAAAATCAAACTCAAATAAAATCCCAATTAATTAACTTTTACAAGAATTAGAGAAGGATCTCACCAAAACAGGGGCTACTATCCATGAGCTAGAAATAATTACAGAGTGCTCAGAATCCAATCTTCATAGTTCACAATGAAGATTCATGCATCATGAACATCCTTGCAAAATTTTAGCTCAATCGGACCACAAATGCATTTCAACTCGATCGGACCGTAAATGCTCGTTGATCGAAACAGTTGATCATGACTGGACCGAAATTCCAAAAACTCTTTTCTTTCTCTTTTTCTTCTTCTTTGGACAGCACTCTCACTCTTAGCTGATAACTCACTCTCTTTCTCATGAAGTGTGCATGTGTGATAAAGAGAAGGTGAGAAAAAAAAAATTAGATATTTTAACCATATAACAAAATCCTCAAAATCTATTCAAGAACCCTAATTTTTTGACCTAAGGAAATCCTTAATAATTCATGTAATTAACTCCTCTAAATAACAATTCTCAGTGTTCATACACCCAAAACACATCTTACCTTAAAATCAAAATCAAATAAAATCCCAACTAATTAACTTCTACAAGATTTAGAGAAGGATTTCACCAAAACAGAGGCTACTATCCATGGGCTAGAAATAATTACAGAGTGCTCAGAATCCGATCTCCACCGTTCATAATAAAGATTCATGTGTCATGAGCATCCCTGCAAAATTTCAACTCGACCGAACCATGAATGCTTGTTGATCGGTGTAGTTGATCAGGACTGGACAAAATTTCCAAAAAACTCTTTTCTTCTTCTTCTTCTTCTTCTTCTCCTTCGGACAACACTCTCTCTCTCAGCCGATCACTCACTCTCTTTCTCATGAAGTGTGCATGTGTGATAGAGAGAAGGTGAAAAAAAGATGGAAGGAAAGAAGGAAATGAAAGAAAGAAGGGGGAGAGAGTAATGTGTCGAGAGAAGGGGGAGATAGAAAGGGCTTGGCTTATTTTATTTTCTTTTAATTTAATTGAAGAGATAAAGGGGTAAGTGATATCCCACATAATACTCATATGTGGGATAATACTCATAGGCTCTGTTTGCCAAGAGACCGGACTGGAAAATAAGGGGATTGACACTATAGATAATATGATGGGTGACAGGCGCTGTAGTGATGTTCATCTTCCCAGGCGCAGCTTTGAGTTAAAAAAAATTGACTTTCCACAACAAACCACCTTGCAGGGACAAAATTACCCCTGCAAGGGACAAATTCTCCTCCTTGAAAATGCTCTTCCTTGCAGGGGTAATTTTGGAAAAGGACAAATTTTGGTTTAGTTGACTCAAGCCTACTTTTACACATATCTGATTGTACTGCCATTCGTACCCTTGGGAAGATGAACATCGCTGCAGCGCTTGCCACCCATCATATTATCTACAGTGCCAGTCCCCTTATTTTTCAGTCCGGTCTCTTGACAAACAGAGCCATAAACACTCACATTGTCATATTAAAACCTAAACCCCATAAACAAGGACGGAAGGAAGAGGGACCTGGTCAGCCATGGTCACCCCCCCTAAATCCAAAAAAAAAAAATTTGGCTGTAATTTTTTTTATTCACCCCCCCCCCCCCATTTTAAAAAATGTTGCTTTGGTCTCTCTCCCCCCTACCCCCACATTCATGGTCCTGGCTTTGTCCCTGCCCATAAGTGTCAATTTTCATAGAACCCATGAAAATTTAGAGTTAATTAATACTCTAAATGTAATTAACTCATTCAATTAGCCATCCTAGGGTTCACATACTAAAAGCCCCAATTTAATTTTCGTAGAAATACAAATTAGGGTTTATGTCCATACTTTACCAATAGGTAAAATTAAAGTTTCAACCCATTAGTTCAAAAACCCGGAACTTGAATCATGTATAGCAATCAACTACATCCAAAAGCCCAAAACTAACTTAAACCTTAAAGAGAAACTAGATATTTTAACCATATAACAAAATCCGCAAAATTCCATTCAAGAACCATAATTTTTGGACCTAAGGAAATCCTTAATAATTAATGTAATTAACTCCTCCAAATGACAATTCTTAGTGTTCATACACCTAAAACACATCTTACCTTAAAATCAAAATAAAATAAAATCCCAATTGTAGGAATTAGAGAAGGATCTTACCAAAATAGTGGCTACTATCCACGGGTTAGAAATAAGTGCAGAGTGCTCAAAATCCAATCTCCACCGTTCACAGTGAAGATTCATGTTACATGAACATCCCTACAAAATTTCAACTTGATCGAACCACAAATGTATTTTAGCTCGATTGGACCACAAATACTTGTTGATTGGAAGGATACGGATCCTCTCTAGTTCAAATTAACTGGAGAGTATCCAGTTCACAGTTGTGATTTATTTGAAGAGATCTAAGGCCTAAAACTAGGCCACGTAATTGAGAAAAAATCACGGTAAAAATTAAATTTCAAATAAAAAAAATTTACACAAGTTTATTTTCATCTTCCCCATTTTTCCCTCTCCCACTGAAACCTTCCTCCCTCCCCCCTCAAGTTTGACCTCCGCCACCAGCAACCACTTCCACCACCAACAGCCAATCAGACTCATCGACACCACCACTGGAAGATGAGAGCACTGCCCACAGTATACAACTGGCACCACCAAAAGAAATCCGGCTACCTGGACGAACGCCGGCAACACCCAACGCCACCACCGGCTACAGAGGTAAATTTTATCTCTTTTTTTTCCTTTTGATTTCCTTTGGTAGTGTGACCCACAGATCTGGATTTTCTTTGTTGCTTTTGATTAAACCACAAGGAAAGAGTTCTGATTTCCTGGTGGTAATGTGACCCACAAATCTGGATTTTCCTTGTTGCTTTCGATTGAACAATAAGGAAAGAGTTCTGATTTCCTGGTGGTAATGTGACCCACAGATCTGGGGTAAAATACTAATATGATGTTCTGGATTTTATCATGGGTTTTATTTGGATTTCTGTGTTTGATTTGAATACACGTTAATCACAATTTGGTTCTTCTTAAAAGGAAACTTCATTTGGATTTAGTTATTTTGTGTTCTTTTGGAATCTTTGGTTCTTGAATGTTCTAGTTCTTATTTACGGAAACTTCGTGTTTATCACAATATTTTAACAAGTATTTTCGTTCCTTTTTGTTGTTGCATAATATATCCTTTAAATCTAGTGTATCATCCAATTCATTAAAATTTGTTTATCAATATCTTACAGTTCTCTTTTATATTTGTCCTGCGGTGTGGTGTTTTATGTAGATGCTAAATTGGAGATCAAAAGGTGAAAGATTCAAATTTTGTACTTGTGTTGAGAGCCTAGTTTTGAAGGTGGAATTGAGCTAGCTTGTTACGCTTTTTTTTTTTTGCCTTTTTTTTCCTCACTTTGGTTATTTATGGATATGTAACATTCATGCTAATGCTTATACTAGTTTTGGATTGGGGACTTGATACGTGCTCACTTTGTTTAATAATGGATGTGTAACATTTTGGTGTTTTATGTAGTAGATGCTTGCTTTGCTCTCTTTTTCTTTGCCTTTTTAATTTTTTGCCATAATTTTCTTTTCAACATAATCGGATAACGTATTCACGTACGGCTTAATGTTTCAGGAGAAAAAGAACTTGGCATCTGGATATTAGAACAAGGTATTAGAACTCGGCATGCTGGATATCAAGCCATAAACAAATTAACACTCATCCTTGTTCTAGAACATGGTTCACAATGCAACAAACAACCTTTAGATAATGAAGGAAAAAAAACCGTGGAAAAAGGTGAAGACCCAAGTCCTAGCCATTTTCAATTGACTAGTTATGATGCTTTTTTTGCCCTTCTTGGAATCATAATAAAAATTGGCATTAATTTTGAAATGAGTCACATCATTTTTTATTTCATCTCACATCCATCCAGCTTGCAAATTCACCTTTAACAAATTCGATATTGAATTCACCCATAATTTTTATTATTTTTCTTTTGAGATCCAACTAAAAGAGTTTTTTTTTTATATTTTTATTTTTTAAAAAATGATGATAGAGAGGGCTCTGTACCATTATCTTTCTCCATACGTATGTATGGTTAGAGCAAAACACCTACAAAAAAATATTCCAAGTGAGGGAACCAACAAAACATAGCGTAACAAATCGAAAGCTCTATTTGTCCAAAATATTTAATAGAGTTAATAGATTTTTTCACTACTAAACAACGATACAATTAAATATAAGTGAACAATTAAAAAGCAACAATAGTCCTTTCTTGTATGGCCACTCTTTGAAGTTTCAACCACACTCTGAAGTTTCAACATTTCTTCATGGCTCCTGATAATACACATCAAACAATTAGAGATCAATGCAAACACAAATATCATCTTTGCTATTTGAAATTGCAGACACAAATGCAATAACAATCCAAAATTACAGCCTCAAAAACAATGAATTTTGTATCATATAAAATTTTGTGATGACCATCTCTACAAAAAGTAAGAACACTGCTAGAGAGCTGTAGTGCCAATGAGTGCCATAGCCCTACTAGTACAAAATTACATCACACTTGTTTGATACTACTGCAAGTCTACAATCATTTGCAGCTCAGTTTACTTGCACAATCAGAGGAAATGCCTTATAAGCCATAAATTCAAAAAATTTCCTGATCAAACGCTTCCTATATTGTGATAAACACAGAAGTTTCATTGTAAACAAGAACTAGAACATTCAAGAACCAGAGATCCCAAAGAACACAAAATAACTAAATCCAAAATGAAGTTTCCTTGTAAACAAGAACCAAATTGTGATTAACGTGTATTCAAATCAAACACAGCAAAATCCAAATAAAACCCATGATAAAATTCAGTAACATCGTATTAGCATTTTATCCCAGATTTGTGGGTCACATTACCACCAAGAAATCAGAACTCTTTCCTTGTTGTTCAATCGAAAGCCACAAGGAAAATCCAAATCTGTGGGTCACACTACTAAAGGAAATCAAAGAGAAAAAAAATGAGATTAAAGTTACCTCTGCAGTCAGTGGTGGCATTGGGTGTTGCCAGTGTTCGTCTAGGTAGCTGGATTTCTTTCGGTGGTGCTAGTTGTATACTGTGGACGGCGCTCTCATCTTCCGGTGGTGGTATTGATGAGTCTGGTTGGTTGTCAGTGGTGGCAATGGTTGCTGGTGGCAGAGGTCGAAGTTGAGGGGGGAGGGAGGAAGATTTCGGTGGGAGTGGGAAAAATGGGGAAGATGAAAATAAACCTGTGTAAATTTTTTTATATGAAATTTAATTTTTACCATGATTTTTTTCTCAATTACGTGGCCTATTTGTAGCCATGGATCTCTTCAAATACATCTCAGCCGTAAACTGGATATTCTCCAGTCCAATATGGACGGGAGAGGATCCTATTCCTGATTGGAGCTATAGTATCCTAGATTTTAATAATCCTATTTTGAAAATATTTATTTAATAGTATTAATATAGCACCCTAGATTTTATTAATATGATTTATGATGTAATAATGAGATAATAGTACTATTTCAATATTTATTTTGGTGTGATATTAAGTATTAAGGAAATTACTGATTAATTTGAAGAGTGATATAATAATTTCTCTGATTTTGTTTGGAGTGTCGGCAGGTCGTGTAGACTTATGGGTTGAATTAGGTAAGTTTAAAAATATCATTTCTCTTCCTAACTTTATTGTCTTCCCTTTTCCTTCCTTCAGCCACCGAAAACAACTAAACCCTTTCTAATTATATATTATTATGTCTGCCACTTTTCCCCATTTCTCCATGCACTTATCTCATCTACCTTTCTTCATTCCTTTCCTTTATATTCCCCTACCAAACCCATGACTTGCAGAGTGGGAGTCAAAGAGAATTTTTTAGAGGGTAAGGGACCGTGAATGTGAGGGCAATATGGGAGGAGACTGGTAAGTTCACGCCCACTATCCGGATGAGTGCTCACGTTATCTCACTACAGAGGAGAAATTATTAAAGGATCGTGTAGGAGGAAGAGAGCTGGGTGTTTGGGAGAGAAGGGCCGTGAAGGCGTGGAGATCGGCGAAGGGAGAAAACGATCACAGTAGAGTTAGAGAGAGAAAGTTGAGGGAGACAAAAATGGCGAAGAAAGGAGGTGCTGGGAACATGGGGCGGCTGAATCTGGTGTTGGGCTTGGCCATTTCTGTGGCTAGAGTTGGGTCTCAGGTGGAGGAGAGAGAAATCACGGAAGAGAGAAGAGGGAGAGGCTGAGAAGCCATGGCGCTGTTCGCTAGAGCTTGCCCACGCCAATCGGCCAAATCTAGCTAGTTGTCCGGCCATGGCAGTCTTAAGAAAGAGAGAGGGGGGGAATCGGGAAGTGGTTTGGAGAAAAAAGAAAAAGAAAAAGAAGTGGATGTTTAATGGATCTAATTATTGGATTCATATGAGGTAAAGTTATACCCTTGGATTCTTAGTTATTGGTTAAATTTCACATAGTTTTATTTTAAGTTATTAATTGGAAGTTGTTAAACAGAATGGGATAACTAGAATTTTTAATGTGATAAATTAGCAGTTAAAGGATTCATCATAACACTGCAGTCTAGAGGTAAGTACATTCACTACCCCTTCTAAAGTTAGCATGTCATACAATTTATGTATATTTGTAAATATTTATTTATTATTTACATATTATAAAGTTATGTGGCATGCATAAAAGATTGAGAAAGATGAATTTCTTTTGTGAAAATGATGATTATAAAATGATAATAAAACCCTCATACATGTTGCCATAAGATGCATCAAAAGAAGTATAAGAAATATTATGAATGAGATGTACAAAGAAAAGTACAAGAAATGTTATGAATGTTATGAAATGAGGGTGCATGTATAGAGGAATATTTTGACCCCAAGAAAGAAAGAATGTGAGTTCGGTATCGATACTCGGATGGAGGCGAAACCACTGAAGGAGGCTATGCTAGAAGGTGGTATTTCATCAACATGACCGTTGAGTGCACCAAGTAAAAGTTAATTGAAGGTTGGGCATGACTGAGGCCATAATTTAGTGCCATGGTCACAAGGACCCGCAACCCTCGTACACAGGGGTAATTGTATACATGAGCCTTAAAATGAGAAAATGACAAAATAATTGCATTAATGATTTACTATAATGATTTATAATTATGAAATATGATAATGATTTACAATGATGCAATGAAATATGATGATGATTTACAATGATACAATGATGATGTTTTACAAGAATGATTTATGACGATTATTATTACTAGATGTAATAGTATGTATATGCTACGGGAGATATAACCGTACATACATATATTATTATGGCTGGTTATATACATATTTGTAGAAACAATTTTCAAAACTAAGAACAATGAGAAAAACTATTATAGTGGTGGATTTTACTTGCTAGGCCCCTTTGGGCTAAGTCAGTTTTATTTCTTGTTTTCAGGTAGAGAGCTTGCTGGAATAGAAGGCCAGGGCGGGAATAATTATTAAATTTTCATAGTCTTTTCAAGTCAGTTATTGTAATAATATGATATTTCGCAATTGAAATTATGTTTTTCTAATTCCGCTTGTAATAAAATCTTTTGATAAATATTTTATACATTTATCGTACTCTTTGAAAATCAAGTACTTTGATAGACCTTGTAGATCTTTGCATTATTAAGAAGAAAGGTAGTAAACTGATGAGTGCTTAAAAGTGCTTATTTTAACCCCTTGATTTACATTCGTTAGGCTCTTAGTGTTGTTAATATCTAATGTTTTATCTTGTTTTAGTGTTTTAGTGTGTTGTAGGTCTTTGGTGCAAAAGGTGGCTCAAAGGGGAGAAATGAAGCAAAGGAGGAGTTAAGCCCCTGGAAGTGCGTTCGATCGCACTTATTGCGATCGAACGCAACTACGGTCGAACGCAGTGACCACGTTCGAACGTAGGTCCAATCAGCCCGCATTTCCCGTGTTGCCCTAGCCGGCCCTATCGTACATCGCTTCAACCTTGCGCCGTGGGCAGTTATGTGCGTTCGACCGCACATATGGCGTTCGAACGCACTTGCGGTCGAACCCAGCGCCTACACACGAACGCACGCAACAGCTGTGATGCACTTGCGGTCGTACGCGCACCAAAACATCGAACGCATGCGGAAGTGCGTTCGAACGCAACTCCCTGCGTTCGAACGCACCCCTGACCTGGCAGCACGTTTTATTTTGTCTATAAATAGGACTTCGTGTATTTTCGTTTTCTTCACGCTTGGGAGACGCTTGGGATGCGTTTGAGGTGCCCTTTGTGGCCCAAAACCTCCCCGTTCTTCATTGTAAACACTCCTAAACGTCAATTTAATTTAATGCTTTTATTTATTTTGCTTTAGTCTCTTATTTCCCTTCACCATGTTTTTATCTACTTATTTTTATGCTTAGTTTAATACTCCGTTCGTCATTTACTGTTTTGCTTGTTCGTTTCAATTCAATTTCGTGACAAGGTTGCGTTGATTGTTGTTTGCAAATCGTTAAACGTCGACTTTCGTTGCAACCGGAGATACATCGGATGATTCGTCTTCGGACCAATATCCGTTGTGACCTCTAACATGTTTGCGTTGGTTAGTTCGACAAGATTTTGTGGCAACAATAGGACATGCATTAGTGCTTAATCGATAGCAGACGTATGCATTAATTAATAGCAAATAGAATACGCCTAAGCGTAATCGTTGTTGAAGTATGAACTAGGCATGTTTTTATGTTGATTAAATTATGGTGAGGTAGATTAGGGACCTTAGCATTTTATTTCTTTATTTTTACTGCTTTTTAATTAAGTTTTATTTTTACGCTTTATTTTATTGCATTTAGCTTAGTTTAATTTTATGCACGCATCGTGTTGATGTTGGAACTAGGTTAAGATTTTATTAGTTTAAGCGTTTTAAAGTTGGTTTTGACAAACACGATTCTCTGGGTTCGACCTACTTGCGCACATTACTACGATCGACTCGTGCAATTGGCGAGTACAATTAAATTTGTACATCATAAACCTAGCCTTACAGGCTAGGGGCGAATTTTGGTATAAGAGCAAAGGTTATAAGATTTTGTAGACTTTTCAAAAATATATATATTTATTACTAAATTTGGGGTAATGGGAAGCCACATTCCAGCCATGTAAAGTCTGTATTTAATAGATAATACATGAGTATTTTTTTCTAATGGCTAACTTTTGTTATGGTAAATGGTTACAATCAACTTAGTGTGAGTAGTATAGAGAATTGTAGTATTATGGTTAGGTTGATGATGAATAAGGAATTTTAAGAATGATAGATAATTTTGATCTATAGTACCTACCTATTTGGATTAGCAACAATTTTTGGAGTATCGATTGATAAAAGTATATTTTGAGGTGTCTAGAGGATTTAGAAAAGATTACTGATTATGAGTAATAAAAAAATTTAAAAAAAAAATTGTATTATGAATTTAGGTGGTGAGATGATTTGAGTAATCAACTTGGTGATAAAATAATTTTGTGGATTTTAGGTTATGAAGTGAGTTGTGTAAATGACTTGGTGACACAATGATCTATGGATGTAAGTTGTGAAATGATTCTTGTAAGTAAATTGGTGATATAAGAGTTTAGATAAGTTTTTATCATGGTTAAGGTTTGGTCGATAACGATAATGACACTGTGATTTAAATTGTAATATATGTATTGATGAATAAGGATTATGTAGTGACATGAAGTGAATACCTAAGTATTGCAGGGATAAATGAAATGAGGATACTCTAGAATCTATAAGATATTTTGATAATTTCAATTATGACTTAAGGATTTCGATAATTTGGATGATTGTGAAGACTTTAAGGTACAATTCATGATATTTTGGAGGTGATTCCTAGAATTGAGGTGATAAGTTTCTTGTACTTGAGCTAAACTATATTGAGATGGTGCTTAAAGTTTTGAAGATGAATTGGTGTTCCTAAGTTGTGAATATATTTAAATTTTGTAGGCATTAGTAGATATGATATTATGAGAATTTTGTTATATGGCAAAGCTTTTAATATAATTTTCTTTCACTAAGTAATAATGACTGATTCTTATCCTTGATGTAATTTGAAGTATAGAGGAAACAATTGGACAATGGTATATATAGTGATATGATCTAAATCTCCTTACAAAATATATGTGTGATGATATTGAGGTATTTTAAAGGTTGACATCATGTGTTGGTGCATACTTAAATGTCCCATTGAATGTTAGGAAACCTATTGATATGATTGACTTGTTAAACAGATTGTTGTTTAAAAGAAGTCATTGCGATGACAGAACGATTTCAAGATACTATGAATGCTGAACAAGTACATAATGACTACATAATGAAATGCTCATAGTGCAAACTCCTTATGATATTAGTGACATATGTTTATGACATTTTTAGATATATGAATGTGTACTTTGAGGCCTTGTTGAAATGATATCTATCAATATGATTAACATAATGAATAGAGAGTATATATGAAGTTACTATGATTATGGAGTGAATCAAAATCATAAAAAGAATGTTCAGAGATGAAACTCCTTATATATTACGACCAAAATGTTCATTAATCTGAATAAAAAAAATGTTTGCATAAGAAAGAGTCGTGTAAGGGTGAGTGATGTGCTATTCCAAGAGATTACTTCTGCACAAAGAAAGCTTAGTATGAGTAGAATCATAGATAGTATATAGTGGAGTAATCTAAAGGGCACTAGTTCAAATAAAAGTACTGGCTAGAGCTTGGGGGGAGATGTGTGATATTTATGGACATCGACTTGGAGTTTTTCGTACTCTTGATGGAGGCATTTGGTATCATTCTCCATTTCTTGTATCTTTGGTCCAAGTCTTGATATAATAATACCAACTTTTCATGAGTATTTTCCTGCTTCAATTCCATATGCTTTTGCTTGTAGTGTTTGAGTAATCGCTGTAATACCCTAGTTTGATTTCTCAAGAGCTCTATCTCTTCATTTTGAACATGAAGAAGTTGTGCTAGATCAGAGGCTGAAATAGAACCCTAAATACTGAACGCCAACAAATCATTAACAATGTTAGTATCAGATTTATCAATCAATAGTATTTCGTCACATGGCAGTACGAAACCTCTAGCTACTGCCACGGCAGTAGAATCATGTAACAGGACAAAATCATGAAATGTGATAGGACGGTTGTCAAAAGTAAAGTTCGAATGCCATACGTCAGAAGGCATGGCTGATATATCAAGGCGTATAGCAGGTACTTCAAGGTGGGCATCAGGCAATGGCAGATCTAGGAATCCGTTTTACCAGGGGTCAATAGAATAATAAAATATAATAATAATTTTTTTTTCTCTTTATATATTATATTTTTATTATAATATAGTAAATACAATAAAAAAAAGAAATTATACCATTTTAGATGTCGAAAAAGATATTTTAGAATTTGAATCAGCATATTTTTTTCTTAAAAAATGTATTAATTGTTTTTGCTTGTCCATAATGTAATCTAAGAATTTTTAGAAACCTGAAAAATATTTATCTATTAGTTTTGATTCTCACACTAAATAATTAATGTCTAATGAAACACTAATGAAACATACTCTAAGTCTCTAATGATGTTATAATAAAATTATTAACATATTCTAATAGCTATTAGCTTAAAATGAATTAATAAAAAGAATAAATTTGAGATTGACAATAATCTTCTAAAACCCGTTAATGCTTAACAAAATTTCAAAATATATAAAACACACATTTAAAAAAAATAACAATATAATCTTTATTAAAATAAAATAACAAAATGATAAAAATAAGAGTTATATCACAATTAAAAAACTCCATAAATTTCAGTCAATTATGAACTTATTTGAACTTAGTAAAAGGCACAACAAACCAACAGGCAACAACACAATGTTGATTTTGGTTCTTCCTAATAGGCAACAGCACAACACAAGTACAATGAACTTATTGTAACAAAAAATTAAAAATAAAATATTTATTATCAATAGGTAATTTGGCATTTTCCGAGCTAAGATAAAAGCATAATTAATAGGTCCACATCTCAATAAGACCCCCTACCTAAATATGCGGTGAACAACTCCCTGTAAAATCTCTCCCTTGAAAGGTATGAAGGTACGGCAATTAAAGACTACAGGAAAGAAAACATCCCGACTCATCCACAACCTCTCCTTTGCCTATGCTCTATAAGCTGGTTACTGCAAGAAAGTAACCATGATCCTTGCTGGCCTTTTCATTAAGCAAGTCCTCCAACAGGTGTGTGATGATTGACCTTTGGGAAACAAGTCCATTTCTGTCCAAGTTTTCCGCGAGGACAGCTACATCCCTGAGCAGTTCTACTTCACATAACGTATTTTACCAAGGGTGCCCATCAATCTCTACAAAAATTTACTTAATTTTTTTTTTTACCAGGGGTGCCTGCCCCCAGGTCACCCTTGTATATCTCCGCCCCTGGCATCAGGCACGTCAAGTTGTACATTGGGCATAACAGTAGGTTGGGCTGTAGGAGCTACATTTAAGTCGAAAGTGTTAACAAATGGGAATGAGGCTACCATGTTAGGAGGGTAAGGAAAATATTTGAGAATACGAAGGAGTTAGGATAGATAAATTTTTAAGGACAAGTGTGCTGAGAGACTAAACGTCGCAAGGAGGACGGATCACTGAGCTTCTCAAAGCAATAGATTTCTGGTTTTTAAGGGGAAATTTTCACTTCAATAAAGGCTACAGTAAACAATAAACAACAAAAAGACCTCAGGTGACAATTAGTTAAAGGCAAAAGTTTTCAAAATTTTTGGATCTTGTTTCCCTCATAACGACGACTGACATTACTCTTGACTTTTGCAATGCTCATTTGTCAAACTTATTGTTCAAGCAATGACTTTGAAATCCACATGTGAGCGGCCGAATGAATCATCATGCCAACATGCACCACACGCGCTTGTTCGTCTTCCAGAACCTACCTATAAATTCATGCCTCTTCGTTATTGGAACGCAAGCCTTCTGATCAAATTTTTAACCCATGTTTTTCCTATAATATTTTTCCATGTACTAAAACTCAAATTTTCTTTGAGTTTGAGTTTCTTCTCACTTATAAAAATGCAACATCACAAATTGATATATGAAACCCAACTTTCTATACTCATAGTAAACCATTGAAGCAAGATTATCGTTGATCATGTCTTGAGAAAGCAAGATTATCATTGAGAAAGCAAGATTATCATTGAATTAGGTAAGTTTAAAAATATCAGTTCTCTTCCTAAATTTATTGTCTTCCCTTTTCCTTCCTTCAGCCACCAAAAGCAACTAAACCCTTTCTAATTATATATTATTATGTCTGCTACTTTTCCCCATTTCTCCACACACTTATCTCATCTATCTTTCTTCATTCTTTTCCTTTATATTCCCCTACCAAACCCACGACTTGCAGAGTGGGAGTCAAAGATAATTTTAAGAGGTATGGGAGGAGACCCACTGTGAATGAGTGCTCATGTTATCTCACTACAAAGGGGAAATTATTAAGGGATCATGTAGGAGGAAGAGAGCTGGGTGTTTGGGAGAGAAGGGCTGTGAAGGAGTGGAGATCGAGGAAGGGAGAAAACGATCACAGTGGAGTTAGAGAGAGAAAGTTGATGGAGACAAAAATGGCGAAGAGAGGAGGCGTTGGGAGCATGGGGCGGCTAAATCTGGTGTTGGGCTCCGCCATCTCAGTGGCTGGAGTTGGGTCTCAAGTGGAGGAGAGAGAAATCACGAAAAAGAGAAGAGGGAGAGGTTGAGGAGCCACGGCATTGTTTGCTGGAGCTCACCCACGCCAATCGACCAAATCTGGCGAGTCGTCCGGCCATGGCAGTCTTAAGAGAGAGAGAGAGAGGGGGGGGAATCGGGAAGTGGTATGGAGAAAGAAGAAAAAGAAAAAAGAGAAAGAAGAAGAAGAAGAAGAAAAAGAAGTGGGTGTTTAATGGATATAATTATTGGGTTCATATGAGGTAAAGTTACTCCCTTGGATTCTTGGTTATTTGTTAAATTTCACATAGTTTGATTTTAAGTTATTAATTGGAAGTTGTTAAACAGAATGGGATAACTAGAATTTTCAAGGTGATAAATTAGCAGTTAAAGGATTCATCATAACTGCAGTCTAGAGGTAAATACATTCACTACCCCTTCTAAAGTTAGCATGTTATGGAATTTATGTATATTTGTAAATATTTATTTATTGTTATTTACATATTATGAAGTTATGTGGCATGCATGAAAGATTAAGAAAGATTAATTTTTTTTTGTAAAAATGATGATTATAAAATGATAATAAAACCATCATACATGTTGCCCTAAGATGCATCAAAAGAAGTACAAGAAATATTATGAATGAGATGTACAAAGAAAAGTACAACAAATGTTATGAATGTTATGAAATGAGGGCACATGTATAGAGAAATATTTTGGCTCCAAGAAAGAAAGAATGTGAGTTCGGTACCGATACTCGGATGGAGGCGAAACCACTAAATGAGGCTATGCTAGAAGGTGTTATTCCATCAACATGACCGTTGAGTGCACCAAGTAAGAGTTAATTGACAGTCGGGAATGACTGAGGCCACAGTTTAGTGCCATGGTCACAAGAACCCGCAACCCTCGTACACAGTGGTAGTTGTGTACATGGGCCTTAAAATGAGAAAATGAAAAGATAATTGCATTTATGATTTACTATGATAATTTATAATGATGAAATATGATGATGATTTACAATGATGCAATGATGATGTTTTACAAGAATTGTTTATGATGATTATTATTACTAGACGATTTGGGCTCATTCAGTTTTATTTCTTGTTTTCAGGTAGAGAGCTTACTGGAATAGGAGGTTGGAATGGGGGCGGGAATAATTATTAAATTTTCAGTCTTTTCAAGTCAATTATTGTAATAATATGATATTCCACAATTGAAGTTATGTTTTTCTAATTCCGCTTGTAATAAAATCTTTTAATAAATGTTTTATACATTTATCGTACTCTTTGAAAATCAAGTACTCTGATAGACCTTGTAAATCTTTGCATTATTAAGAAGAAAGGTAGTAAACCTAGCCTTACAGGCTAGGGGTGTTACAATTAAGTAATGATATTTATTCTTGAGAATTAAATAGCACATATGAATATTATAGGAATAAATATTGAGTTTATAATGAAGTTTAATTTTATGTGGAAGATTATATTCAGATTATTTTGTTGGGTGATTTAAGATAATTGATAATAGATAGTAGTTAGAACCTAGAAGGTGGTTGAACGTATGGTTCAATCTAGTTTGGTCTAAAGTCTTCTAAAAATTTATACCAAACTCTAAGAATTCTTTGGCACACCACCCCTTGTCCATATGTAATGATATGGTCAAGTAAACCTTCTAGCCATGAGTGGAGTAGGGGACATGAAATAGAATTGAAATGATGATAAAATGTCATCATGAGATGTGAGCACCCAATGCATGTTTTGTTCCAAAACATTCGTGGAAACTCTTAGTTCATAAAGCTAGCAATTAAACCTTCGAAGCTAATAGTGATAATGGGGAAAAGTGGGGAAAAGGGGATGAAATTTAAATGATGATAAAATTTCATCATGAAGGGTGAGAACCCAACGCATAGCTTTGTTCCAAAATATTCATGGAAGCTTCTAGTTTATGAGCTAGTCGACGATGCTGATAATGGGAAAACATCAATCAAAGTTTTGTCGGCCAAACTACCTTCATGTTTTATACCAATTATGTTCCAAAATTGCACATATAAATAGCCCAGTTGATTATAGTTTTCTTCATTCAGAAATTCCTCTATCCCTCTTCCAAAGTTGCGTACTAAGAGTTTTGAGAATGATAGTTATATTTTAGTAGTAAAAGTATTGGAGCTATTTCAAGAGGATTGCTAGGTATAATTCTTTTATCCCTAGTTTATGTCAATTTTAGTTATTAAATTATGTTGTTTAAATTAATCGGGAAAGTATTGTTGAAAGTAAGGTTGAATATTGAATCACACTTGTAAAATACCGAAGATGCCTATATATATAGGCTAGTAATACAAACACTATATATGTACATAACCAATGTGGGACAACTCTACATGTATAATCTAATAGCCCCCCTCAAGCTCAAGGTGGAGTGCGAGAGACCAACTTGAGTTTGGAAATAAGATCACGAAAATGCCTTGGAGGATGTGACTTTGTAAAGATGTCCGCGAGCTGATCACATGACGTGACAGAATGAAGTTGTAGTGAGCCTTAAAGAAGATGATGACAGACAAAGTGACAATCAATCTCAATATGTTTGGTCCGTTCATGAAAAACATTATTATGAACAATCTGAATAGCACTCATGTTATCACAGTATACAGAAGTAGCAGAAGAAAGAGAGAAACCCATATCCTGTAATAGCCATCATTACCAAAAAAGCTCTGAGGTAGTGTCAGTTAGAGCACGATATTCTGCCTCGGTGCTAGAGTGAGCAACAACAGTTTGTTTCTTACTTCGCCAAGAGATGACCGAGGTGCCAAGTATAAAACAATAACCAATGGTAGAGCGACGATCTGTCGGATCACCCTCCCAATCAGCATTAGTATAAGTATGGAGCTGAAGAGAAGATTGAGAGGAGAAATAGAGCCCATGAAATAATGTTCTATTCAGGTAGCAAAGAATGTGGAGGACAACTAAGAAATGAGTGGAGAAGGGAGCAGCCATAAACTGACTCACCTGATGGACAACATATGAAATATCAGGTCGAGTGATAGTAAGGTAGACAAGACTACCAACTAGATGCCAATATAAGGTAACATCATGAAGAGGCTCGCCGTCATTAGGAGTGAGACGAGTATTGAGCTCAGTCAGAGTGTCGACAATCTTACTATCTGTGAGATTGGCCCGAAAAAGCATATCAAAGATATACTTGGCCTGTTTCAAGTAATAACCATCAGAAGAAGAAGAGATCTCAAGACCAAGAAAATAGCTAAGAGAGCCAAGATCTTTCATGTCAAAGTGCTGACTTAGGAACTGTTTAAGTTCCTGAATACCAATGATATCATCTCCAGTGATGATCATGTCATCAACATATAGTAAAAGAAGTATGGTACCCCAATTTGTGTGGCGAATAAACAAGGCTGAATCATATGAGTTGATGGAGTATCCAAGGCTAGAGACAGTAGTCTAAACTTAGCAAACCACGCTCGAGAAGCCTACTTGAGTCCATATAGAGCTTGACGGAGACAACAAACCTTGTTTGTAGGATGAGATAATCCAAGAGGTGGCTGTATATAGACTTCTTCACTTAAATCACCATTAAGAAAGGCATTCTTGACATCCATCTGACAAAGTGACCAATGTTGAGAAGCTGCAACAGCCAGCAAAGCACGCACAGAAGAAAGACGAGCAACTAGAGCAAAAGTTTCTTCATAATCCACACCGTACTTCTGAGTAAAACCTCTAGCCACAAGTCAAGTCTTGTACCTATCAATAGTATCATCGAAACAAGTCTTGATTTTGTAAACCCACTTACACCCAACCACAGACTTTTTAGGAGGCAAGTTAACTATATCCCATGTATTGTTCTTGTGTAAAGCATCACGGAATGAGTGAGGCTCATGCAAGGTAGCTAAGGCATGAAAGTAATGAAAATCCTATAAATGGGATGAGAGGGATCGTACTCAGGTGGATCAGTGAAGGTCAGGTGGTGGAGTGTAGATCGGATACTTAGATGGAATAGAACCTAGGTACATAGGCGAAGTGGTGTCGAGAGCATCAGATGATTGTTGTTTGAGCGAGGTAGACTCTGGCAAGACATTGCTAATGAGAGTTGGAGAAAGGGGAATCTCAAGAAGTGTAGTAAAGGGAGGAAAAAATGGCATGTTGAATTTGCCAACTTCGTGGAATAGTCGATGCTCCCAAAAAACTACATGACGGGAGATGCGAAGACGACGAGAGATAGGATCATAACACTGGTAACCTTTTTGTTCCACTCCATATCCTAAAAAACAGCACAATCGAGAGCGAGGCTCGAGTTTGGTGCACTCATGAGGTTGAAGTAAAACAAAACATGTAGAACCAAAAACATGAAGATGATGATATGAGGGGACTGAGCCAAATAACCTCTCGTGAGGAGTGCAATTATCAAGGATAGGGGTAGGCAACCTATTAATTGTATAGACAGCCGTGAGAGTAGCTTCTCCCCAAAATGGGATAGGAAGAGATGTGGAAAGAAGCAGAGCACGAACAATGTCTAAAATGTGCCTAAGTTTGCATTCAGTACGACCATTTTGTTATGAGGTTCCTAGACAAGACAAGTGAGAAACAGTGCCATAATGCCTGAGGATGGCTTAAAAGTCATTTTGAGTATATTTTAAAGCATTATCAGAACAAAAAGCTTTGATGGGTTTTGAAAATTGGGTTTTAACCATTTTTGCAAAAGTGCGATAAATATGTAATAATTCAAAACAAGATTTCATTAAAAACACCCAAGTGTACCGCGAGAAATCATAACAAAGATAACAAAATATCGTGAACCACTCATTCTAGCAATAGGAGAAGGTCCCCAAACATCAAAATGAATTAAATCAAAAGAAGCAGTAGCATGAAACTCACTATTATTAAAAGGCAAAGCCGGTTGTTTCCCAAGTTGACATGAAATACAATCAAAAGGACTAGTGGATACTAAACCTAACAAACCCTTTGACGCTAAAAGTTGAACGCGAGATGTAGATGCATGACCAAGAAGCGCCATAGACGATGATGAAGAAGAGACAGCAACAAAGATGCTTGTGGAGGGGAGGTGTAAGGATGAGAGTTCGAACATACGCCCAATTCTATGCCCGGTCCCAAGGGTCTAGCTTGTACGAAGATCCTGTACATGCACACCAGAAAAGTAAAAAACAAGTTTATATCCAAGTTCACACAGTTGGCCAACAGAGATGAGATTGAAGGACAAATTTGGCACATGAAAAACTTTAAGAAGAGAAAGGGAAGGTGTACTGATAGTGCCTATATTTTTAACATTCATAATGGAGCCATCAGCTGTGCAAATCAATGAGGAATCAGGTGAAGGTGTAGATGTGTGGAAAAGGAAGTAGGGTGAGGTGTCATGTGATTGCAACAAGCAGAGTCAAAGAGGTACTTGGCAAGACTGAGAGGGCAAAGGAAGATGTTGATCGTACAAATTTAATTGTACTCGCCAATTACACGAGTTGATCGTAATAGAGTGGATGTGCAAGTGTGAGTGTCGAACCCACAGAGAATCGGCTTTGCTAAAAATCAACTTTAAAATGCTTAAACTAAACTTATCTTAACCTAGTTCCAATATCGAACACGTGGCGTGCATTAAAATAAACTAAATTAAATGCAATAAAATAAAGAATAAAAATAACTAAAGTCCCTAATCCACCTCACAATAAATTAATTAATATATAAACATGCTTAGCTCATATTCAAGAAACATTTATGCTACAAGATACATACTCGAAGGCAATACATTGTTCATATTTCCCCGTCTAAATGACAGAATAATACGAACTAAACATGAATATATATTTAAATATATAGTTAATTAAACAATCTATCGATTAAAAGCAATGCATGTTCTAGTGTCACGCTAGTTCATGCATGCTTACGCCTCTATGCAAGTCCTATCGTGCCTATTGAAATAATCAAAAGTATGCCCATTTGACGAAAGACAAAACATGAAAGGTCTAGGTCCAAAGGATCCAATGTGAAAGTGATTTAACACTAACTACAATGGATAAATGGGCGTAGCCCTAACGATGAAATGTATCCATCGGACTAAACGCTATGACCAAACAATCTGCGGCACAATCGATGCAACTTTGTCACGAAATTAAACCGAAACGAACTAGCATGGCAAATAATAAGCGGATTAAGCGTAAAACTAACTATGAAAGCATTTAAGTAAATCTAAAGTGAAGGAATAAGAGACTAAATAAAGGTAAAATAAAACATAAATTAAAATAAACAATAAAATGGCGTTTAGAGTGTTTAATAGTGAAGAAACGAGGAGGACTTAGGCCCAAAGGCGCCTCAATCGTTTCCAAACGTGAAAACAAATGAATACACGAGGTCCTATTTATAGGTGGCGAGTCACTGAGTGCGTTGATACTACCGTTGAATGCACTATTATTTAATGGTCGAGCAGGGCGTCGTTCGATCGCAAAATACTTCTGTGACTAGGGCTGTTGAGGCGTCGTTCGACCGCGGTCCCTTGCGTTCAAACGCAGATAACCGCTAAGGCCGGCTGGCATGCGTTCGACCCTGCTCATGCGTGCGACCGTGGGTGCGTTTCAGCGCACCCAAGTGCGTTCGAACGCACTTGGCGAGAATCGACTTCTTCACTTGGTGCATTTGCCTTTTGCTAGCCATGTTTTAATGCAATGTCCTGCACAACACAAAATACTAAAAACACTAAAAATAATTAGATATTAACAATGCTAAAGGCCTAACGAATATAAATTAAGGGGTCCAAATAAGCACTTTTAGGCATCGATCAGATGTATTACCAAAACGAGCTAGGATGACCTAGTTGATGATTGCCTCGAAGTCAACTACAGATAAGGTGACATTGGATCCTAATGCCTGGCCAGAGGAAGCAACTGAAGTGGGAGTAGCTGTAGATGAAGCAGCTAGAGATGAACTATTCTCAGTATGAGCAACTGCTGCTGTTTGTGCATTAAATCTTTGTTTATGCCAACACTTGTCAATAGTGTGCCCTCAACGTTGACAAAAGCGATAGTAAATGTTATCTCAAGACTTAGGAGGGACTCGAGGAGTATTTGACCTGTCATAATGCTCTCGCTGAAACAATGAAAAACTAGAAGATGGTGCAGCCAATACTGTATGACTAGGTTGAGAGCACATGGTCTGTGATCTAATCTCGGCACAGACAAGCTCGAAGATGGCAGTATCCAAAGTGGGAAGAGGAGAATGATGTAAGAGTTACACACGGACAATCGCAAAATCATCACATAAGGCCATCAAGAATTGGTGAAGGCGATGTTGATCTCTACGTTTAACATACATCTCAGCATCAGTGGGATCCTTCCAAATAGGATCAGAAACATCAATTTGGTTCCACAAGAATTGCATACGAGCAAGAAAGTCCTTTATACTGTGACCAGGTTTCTACCTCAGATGAAAAAGCTCAAATAGAAGCTGATACTCGTGAGTACCATCCACAGAAGAATAACAAGAAGCCAGCATATCCCAAGCACCCTTTGCTTCATCAAAGCTGCCAAAGAGCGCAGAAATAGAAAGGATAGTAGTGTTACGGAACCATGTAAGAATCTGATGATGCTTGCTATCCCAATCAATACGACAAGTGGTGAAAGCCTCATCTCGATTGGTAACTGGCTTTTGACCTCCCAAATCATATAAAGCCAAAGCTTGCGGCCTTTAAGAAAGCTACGCATAGATTGGGACCACACCATATAGTTTGTGCCATCCAAAACAGTCTGAACATGATGAATAATCTTGTTTTGTGCCATCTAGAAGGCTCAAACAAAAATTGCATACCACAAATATAAAATCAAGATGAAAAAATAGAGAAGAAAGCACTTGGTCATCTATAGAAGTAAACAAAAAAGTCAACGGTCAACACTAAAAGCCAACAGTCAAAGGTGCAAGGTCAACGGTTAAAAGTCAATGATAATGTGGCACTATTGACGTGGCTAGGGCTGACATGGCACTGGTGACGTGGCCAAGGTTGACGTGGCTAGACGTGGAATCACAGTATTAGGCGTGGCACTGCAACTAGGGATGGAGGAGATGGCTCCTGTTTTGGAATCTCTAGAGCTTTATCTAACAGATGTGAATGGACCCCCGTGGCGGCTTGTGGCGAGGCGACGATGGCAGAATGGCCAGGACTTCAAGCAGTGCGTGAGGGAGTGTGAAAACTCTGATGAGGCTATGTGTTGTGACTCTGGAATGGTCGTCTTTCAAGGTTTCCAGCAGTATATTGAGCCGTTGAAAACTACAAAAAGAGAAAGAACCAAAAATAACAGAGCAAAATATTTGTCGGAGAACACTAGCGGCACTAGAAATAAAATAAGATGCGGAAAAAAAAAATTAAGGTGATTCAAAATTTGTGCTCTAATACCATGTTGAAAGTAAGTTGTATGTTGAATCACACTTGTAAAATACAAGAGAGGCCTATATATATAGGCTAGTAATACAGACACTATATATGTACATAACCAATGTGGGACAACTCTACATGTATAATCTAACAAGTATGATTGAATATCTCGGGAAGAATATTATATTCAATTATCATTTTTAAATATTATAAATGCGCCGTTGTGCTGCCTAAAATTTATTAGGTATTACACAATAGTGCAGTTGTAATGTTCAAATGATATTTTAGATGTCATTATAGTGCCCAAATAGTATCAAGATATTTTAAATATGGCGTTATGCTACCTAAATTTTTAGGATTAAGGTAAAGCAAGAAAATAATATTTTCGAGGTATTTTAGAGATCTTAGGATTTGAAATAAAGCATATGAATAGGAAGTGAAAGAATACTTGATAATGTATAAAGTATTGTGTTAATGCAGAAAGTGTACATAAAGAAACTACGTATAAGGAATTTAAGCTCTTAAGGTAAGTTCAAACTTATTGACCTTGCATTATTTTACAAAAGCATGTTATGTATATTTTGTTGAGTACAACCATTTTAATTGTATGAATGAACGTATGTACAAAAAGAATTATGTATGAATTTATGTAAGAACCTTGCAATTAAGTGGAGTAACACTTAACACCTCAATGCTATGAGATGGGAAAATTATTAGCAACCTTGCGGTTAAGTGGGATAACACTTAGCAAACTCCAGGGAATAAGTGGGAGTATAATTACACTTATGATGTGTATGATGTTATGTATGATGTGTTATGTAATACTATGCACTTAAATTGCATTGATTCAAACTAATGATTTGCTTAATATGTTATGAATTGTTTTATCGCTTCAGTTTAGTGATTAGCCAAATACTTATTAAAACGAATTTGTGAAAAACCATGCATACATGGCTAATTAGTATGAATATGTGGTAAGACACATTTACAAATAAAGGTTGGCTCTCTTAATAATTGGTTAATTTGCTTGAACTTACTGAGTCATAGACTCACACTTTTTCCATAAAATTTTTATAGATGTGATTGGGGAAAGGAAGGAAGACATAGATCTATAGGGGCATCCTACCAATGATGTGTAGGATAGACATGAGGCCTCAGTTGCTAAAGAACCAAGTTGTTAAATTGTGTAATTATTCAAGTTTTTATAAGTGTGTATTTTGGAATATCACATATATTAGTTTATGGTATTGATGTAGATTAGGATAGTCTATCTTATTTTTTAAGTCTTTTATTTGAATTATGTTTATCTGTTAGTCTTTTATTCTATCTTATCTTTCAATATTTTATTTGAATTAGGTTTCTTTGTTAGTCTTTTAAACTGACTTTATTTCATTGTTATCTTAGGACTAGGAATCTTGAAGTTATAAATAAATGCTTAGAGCCCTAAGAATGAAGTTGTTGATTATTATTGATTTTATTAATGAGAATTACTCAGAGTTGAGTTTATTCCTCTTTTTCCTTCAAAATGTTAGGGAGTATCTAGATTTTCAAGAAGAGTTCTCAGATCTTTAGTGGAATCAATATCTAGAATTATCTATCCACTGCGTATTTGTTGTTATTAGCTGCAACCCACTAAGTCGCGCTGTATCAGGTATACAATAAGGTTTTATCACTTTGTGAGATACGTTGCTTGTAGTAGTACTTTGGATGATTAGTTACTTAATGTTTTTATTAACAATATGTGAAGTTTGAATTAGAAGCTCTGGTATGGTTATACTATGATGAGAACTCTGAAAGAAAAGTGGAAAGTATATTCCTCTACAAATGATTCATGTATGAAGTAGTGTCACTCGAGGATTTAGATAAATCATTTTACCACCTGATGAAAAGTCGGGGCGTTGCAGGAGCAGTTGATCACGGCTTGACAGAATTTTTAGAAACTCCTTTCTTCTTCTTCTTCTTCTCCTTCAGACAACACTCTCTCTCTCTGTGACAACCCCGACGGGCAAATCAATTAACTAGTAATTGATCCCACGGCTCACCATCCCAATCATGTCCCTGGCTGTAATGCCCCGATAAAAGTAACCCTTAATTAGAAGATTACTTCTTGACTAAACGCATAAGCCCGAATCCTACCACCCTTAACCCAACCTAATCACGTTTGGATCTGCTAGGAGTAAAAGTTTAACACTAGGTCTAGCGTATATACGCTTTTGTCTGACGAGACCACCAAATAGTACACCGACGAGACCATCGAACAAATGCTACTTTTTGGTATACCCTTTAGGTAATACCTGGACGTACGAGACACCCTTTGGACCAATGTGCACAGACCACCGGACGTACGCTAGGGTTCGGGCGTCCATTTGCTATGTCGGGGAGTTGGTGGTGGATTTTCTCTATAAATAGCGCCCCTCCCTTTCATTTCTCACGCCTTCTTCTTCCCTGGTATGCCCCTAGGCTGCCAAGACCGTTCCTTAGTGTTTTGAGAAAGAAATCATAAAAAGGCGTCGACGAAGGTTAGGGAAAGGAAACATGTCGTCTTGAGCTTTAGGTAAGCTCCTTTCTCTTCATTATGTTTGTTATCTCGTTATATGATTCTTAGTGTTCACTAAGCGTTTTCCTAAAATGGTGATGTTTTCAAATGGGTTTTCTCAAAGAATTGAGGTTACGTGATTCCTTCGTTGCATGTTCTATTTTGTTAGCTTAGAAAGTTAGAGGTCTGCAAACATCATTGAAGCGTACCTTTGTCCGAGCCTTAAAAGATGTGCTAAACACCTTTGGTGGACGTCGCCCTCGATGGCGGAACGTCCGGTCGATAAGCGAGGCACTTGTTCTTAAGCCTCATCGTGTATGCGCTCGGTTTAGCCTTAACTTTAGGTTTCTTAAGGCTTAGAATGATGGTGTTTTGTATCCGTTATAACGAAATAGCTTCATCGGAGGATTCTCGAATGTGCGAGGTAAGTAGACACTTACACCTTTTCCTTAAAACCATGGGATATGTAAGTGACCGACCAGCGTATGAAATGAGCATGTTTACTTTTTGTAATTACTCGGTAATTGTATGCTTTAATAAATCACCAAGATGCATCGTAAGACATGGTATGGATGCGTGCGGTATAAAGCGGCCATGGGCTTATTATATAAACTACGTACTATGGTCAAATGTGTGTGTTATGTGAAATGGATCCATTGGTTTACGTGACCTTGATGCAACCATTCCCAATGGTTCGGTCACTATAGGGACGACGTCACTAGTTGGTGTGGGCCACTCGAGGTCGGACCCAATCGTGCCACTAATGTTATGTCACGGTATGTTGTGCAATGGTAGAACGGCATTGTATTATAGGTCCTCGAGGACACATCAACCTGAGAAGGGGTAATATCTCGGGTAGACCATGTATGGGAAGTTATGACCTATAAAGCATTATCTTTTCTGCATCAAAACAATTAGGGTTATAGCGGTTTTACACCATAGAGCTTTAAAAACCCTAAAATCTATGAAATGGTGTATTAGCGAGTAAACGCCTCTTTGATTATTACTTGGATAGCACGTTTATTTGTATTAATCGGGCTCATGTCATGCTTATGTGTGGGGTTTACTTACTAAGTCGTTAGACTTAGATTATTATCATTCCTTAGGTAATCTAATCCAATATTACGAAAGTGGCTAAAGTGCTATTATCGACCCATTGTGTGCACTCATTAATTCTGAGTTTGTTTTAATTGTCTAGTAGCTCCATGTTCTTATTTAATGATTTGTAGTACTCTCGGTTATTCACCTTCCTTGCATTACTCGACAAGTGTTGTTTTATAAAGGGCGGTTGCCTATTAGCCATATCGTGGTTTAATCAGCGCGCCATGACTCCACCGGATTAGCCAAGGCTAATTTTGGGGCGTTAAGTAACAAGACCACAGGATTTCACCTTTCTCGTCAGAACGAGAAAGAACATAAGACTTTACTAAGAATATGGGAATTAGAGGACAAGAATGAAACATCACACAGTAAATACCAAAGATAAAATATTGCATCACTATAATATCATAGATTGTCATCAAATGTACTGGTCATCAGACCATCATCAGGAAAAGAGATACAATCCCAAAATAACATAACATCAATATAATTCTCAAAAGGATCAACCGATCACAACCTAAACTTAAGCTTAAGCAGAGCTAATGAGATCAGGATCTCTATCATGTCTGCATGAGCAAATCCTCCAATCTCCCACATTGAACGCAACCAAACAAGATCCATATCTTTAAAGATCACACGAATCAAATCTTGGACTAGCATCCAAGTTTGCACTGATGGTATCCTCTTCTAAAGCGGCTAAACTGTATAATAATCATAATGGGAGATGAAACACAAAAGAAATGAGTAAGTCTAAGACTTAGTAACTCTTAACACAGATAATGCCCATGCCAGTTTCATAATGAACTTAGATGTTTATAATCAAGAAAATGACGGTTCCATCGTGACAACTTATATTATGAGTGATATACAAATAGTAGATATATATGCATATGATGTAAACACCAGTCATAGTTCAACAGTATGGTCTACTTGAGATATTACCCATTCTTAGCAAGGTTGGAGCTGTCTCGAGGGACCTATAATACAATGCAAGTGCCTTAACCATTATACAACATACTGTATGTAATATTAGCGGCACGATCGAGTCTGACCTCGAGTGACCCACACCGACTAATGACGTCCGTCCTATAGTGACAAAACCATTAAGAATGGTTACACCATGGTCACGAAACCAATGAATCCAAAGCCCTCATATAACACACACATTTGACCATAAAGCTAACATGTATAGTAAACCTATGGCCATTACTACCGCACGTACTAGTATACCATGTCATACGATGCGAATTATCTTGTTTGTCTTTTACATGCATGTTATTTTATAAGTCTTACTTGGTTAACATGTTTAGCACAACATTTTTCTCAAAATGCCAAAGTTCATGTGCAATAAGTATAAACTGTGAGAGTTGTAAAATAGGCATTTTTTCTCGATATACAAAATAGATATGCAGTGCATGGAAAATAGCAATGAGCATTATGTGAGTTAAAACTCACCTGAATTGAAAAGCATCTATGAGTATTCCAAAAGATCCGAGTTTTCCAAATCTGTGGAAAGCCTTCTATTAGTCATACTTCTACCAAAATAAGTTTAAAGCAAGGAAAACAGGAACTACAAGACAGTTGGTAAAAATAGGGTTTCTTTGTCACACACTGACCATACGTCCAGGCTCGGGGCCGTACGTCCACCGCGTCACAATGGGCCATACGTCCGATCACAATACCATACGTCCATTCTGAGGGTTTTCAAGGAGAATCTCATTTTCTCTCCACTATCCGCCTATTATTCGACTCCTAGGGTAACTAAAAACACCCTAAAGCTTCCTAACCTAGATTACAACCTCCATGCAACGTAATAACGCTAAGTTAACAAAACGCTAACTTAAACAAGATTCAAAGCGTATGTAAGCCAACAGAAATCGAGCAGCATAACGACATATTTAAAAAGCTAAGGATCGAACGTTACCTCCTTGAAACAAAACTGTAAGAGTTTCGCCTCACGAACACTCCGAAACATACGAACACTTCACCAACGCTCACAAAACACTCTCAAGCACACTCAAAACACTCTGGCAGCCTGGGGCCATCTAAAAACCATGGAAAACACGAAGGGGTAGAGGGTATTTATAGGAGAGGGCTGCTACCAACTCCCTGACGAAAGTAACGGACGTCCGGCCAACCTAGCATACGTCCAGTAATATTCCCCAGCAGTCCAAAGACTACCTCATACATCTAGGTATTAACTAAAGGATATTCCAAAAAGTAGTGTACGTCCAGTGGTCCCCCCTGTACATTCACATTACAGACAATAGCATACGTTCACCAGACCTAGCGTACGTCCGCCCAAAGGTCCAAATTGCCCCTCTAGTGTCCTTAGTGACCTAAAGCGCAAATTAATTCCCCCAACTAAGCTACTTATGCTTAGTTAATAATTTGGATCATTACACTCTTAGCTGATCACTCACTCTCTTTCTCATAAAGTGTGCATGTGTGATAGAGAGAATGTGAGAAAGAAATGGGAGGAAAGAAGGAAATGAAAAAAAAGAAGGGGGAGAAAGTAATATGTCGTGAGAAAGGGGAGATAGAAAGGGCTTGGCTTCTTTTATTTTCTTTTAATTTAATTGAAATGATAAAAGGGATAAAGGATATCCCATATAGCCAATGGTAACCCGACACATGGCATTAGTTAGATCTCCTTTTTATTTTAAAGCCCCATCTTTTTAGAATTGCAACATTACCTCGCCTCATATAAATTCTATCTTTTTTGTTCTCTTTAATTCTCCCACACTATTATTTACTCTAATTACAACTGACCATTACCCTTAATTATTTACTACACTATAACTTATTATTACACTTTATTATTCTAATTCTATTAACCTATTTTATTTATTAACCGATTGTCACACTAACATTATTATTAGTTAATCTCCTTATTATTACAACTTACATTACATAAATATATTATCTTTAAATAATATTGCTATTATATTATTATCACACAAATATTATTTATTAATCAATCTTGTTTATATTTCAATTATGATAAAGTCATTATTATTACATATTTATAATTCTAAATCATTTCATGCATAATTTATTCTACTAATTAATTCAAATTACTATGAGGTTATTAGTAATAAATTTAATTATTTTCTCGGGTCTTACAAAGGGGGTGGCCGAAACCACCCCCAGTGGGTACTAGGGTGACCCCCTTGGTCACTTTTCAAACCTTAAGGGGGAAAAAAAATAAAGTTTTAAAACCCTAGGAAAAAATTAGGTATTTAACCTTCCTCTTTTTTTTTTTTTTTTCTTTTGTGAAAAGTACGGATCACCCCCCCTGAAGTTTGGGGTGATTTTCAATTTGGCCACCGATATTTAAAAATTCACAATGTACCCCCCCAAAGTTTCAAAATTTCTCAATATCGGTACTCTGTCAGTCAAACCGTCGTTGACTGGTGGAAAAGTAGTCACGTGCGTCTCACGTGACCACTGTAGCCTTCATACTTTCCAAAATGCCCCCATCTCATTACTGTTCACGCCAAAACCCTAATCAACAGTGATTCTGGCAATACCCCACTGGATTCCGGCGAAATCTGGCCGGAATCAAACGAATTCTTGCAAGCTTTTTTTTTTTTTTTTTCTCTGATCTAATTTGGGCGTCCAGCACTTAGGGGAAGTTTGTGGCGGAGATACGCGACCCCAATAGGAAAGGCTCGCGGGTGTGGTGTGGCTCGGAACCTTTGATACCGCCATCGAACGACCGAGCTGCATGACCCAAACCGCCAGTGAGTGTGAGAGGGAGACTATGAGCGAGCGAGAGAGAGATAGTGAGAGGGAGACTGTGAGCGAGCGAGAATGAGTGTGAGAGAGCGTGAGCGGCGAGTGAGTGTGAGAGGAGACGAAAGCGGCGAGAGAGGAGACAGAGATGAGGGCGAGTGGTGAATCGCCCACCGCCAACTCCTGCTTCATGCCACTCGCGAATCGGCCCCCAAATCTGTTCATAAAAAAAAATTAAAAAAAAAAAAAAAAAGAGAGAGAAGAAGAAGCTCTTCAGATTTTGGCTAGATTCCGGCTAGATCTCGCCGGAATCCGGGGGGTTATCGCCGGAATTACTGTTTGAGGAGTATTTTGGAGAAAAAAAATTAAAAGTGGTCACGTGCGACGCACGTGACTACTGTTCCGTCGGTCAACAACGGTTTGACATTGAGAAATTTTGAAACTTTGATGGGGTACATTGTGAATTTTTAAACATCGGTGGCCAAATTAAAAATCACCCCAAACTTTAGGGGGATGATCCGTACTTTTCCCTTTTTTTTTTCTTTCTACTCAAAGCGGGAGAGGGAATACCTAAGGTTAATTTGCCTAAATTAGATGATATTTATCAAGGATAGCATATATATATGGACAATGCTAGGGGTTCTCCTCGTAGGTTCTCCTGGCATTCTCTCAGTCTTACGTAAAACATGATTTAAGAAAAAAATAAAATTGTAGTAGCCTCCACCACCGGTTTTTTAGGCATTAACACCAAATTTAGAATGATCAAATCTATTTTAGGTGATATCATCCCTAAAAGGTTAACCTTCCACCCTTAGGTTTTAGTTTTGAATCCAAAAACAAGTTTTAAAGCATTAGAACGTAACTATTAATTCATAAAAATTAATCGGTTGGTAATAAAACGGTACTACGATTTTATTTTTTCTTAAATCATGTTTTACGTAAGAGTGGAAGAACGTCAGGAGAATACTACGAGAAAAACCCCTAACAATCCCCATTCAAAAAATGCGGAATGCAGTAAAGCAATATAATTGTTTTTTGCAACTGCAGTCTTGATTCAAACCGCTGATTTAATTTATGATAAAATTGAGGGGGAAAAAAAAAAAAAAGAGTGGAAGTATTACTCTCACCTCGGGAAACTAGATGTCATCCCATCATTCTTGAAATGTTTGGCTGATGACATAAAAAGTTTGCAATCGAGTTGAGAAAAGATATACACAGATAGTATAGAAAGAAAAAAAAAAAATATATATATATATATATTTATATATATGGAGTCCTGAAACAATTGGACAAGGATGCCACACATTTAATAGCCGCACATTCTGAAAAAATTGTAAAGAATGAATGATTTAAGGTGGTTGATTCAAAATAAGTCTTTAAGATTTATTTTGATTTTATGTCCTTTTGTAATATTTATTTTATATTATAAATTAGGAAGGTGTTTCGTATTAAATAATGGGTTTAAACCAAGTCCAATTAGAAATATTATATAAGAATATTATTGCATATTTTAGGAAAAAGTACGGATTAGCCCCCTGAAGTTTAGGGTGATTTTCAATTCGGCCACCGATATTTAAAAATTCACAATGTTCCCCCCCCCCCCCCCCGAAGTTTCAATTTCTCTCAATATAGGTACTTTCAATTTTTTTTTCCCCAAAATGCCCTCAACAGTGATTCCGCAGGAATCTAGCGAAATCTGGCCAGCTTTTTTTCTCTCTCTCTCTCTCTCTTTTCTGATCTTTTTAGGGCCTAAACTCACCGAAGAGTAAATCTGGCCGAGAACATGGCGTCGGAGAAGAGGGTTCGCCGGATTCCAGCGATTTTGTGGGATTCCGACCAATTTTCTAGATTTTGCCAAATTCCGGTGAGATTTCGCTAGAATCACTATTCATGCTTCGCCAGAATCACTGTTGAGGACATGTTGAGAACAAAAAAGTTACTGTTGAGGGCAGTTTGGAAAAAAGTACCTACATTGAGAGAAATTGAAACTTCGGGGGATACATTATGAATTTTTAAACATCAGTGGCCAAATTGAACATTGCCCTAAACTTCATGGAGGTAATCCGTACTTTTTCTCATATTTTAAAAAGGGGTTTGTTAAGGGTTCTTCCCGTAGTGTTTTCATGGCATTCTCTCAATCTTACATAAAACATGATTGAAGAAAAAATAAAATTGTAATACCCTTTTTTACCAACAAATTAATTTTTATGAGTTAATATTTAGGTTTTAATGCTTTAAAACTTGTTTTTGGATTCAAAACTAAAACCTAAGGGTGAAAGGTTAACCCTTTAGGGATAGTATCACCCAAAATGGATTTGGTCATCCTAAATTTAATACTAATGCCTCAATTTTGGTGTTAATACCTCAAATTTGGTGCTAATGCCTAAAAAATCCGATGGTGGAAGCCACTACAATTTTTATTTTTTTTAAATCATGTTTTACGTAAGTCTAGGAGGACGCCAGGAAAACATTATGAGGAGAACCCCTATCATTTTCCTTTTTGAATAGTGCATCTGCACACAAAAAAAAAAAAAAAAATCACCATAAGAAATTTCATCTTAAAAAAAGGAAATATCTATATATGTAGAAATACTAAATTCATGGAATTTAAGTTTCATTCGTCCGGTTGTGAATCTTGTGATCTAACATGCATTAAAAAGACTTCGATAGTTAATCGTAGAAGGCAGAGAGTCTAGATAAAATAATAATAATAATAATAAATAGCAAATTTTATCACCCATTACTGTGGTTAGTGTCTCATTAGTGTTTGTCTTTTCGGCGGTTGCTAACTATGAGAGATTGTTAGGAGAGAAGAGGCAGAATGAAAACAAGAGGTTGCTGGTGGTAGGGTGTTCAAGAAAGTTAGTTATAACCGTCTCATTAATTACTAATCGCTTTAGAAGTCGGTTATTAAAAACTACTAATCGCCTAAAACAGTTACGATTAGTGATTTTTGGAGTAGAACAAAGTGGTTATAATTGCTAACCGTCTTTATTTATATACAATAATATAAATATTTATATTAATAAAATATTAAATAAAACATCCAAACGACACCCATTTAGATTTTTCTTTTTAGTTTTTTTCATTTGGATTAATGAATTTAGGCTATTTAAAACTATGTACGTGAAATATATAATATTGTATGTGATGTTTTGGGCCAAGCCTTTTTCAAAAACATTGATTGGTTCAAAAAACTGCATATCTTTTTTCATATATTTTAGAACATTTTAGCTTAAACTCTTAAAATAAACAAACAAAAAAAAAAGACAAATTAAACGCTCAAAACACTTAAAAAGCCCAAAAGCTCATTAAAAAAAAAAAACCCGGTTATAACCGTCATTTATAAAATAACTGCTAACTACCTAAGCGGTTGTGGTTATTAAAAACCAATAACCACCCAAAACAGTTGCGCTTATAATCAATAACCACCGGTTATAACCATTTGAACACCCCTAATTGCTGGTTATAATGGTTTGAACATCCTTAATTACTTGATCCAATGGATAAGTAATTTTTTAACCAATATAATGTCAAAACACATACATTATGTGTACGTGCGGACGATGCATTTAGTATGTGTGTCGAAGAAATACACATTTTGTGAGTCTCCCAAGTCCCATGCGTTAAAAAAAAAAAAAATTAAACACAAAACAATCATGGCTGTTTATTAAATTACAGAATCTATCATAGCCGTTCATTAAATTATAGAATCTATGCTCTAGACGTACGTACATATATCATATTTGGATGTTCACGGATGTTGGGAACAATAAATTTCAATTATGTGTTTGTCTTTAGGGTTAGTTGAGTGAGAATAAAGTAAGGTGTGAAGATCTAGGTCATGTGGTGTTGTTTTTCCTTTTTGAACCTCCCAATGAATTTGTGGTCCTCCAGAGAATGTTGAATTTGGGTTTGGAGTGCTGGTATGTGGCTGCCAAATTTCGGTAATCCAACGTCGGCCAAATTTCTCTTCTTCTTTTTTGGTAGCCCAGCATTGATCATTTTTTTTTTTTTTTTTTTTGCATTGGTGTTTATATTTATGTTTTTGTATTTTATATGTTTGATGAAATTTTCATGAGAAAGAGGAATATTTTTAGTTGTATTTTGAAATATTTGAGTGACATTAGTTAAATTTTCATCGCCTAATATTTGGGTTCTAATGCCTCAAAACTCATTTATAGATTCAAAATTAAAATTTAAAAGTGAAAGGTTAATCCTTTAAGGATGATATCACTTTAAAGGGATTTAGTCATCCTAAATTTAGTGTTAATACGTCAAAACTCGTTTCTAGATTCAAATTTGAAACCTAGGGGTGGAAGGTTAACCCTTTAGGGATTATATTACTTTAAATGGAATCAGTTATCATAAATTTGGTACTAATGCCTCAAAACACTATATCGGTTTTAATTTATATACTTTTATTGGTAACCATTTTTGTAATTTTTGTTGATACAAAGGTGAGAGCGGGGAGAAGAGAGAGAGTTTTGTAATTTTTTTTTTTTTAATAAGCATTTTTGGTAGACGCAGGGATGACCTGTGTTTGCCAAAAAGCTCTACTCTTGGGTTTGTGTGCATTTTATCACTTTATATTGTTACAGGTTATTGAACACATGCAACGTATACTAAACCTTTCATGCAAACCTTAGCTATATATTGTCACGTTAATATATATATATATTATAGTTTTCTGTTATTATTCGAACAATAGAAAATTCTGTGATTAAACAGTGCAACACAATCCATTTGTTTATGTTAGGGGCAAAGGGATTTCGTAAGAGCATATGATGTGGATTTATCAATTTGAGATTACTCTTAATTTGGAATTTGCATGGTAGTTAATGATTAAAAAAAATAAAAATAAAAATTCTGTGAATGCATTAATAAATTTCAACCCACTCAAAATTGACTAGAAGAATTTCCACATTACTAACCGTGAACAATATGGAAAAAAACATTATAAAAAACAAGAAGGGTCAAACATATCATAAGCTCAATTACAATAACTATATTAAATACAGAGAAAAAACATGATATTTTAAGTTGGTATTCCACAATTTTCTGTTTTTGCTTGGTTTTGAGCAACCGGAACCGGGTCTTGATTAACCGGGGTCTTAGTTACCAGCTGGTTCCAGTTTGTACCTGGTCTTGTAACCGGCTTTTTAAGAATTTTTTTTTTTAACCAGTTTAATATATATATACTCAGGTCCCTTTGTATAGATGAGTAGTGAAGGCTCTAAGGCTCTTCTTTTACGATGTGGGACTAAACATAATATGGGCATCCACTATAAATAATAATCTTAACACTTCCCCTGAGATAATCATCGAAAAGCTTGAGCTAGATTTCCTCTGAAGATAGGTCTTGGAATAGACATCTTCTGGAGGATCTTTTGGACTCGGCTTCTGTTCGGTGCATTCTCTCCATTCATTTGCCTCATATTAGCTCTTGATAAGTGGATTTGGGCCCCCTCCTCATCAGCTGGGCTCTTCTCTGTTAAATCTGCCCATGAGCTCTCTTTTTCTTCCGGTGGTAGCGTTGTCCCCTTTATCTTCAGAAGCTTGGCATATCCTTTGGGGTTTGAAACTGCAAGCTACTGCAAGCTAGGTTGAAGCATCTTCTTTGAAAGATTGCTTGGAATATTCTTCCTTCTTGGGGCAATATAGGTCGTTTTGTGACCTTAGCTTCTGTGGATGCTTGGGTTTGTCCCTTTTGTAAAGGTCCCCAAGAGACCTTGTCCCACATTTTTTTGGATTGTGACTTGGCAAGGATTTTATGGAGGACCTCTCCGTGGCCCCTTAACACTCCTGTTTTTTCTTCTAGGCCTATTTCAGATTGGATTCTTGCTATCATTTACCCAATTGATTGGCTGGCTATTCCTAAGGATGAAGTTAGAAGTTTTCAATTATTTGCTGCTCTCACTTCGGATCATATTTGGTTTTCCAGGAATAAATTGGTTCATGAAGCTTTACATCCTGTTCCAGCCAAAGTGATCAAGCTTATTTCCTTCTCCTTAAATCTTCATCTCTCTGCATGGCAAGATGCTGCCCTATCTTCTCTTTGGGTTCCTCCTAAGCCTGGTTGTCTTAAGGGCAATTTTGATGTGGCTATAAAGGACACATTTGCTGTGGCAGCTACAACCATTAGTGACTCCCCCGGTAATATTGTCTTTGCAGCTTCTCAGAAGCTTTCTATTTGGATGTCTTACAAGGTGAAGCTACAGCAGCCCTTCTTGCAACTAGGCTGGCCATTTTTTCAGGTTGTGACAGATTCCAACTTGAGGGGGACGCTCTCTGGCTACCTTGGCTATTAACAATCCTTTTTTTTTTGAGTCTCGGAACTTTGATTCAATTGTTTCTAATATTAGGCTGAATTTATCCTCCTTTCAAAGTTGGTTTGCTTTGAAAGTGTCTAGATGTGCCAATTATCATGCACATACATTAACTAAATTAGCCGCTTCCAATCTTGTTTTTGGAAGCATCCCTCACAAAATCTCTTATTATCTCTTCTATTCAAATCAAGAGTGGTAAAGATCATTCCTTATAGCATTTTTCTCCTATTCAATTAGAAAAATAATAATAATAAATAAAAGTAAAAAAATAAAAGAAGAAGAAGAAGCTACCTTCATTTTATAGATTTATGGTTGAGTCAATAACATGCTTTGAGTCGTGAATCTTTTCTCTTTTGCATTTCTGCTGCCTGTGTTCTTTTTCGTGTCCATCCGTATCGCAAAGCTAGTCGACACCAGCTGGTTGAAAATAGGGGGCCAACCAAGACCCCCTACTAAAATAAAGCTTTGTTTGATAAAGCAAACAATTAGTTTCGACAACTTTGGACCAAATTAACCCCTTTGAATTAGTCAATCTTACAATATATTAATATAAAATATTAAAATATATTATTTTTACATATATACACCCAGCTTCGATTTTTTTGGTTATAATCAAGTGCCAAAAATTTGAAACGGAACTAGAGTCCTCGATTTTTGATTTTTTGCAGTCGAAACTGACCCTCCAGTTCTCGATTTTCTGGTTCCGATTTCGGTTCCCTAATAATATTTTTGACACCCCTACTGCTTACTACTTGCCTAAGGATGTGACAGCTGAAATGGCTAAAATGGCAGAGCTTGCAAAATGAATCTTTTAAGCGACTTTTCTAAAATAGAAAAAAGGTCTTTCTTTAAATTTTTTTTTTAAAAAAAAATGTCACATCTTGAAATTTATTTATTTAAAACTTCTCGCTGGTCATATTTTTCAATAAAAAAAGGTCATGTTTTCATTGGTTTTTTTATTTATTTATTTATTGAAAATGAAATAGAAAAGTGTGGAGAGAGAAACTTAAAACTTTATTGTTTAATTATTATTATTATTTTATTGAGTTAACAGTACTCAGTACTCACTATTGTTGCTAAATACTATTTACTCTCCAAAAACAAATTGTCGAGGCTACTCGAGACCTATTTTTGGACCATTTCAACAAATTGGCTCATAAAAGTACTTAAAATCTAGATGACCTTGTATGTAGCCGAATTTTGATTACTCATCCCTCTTGATGACAAAAACTTTGTTTATTAATGTGTTTTGGTAGTTTTTTTTTTTTCTTTTTGAAACAAATATTTTACTTCAACACGTTACACCTACTTTAAGTAACTCCCAACAAATAGTACTATTCAAATAAGGGTAATGCTATATACTTAACTCTCATCCTACTCTTAAATAACTGAGCTGATATAGCAATCCCCATAAAAGTCCTTGAATTAGCCTCTAAAAGAGTATGAACACTGTAATATCAACCCAATTATACGAACAAAGTGAGATAAGAGTTGAATGTTAACATTACTCTTTAGAGATATATCTTCATATACCTCAACATTTTTACAAGTAAACTAGTCAAATTTAAGCCGATGGAATGATTATGACAGATAATTGAACCCAGTGTTTAAAGGTCCACATGCAGAACTTTCTCGAGGCAAACTGATATAATAATGGGCCCAGCCAAATCCCCAACAGCACAGCCTGCAAGAAAGCGCATCGTTGAATGGTAGAAAATATAATAAACAGAATAGACCATATCCAATGCCAACTTCACTCTCACTCTCTCTCTCTTTGTCGTGATTTTTAAAATTATCATTAAATTCAAAATGAAATAATAATCCATCTCAAATTTAATGTTAACTTTAAAAGCCACGTTAGAAGATGTGAAAATAAGTGTGAAAGTGATAGTGTATAGCATTTCTCATCCAGGAATGAACTTACCAATCCACTGGCCGGCTGAAGGCCGAAAAAAGGTGGCACCAAGCCCTGCTCCAATGGAAGCAAAAACTAGTGATGAACCACACCTCACAGTAGCACTGGACACCTTTTTCCCGAGAAGTTTAACTTTTTCTGCTTCATCAACATCATCACTCTCTTTCATCTTAGAAGAAAAGTATCTGTAGATTTCAATACCAACTTGAACAAGCCATGTTGCTGCAACCCCTAGAAAGTGCCCTGCATATCAAAATGAGGCACAACACGATGCAAGAAAAGATCAAGCACTGAATTATAATAAATGGGAAGAAAACACATACAAAGGCTTTACTTACCTCTGAAAGTTGTCCTGCTAACGCTGAAGAAGTAAACCAATGTAGGCATCCCTCTTCCAGCCTTGCGCACAGCAGATTTGGGAACGTCTGTACATATGGATCATAAACATAAATTGTTTAGAAGATCTAATCAGAAGCTGATTAGATTTTTATGTAAAATATCTCTTGCAGCCATAACAAAGTTCATCTCCTCTATTCCATGTAAACTATCCACAGATTCTTCTTTTATATCTGATGAATTACAACAAATGGAAATTTGAAACATTTTTACATTTAAGTACCTTTCAAAAGTTTCCATGTCATCCTTTGTGAAACATAATGGACAGCAATTCGTTCCAGCACTGTCTAGTAGTTACAACTGTAATCTGTAATGGTATGCAGAAGAGATCACTAAGTTAGGTTAGTTTCCAAAGGGTACGAGCTGAGCTTCCTAGCTTTTTAGAAACATGCAGTGCACAACAATGGAAAAAGATGCAAAGTTTTGAAGCATAAAAAATTGAGTTCCAAGATTAAAGGAAATTTTGGATATAATTGAACAAATATTAGGGACAGAATGTTGTCAGGCGCCAGAAGCCAATTATCATACAAAATGCAATCCAGTGACCTTTTGAATATCAAGGAATGGTTAGATTGAGATTAATTGTTTCCCATAACCAAGGTAAGAAAGATAAAGCAAAGGTGCAAGTCTAACCAAACTGGACTTAAATCAAATCTGAGGAAACTGGTAGTCAATGATACAAGGGAAAGCAGAAGAGTGGAAATGAAAATTCATTCAGAGTTTAAGCCATTCTTGTTGTGGATAACAGAAATCCACCACCTTAAGTGATGGAGTCACTGATACGAAGGAGCATAAAGTCAAAAACAGTAGCTTTTCATAGGACTACAATAAGCATCAACATATGGAGTTCACTTTATCTAGTTGAAACCAATTATCCACCCAACTGTCTAAAATAAAAGAGCACAAGGACAATATGTGAAAGACAGATAAACAAATGTAAGTACTCATGAGATAAAAGAGAGAAACAGTGCCAAAAGAGATGGATCCAATGACATGGTGAGTGGGCAGAGAAGAAACAGGAGATTTGATGAATTATTAACCTTGCATTAGTTTTAATTTTGATGTATGGCATTAGTTTCTCCTTGAGAAGGCAACACAACTGTGTCAACAAATGTTAGATTCCAGTCCAAGAGATCTCTGCCACATAAGATTATAATAACTGGCCAAGCTGCTCTTTTTCTTTTTTTTCTTTTTTTCTTTTTTCAATCAATGTAATTTCTCACCCATGAGAAATTTACAATGAGAATCCTTGAATGCCAAAGATCTGAACCATAAGTCTTCATGAAATTGATTGTGGGAATATCTATAATACTCACCTCACGGATGATTTGCTTCACTGATTTTTTGAAAGGAACAACTAAATCTACATGGCGCTCTTCTTGAGTGTCCTGAAGGAATTCATCGTCATCCTCTTCAACATTTGAATGAGGCTCCAAAAGAGGCAAATAGAACATCAAAAATGATCTCAAGGAAGTCATAGCAAACGCCCTCAATTCAAAAGCTGAGAACAAAGGCTTTAGCTCAATTTTGTACTCTTTTGTTCTGTATTTCAAAGAGTCATGCTGAAAGATATTTGCAGTTGCACTTCGTATACTGGAAAGGTAATCTTCATCCCATGATGTACCAGCATCACAATGAGCGACTGGTATCCTGAAATAAGAGGAGTGTTACTATAAGTCAATATACATTCAAATCTTAGCTAAAATAAATCGTTTTGAAGGTGGTCCTAAACATTCAGTAATAGAACCAAGTAGCTTGTTTCAAATGAAACCAATAAAAAGAATGATGTCAAATAGAAGTCATGAAAGTTTAAATTGCACGTCTAGGTTAGTAAATGAACAAATCTGCATAAGACAACACCAACCCAATGGAATGTAAGATTAAACTACCGTACTTCAACTGCAAGGATTTCTAATACACATAATTAGAGAATTTTAAGCCACCCCATTTAGAGATCATCAATACAAAATATATTTATGATTCCTAAAACAATGTGACCCAGCTTAACAATAAATGATAAGGCACATCCAACCCAAATTAACAAAAATCTCTAAAATCTAAACCTAGATAAATGAAGCAGTAAAGTCCTATGTCAAAGACCGTGTATCTGCCACTTAAAGTAATCCATATTTATCAAATAAAACAACCAAGGTAAAAGCTTATAGCCTTAATCAAATTTTACCTCATAACAAAATCGGCAATAAAAAATAGCCTAGTGACCCATTGACTATACCATTTTACAGAACCAACTTTAAACCATGCCTCTGAAATCAAGTCATACACAATCAAGTAAAACAACCAAGCCACTTAGATAATTTCCATATTCGAAAAACAATAACCAAACTGAATAATTGGCCATGCCCATTGAACTCAAACCAGTTGAATACTCCATACACTGCACACACACACATGCTTGTGGAGAGAGAGAGTGTGAGAGAGAGAGAGAGAATACCCAAACAACGCCCTGGAGGCAAAAGGGGTTCCGGCGGATATGGCGGCGGCGGCGGCAGAGGCGGCAGCGGTGGCTGAGAACAACCCATAAGAGTGGAGACTTTGGCCTGTATATAAACTTGGATTTTTCCGTAATAAATCCAAAACTATAGCTATTCCCGCCATTGTTGTACCTTGTATCAAAAACCAATCACAAAGAATACAAACTTTTATATTTTACCTTACATATATAGTAAGATATGGTAGGACAAGAAATGGTTTTTAGGAAATTTTCTCTCTTGGGAAAATTACTGGGTTTGACTTAAAAGAGTGAAAGAGATCGAGCTTCTTATTACAGAGAATTGGGAGAGTGAAGGCTTACGGAGCCACGTTGAGAAGCAGATCCCTAATTGTCCATGTATCTGGGACCTCTGATTTTTTAACAAACGTTGCCGTTTAGGTACATAACCATTAACCACAACCAGCTGCTGAAACGCTTTTTTTTTTTTTTTGACATACTGAAACGCTTAACCAAACCCTGCAGACAAAAAGCCACGCTCCAACCAAATCAACCGCTGCCACTTGTCTTATTTAAGTTACTATTACACTAACTAAATTTATTAAAGTCGATAAAATTTAGGAATAAATATAAAATTAGTTTATATGATTAGCTTAAATTACAAATCGCTCTCTATGTTGTCAAAATGAACTTAAAGCTTCTTAGGGTATGCCAAAAAAAATTTAGTCTTTGAAGTCAAATTCCGTTAAAATATTTGATGAAGTCCGTTAAATGTCATGTCTACATCAATAAAATAATAACATATGTCAATCTTAATAAAAATATATAAATATATAAAAATATTAAAATATAAATATATTACACTAAATAAACTGCACTTTTCTCTCTTGTAATATTAAAAATATAAGGGTTAAATACTTAATACATTTATAGGGTTTTTAATTTTATTTTTTTCTTTCTAAGGTTTGATATTTATTTAGGAGATTCATGTGTTTTGATAAATAAACCAAATTAAATTCTCCTGTTAATGATTTTAACAAGTAATGCGGACGAATAAAATTTGACACTTAAGCATAAGAATACGTCATCCACTAATTAAATTTTTATTTTCAAAAAAATTAAAAAGACAAAGGCAAACAGATCTCGGCGGTGGATCTAAAAGGAGGAAGAGAAGGAGAGGAAAGAAGGGCCTGCGACGGGAGAGAGATCGCGATGGCAGAGGAGATCTCAGGCGCCGGGCGTGGAGCTTGGCGGCGAGGTCCGGTTGCGTGACTGGGCGTAGCGTGTAGGGAGGAGCTGAGATGCGCGACGACGAAGCCCATGCCGGAGGTCCGATCTGTCGCCACTTTTCGAAAAGAGAGAGAGAGAGAGGTGAACAAGAGGGAGTGATTGGAGGAGGAGAAGTTGCAGGAGGAACTCAGCGTGATCGTGAGGAGAGAGGAGAAGAAAGGAGAAGAAAAGGAAGAAGAAGGAAAAAAAAAAAAAAAAAGTTGCAGAGGAGGGTTGTCGTGGGCCACCAATTTTGTCTTTTAGTCTTTTTTTTTTTTTGTCTTCATATTTAATATTTTATGGACAAAGTATGAGTAATCAAACAAAATCTTAAACTATAAAATAGAACAAATGTTACTTACTAGATCAGACCTTTATTAATCTAAAGACTGAATTTCACTTTCTCCTAAAATGTATACAAGTAATATAGAAATCAAACACCTTAGGAATTTAGGCAGAGAACAAACAAAATTAACAAATGTTACTACAAATCACGTTAATTAAATTAAAACATTATAAACATTCACATTCACATTTAAGTTTGTGAATCTTGAATCAAACATAGTTAACACAAAGTGCATACATTCATCACCATAAGAGCCTTCATCAACCATGGGGAGCCATCAAAACCATGTGTTGTTGCATTAAAACACTTCGGTTAAGTTTAGCACACGGAATAACTATTCTAATAAGAAAATCAATAATTTTTATTGAAAATAGAAGAATGTAGAAAGAAATAGTCTTCAAATAAGCATTCCCTCGTAGACAATGAGAATGACTATTCTAAGTGTTAAATCCTTAATATATACTATAAACCAAAGATATTCTATTTCATCTTTCATTCCTAATTAAAAACACATCTCTCCCTTTCTCAGCTAATGGGAGTTACATCCATTTCCATGGGAAATAAACAAGCCCCCCCTCTTTCCAATTCTATTAATGTGAAATTGCAAGAGCGGTAAGTTGCTTGTGTATAAGAGTTTCAAACTTGAAAATTCTGATGAAGTACCAAAAAATGGCATCTATATTCATTGACAACAAAGTTGTTGACCACTCAATTACAAACAATAAGATTAATGCTTATCATTGCTGCAAATTACTAAGGCCCATACGCTGTACTACCATGGGTCCTACTCATGAAATAAATGGCAAAGAAACAATCATTCACAGCTGCAGGGTTTGAGTTGTCCTGTCCACGGAAGAGTAATAATGCAATTCAAGCTCCTTGAGGCTGGCAGCTGCCTCCTCTCCAATTCTAGCCAACATACGGTCTGTCTTCTCTGCCTGCTGGTTAAACTCAGCTGTTCTTTGGTCCACATGGTCATTAAGGGATGCAAATCCTGAAAATATTGCTGTTTGCTTAAGCTCTGACACTAACTTCAGTAGAGAGTCAGCTGCTTGAACCTACAGTATTAAAGTGTAAGCATTCAATAACAAAAGGTTCAGAAAGTTTGCAAATTTATTCAGAGTCAAACTGATGAGGCCAGAGAGACTTCAACTAGGCACCATTAACATTTCTATCTTTTGAATCAACATTTGATAGCATTACTTTGGCAAGGGACTCAGAATCCTGCCCAAAAATGACTCATTCATAAATTGTCAAAGGATAGACACCTTGAACTAGGCCAAGTACATAGGTTAAATTTGTGGTGAGTGAAATCTCTCCAAATTCCTTGCCAATCAAACCTTCTCTTTTCTCCATAACGACCTTCACAAGTTCCAATTCAAACCCTCTCTTTTCTCCATGACAACCTTCCCAAGTTCCAAATCTAAATATAGACAAACACTATTTCAACTACAAGAGAGAGCCAGACAGAGGGAGAGCAGCATCAACTACTCTTACCATTCTAGCTGCACGCATCTCCATCATGAGAGCTTGTTGTGAATTTCTGACTGGTTGATCATCCACCTACAGTATACAAGGTTGTATCAAAACAAATCAAATTTCATAGAACTTCCAGACAGAAATTATAAAAGCATATTTCAAAATTATAGCTGATACCCTTAAGAAAATCCAGATAATCCCAAGGAAGATCACTAACCTCTTTTTTGCAGTATACACGAGTATTAACATGGTAGTTTCAAATCTAAATTGGCCAATGCTAGTGAATGTGTTGTTAAATATTTACTCTGCACAATCTATTAAGAGCCAGGTCTGCTATTTCCCACAATTTAGAAAGGCAATCAGACCCCAGCCTTGCTTTCCTAAAATGACACCTCGGCAAATATTAGGAATAAGGCTCCCTTGCCAATGCTTGTGAACTTTTTATTATATATTTAGGCTCCGCATTCTGTTAAGAGCCAGGTTTGCTATTTCCCACAATTTAGAAAGGTGTCGAGGCCCTAGATCTCCCTTTCCTAATATTGCACTTGAGAATATTAGGAATAAGGCTCCCTTCCCTTCCACAGATCTATATTTCTCATTCATACATAAAAGAATAGAAAGGATCCTTGCTGGCCCCCTAGGACAAGGTCTCACCAAACATGAGCAACAAAACAAAACATATAAAAAAACTCCAGTTTGACAACAACTACAAAAGATTATCAATAGTCAACAATAAAATTCCAGTTTCACTAAATCAAGGCAATGAACTCATTGGCTCAAAAATTCAAAGCTGAATATGTTTAGGCATTGGCCAGGAGGCATTGTGCAAATAAGGTTTCTTTTCATTTTATTTTCCATTCTTTGCTGCTGATAAAGCTAGTTGTGATCATTCAATTAAACTATTAAAAAAAATGTGAGAATGAGTATGCTATTTTTTTTTTTATTATTAATTTAAAAAAAAGCTTTTTCCTTAATAATCAAACCCATCTGTTTCTTTAGGCAGTCCATATATGTGAGTGCTCACTGATGCGTCACGTGTGATGGATCACAATCTCAGTTTTGGGTATGCTTGTGTTGTGTGTCACCTTGACAAGATGCCTTGCAATTAGCACTCAGCTTGCTGTAAAGTGCAGTCAAGATAGTAATGGCACAATGCAATAGATGAAAAGTGCAATGCCTCAAGGCATAACATCTCTACTCGGCCGTCAAATGTTTCATAGATGTGGATGCCAATAACACATAAACCTACATGTACAAGTGGAATGGCAAGAGCAAAAACCCAACCAAGTAGTGACCTCCAAAATAAGTTTATAGTGAGTAGCATGGGACTGTAGTAGGTGAAAGTCAACACAAACAAAAGGTCCATTACCTTCGCTTTGTTCAAAGCTTTTCACTCCTCCAAACTTATCACGTCAATCACTGAACTATTGAATTTACATCTCTAGCAAAAGTTGTTCCACCCCAAGTATTTTCCTTTGGAATTACCTTAATATTAGAGTCCTCCTATATGCTTGAGGTTTCTAATTTCAGCCATGTGATATGTTTAATATGTTTATGAGATGACCCATTGGTTTTTTTGGATCTTGAAGATTCATCTCTTCACGCATGTCAGACCAAGACAAAATTATTGAAGCATCGGACATGAATTAGCAACAAAGAATCATGGTATAGAAAGAAGAAGAAAAAAGGTAATTGTTGGAAAAATGTATCCACAAGGAATATCAATTAAAAAGAAAAAGGGAAAGATTACCCGGGAGACATTGACGAGGTGACTGAAGTTGTCCACGATGTTGCTAATGTCGGTTTCGACTCTCTGGCAACATCTTCTGCTTCTGAGTTGCGGATGCCGCTGCCGCCGCGGTTGGCCCGCTTCCGCCACCACCCCCACCGCTTCCCAAGCCGCCGCCTCCACTGACACCTCCTGCTCCGCCCTTATTCATTTCCTACCCCTCTGTTTTCCCTCTCAGAAGTTACAGTCACTTCTTAGAAAGTTAGAATCCAAGGCCGTAATGCTGAGAGAAAGTAGAGATTTTTATTCCCGGGAAAAAAATAATCTAGAGGTGAACAGTAATTTTCTCTTAAAAAAAACCCGAAATGTATCTTTTGTCAATACATTCTCTCTCATATATTTTTGAGGTTTTCTTGGGGTTAGTAGTGTTCTCAAATTCTCTATATAGAAACGTGATTTAATAAAAATAAAATTATATCTGTTTTTTTTGATTAATTTTTATGAGTTAATAGTTAGATTAATCTTTTAAAACTTGTTTTTGATTCAAAATTAAACCTAAGGGTGGAAGGTTAACCCTTTAGGATGATATCACCCAAAATAGATTTGATCATCCTAAATTTGATGCTAATCTCAATTTTATTCTTCATCTTTCAAATTTGTTGCTAATGCCTCAAATTTGATGCTAATCTTAAAAAATCACGGTGGTGGAAGCAATTACAATTTTATTTTTCTTAAATCATGTTTTATGTAAAGCGGGAGAACTACAAAATATACAATAAAAAATAATAATAAAGACCCACCTTTTTGTTTAATTTTATCCAATTTTGTCTTTTTAATTTTTAAGAAAAATAAAAAAGCATTTGAAGTAATAATAGTTTTTTGTCATTCTTTTAGTTGGTATTTTAAAAAATAAAAAAATGCATTTTCTTCATAAAAATGGTCATTTTTCATAAAAATTGACAATTTTTATGAAAAAAAATGCTTCTTTTTTTTTTTAAATACCAACTAAAAGAATGACAAAAAAAAACTATTATTACTTCAATCACTTTTTTTTACATTATTTAAAATTAAAAAAAAAGGATAAAAATTGGGCAAAAATTTAACATTTTCCATAAAAAAAAATGTATCTTTTGTCTATACAAATCTTATCCCTTCAAACACATATTCTCCCTCATTCATCCTATATATATCTTTTATTTCTAAAATCTGATATAACAATTTTCCATAAATCCGGTATACTCCGAGTATACTAACTATGTAAGTTTAAAAATTGAAGAAATTTCAACTCTCAATGCTTTGGCCATTAAGAAATATTTTTGTACAATTCAATACATTTAATTTTTCTATAATTAACAAGAATAATGTTCAAAATGACATTAGTTGATAGATCTAAAGAACAAAAAAAAAAAAAAAAACTAAAACAAAAGAAAATAAGAATTTCCAACAATACTTACTTGGATCAAGAAATTTGAGAGAAAAATTTTGAGAAAAATAAAAGCGAAAATTACACTTTACCTCCCTAAACTATCCATCCATTTTCACTTTTATCTCCAAAGTTTTAAATGTAATAATCCTCCAAACTTTCAAATCATGACACCGACCTTTTTGACTTTTTATTTTTTTCCAAAATGCTCACATCACATTTTATTTTTAAAAAATCCAAAAAAAAGATAAAACCAAACCCCCAGTTGGCCGCCCAGATATGCCTAGGGTGGTCAAACCAACCTAGGCCAAAACGGGTGGTTGGCCACCACCTATGGGGTAGTTCGCCACCCTAACATTTGTTTTTGGTTTTTTTAAATAAATAAAATATGTGATGGGGGCATTTTGGAAAGAAAAAACCAAAAAAAAAGGATCAAAGTAGTCGAATTGCCACAATTTGAAAGTTTGGAGGGGTTAAGTATCACATTTGAAACTTTTGAGGTAAAAGTGAAAATGGGTGGATAGTTCAGGAGTAAAGTGTAATTTTTCCAAAATAAAAATATGTTATAGGCCAAGTCGAGTGAGAGAACGTATAATTTGGTAAATGAGACAACTTGTGGGTGTGTTTTGATAAATGAGAGAGAAAAAGTGTATTTTGAGTGAATGAAAGAACGTGTGTTTCGAGTGTAGTTCGTTTATTGGCGCAACTCGATTGATCGTGGTAATCTCAATTCATTGATCCAAATGCATTAGTGTGATCAATCGTGATACAATCAAATGATCGATCCAATTTAACACAATTGAATGTTTGATTGAACGTCCAATTACTTTTAGTGCATTATCCTAATTGATCATGATAAGATTAATCGATCAATTCTAGTACATTAATATGATGGATTGTGATATGATCATTTGCACTACAAGCAATATGGTCTTTAGCAACCAAACTAATAGCGGTAACCCAAAAGTCGCCGTTAATGAGGAGTTATTAGTGGCAACTTCCACAAGTCGCCACTAGTGACTATTAATAGCGACGACAAAAGTTGCCGCTATTTGTGTGGCTGCTAAATACAAAAAAAACAAAAGGGCATTTAGCAGCCACACAAATAGCATCGACAAAAGTCGCCGCTAATAAGATTCAATTAGTGGCGACAAAAGTATGATCAATAACATTGAGTATATTTAGAAGAGAAAAGTATAAACAAAAAAACAAAAATTAAGATGCATTAGTGGTGATTCTCAAGGTCACCACTGATCAAACATCCAATCAATCTTAATGAATTAATTCGATTGATCATGATAGGATCAAATGTTCAATCAAACATCCGATCAATCCTAGTGAATTAGTTTGATTGATTGTAATATGATCAAATAATCGATCCAACATCTGCTCTATCCTATTGAATTAGTTCAATTGATCGTAATAGGATCAAATGATCGATTAAACATTTGATCGATGTTAATGAATTAGTTCGATTGATCGTGATAAGATCAAATGATCAATTAAACATCCGATCGATCCTAGTGAATTAGTTTAATTGATCATGATATGATCAAATGATCGATCCAACATCCAATCTAACTTAGTGAATTAGTTCAATTGATCGTGATAGGATCAAATGATCAATTAAACATATGATTAATCCTAGTAAATTAGTTTGATTAATTGTGATAAGATCAAATGATTGATCCAACATCCGATCTATTATAATGAATTAGTTTAATTGATCATGATATGATCAAATGATTGATTAAACATCCGATCGATGTTAATAAATTAATTTGATTGATCTTGATATGATCAAATGATCAATTAAACATCCAATCGATCTTAATGAATTAGTTCGATTGATCATGATAGGATCAAATGATCGATTAAACATCTGATCGATCTGAATGAATTAGCTCGATTGATCGTGATATAATCAAATGTTCGATTGAACATCCTATTGATTTGCTATTTATTAGGTTCGATCGATCATGATAGGATCAAACGACCGATCGAACATCCGATTGTTCATAATGAATTAGTTTGATTTATCGTGATAGGATCAAATATCCGATTGATCATAATGAATTAGATCGATTGATTGTGATAGGAATAAATAATCGAGTAAACATTTGATCAATCTTAATGAATTAGTTTGATTAATCGTGATAGGATCAAATGTTCGATCAAATATCCGATTGATCATAATAGGATTAAATGATCGACCAAACATCTGATTGATCAAAGTGAATTAGTTTGATTGAATTGTAAACATTCAAGTAAGCTATTAATTAATTATAAAATAATTATCACTTGAATTATATTTTTTCTTGAAAATGTTTTTATGCCCTTATAATTGTTGTAGAATTTCAAATTTTCCTTACAGTTAAAATTATGGCCTAGTTTACTTTACCCTCCTAAAGTTTTATAAAAAAATTTTGGAAGGTAGTGGTTATCATCTTTTATGCCCTTATAATTTTTTTAATAAAAAAAAAATAATTTGGCGGAGCAAAAATGGCTAAATGGCCAAAGGAGTGGCTACAGGTACCCCTAATTTCTTTTTTAAATTTTTTTTATAAGAAATAAAAATTTGGGGCAATATGTGAAGTTTGGGATAAAATTGGTTAAATTGCAAAAAATTGAAAGTTTGGGCAAAAATTAAGACGTTAGATGTCGAATTGAAAATTGCCCAAAACTTTAAGAGGGTAAAGTGTACTTTTTCCTTAAATTAAAATTACTTTAAAAAATCACTTCAAAAAAAAAAAAATTACTTTAAAAAAATTGTCAATTATAATATATATATTTTTTAAAAAATCTCCCTAAATATGGTCGTCGCTGATAGAGGCTCATATTGTCGCCGCTATTGAGTAAATTTTTGATATATGGCGCGGTTTCTGAAAATTTCGCAACTAAAATTTCCCCAAACACCCAAAAATCCCCAAACACCAAAAATTTCCCTCAAAATCACCAAACCCTCTCTCCCGCTGCTCTCCCAAATTTCCCCTCCCCCGCTTGTTTTTTTTTTCCTCCCACGCTAAACCTCAGTCTCACTCCGGCGAGGTTCTCGGCCACCGGCGTAGCTGTTTTCACCGTCGCTCCTGTCTCTCCGGCGCACTGATCAGCTCTCTCTCTGGCGCATTGAGCTCTGGATTTCAGCTGTCTCCGGCACACGTTTCTCTGTCTCTCTGGCACAGTGCCACTCTGAGCTCTCTCTCTCTCTCTCTCTCTCTCTGTTTTGTGCGACTCTGAGGGCACAAGGAGACGACAGACCCAATTCATGAAAAAGGTTAGTTTCACTGTTTCAGTAACCATTTCTTGGATGATTGTCTCTGAAGCCTGCAAGTTGTGTTTTTTTTGGGGATAATATGTGATTTTCTGTTTGGCTGCTGAGAAAATAATGCAGGAAAACGAAACAGAAGAAATACGAACTAAAGCGTTATATCTTTTGGGTTGTGTTTATTCTATGGGAAATTTTATGTTATTTGAACTTTCAGCGACACCTACTCATAAGGGGCATCAAAATTATCGGGAAATGTTTTTTAGAATATCTGAATTTGTCTTCTCTGTTTAAGAGGTTTCTTTTTTCACTGTCTGTTTGAGTTGCAGAAATTTAGGTTAAAAGGAGGAAAAAGATCACGAGTTTTTAAATAAATGCCAGTTGCTAAATGATGCGTTGAACAGTTTAATATAAACTTGTCAATTTGACAAAATGAGGCGTTTTAGTGTCACATTGCTTACCCACACCACACGTCCAATTTCACCCTTTTTCTCCTTACATTTCCTTCATTTTTCTACTTCTTTAAGAGCCCAGTCAGAAAGCATTGAAACTTGAAATGCTTTTCTGACCGTTGGATTTACCTAGTTATTATAAGAATACTATATTATAATATTATAACAATACTACATGTCTATTTTTAGTTAATAATAGATGGTGCATAGAATGTATATAATTTCTGCTAGGATCTTCTTTTTCCAAGGCACATCTCTTCCGTTGCTTAAGGACAAAAAAAAAAACTCTATTTGTAAACCGAATTCTCAATGGTTCTTTCTTTGACCCAACAGTTTTGATGAGTATTTTATTGACCACTTAGAGTAAGATCTTAAGAAAAAAAAAAAAACTAAAAAGTGCAAAATTATACATTGTTTTTGTACATGTTTGTAGAGAAAATATTCTAAAAGAATCTTTTGGCTAGCTTAAAAAATGGGTGTGAAGGGCTTCTAACATTTGTGTGAATAGCCATACGCTAGTTACTAGAGTATGGCTATTCTAAAATTCTAACATGGCTTCTAAGATGAAAACTAATAATTTCATTTCATATTTACAGCTAGTTACTAGAGTTTACAAGGATGAATTAGACCTGGAAAACTACATACGCTTGGATCTCTACTGTGCCTATAATCAAGTCAAGTAAGTCATACTCTAATAGTATTTATATTTAGGCCATTTGCTGAAGATGGAGTTCTTTTATTGTGTGCCTCAATGGTGATCATAGAAAGTAAGTTCAACCATAGATTCAAGTTTAAATTGTTTAAGTTCTCAATTGTTCTTTATATTTTGTACCACATGAACACTTGAGATGTTTTTATTGTGAATAGCCATGTTGGATGAAGACAATGTGGGCCTTGTTATGCATTGTTTCTGATGTACTCAATATCTTACAATCTGCTTTTATTATCTTGAAAATCTGTTGGAATGTAAAAATGATTGATTTTCCATTGTTGTAGTGCCTTCTTGAAAGTGGACTTGAAAATGTTTTTCACTATTTGACTCATGTTGAAACATGGGCATAGCTTGGCTACCCAACTAAAAACAATCGCTTGGCTACCCATAGCCGAAACTGTAGTTTTTACTCACACACAACCATGTGGTGGTTCTCAAAACTATAGTTACTATGAGGCCCCCCAAAACAAGCTTTATTGAGTTAATCAAGAAATTGAAAGCAAGCTTTAACAAACTATCAAGGACTATAACTTTTAATATAAGATTTTTTTATAACTTAAGGTAACAATACATAATTTGCAAAATGATTAAGAAAAAAAAAATTAACTTATTAATTTAATTAGTTAGTGGCTAACTATCAATCACTACTTGTTATTTCATCAATTATGAACTATCACGTATAATTTGTAATAAAATTATAGTAACCCAAATACTTTTCCAAACTAAATTGCTAGTAACCCAAATACGTCTCTTATTTTTGTTTTATGTGAGGGTGTTTGTTTTGGGTGTTCCTTGTGAGCTTAGGGTGTTTGTTTTGGGTGCTCCTTGTGAGCCTTGCTGTCTAGACGCACTTTTATTTTATACTGTGATGTGCATCATTTCTTTAAGTGGTGTGCCCTCTGTGTAATTGTGTTGTGCCCCCTTATGGGTTTTTGATATATATAATTTTACTTATAAAAAAAAAATGATCAATCCTAGCGCATTGGTCCGCTTGATTTTGATAGGCATTCTATATATATATAGGATCCAGCTTACATGCTGTTATTAAAATAACAACATGTATGCTGTAGTAAAAACAACGGTTAAGATTGAATCTTTCAAAATCTCTTTTTATTTTCTCTCTTCTATTAAAAGCTTTTAAAAGAAAGTTAACTTTGAGATTCAATCTCAACTGTTGCTTTTACTATAGCATACACCGACATATATATTATAAGAGCCCCCCCTTTTTTTTTAAACTAAGAGCCACCAACATTTTCTTCTAATTCTTTACTAAAAAAATAGTAAAGTTGTACCTAACTACCTATAGTTATAAAATCACATTAAGAATGTTGTATAGTTGTTAATTATTTTTTGGGTGTTAATTCTTCATAAAAAAATGCTTATTTATGGGTTATTGTTTGCATTCCAATCTAGCAAGATTTCCTCATATATTTTTGTATATATGAAATTATAAATTTTGTTTTTTTTTTTTGGTTTTTAAATAATCATTAGCAGGGACTTAAAGTCGCTGCTGATAATGAAACTATGCCGATTTTGTTCAAATCATAAGGCGGGATCCGTTGGCGCGAGGGTGAAATTTTCAGAATCAAAAGACTTAATTTTAGTCTGAAAAAATTGGCGCTGCAGCTGAAAAAAAAGGCGCCAGGGGGAACAAATTGGTGCAGATCGAACTTAACTTTCCTCTCTTCACCTTCTTCTTCTCTCGTATTTTTCCCCACTGCCTACAGACCCCTCCCCTTTTCCTTTTCTTCTGTTTCCTTCTCCTTCTCCTTTCTTCTTCCCCACACCCACTCCACCTGCTTCCTCCCATTCTCTTCCTTAGAATCCGAATCAGAGAGTGGGATTAGGAGAGAAAAATTGAGAGGAAGGGGAGAACAAGACAGATTTCAGAGAGAAGGAGGCGGAGAGAGAGAGAAAGTGAACTGAGAGACAGAGAGAGAGAGAAAGTGAACCAAGAGACAGAGAGAGGAAGAGGTGGCGCTGTGGGCAGTTTTGAGCACATTTGCAGGTGTGCTCCGGTGAACCATTGCCGGAGGCCTCTAAACTCAAATCTCCATTTCAATTGGTATAAATTCTGGGTCCTATTACATATAGGTATTGAATATGGGGGTTTCTTTTCTATTGATTTTCTGGATTTAGCTTGAGATTGTGGATGTAAGTTTAGGGTTTATATGAGGATTTACTGTCTTTTCTTGCATGCTGTCTAGCTGTTTCTTTTGTTCTCTTTTCTAATTGCTTTTGTTCATGTGCATATGATTTCCAATGGGTTTTTCTTATTGTTTGACAGGATTATATACCAACCGTTTTTGATAATTTCAGTGCCAATGTTGTGGTTCATTTGCATAACTCTCTTATGATTCATTTGCATGATATATGCATTTTTTTTTTTATCTTTTCCTTACTAGTTCTTCAGTGGTTGTTTAATTTCTAATGTTACAAGAACCATGTCCTCTATAGGGAAAGAAATTTTGGCCTCTAATTTGAAGCCATTGTTTCATGATCAATGTAGCCTGGCTTTCATTTGTTGAAATGGTTATGTTGAAAACTTCTACTTGTTTGTTTTCTTCTATTTTTGAAAAACAAAATCTAATTTTCTGGTATGTTGATTTCCTGAATATGATTTTGTTTCCATAAGCAAACTAAATGCCTTATTTATTTCCCTCAATTACTTTTCTGCAGTACTTTGTGTTCATGTGCAAGCTACAAGGTTAGTTTCACTGCCTTTCTGCTCAACCAAATGGCTGAAAAAATGATATCATTGTCGATCAAGTTGAATGTATAGTTGTTAGATAGGATTCAGAAGAATAGAGCATCTTGAGTGTTGATTTCTGTCATTTATTTTTACAGTTATTTCATTTTAAAACTTAGTCTTATACTACATTAGGACCATGTTGTATGCACTTTACTGATGGTTGTGTTTCATATATTGTTGCAATGACAAACCATTACACTTGACTGTATTGGAATTTCAATGATTTCTTTACTGTACTAAAATTCAGGTGTAAGAATTACATGTCTAACAAAAATCTGGAGGGACATTTACTATTTTACATTATCTTGGTAGAAATTGCTTTAGGTTCTTATTTGAATGTCCAATATATTGTAAACCATTGTCAGATTCAACTGCCTAATGCCCTAAGCTCGAGTTTTCTATGGTCTTTGTCATCTTTTTTTTCTTTTTGTCTTTTTCTTTTGTTGGTCAAGACATAAGCTCATGGCATACTTTTCTTTTCCTTCTTGTGTAGATCTAGGCCATCACATGCAACAAGTAGCATCTAGGAAAGTTTGCTGTCACAAACTTCTAAAACATGATTACTAATCTTTAGTAGAGAGAAGGATCTTATGAGTACTTGGGGTTCACAACAAAATAGAGTTTGGAAGTAAAATTAGGGATCTATGGGGCTGTTTACACGGTTATTAGAATTGTTGTTTAGAGTGCAAAACAATTAGCAATAACAGAGAAAATAAAGTAGAGTGCATCAGAAGAAAAATAAGAAGAGAGAGGAAGAAGTTTGCAATTTGACTCATTAAACTACTTTTCGATGATGGTATTGTATACAAGTATACAACATATGAGTTTTTATATCTGTAAGTAAATGACTGTTAATAAGCTAGTTGAATCCACTCTAAAGAGAGGTTTGTAATTCAAATGTAACCTCTACAAGATGTTTTGATTCGAATGGGTCTAGTTTATGATTTTCCTTGAGATTTCCTTTTCTATTGCAATATATTTGACTTCAGTCTTTCTTTTTTGCCTTCAAACCTTCTTGCAAACAAATATTGCCTTGGAAGTAATAAATGTTGGTGGTTGACAAAGGTATCAACAATATTTTGATTTCAGTTTTTTTTTTTTTTTTTTTTGGTATTTTGATTTCAGTTTCACAGCAGCAGTTTGAGAAATGCTTGTCCAGAGCACCATAAAGGACCTGTATTTCCTTTTTGATAAGCAATATGCATGGCCACAACCTTTTGGTTGCCTTTTTTATTCTTTGTCATGAATTTTTATTGTTTGTTTTCATTAGGATCATTTATATATCTTTTGAATATGATTTTGTCTTTTAAAATTGCTTCTTTTTTTAGTTTGTTAGGACCTTCAGCATACACTACAATGGACGCTAATGGTACCACCATCAGCGTCCGCTTTTGTTTGGACGCTAATGGTTAGTTTTTTTTTAAATTTTTTTTAACTCATTATTGTCCACTTTGTTTGGACGCTGATGATTGATTTTTTCTTTTTTTTAAGACTCATTAGTGTCCACTTTCTTTTGGACGTTGATGGGTTTTTTTTTTTTTTTTTTTAATTTAATTTTTGTAACGAAGTGGACGCTAATAGTGCAACCATCAACGTCCACTTTTATTTGGACGTTGATGGTTGATTTTTCTTTTTAATTTTTTGAGACTATTAGCGTCGACTTTGAGTGGACGCTAATAGTGCAACTATCAGCGTCCACTCAAAGTGGATGTTAATAGTGGATCACTAGCGACTTTAGATTTCATCAACTCCAGCATTAATGGCCAAAATAAAGTGTCGAAAGTGGACACTAAAAGGTCATCATTAGCGCCCACTTCCAAGTCGATGCTAATGATCAACAGTTGATCTTTAGGGTCGGACGATTAGTGTCCAACACTTTAGCGCCCAACAACATCGATCTTGTTGATCAACAGTGTCCACTTTGGGACTTTAGCGTCCAAACGAAGTCGCCCTAAAGATCTGATTTCTTGTAGTGAGTAAACCCCCAACTTGGTACCGCGCATTGCGTGTGCTCCATCTAAGCCGTTAAACTCCTCCTTCATGCCTTCTAGCTATCGCCTCTGCCCAAGAACCAGAGTTTCAGACCCACAAACTTTCTAGGTTCTTGAGCGTCTGCTCCACTTCCTCTGCCCCAAGAACCAGAGACTCAGACCCTTCCTCCAAATCTTTTCACTTTGTACTTCTCCCTACAACCCAAATGCCAATCTTTCAATGCGAAGCAACGTCTGCTTAGATTTCACTGTTTGCATTAAATAATTTTTCAAAATTTGCATTAGCCCATGTTTGTAACTTTGTATCTGAGTGTTATTGTGTTTCTATAAAGTTTCCATTTCACGGCTACATCCTTTTATTAATGTTTCTGTATGTGTTTCAGGGGGCGATTTGAGTTTATGGAGACAACACGTGTTATTCAGAAACCCCAAAAGAAGCAGAAACCGAATCAAGAATTGAACGTTGATGGGAGCAGGAAATGCTTAAACTTACCCGATGAGGTTCTTCAACGATTCTTTTTCTTCCAACAAAGATGCCGTTAGGACAATGTATCTCTAGAAGGTGGGAGTATCTTTGGCATTCTATTAATCTGGAATTTGCTAGAGATCCTGCAAACTAGAAATCTTTTGGTGGATTTTGTGGAGATAAATTGTCTTCGTGATTCATCATATCAAATAATCTCACTTGTGATGTGCTTGGAGATGCTTCTAATACATGGATCTCTAGTAGTAACAAGGCATAATGTTGAGGAGTTGTATATTCATCTTGAAAAAATCGAGGGTTTTTCCACTTTATTCTTGTTTACTTGTTATATTATATGATATGTCTTATATCCTCAAGCTTCCCACTACAATTTGTTTCTCAATTCTAAAGATTTTGTGCATCCAAAGGGTTATCTTTTAAGCAGTATTTGACCAAAGCTTTTTTATGGTCTGCCAATTTAGCTTGAAATTAACAAGTTATGGATGGGGAATCTCAAGTTGATGAGTATTTTTGCTCCCAAGCTACATACCTGGACATATTTGAAAATGATACAGAAGAAAGTGATCTTGGGAGTCCCAATGTTTTTGTCAGATAACGATTGTTGCAGATAGGCTGAAGAAATTTTATTACATTGGTAATTTGATCAGCGAATATTGCTTATATAAGTTCCTCACTGAAAAAGGCACATATTGATACTACCAGTGTCAGTATTTCAGAACAAACTGCTCTTCGCACACTTCACCTTCTTATGGAGCTCTCAACATAGAAAAACTAACCCTTTGCTCTTACGATTGAGGTATGCCTGTCTTCTCTCTTTTAAATTCAAAATTTATTGTAAATATCAAGAATTGATAATTAAGCCCTCCTTTGCATTGCTTGCATAAATGTGGAGGGGTTTAGCTTCCAAAATTAAAGATGGTAAAGGTAATGTCATATAAAGGCAAGTTACCATTCTTTGTTTTAATCTGCCTTTTAAGTTGACAGATGTTAAGCCTCAAATAACTATTATGTTTTAGATTTTGGTTTCTCTTCAATTTCAAAGAGGGTTTGTGTTTGGTGATTAACCATTCTCTCACTTTGATGTATGAGAATTATTGTGTTTGTTATACAACCAAATGGAGTTAGTATCTTTATATGTTGGGAGTTGTACCATTCATGATGAAAGTTCCTACTCCTTTTTTTTATTGATATTAAACACAAAATCCTTTACCCATTAAAAAAATTACAGAAATTTCTTTATCTTGTTGGTTAGAGTTGAACCAGAATTTTAATTACTATGCATTTCTTTTCCTATGCTTAGGATCTGGAGTGTGTAGCAGGACACCTCCCTCATTTGCCTATGTTCAATAACCTAATGGATTTGATAATCGATGAAGATGTTTGTCTTGACTGTCCAGCACTAGTTAAGATATTGCAAAAAGCTCCTTGTCTCAGGACTCTTAATTTTTCTGGGGTAATCTCACTTGAACTATGTTTATTATCTTGTGTATGTTTCATCTTATTGCTTATTTAAATTGATCGGTAAATTATTTATGTTGCAATGATCATTTAGGGGGTTACTCTATTGTTTGATTTGATATGGGACCCAGTGCCTCCATGATTTTTGTCCCATCTCAAGTGGATTAAATTAAGTTATTATGAAGAAGAAAATGAGAAAGAGCTTTCTGCGGTGAAGTTTTTGCTCAAGAATGCAGTTGTCTTGGATGGAATAATTATAACTATTAGAGAGTATCCTGAAGTAAATTTAGAAACACAATTGAAGGTTGCTAAACAGTTGTTAGCGCTCCCTAGAGGATCACAAAATTGTAAAATCATTTTGGAATGAGCTTTTCTTGAGCAAGCAATCTAGAAAAAAGATATTAAATTTCTGCTAAGGTGGGAAATTCGTGAAAACAGAGGAATCCATTGTGTATAAGGTGGGAAATTCGTGCTAGAATTATAAGGGGTCGAATTTCTCTTAAAGCTCTATGATTGAAGCTATTGGAGTTTGTTTCTTGAGTTGATTTTTGCTTGGTCTTGTTTTTGATCAAGATGAGTTTGGGAGCTGTTGCCTATCATCTATGGAAACAGAGGATGTTTGATCTTCATGATTGAAGTGATTGGAGTTTGTTTTTTTCTTGAACATTGAAGCTGTTGGAGTTTGTTTCTTATGAGTTGATTTTTGCTTGGTCTTGTTTTTGTTTGTGCAAGATGAGTTTGGGAGCTGTTGCCTATCATCTATGGAAACAGAGGAATGATCTTCATGGTAAATAGAGAAAGCCATTGTAGGCCGTATAAGGTAGGAAATTCGTGCTAGAATTATGGCAATGTGTAGATTTAAGAAGACAACTGAGAATTTGGTGTTGTGTCGAATTTGGATTCTTTGTAAAACTCTTAAATTGAAGCTGCTGGAATTTGTTTCTTATGAGTTGATTTTTGCTTGGTCTGGTTTTTGTGCTAGTTGTAAAGTGTTTCAATAAATTTTGCTATTGTTTTTTTAGTAGGGTGTGTTTGTTCTTAGATGCATAAAAGAAAAAAGAAAATATATTAGAATTAAAACATCTAATTGTATAAGTACACAATGATAACTCAAAACAAGATTTGAACTTTTTTTTGGTGTTATTAGAATATGGGAAAAATATAAAATGACCCTTTAAACTACCAACTATTTGTAATTTATCTCCCTAAAGTTTCAATTGATATAAAATAATTCTCCAAACTATCAATTTCTTATAATTTGGCCCCTTTCGTTAGATAAAACAGGAAAATGGATGGAAATCTCAAAACGCCGTTTTGGGGATGCAAGTTACTGAAATGTCCTTATTAGAATAAAAAATAAAATTAAAAAAATCACTCTAAAACGGTGCTATTTTGCTTTTCCTCAACAAAAACCCTTCTTTCCGTGTTCTTTTCCACTGCATCCCAGTTTGTGAGAGAGAGAAATTGAGTGGCATCCCAGTTTGAGAGAGAGAAATTGAGTGGCTTCGGGATTAGCAGGAATCTGAGGCAGCAGAGATGATTTATGGAAGGAATTGTTTATTCAACGGTGATCAGATCTCCATGAGTGGAACTGGAAGAGTCAATCCCAAGCTTTGTTTTTATTCTTACAAAGTTCATATATCCCCCGCCCCACTTCATAATTTAGGGAAGCTGCTCCATTTCATTTTGTCATAAGGAAAATTTAATGTAATTTCTATTATAATATCAAAAATAAGTTTTTTTTTTTTTTTTAATAAATAAAGACAAGCGAGTGAGATAAACTATAATTGTTTAGTTGTTCAGCCTATTCTACTATTTAGGTCTGAGTGTGATTATAATAATACTACTCATTGAGAACTGTACACGAAAAATCTTGACAGCAAAAACTATTATATGTGCTTCCTCAAACTGACTATAATCTCTCTCTCTTTCTTCTGAAAATGGGATGCAATGGAAAGAACACGAGGAAGAAGGGGTTTTGTTGAGGGAAAGTGAAATATCACTGCTTTAGGGGATGCTTTTTAATTTTATTTTTTATTCTAACAAGGGCATTTTAGTAACTTGCATCCCCAAAACAACGTCGTTTTGGGGTTTCTATCCATTTTCACAGTTCATCTAACGGAGGCTAAATTATAAGAGGTTGACAGCTTGGAGGACTACTTTATATCAATTGAAACTTTGAGAGGCTAAATTACAAATGACTATCAATTTGAGGGGTCATTTTATATTTTTCCCTCAGAATATTAACATACTTCATTTGATAGTTTGTTTTGGAGGGTGTCTATTTGTTTTATTATAATTAAGTTAAAAAATCTTTAAAATATTGTCACCAACAAATTTTATTTTATTTTCTTGATTAACAAATTAGCTACAAAAAATGACAAATGTTCATCAGATTATTTTAAACCGTAGTTTTACTAAAATACTATCTAAACATAAATTTTCATACATTTGTATTAAAAAAATGGACATGTGTCAAAATTCTAAGCACTCTTTACGTCAAAACTCCGCTTTTATTATATATATATATATATATATATATATATATATAATAAGAGCAAGAAAATATTAAAAGAAAAATAAAGAGAGAGATATAATTTGTAAAGCAAGAGAAAAAGAAAAGAAAATTAGATAAAGAGAGAGAAGTAGGCAATTTGAAAACCTTTTGTTTTTTTCATTAAGAAAATTCAATGCATTACAAATAAAATCCCTATGTTTTAATTGTCTCACTAAAAGGCCTAAACATACATTTTCATACATTTGTATTAAAAAATATGGACACATGTCGCAATTCTAAGCAATTTCTACGTCAAAACTCGGCTTTTATATATATATATATATGTGATAAGAGTAAGAAAGATTAAAAGAAAAATAAAGAGAGATAATTTGTAAACCTTTTGTTTTCTTCATTAAGACAATTAAACATAAAGCAAGAGAAGATCAAAAGAAAATTAGATAAAGAAAGAGAGACAATTTGGAAACATTTTGTTTTCTTCATTAAGAAAAATCAATGCATTAAAAATAAAATCCATATGTTTTAATTGTCTTACTAGAAGGCTATCTAAACATACATTAATTTGTATTAAAAAACATGGACATATGTCACAATATATATATATATATATATATATATATATATATATATATATATATATATGAAAGCCTAGTTTTAAAACCCATATGTTTTAATTGCCTCACTAAAAGGCTATCTAAAGTTCTAAACATATATTTTCACACATTTGTATGTTTAATTGTCATACAAATAGTTATATATATATATATGATAAGGGCAATAGAAGATTAAAAGAAAAATAAAGAGAGATAATTTGTAAACCTTTTGTTTTTTCATTAAGAAAATTCAATGCATTACAAATAAAATTCCTATGTTTTAATTGTCTCACTAAAAGGCTATCTAAACATACATTTTCATACATTTGTATTAAAAAATATGGACACGTGTTGTAATTCTAAGCAATTTCTATGTCAAAACTTGGCTTTTATATATATATATATATATGATAAGAGTAAGAAAGATTAAAAGAAAAATAAAGAGAGATAATTTGTAAACCTTTTGTTTTCTTCATTAAGACAATTAAACATAAAGCAAGAGAATATCAAAACAAAATTAGATAAAGAGAGAGAGAGACAATTTGGAAACATTTTGTTTTCTTCATTAAGAAAATTCAATGCATTAAAAATAAAATCCCTATGTTTTAAATGTCTTACTAAAAGGCTATCTAAACATACATTAATTTGTATTAAAAAACATGGACATATGTTGCAATTCTAAGTAATCTCTACGTCAAAATTCAACTTTTATATATATATATATATATATGAAAGCCTAGTTTTAAAACCCATACGTTTTAATTGCCTCACTAAAAGGCTATCTAAAGTTCTAAACATATATTTTCACACATTTGTATGTTTAATTGTCATACAAATAGTTACTCGGCTTATATATATATATGATAAGGGCAATAGAAGATTAAAAGAAAAATAAAGAGAGATAATTTGTAAACCTTTTGTTTTCTTCATTAAGAAAATTCAATGCATTACAAATAAAACCCATATATTTTAATTGTCTCACTAAAAGCTATCTAAACATACATTTTCACATATTTGTATGTTTAATTGTCATACATATAATTACTTGGCTTATATATATATATACACACGAGAAGAGCAAGAAAAGATTAAAAGAAAAATAAAGAGATATAATTTATAAACCTTTTGTTTTTTTCATTAAGAAAATTAAACATAAAGTAAGAGAAGATGAAAAGAAAATTAAATAAAGAGAGAGAAAGAGACAATTTGTAAACCTTTTATTTTTTTCATTAAGAAAATTCAATGCATTACAAATAAAACTCTTATGTTTTAATTGTTTCACTAAAAGGCTATCTAAATATACATTTTTATACATTTGTATTAAAAAACATAGACACGTGTCGCAATTCTAAGCAATCTATACGTTAAAACTTGGCTTTTATATATGTATATGATAGGGACATTCTCTTTTTCATTCTCCCAAACCCATCTCCTCTCTCATGTAGGAAGATGGGTCCCACTTAAGTCCATGCTGGAAGTAAAATTTAAGAAGAAAGATGGTTGAGAGATGGGTTGTAGAATGAAGTGTAGCATTCCCCAATATGATAAGAGTAAGAGAAGATTAAAAGAAAAATAAAGAGAAAGATAATTTGTAAACCTTTTGTTTTTTTCATTAAGGCAATTAAACATAAAGCAAGACAATATGAAAAGAAAATTAGATAAAGAGAGAAAAATTTGAAAACCTTTTGTTTTCTTCTTCATTAAGAAAAGTCAATGCATTAAAAATAAAATCCTTATATTTTAATTGTCTCACTAAAAGGCTATCTAAATATACATTTTTATACATTTGGATTAAAAAAACATGGACACGTGTCGCAATTTTAAGCAATCTTTACGTAAAAACTCAGTTTAAACTCATATATATATATATATATATGATAATAATAAATTGAAATATACATACTCCCATGTTAATAACAAAAAAAGAAAAGAAAAAATGGAATCATATATATATATATAACTATCTCTCATCTAATTCTGAATTGTTTGTATAGATGTCTTTTGCCTCAAGATTCAAGTCCTCTTTTCCGTTTCTCCTTCCCTTTATTGAATAGAAAAGAAAAGAAAAGAAAAGAAAAAATCCTATGTTTTTGTTTCTCTTCTTTTTGTTTTTTAAAGATTGTTTCTAAATTACTTTGAAAAGAGACAGTTCTTAAGGTTGGTAGACGACTTGAGAGATTCAGACAGGAAATTAATATATTGGGAGTTTAGCTTAGGTTGGAATTTTTTGTTTGAAGTAACAACTAATTAATTCACGAAGGGCATCATATAAGCTTGCTTTTGAAGTGATTAAATAAATAGTTAGACTACTCTAAATATTAAAAATTTATTTAATACAAGAGATTAACCTTAAAAGAAATGCTACTAACAAATTGATACTCATCAAGAATAATGAAGCAAATTATTAAGAACAATGGGAAATTCAACTCAAGCTTTGGCTGCAAGACCTGCCTTGATCTTATGAATAGTGGTGTGTCAGTCTTGAAAGACCTGGAAAGAAAAAAGCTCCAAAAGAGAGAAAGCAGCTAGATTTTTACAGATCCTTTCTTGTGACCAAGTTTGTCTCTCTTGCAATCAATTGGTTGATATCTTCACCAGACCTCTATCATGGGAGATCTATTAAACTTGGTGTGATGCCGGACCTCTATCATGGGATTATTTTACTTTATTATTTATCAAACTAGGTGTGATGCCTTGGCCTTTGAGTAGCAAAACAGTAAGCAGAAACCTCCAGTTTCCATGTCATGTTACGACATCAGAGATATAAAATCTCGCGGCGGAATTTTTTTCTTTCTAAAAATTTTAGGAATATCTCTCAAATAACGCCAAGTGCATACTGAAATACATCGAGATGTTATAGATATAAATATTGTTTAATGTACATAATAAGTACATACACAGGTGTATCAAGTAAGTGCCACAGGTGGCATGAAAACAATCATAATTATACATACCAAATATAAAACAAAGTTATAGTCATATTACAACCAGAAATATTAACACTAATAGAAATAGCTGTTCAGAGACTAGTGAAAAATACTCAACATATGGTCTAGCAACCATCAAAATTGGCGAAAGGACCTTCATCGTCAACCTCAGGTTGTGCATCAAGGTTTATGTAAATATTACATTACCACATTTTTTTTGGGGAAACTATCTTTTGCCCCCATAAACTACAACGCGTTGGCACTTTCCCCAAATCAACTGTCAACTGTGTTACTTTGCCCCCATAAACTACTATTTTATGCCCCAAAACAATCAAAGATGTTAACTCAAACAATTAACTAGTCACTTCGTATCACTTTGCCCCCATGAATTACAACACATTGTCACTTTGCCCCCATGAATTACAATGCATTGTCACTTTGACCATTTGAGTTAATGGCTTTGACTGACGGAATGGGTTTTTGGGCACAAAATGGTAGTTCATGAGGGCAAAGTCACATAGTTAACAGTTCATGTGGGGAAAGTGCCAATGCGTTGTAGTTCATGGGGGCAAAAGATAGTTTCCCCCATTTTTTTTCTTTTCTAATCAAAGTGGGAGAGGGGAAAAGGGGGTTTAGATTTACATTATTATGTTTACATAAGCAAACAAGTGAGTTCTACTGTTTCAATATTATAAAGTTATATGGTTTGTTATAGTCTTATTATTAACAGTCATATAATCATAAAAACATACATATGCAATATAACAATTAAGGGAAACTACCTTTTGCCCTCATAAACTACAACGCCTTTGACATTTTCTTCCTATGAACTGCCAATTGTGCTACTTTGCCCTTATGAACTATCATTTTATGCCTAAAAACCCATTCCGTCAATCAAAGCCGTTAACTTAAATAGTCAAAGTGACAATACGTTGTAGTTCATAGGACAAAGTGACAATACATTGTAGTTCATGGTGGTAAAGTAACAATGTGTTGTAATTCATGGGGGTAAAGTGATGCAAAGTGACAGGTTGACCGTTTGAGTTAACGACTTTGACTGGCGAAAGGGATTTTTGGGCACAAAATGATAGTTTATGGGTGCAAAGTAGCGCAGTTGACAGTTCATGAGAGGAAAGTGCCAATGCGTTGTAGTTCATGGGGATTAAAGGTAGTTTCTCCTAACAATTATAATCTTATGAATGCAGAGTATGATTTATTTATATACTCTCGTTTTAGGGCCATTAAATCCTTGTTTGTCTTACGACTGTTTATCTCTCACCCTTTATGGTACTGGTAGCAACAACTTTACAACTTTTATTTATTATGAGTAATTACTTTTTCCCATCATGAACTATAACGCATTTTCACTTTGTTTCCATGAACTATCAACCCTACTGTCCGACCCCCATAAACTACTGTTTTGTGCCTAAAACCCTCATTCTCTCCTCCCCTACTATTTTTCTCCCATGAACTACCACTCGATGACCATATACCCTTATCAATTACCAACTTTACATTATGACCCCATCAAACTACCCTATTGTTATCAAAACCCTCATTCTATTAGTCAAGGTTATTAAGTCGAATAGTCAATCCATCATGTGTGCGTAAAGTTGGTAGTTGATGGAGGTATATAGTAATCCAGTAGTACTTCATGGAGGTAACTGATAATTACCTGCATATGCATTTAAGGCGTGTGACACGCATGTAATGCTTTGACTGCCCAAGTTAACAACATTGATTGATGGAATGGGGGGTTTTGGTAACGAAAATGTAGTTTGATGGGGTTGTAATATAAAATTAGTAGTTCATGAAAGAAAATGTAATTATCCTATAAAATTTCAATTAAAGAAAAAAAATAAAGGGGTGGTGGTTGGCTCGCAAGCCACCCCAAATCATGGGTGGCCTTCTGGGCCACCCAAAAGGTGGCTGAGCCACTCGTGGCTACCTCTGGGGTGGGGAGGGGTGGCTCCGTGATCCACCCTAGAGGTGCCCAGAGGTGGCATTGGCCACCTCTGGGGTTGTTTGCGGGCCACCCCTTTCCTTATGGGTGGCTACCAGTTTGACAACAAACTGGCAGCCACCCTGCGTTTTTTATCTTTTATTTTTATTTTTTAAAAAAGTTTTGTGTGTGAGTGAAAGAGAAAATTTTTTGAAATTTTTTTGGGTGTGGGTGGAGCACCAATATTTTTAAATTTTGAGACATTTTACTGTTCACACATCGCTAGTCACGCGACAAAGTCGACAAGTGAGTAGTATTACTATTCATGCATCGTTATTCACACGTCACCTTTCGAGGGTGAATAGTAACACTATTCACACATCACTATTTTATGAATAGTGACATTTGAACAATAAAACATCACATTTTAGTGATGTTTTCTAAAAACATCAAACTATTCCAAATGTCAATATGGTTTTTTTTTTAGGGGTAGTAGCAGCTTTTTAGGACATAATTGTCTGATATAATTGTTGGAAATTAACTTAATGCCTCTAACAAAGAACGAAAAGGAGAAGCAGTTGAGAGTGTAAAGAAGGTAATGGCGACATGGAAGCTGAAGGAGAGGGAATGGGTAGCTGGAGGTGATGTACCACTAGTTGAACAAGAAGGCAGTAGAAAAAAAGAAGAAAAAAATGGTGATGACCGAACTGTGGTTTTAAAAAAGAAAGAGCGGGTGGCAATGACAAGCGATGGTTTAAACATTGGATCGGGATTGGCAGAGGCTAAAATTCAGCCTTGCTGATCGCAATGATCATACTCAGTTGGAACTGCCAAGGGTTTGGAAACCTCCGGACAATTCATTATCTTTCCCGTATGGTAAGGGAAAAGAAGCCCGAGGTGGTTTTCCTCATGGAAACCATAATGAGAAGGCGTAAGATGGAAAATGTGTGACTCAAGCTCAACTATTCTAGTATGTTCACTGTTGACAGTGTTGGAAAAAGCGGCGGCTTGGGTCTCTTTTGAGGGCAGGAGACTAAGGTGAAGATAATAAACTATAGCCACCGTAACATTAATGTGGTGATTTGTGATCCTATAACACATATGTCGTGGAAATTCACAGATTTTTACGGGCAACCAGACCCCCAAAAAAGACGTGAGGCATAGGAACTTTTAAAGTATTTGGCTTACCTCGATCAGGGCCGGCCCAATGTATTTGGGGGCCTTAGGCGAAATTTTGGAATTGGGCCTTATTTTTTTAATATTTAAATATTAATTAAATAATATTTATTTTAATAATATTATTATATTATTATTTTCATTTAGGTTAATAATATGTTCATTATTGTTTCATGACTTTTAAGTTTCTTCATTAGTTAGTTACATTCTATTAGGGTCATAAATATTTGTAACAATAGAATTAGAAATATCAATAATATTTTAATTATCTTCTAATAAAATAATTCTTTTTGATGAATTTATTATTCATTTATGAGTTTTTCACCTAAATTATTCTCAATATTTTGTTTATTGCTAATAACAAATTTATTTAAAGCCCTATTTGAGATTCAATCAGTTTTTCTATTTTTCTCTTTTCTTTTATTTTTTTAAGTATTTCATATTTAGATACATATTTTCTAGTATACATGTTTGATTAAAAATATTAACAAATTAAACAAATATGATTTAAAATATATATATTTGGATTATAATAAAATAAATTAGAAAATAGTACAATAAAACCTGTTTGAAAAATGATGGGATGTATCATGGAGGAGGAGAGGAAGAAAAGAAGAAGAAAAGGAAGAAGAGGAAGGAAGGAGAGAGAGAGAATGAAGGGCAATAGAGGTGAGATGCTTGTATTCCTCATTTTCCAAGAAAAATAAATTGTGTTCTCTCTTCTTTGCTGACAGAGGAGAGAGAGAGATAGAGGGATTAAAAAGACAAAAAAAAAAAATGATGTGGTATATTTGTTTATTTTTTTGGATGAATTGGTCTTATTTTATAATGGGTTTATTATATTGGGGCCCTATTTTGGAAGCCTTAAGTTTTTATGAGAAAAAATTTTGGGCCTTATTTAAAAAAAAAATTAGGCCTCATTAATATTTTTTTTGGGGCCTTATTTTAGAGGCCTTAAGTTTTTATGGGAAAATTTTTTGGGCTTTATTTAAAAAAATGGGCCTTAAGTTAAAAAAATAGGCCTTATTACATTTTTTTGGAGGCCTTATTATAAAACATTTTGGACCTTATTTATTGGAGGCCCTAGGCGATGGCCTAACTGGCCTAACCACTGGCCGGCCCTGACCTCGATCCGCTACCTTAGATGTGTACCAGCTATTTTAATGAGGTGGTCAATGGAACAGAGAATTGGAAAGGGGGGTATGAGACCACCAAGCAATCTTATGCAAGCCTTTCAACAAACACTAGAGGAATGTGGCCTGGCTGATCTTGGTTATTGTGGGCCAAAATACACTTGGAGCAATTGCCAAGAAGGTCTTGACTTAATAAAAGGGAGGCTTAACTGGAGAGTGGCTAACCACGAATGGCAAACTCAGTATCTAGACGCAAGAATTATGGTAGAAGGGCAGTTACTTCGGACCACGCTCCTTTACTTTTGTACACTTCAATTTGCGGTCAACGGAGTAGGAAATTGAACCGGTTTAGGTACGAAGCACACTAGGCTTTGGAGGATGGATGCAAGGAGACAATTACCACGGCTTGGAACCAATACGGTCATCAGGACGTGGGGTAGGGCCGTGTGGAGAAGAAACTGCGTGCATGTGTTCAGGGAGTCGAACGCTGGAGCAATAATTTAAAAGGCCCTAAGCCGAGACATATTAAGCATCTTCGTGATTGTCTGGCCGACATGTAAGGGATGGAGGATACGTTGCAGAGTGCTGAAATGAACTCTTTCAGGCGTGATATTCAAAAACAGATGGATATGGAGGATATGTGGTGGCGTAGAGGGAAAAAGTGAACTAGCTCAAATATGGAGATAGAAACACTAAATTCTAACATGCTTGTGCCAGTTCAAGGAGGAAAAAAAACCAAATTGAGAAGGTGAAAGATGAAAATGGGTAGTGGCAGTCTTCATCGGATGGTGCGGGAATGGCCTTTGTCGATTTTTATACCGAACTGTTCTCGGTTGGGCAAGCAAAACCCCTTGAACCATGCCTACAACACCTGAGACCGTGTATCTCGGAGAGTATGAACCAAGAACTCTTAAAGGATTTTTCTGGTGATGAGGTCAACGCAGCCCTACAACAAATGGGTCCCTTAAAATCCCCTGGACCGGACGGTTTGAAAGCCTATTTTTTCCAAAAAAATTGGGAAATTGTGGGAGAAGAGGTACGTAGTGGTATTCTTTATATTCTCAATTCTGGAAGTATGCCTTTTGATTTAAATATGACCCGTATCACTCTTATTCCCAAATCTAAGAACCTGGAGTGTGTGTCTGAATTCCGCCCCACAAGCCTTTATAATGTCCTGTATAAGTTTATCTCTAAGGTTTTAGCTAATCAACTCAAAAAGATCCTACCCTTTATTATTTTCCTGCCCCTTTACAAAGTGCCTTTATTCCAGGTCGTTTGATCTTGGATAATATTTTGGCTGCTTACGAAACACTCCACACAATGCATACGGGTATGAGGGGGGAAAAGGGTTTTATGGCGGTTAAGCTAGACATGAGTAAATCTTATAATAGGGTGGAATTGAGGTTTTGGAGGCGGTGATGAGGAAGATGGGGTTTAATGAGAAATGGATAAAATTAGTGATGATGTGTGTCTCCTCGGTACATTATGCTATTCTTGTTAATGGGGAACCGTGGGGGCATATTTTTCCAACTAGGGGTATTCGACAGGGAGATCCTATTTCACCCTACCTATTCCTCTTGTGTTCGGAGGCTCTAAGTGCTTTGGTGAATAATGCCAACAAGGAGGGGCTATTATCTGGGGTACCCACTTCTTTTGAGTGTGCTGAGATTAGCCGGTCACCTCTTTTTTGCAAATGATAGTTTACTATTTTGCATGGCAAAGTTGGCACAATGGAGCAATTTAACGGCAATCTTGAAAATTTATGAGGAGGCATTGGAGCAAAAAATGGACACGAATAAGACTGCTATTTTCTTTAGTAAAAATACCCTGAAGTCGGAAAAGGAGTTTACCTTGGAGTTTGCCGGTATCCCAACTTCCTACCGTTATGATAAATATTTAGGCCTACCTGCCTTAGTTTTTGACAAGCCTTTTTTGACATGTTTTGAAGGTTAAAAATCACAGTGTCAAAAAAGTCAAAATTTTGATGTGTCAAAAGTGGCATGCCAAAAAACAAATTTTAATTTTTTTTAATAATTTTAAAACTTTTTTGACGTGACACTATTGCCATGCATGGTTTAAAAAGAATTTAAAAAAGAGTTTTAAAAAAAAAGAGTTTAAAAAAAAAGAGTTTAAAAAAAAAAGAGTTTAAAAAAAAAAATAAAAAAAATTTCACCATCATCAGCTCACTTCCTTCGTTTCTCCATGGCCAACGCCATTCTCTCATCTTTTCTCACTCTCTATCTTCTTTTCTCCATTTTCAAAATCCCAAACCCAAATAAAAAAATAAAAAAATTTAACCTGAAAAATCAAAAACCCAAACCTCAACCCAAAAAATCTTCTTATCTTCTCTCCTCCTTTTCTTTTTCTTCTGCTTCTCTTCTTCTTCTTCTTCTTCTTCTCTTCTTCTTTTATTTTTCTTTTGCTTCTCTTCTTCTTTCTCTTCTCCTTTTATTTTTTCTGCTGTGTCTCTTTTGCTTATTTTATTTTTCTTCTGCCTCTCTTCTTCTTCTTCTTCTCCTTACGCGCGTGCAGATATGCAAAAAAAGTAGCAGCTAATCTGGTTCTAGAGAGAAGAGGGTGATTGAGAGAGGAGAGATAGAGTGTGGGGGAAATAAAAGAAGAGGGAAAGAATAAATAATAAGAAAAGGGAAAATTTTGAATTAAGAGAGGAGCGGGGAGAGAGAAGAAAAGAGGAAAAAAAAAATTTTTGACGTGGCAATTTTGCCATGTTAGAAAAGTTTGATTAATTTCCGAATTTATTAATTTGATTAATTTTCGAATTTTTTTATTTACTTACTTTGAAAAATTAAAAATATTTGACTTGTCAATTTGACATGTCAAAATTTTTTTTTTTTTTTATTTTTAAAATTTTAAAAAAATTATTTAATTATTTTAAAATTTTGACTTGGCAATTTGACACATCAATTTTTTTATTTTTTTTTATTTTTAAAAATTAAAATTTTTAAAATTTTTATTTGATTATTTTTTAAAATAAATTTTTTTTGACGTGGTAAATTGACATGTCAAAATTTTTTGACGTTGCATTTTCAACACGTCAAAAAAGTTTTTTTTTACGAGGCAGTAATTAGCACGTCAAAAATTTTTCACGTGGCAAAAAGTGTGTTAGTGTAGACACGTCAAACCCCCCCCTGCCCCCTTGTAGTGATTTGGACGATCATTTAACCATTTCATACAAGCATTGGTGTTGAGTTTGAAGATGCTCAAACCATAATCTGTCATCTTCTAGTCGCTTGTCTAGGAACATAGATAGTATAGTTGGTCCTATTGTTCTTGTTAGTGTATATGTGGGGCTTGTCCCACATTGGTAAGATGTAAGGATGAGAGTTCGAATATACGCCCAATTCTACGCCCAGTCCCAATGGTCTGACTCGTACAATTGCCCAACAGAAAGAAGATTGAAGGATAATTCAGGCACATGAAAAAGGTCAGGAATAGAAATGGAAGGTGTATTGATAGTGCCTATATTTTTAACACTCAAAATGGAGCCATCAATTTATGCGAATCAATGAAGAATGAGGTGAAGGTAGATGTGGTAGATAAAGTAGGGTGGGGTGTCATGTGATTGCAACAAGCGAGTCAAAGAGCCAAGGGAAGAGGTACAGCAAGGCGAGAGGCGGAGGATGATGCATTACGAGCGAGATAGATGACCTGGTTGACTATTGTCTCAAAGTCAGCTGCGAGATAAGGTGATATTGGATCTGATGCGTGGCGGAAGAAGCAATCAAGAGGAGCAACTTGAGATGAATCACTTTCGATTATGAGCGGTACTGCTATGGGTGCATTAGATCTCCTCTTATTCCAACACCTATCCATAGTGTGTCCTCGTCGACAAAGTTGACAATAATAGTTATTGGTGCGAGACTTAGGAGGAGTCGAGAGTATTCGACCTATCAAATTGCTCTCATTGAATGATGAAGAACTAGATGATGGTAGCGCGATACATGTTGAAATTTGAGGCGTATAGTCTGCGATCTATGCCCGCACGAACAAGTTCAAAGATGGTAGTGTCCAAAGTGGGAAGAGGGAAGCGGTGTAAAGTTGCACCCGACAGGCTCGAAATCATCACAAGGCCATCAAAAAATTGGTGAAGCGATGTTGATTTCTCGTGTAATATACATCTCAACATCGAGGATCCTTCCAAATAGGGTCGAAACATCAATTTGGTTCCATAAAAATTGCATGTGAGCAAGAAAATCATTAATACTTTGACCAGATTCACCTCAGATGGAAAAGCTCAAACAGAAGCTGATACTCGTGAGCACCATCTACAGAAGAATAACGAGAAGCAAGCATATCCCAAGCACCCTTTGCTTCATCAAAACTGCCAAAGAGCGCAGAAATAGATGGGATAGTGGTGTTACGGAACCACGTAAGAATCTTGTGATGATTACTATCCCAATCAATAAGACGAGTGGTGAAAGCCTCATCATTTGAAGCCCCTTTAACTGGCTTTTTAATCTCCCCTGTCACATAAAGCCAAAGCTTGCGGCCTTTAAAGCTACGCATAGATGGGGACCAGACCATATAGTTTGTGCCATCCAATATAGTTTGAACATGATGAATGATCTCATTTTGTGCCATCTAGAATGCTCAAATGCAAAAACAGACCACAAAAATGAAATCAGAACCAAAAAATTGAGTAGAAAGCACCTGGTCAAAGTCAAAGTCAACGGTCAGCAGTCAAGTCAACGGTCAGCAGTCACGTCAGGTCAGGTCAGCTGATCGTGGCAGTAGGGCTGGCGTGGCAGCTGGTGTCTCGGCGTGTGGCGGCGTGTGCTTTGTGGCGCGTAGCAGGATCGAGATCTATCTAATGGTTTGAAGATAAACGGTCGGACCACCGTGGAGGCTTGTGGCGGTGGTGGTGGCGGCGATGGGCGGAACTTCAAGCGGCGGCGTGTAGGGCGTGAGGACTCCGATGGGAATGTGTTCGTGACTGCAGGGCAGTCGTCTTGGTTCTAGCGGTATATTGATCCGCTGAAAAATACAAGAGGAAAACAAAAACCGAAAGGACAGCAAAATATTTGCGAGAAAACACTAGAGCCGAAAAAAATAATAATAAATGTATATGCGAACCTCCACGCCCTCCACGCGCCGCCCAAGTTGTTGCCATTTAGCCCACACGCAATCGGCCGCATCACGCGCCGCCACGTCAAGCCCGATCGAAGGTTGCCGGTCCACCTTATAGATCCGGTGACGGCGGTCATCTCCGCCAAGAACGCCCCATCGGATACTTCACGCCGCCCACACGCCGGTGGAAGCTCACTGGGAATCCACGCGCCTCGGTGTCATGAGTTTTTTCGTTTACACGTCATCGGTCTCGGCTTCTCGACATCAGCGAGCCACGTCAGCCCTACGCAAGTTGTTCAGAATGTCACGTCAGCCCTACGCAAGTTGTTCAGAATGCCACGTCAGCCCTAAGTCAAGATTGCCTCGCCACGCCATCACATTGACTATTGATTTTGACTTTTCAAGAGTTGACTGTTGACTTTGACTAGGACTCCAAAAGTTGACCAGGTGTTTTCAACTTAATTTTTCGTCCTGATTTCAAATTTTTGGTCTATTTTTGCTTTTGGCATCTCTATATGGCAGAAAACAAGATTCTTCTCCAAATTTAGGTTTTTTTTGCAGTTCATGTCGATTCATGCATTAGTCATTTCGGTTCCACCGCCTTTTTTTTTTTTTTCTTTGGTGCAGTTCAGTCCGGTTCATTCTTCTTGCGGTAGGCACTCGTCGATGATTTTTTTGGGCCAAAGAAGCCCTTTCATCCGCCCACTTATGCCTTGTCAAATGCCGCCATCATTGGTCACTGCAGCCTCTCCTAGGCCATTGATCCATTACTAGTGAGAATTTTTTGGGTCAGACTTTAGCTCAACCGACAAGGCGAGACGGTCCAAGGGTTTCAGGCATGATTAGCCTCTTTAACCGGCCCTTTTTTTTCTCCATGATTAGCCTTTTCAACTGACGGAGTCAATCTATTAGTTAGAATTTTTGGGTCAGACTTTAGCTCAGCTCACTAGGTGAGACGGTCCATGGGTTTCAAACATGATTAGCCTCTTTAACCGCCGAGTCAATCTACTAGTTAGAATTTTTGGTCGATTTAGCTCACCCACCAAAGTAGACGGTCCATGGGTTTCGTGCATGCAAGTTTCTTCATTACTAGTATATGGTTTTCAAGTCAAATTACAACCAAGTGAACCAAGCTCTTCTTTTATGGAGTTACTTCGGCAACTCTTTTGGCACAAGCAGCTCTTTTGGCAAATTCATTTATCATTTTTTTACCCAAACTCAAGTTTACACATTGAGTTTGAGGGGGATGTTAAGAATATTATTTTAGGTTATTTTTCATTTTTCTTTCCCTTTCTTTTTTTTTTTTTTATTCATGCTTTTGTTTTCCAACCTCAATGTTTAGACACATTGAGTTTGAGGGGGGATGTTAGTGTATATGTGGGGCTTGTCCCACATTGGTAAGATTGGGAGCCAAGGCTCCTTTCTCCCTCCTATATAAGGAGGCTATTGTATTTATTTTAATTTATCTTACAAGCTACTCAATACAAGGTACGCCTCTTTATGATCATCTTGATTACTTTAATAGAATTATTTTGGATATGAAAAATATTGATATTAAAGTAGATGATGAGGATCAAGCCTTGATTTTGTTGTGTTCACTACCGGATGCCTTTGATAATTTTGTTAATTTAATGTTGTACGGTAGAGATACCATTTCCTTAGTTGATGTTAAATCTACTTTGAATTCTATAGAGTTAAGGACAAAATTGAATAGTAAAGGTAGTGATAGTCAGGAAGAGGATTTATTTGTTAAGGGTCGTTTAGAAAATTCTTCTAATGTTAGAGGTCCATCCAGTGAGAGAGATTCGGGTAAAGGTAAATCAAGACGTCGATCACAGTCCAAGTCGAAGAAGAAAGTAAAGTGTTATTATTGTAAAAAGTATGGGCATTATAAATCCGAGTGTCCGAAGTTGAAAAGTAAAGAGGAAGGTAACAAGCAAAGTTCCTCTTCTGTGGCTGGTGTTATCAAAGACAATTCTAAGGGTTCAGACCTTGTCCTTGCAATTTCCATTTCTGATGATCGTTCTAACGACAAGTGGGTCTTTGATAATGCTTGTACATTTCATAAGTCCCCTAAAAGGGATTGGTTTACTACCTATGATTTAGTCAATGGTGGTTCTCTTGATGGGAAATAATGTTGCAAGATTGTTGGTATTGGTACAATCGATTAGGATGCATGATGGGATTGTGAGGACTTTGACAAATGTTCGACATATACCAGATTTGAAGAAAAATCTTATTTCATTGGGCACTTTGGACTCCCTTGGATACAAGTATTCCGGTGAAGGTGGAGTCATTCGGTTAGCAAAGGCTCATTGGTTATAATGAAAGGTAACAAGGTTGATGGCCTCTACTTTCTTCGTGGTAGTAGAATTCAGCTGCTGTATCTTCTTCTAGATGATCCAGATTCAGACACTACTTTATGGGATATGCAGTTGGGTCATATGAGTGAGAGGGTATGACAATCCCGAGCAAACGGGTTTGCTTTGTGACCAGAAAACAGGATCTCTTGACTTTTGTGAGCATTGTGTGTTCGAGAAATAGTGCAGAGTCAAGTTCAATACAGGCATCCATAGCACAAGTGGTACATTGGATTATATCCATTCAGATCTATGGGGTCCCTCTTAAGTTCCATCAAAGGGTGGTGCTTGATATTTGGTTACATTGATTGATGATTATTCAAGAAAAGTTTAGGTGTATTTTTTGAAGAAGAAAAGTGATGTGTTTGTCACTTTCAAGCAATGGAAGACATTAATTGAAAATCAAACTAAGAAGAAAATCAAGCGACTTAGAACAGACAATGGCACGGAATTTTGCGGTGGTGAATTTAATAAATTCTATAAGGATGAAGGCATTGCTAGATATCGCACAGTTAGTCATACTCTACAGCAAAATGGGGTCGCTGAGTGGATGAACAAGACTCTCTTGGAGAGAGCACGTTGCTTACTTTCAAATGCTGGGTTGTCTAGAGATTTTTGGGCTGAGGCTGTCAATACTGCTTGCTATTTGGTCAATCGTTCTCCATCAACAGCTATTGATTGTAAAACTCCTTATGAGGTATGGTCTGGTACTCCTACTGATTATTCTTTTTTTAAAAATTTTGGTTGTCCTGCTTATTGTCATGTGAATGATGATAAGCTTAAGCCTAGGTCAAAGAAATGTATATTTCTAGGCTATGTGGATGGGGTGAAAGGATATAGATTGTAGTGTACTGATCCTAAATCACCTAAGTTTATAATCAGTAATGATGTTGTATTTGATGAATCTGCCATTCTTCACTTGAGAAAGGAGTCTGTTATTTTTGCAGGAAATGAGTAGGGTTCTAGCAAGGAGGTGGAGCTTCAAGTGGAGGCTTCATAGAGGGTGCGAGATAACACTCAAGATCAGCCTGTTACAGATGTTCATGATTCTAGTTCTGATTATGATGATCCACAAGAAAAGTAAGAGACCAGTATTGCGGTTGGTAGACAGAGGAGACAAATTAGGCCACCTCAGAGATATGGCTATGCAGATTTGGTAGCATATGCACTTACTATAGTAGAGGACACTACAGTCCAAGAGCCTTCCACTTATTCAAAAGCTATCGCAAGTAGTGAGTCTACTCAATGGATTGTTGCCATGAATGAGGAGATTGAATCTCTTTATAAGAACCAAACATGGGAATTGGTAAAATTGCCTAAAGGCGTTAAAACTGTTGGTTGCAAATGGATCTTTAAGAAAAATGAAGGAATCCCAGGTGTTGAAGATGTAAGGTTTAAGGCACGTTTGGTAGCAAAAGGCTATAGTCAGAGAAAAGGTATGGACTTCAATGAAGTTTTCTCTCCTGTTGTGAGACATAGTTCTATTCATGTTTTGCTTGCTATGGTTGCTTTATATGATTTAGAGCTTGAACAACTTGATGTGAAAACTGCATTTTTGCATGGTGAGCTTAAGGAAACTATTTACATGCATAAGCCAGAGAGGTTCATTGTTGAAGGTAAAGAAGATCATGTTTGTCAGTTGAAGAGGTCGTTGTATGTTTAAAACAATCTCCAAGACAGTGGTACAAGCACTTTGATAGCTTTATGATCGGACATGGTTACACAAGAAGTAGCTATGACAGTTGTGTGTATTACAGGCAATTGACGGATGGTTCTTTTGTTTATTTGCTACTCGATGTGGATGACATGCTTATTGCTGCTAAAAGCATGTTGGAAATTAAAAGATTGAAATCTTTGTTGGGTGATGAGTTTGAAATAAAGGATTTGGGTGTTGTAAAGAAAATCCTTGGTATTAAGATTCACAAGGATAGAAAAGCAGGAAAGTTGTACTTGTCATAGAAAAAGTACATTGAGAAAGTACTTGTGCATAATTCTAAACCAGTGAGTACTCCACTTAGCGCTCATTTCAGACTTTCAGCAGCATCAGCACCACAAAAAGAGGAAAAGGAGTAGTTCATGTTGCGTGTTCCTTACTCCAATGCAATTGGGAGCATCATGTATGCTATGGTGTGCACTCGTGTAGATATTTCACAGGCAGTCAATGTTGTTAGTTGCTACATGGCTAATCTGGGCAAGGTTCACTGGCAGACAGTGAAATGAATACTCCGTTATTTACGGGGCGCTACAAATGTTGGTTTAGTCTATGATAGAGGTAGTGGTATCAGTTCCAATGTCATTCACTACAAAAAACCGGATTTTTAGTAACGGACATTTACTAACATGTTAGGGCCATTAACACGTTAGTAAATGTTACTAACGTGCCTTTCCTAACGTTTTTCACACATTATTAAACCGTCCATTAGAAATTGCAATTTAGTAACATGTCAGATTTTCACACATTAGTAATTTACTAACGTGTCAAAATCTGACACATTAGTAATTAACAAGAAAATATAAAATAATAATATAAAAAAATAATAAATATTAACGTATCAAAATTTCACACGTTAGTAAATTACTAACGTGATAGATTTTCACACGTTAGTAAATTACTAACGTGTCAAAATATGACACGTTAGTAATTAGCAAGAAAATATATAAAAATAATAATAAATACTAATGTGTCAAATTTTGACACGTTACTAAAGTTTAAATAATAATTAAAAAAAAAACCAAAAATTCAAAATAATAATAATTTAATTATTAATAATTTAATCAAATAAAATAATAATTATAATTTAATTATAATTTTAGATGAATTATATATATCAAAAATTTATAAGCAACTGATAATGGGGTATGATGTGTTTGAAATTTTGTCCCCTAATAAGTACATGATAGAAGTAGAAGCGTCCTTGTCTTCCAGTAGAAATAAATCAGGACATGCACCTCCAAATGAAAGACTTTAAGTTGCTCAAGCATTGACCTGCATGTTAAGAACCACAAATTAAGCAACTAAGGAATAACTAACTAGAACAATCACTTGATGAAATATCTGCAAGGAAAAAAAAAAAAAAAATATATATATATATATATATACACAGTGGCGGATCTAGAAATTTCATCCATAAGGGGCATTTTTTTTTTTTAATGAATATAAAAAATAAAGTTTAAAGAAAATATAACTAACGGAATAATCGAATAAATTCAACAAAAAAACATATAAATATAACTTACAATTTGTTTTGTCACGACTAGCGCTAATTCAATTGTCATCGACGAGTCTTCATACGTTAGAATCGCTGCATGATTTCTTCATTATTGATCATTACAGATAGTCTTGAATATGTCTTTCTCAAATAATTACAAATTATATATTTATACAATTAAAATATGAAACAAAATTATATAAATTCGTAAATAATTAAATATAAAAACGATTATCAAGAACATGCTGAATTAATAGCAATATAAATTTAATTACATATTTACAATTTTACATACCTTAATTTTTCGTTGAAGTTATTATTAAGAATAGTTGAATAGGTTGAATCCTGATTTCTGAATAGCAAATTAGCAATATAAATATTAAAACAATTAAATTAAAAGAATAATTTAAATCTAAATCTAAAAATTTAATTACATATTTATATATCTTAATTTTTTTTTGAAGTTGAAAAACGAAAGAAAATTGAGGTTTAGTTTTATTGAAGTTGAATAATAAGAAAGTTAGAAGCCTAGAAAAATAAAAATTTAATCACTTTTTTTTTTAGTTGCAAGTTGGCTGCAGAAAATTGAGGTTCAAAACTTTTTTTTTTTCTTAGGGTTTACTGTAATAAAAATTGGAATAGCATATTTTTTAATTTTTTTTTTTTTCGTTGAAAAGCGGCAGAAATGCTTGAATCTTTTCTTTTTGTTCTTAGGATTTACTGGCTGGCGGTAGAAAGCAGGTTTCAAAGGCTGAGCCTTTTATTTTATTTTATTTTTTTAGTGTGCAAAAGCTGGCGGAGAAAAGAAAGCCTTTTAGTTTTTTTTTTTTTAATTGAAAAGCTGGCGTTTTAAAGGCTGAAAGCCTTAGGTTTTTTTTCCCGACCCCACACCCCTGCAGCAGCTTTGAGAAAAGGAAGCCTTTTAGTTTTTTTTTTTTAATTGAAAAGCTGGCGTTTTTAAACGGTCAAAGCCTTATTTTGTTTTCCTTTAAGTCTCCATGGACCCCACACCACTGCACCAGTACTACTATAACAAAACGCACCGTTTGCTTGAAAATACTATTCATCATCTTCTTTCTATTGATTCTTCTGAAAGACTGAAACTAAAACTGAAAATTGAGATTTTTAATTTTTTCAAATTTCAACTTATTAAAGGGCATAACATGGTTTAAACATGAGGGTAGAAGGCATAATCTTGGTTGAGGGAAGGCATAATAAGGGCAAAAAAATTTTTTTACCATGGTAAAGGGAATTTTTAAGAGTTGAGGGTGGGCATATGCCCACCCTCGACCCCCTCCGGGCGGATCCGCCCCTTGAAGGGTCATGGCACATAGCTCGTGCGTAAACCTCTTATCTTTCATGCCAGATACACCAAGAAAGCAATACTAAAATGAAATGAACCAGTAAAAAAGCAAGTAGGACACATAATAAAATAAGCATGAGAAATTTAAAAAAACACAGATTAAATAGCATCTAAGGGCATTAAATGTGTCACAAGCAGACCCGGAAAACCAATCAACTGGTCACTTAGGCCACAATTTTCATGTACATTTGGGTGGAGGTTCATTGAAAGTAAACCAGCTTAATGATCTCTCAGATGACTCATCATGTTACAATTTTTGCTAAAAACTAAAGTCATTCTAACTGGAAAAATGATAAATTAGAAAAGTATACCTAAACTCACCTCCAAGGGTAGTGTAGCTATCAATGGAGCGCAAGCCTCCAATGTCAAAGGCTTTTCAATTGGAAGGAATATAGTCTTTACCTGTACAAGTCAAATACATGTCACCCTTTTGAGCTAGTAATACGCCAATCATGGATCAGGTAAAAGAGAACAATATAGGATTTAAAATGAACAATATACGAATTCGTATGGTAGTTGGAAGGTATTCTAATGGAAATCCATCACTACAATCAAAAGAGACTTACTATATGAATCAAATTGCATAATAATTGAACTCGAGCTTCAATATTCAAGTACCAAACAGCAATAACTACAAATCTAATTGATAACATATCCAAATAAATCAACTAGTCATAAGTAAAGACTAATGGTCATCAGCTATAAGTACCAAACAGCCATAAGTACCAAATTATGAAATGCCCTAATGGTCATCAGCTCAAGCAAGGTGGTAGCTTGCTGCCCTGTTGGCAATCGCCCCAGAATTTCAGGGGTAATTGGGGGAAGACTCTAGGAAACTAATTCCACTAATCAAATCTTGCCAACAAAGAGAAAAACCTGCAAGATATTGTCAGAAATAAAACAGTAAAGATATTCCAACCACTTCTATCCCAAGCAATTCCCTTTACTTATAATACCCTAGCTTTATCTCTAAATACGCTTCCAATTGACATCATAAAACAAAGACAGTGGAGCATTTCAGATGGAAGTCTCAAACCTCCAAAGACGTCCATAAACATTTAATGACACAACAAAGTTGCAAGCCTCCAAAAATACTTCCACAACTCTCATGGTATCCATGTTAAAGTGACATCCCGTGGTGAGTGGTAACATCAAATTATGTGTCAGACTGGATACACAATAGTAAACTTTGTATGATAGTATAAGAAAACCAAAACAGAAGCAAAAACCAAAAGCATTGAAATTAGAGAAGATCACAAATAGTTTTGAACTTTCTTCAAGTCACATAAACACTACTTCTGGAGTAACTCAATTTCAACTAAGTATGAAGGTACAAATTCCATAATTATTCTCGCTACCATGGTTTTAAGCATTTTACAAACTCATCAAGCATTCACAAATAGATAAAAGAACTTCAATGAAACTAACTGATAAATATGAGATTAAGAGATCATACCCTTGTTTTAAACAAGACTTAGGCAATGCCCTTTCCGATATGCATTTGAGGATGTCTAATGACCCGAATGGCTTCAGTGGAGGATCCCACACTGTCAATACCAGAAAACAACCGATAAAGTTCTTCATCCTGTAAAATAATGAAAAAGGAACATATGTTCAGAGTTCAATAACAACACAAGAATAATTATGAGCACATACATACAAAAATCAAGGCAAGTAAATTACCTTTACATCATATGGGAGGTTACCACAAAAACAGTTCTCTTGTTATCATAAAGTGAATCATTCTCCCCTTTCAGCTTCTTACGAGGCAGGCATGCCTTATCAACCTGTATGTGATTTCCCCCAACCTATAATCAGTTAAAGAAAACATCAACACCTAGTAAAAGAAAACAGCAAGAGTAAAGAAGAAACCTAGAATCAAAACACCTAAAAAAAAAAAAAAACAGAACCCACAAGCTTTTGACAACTAAGGGAAAATGAACCAGCAAACCTACTTAGCTTTCATCAAAGTAGGAATGTATTATTAAAGTCTCATTTATTTGGACCATATACCTGCAGATTGTTTTATGAACATACATGCACATATCACAAGAAGTCATGAAAATAAACTCATGCATTCAAACAAGATATTATCCCCCACACCCCTAAACCCAGTTCACAAAACATGTAGATCAAAACCCAGATATACTGACCTGAACCCTCCTCATCCCCTCTTCGATTCTACTGAATCCCTCGCCATCCTCATAGGAATCGAGGAGCCATACGTCCTCGAGATCACCGGCGTCATTGTCTTCACCGGCGCCGGCCACCCGCGTGAGCTGGAGGTCTCTCAGACTCGGCACCATTGGAGGGTACCCCAGAAGCAGAGGAAAATCAAAGCACAAATATAAAGAAAAAGAGAAAATCTAGGACAGAGAGAGAGAGAGCAAATCGTAGTGGAGAACAAAACAAACCATTTAATTTAAAGAAACGCTAAATCTATATGAACAATCAGAACCCTAGCTCACCTTGAGCTAGGGTTCCGCTTGTCATTTTTTTAAGTATATATATTAATTTTTATGCTTATGACAAATTTCTAAGTAGTGTGTTAGAAAAGTCACCCACTTCAACATGGTCTCCCATTCCCTGAAACTGAAAGAGACATTTTGCACCAGTGCCATAGCAATCTATAGAGGTACAACAGGATCCTGTTTAACTAAATAAGACTAAAATATATTTAGTCTACAAAGAACTCATTACAACAAGTATCAAGAAGAATGAAGCACAAAGCAATCTCTAAGAAAGCACAAAGGGTTCCTACAATTGGATGCCTTTAGGTTGCATTATTAATGTTGTTATGGACCAATGAGGCTCAATCTTTCCCAAAAGCAGTAAAGGCAGTGTTCCCCTCATATTATGAAAAGGAAAAAGGGGAAGCACTAAAGGGCACAAACAATCAACCAATCAAACACTTGGACGGCATAGTGGAAGTATTCTTTTTTTTTTTCCTTCTTCCTTCTTCCTGTTGGGCAATCAAACATAACGGATTGAACTATTCCAAACACTATGAGATCCAAATACTTTCATACTCAAAAACAAAACCAGCATCAAAAAAAAAAAAAAAAAACCAAACAGTTGAACCCAAAACCAGCTTGTATTCATATAATTATTATAATGTGTATAGAAACTTAAATCAGAGAGAGTTAACATTCAATGAGAGCATCTCTTTTACCACTTGCACAAGGTCTACCCAGAACACAAAACCAGAGAAAGCAATAAAACCAGAAAATAACGACGATGAAACTATCAGTACCTGTTTGAGATGAATCTCGACAGCCGGAGAGATCTGGCCAAGATTCTTGAGAGAATCGTAGCTCCAGCGAGGAAGACGCGTCCATTGCTTTGGAGCAAACGGACGTCCGGAGAGAGAGTGACAGGCCGAGCAACGGAGGAGAGAGTGAGTGAGAGAGAAAACGATGGAGAGGAAGAGGAGAAGAAAAAGAGAGAGCTAGGGAGAGGAAGAGGGTCTGCGCGGGATGAGAGAAAAACGAGGAGGAAAAAAAAAAAAAACCCAAAAAGAGTGGGAAGGTATAGGTTAAAAAAAAAAAAAAGGGTTAATTTTTAACGTGTTATTGTTCACACGTTAGAAATTTCTTATTTAGTAGAAATTTCTAATGTGTGAATAGTAGCACGTTAGAAATTGCAATTTTAATTTTTTTTAATTATTTTATACTATTGACAATTACTAACATGTTACTGTTCACACGTTAGCAATTTCTAACGTGTGAATAGTAACACGTTAGAAATTGAGATTTTAATTTTTTTAATTATTTTATATTATTGACAATTACTTTTTTTTTTTTAGAATAATTATAGCGTGGGATCTTATTCCTGCTTATAAGAGTGAAAAAATCAAGAGGTGGAGTGTAATCCTTCCCTTGTACAATATCACTAATGCCTGGTGGAAGAAAATTCCAGCTCATTACACCAGTGACATGGGTCCTAGCTCTCAGCCCGAGCAATAAACCCAATTCCAATCTCCTTCTTCTCTGTATTAATAGCTGCATCCCAATTGATTTTGATAGTATTCCTTGGAGGTGGTGCCCATTTTTTTTCCTCAATGCTTGAATTGCTGGCTCTTGTTTCGTTGGCCACCAGGTTCGATTTTCTAAACTCCAACAGTGCCGTTTCTGCCTCCAATAACAGTGCTTTAGGGGGATTAAACTCACCACCAAATACCACCTGGTTGCATCTCATCCATATCTTTCTTGCAATAACCATAAACAGCTCCACTCCTTCTTTGTCACACCTTTTAGCCACCTTTAGGACTGGGTATTGGTCATATCAGTCCGGTTAATAGAGTTATCGGTTATTGACCGATAAGATATCGGTTAACCGATTCTTGACCGATTACCGACCGATAAGCTATCGGTTAATCGGTTAATCGGTCATATCGGTAATCGGTTAAACTAGCCGGTTAATCGGTTAACCGGTTTTTGTTAACTTTTTATTGAGTTTTTTACTAGTTGCTAATTGGGCCAAAAATTAATTATTTTGAGAGTTCAAATACTTTTTATTTGGCTAAAGCCTAAAATAACTTATTAAAAATTAGTTGTTTTGTCCCTTTTGGGGGCCTAAATATATATATAGCTAAAAATGTTTATTGAATCTTTTTTTATATTGATTCATTACATCTTTTTTATATTATAAAATAAAAATTAAAAGAGTAAAAAGTATAAAATTAAAAATATATATAAAAATTAAAAATATTTATCGGTCATATCGGTCATATCGGTTAACCGATAAGAAAATTTTAACCGACCGATTACCGACCGATAAAGTTACCGGTATAAATTTTTTAACCGATTACCAATCGGTTAATTATCGATAACTGATTATATCATTTCGTTAATGTGTCAGTCGGTTAATGATAACGTTAATTTGCCCACCTAGCCACCTTTAATAAAATATGTTGAAGTCACCGGCATACGCACTGACATTACTTGCTTCCCAGACTTCGGAAGCAAAGGAACACTCCCAAACTAGATGCTCAATGGTTTCCTCCTCCTGTAGACATATCGGACACAGGGCCTCCTCACACACCCCTTTGCGCCTTAAATTAACTCTTGTCGGCAACAAATTATGGCAAGCTCTCCATGTGAATGTTTTAACTGCAGGGGAGACATTCGAGTTCTAGCACGCCTTCCACACTTCATTATCACCCGTCTTAGTAGAGCTGCTTGGGTTCACTTCCGTTCAAATATCCAATCCCAGATGGTAGGCACTCCTCACCGAGAATTCACCATTCTTGGTGTACCTCTAGATTAGTTTATCATTCGGCATAAATGGGCTGAGAGGAATATCGAGAATAGACTCCCATTCTTCCTCTAGAAAATTTTGCTCAATGATACTTGTATTCCATCTCTTTGTGTCACGGTCAATCAGATCACACACCCATGAATTTGCTGGCAAGTGCATCGTCAATGAGTGAATTGAAAACGACGAGGGTTTTGGCAACCATTGGTCTCCCCATATCCTCACTTGTTCTCCATTCCCTATCTTCCAAACAGCCCCTTGATGCATTAACTCCCTAGCTGAGAGCATACTCCTCCACGCTAGGGAAGGTCGTGAACCGAGCTTGGCCTCAAATAAGTCGGACCGTGGGAAGTACTTGGCCTTCATTATTCTTGCCACTAGGGAGTCTGGGTTTTGCACTATTCCCCATACTTGTTTAGCCAAGAGAGCCTTGTTAAACATAGCCAAATCTCTAAACCCCATACCACTCTTCGATTTTGAGAGACCCATTTTTTCTCACTTCATCCAATGAATCTTCGAAGTGTTTTCTTTGTGCCCCCACCAGAACCTTTGCATAAGGCTATTGAGCTCCTTACATAAAACCACTGGTAATTGAAAAACACTCATACAATAAGTGGGTATGGCTTGGATCACTGCTTTTATCAATATCTCCTTTCCAACTTGTGAGAGAAACTGGACCTTCCAATCATTTAACCGTGTCTATACTTTGTCTTTAATTCCTTTGACAGCTTTCAACCTCGATCTTCCTACTAAGGGAGGGAGCCCTAAATATTTTTCATATTTCTCCGTGGCTTTCAATCTTGAACATTGAGTGATCTCCTCTCGCTTGGCCATACTGGTGTTGCGGGAAAAAATTAGAGAAGTCTTCTCCTTATTCAATTTTTTTCTAGAAGCTTTTTCATACCTCTCCAAAATTTTTGTGAGCCTCCTCCAGTCCACAGAATTCACCTTACAAAACAGAAGGTTGTCGTCTGCAAAGAATAAGTGACTCAACCTCGGCCCCTTAGGAAAGGTTGGCACCCCTGTAATGACTCCTTTGGTTTCTGCTTGTGTGATCATACAGCTTAGGGCTTCTGCACATAAGATGAACATATACGGGGAAAGTGGGTCCCCCTGTTGAAGACCTCTGGTAGGAATAATGTTACCCACCGGACTACTGTTCACCACAATGGAATATTGAACAGTGCTAATATACTCCATCACCAATTTTATCCTCCTTGTAGCAAAGCCCAAATTAGTCATTACAGCTTCCAAAAAATCCCACTCCACCCGGTCATTCGCTTTGCTCATATCTAATTTAATACCCATAAAGCCCACCTTGCTCCACATTTTTGAATGCATGGAGTGCATCGTCTCATAGGCTGCCAGAATGTTGTCAGTGATGAGTCTACCAGACAAAAAGGCACTCTGATTTGAGGATATTATAGATGGAAGGACCACCTTGAGTTTATTCGCCAAAACTTTTGCAATAATCTTGTACACCACATTGCACAGACTAATAGGTCTGAATTCCATCACATTAACAGGATTCTTTTTCTTGGGGATCAACACAATGTTAGTGGAATTTATAACTCCATCCATACAAACATTTTTAAAAAAGTATAGAGCAGCTTCACATACCTTGAACCCCACAGTGTCCCAGTGTTGTTGGTAAAAGCCTACTGTAAATCCGTCTGGGCCTAGAGCTTTATTAGGAGCCATTTCATTTAGAGCGTTCTTCACCTCCTCACTTGTAAATTTTGCCAATAAATTTTTATTCATCAATGGGGAGACCTTGCTAACAATAGAAGACGTACATGCCTCCATATTTACTGGATTGGCCGAAGTGAACAATTTACCATAAAATCTCACAAAAGCCGCTTCAATGGATTCGGTCGTTTTGCACAGTTGACCCCCACCATCCAGAATTTGGTCAATTGTGTTTCTTCTTCTCATCTGTGTGGCACAAGCATGGAAATATTTAGTGTTTCTATCTCCACATTTAAGCCATTCCTCCTTGGCTCGTTGTTTCCATTTTAATTCTTCTTGCTCCAATAGCCCATCAATTTCCCCTCTTAGAGCTTTTTCATCTTCCCTGTTATAACCATTTGCCGCTGCTTGAATCACCTCCAATTCTTTTGTTTTTGCTTTGATAGTTCCCTCCACTTGTTAGTCGTCTTTTTTCACCCACACTTGAATGGGTTTTTTTTTTGCAATGCTCCTGCTTTCCCTTGACATTTTCCCATTTATTTCTCATGGTCTGACCTATAGTCCAACCAGTATGTATCACCTCTTTGAATTCTGGTTTCACCACCCAGCTAGCCTCTATCCGAAAGGGTTTTCCTCTCCTTTTGGCGTGCTCCTTTTTTTTTTATTTAATTGCATTAGTATGGGATGGTGATCAGAGCTTCTATTTGCAAGCACCAGAACCTCCGCATCACCCTATAAATTTCTCTAATCTGAGTTTGCCACCACTCTGTCCAATCTCTCCTTGGTAAACTCACCCCTAGCTCTTCCATTCCTCCATGTGTATTTAATCCCTTTAAGGCCCAAATCACACAATAGACAGTCTTCCAAAGTTCGCCTAAACGCCTCCATTTGTCCATTGGCTTGTGTACTAGCTCCCCATTTCTCTGACAGATTAAGGATCTCGTTGAAATCTCCCATGCAAAGCCAAGGTGTGGGCTGTAAGGTCGATAAATGCCGCATCAAAGCCCAAGTTTCCTTCCTTTTTGCTGTTTCAAGGTTGCCATATATTCCAGAGAATTTCCACTTCACCCCATCCCTCCCTATGGATACAATCGCATTAATATGCCTACGACTGTAGTTTTGAATTTCAATATTAATGTATTCTTCCATAATAAAATGAGCCCGCCACTACACCCCACACTATCAACAACAAAAATGTAATCGAACTTCAATTTTATTCTAAAAAAATCCATGTCTTTATTACAGATTTTGGTTTCCATAAGGAAAACCAATTTGGGTCCTTTTTCCTTCACCATTAGGTGGAGGTCTCAAATTGCACGAGGCTTCCCAAGCCCTCGACAATTCCAACTTAAAAAATTCATTGGGACTGGTGGGGCTGTGAAACAGCCACCGCCTCTTCACTTCTGCAGTCTTCCTGCACCTCCATATTGGTCTTGGTGCATTTTCCACCATCCTTGTCACTGTCATTGTTTTCTCCCTGAGTTTTCCTTTTACCCGCCAAACCCTTCACCTTTTGATTAACATTAGTGATTTTCCGCTGGTCCTTGGACGTAAGACCTCCAGCTTGTGAAATATTCCCAGTACCTGAACTCGTCTTCGAGCCACTAGACAAAAAAAGGCCCCCGATATTTTCGAGTCCCTTAGCTAGCGTGACCTTGGGGTACATATCTTCCACGTGGTTAGAGGAGCAATTAATATGTAGATTGCCCCCCACTTCAGCTCCCTTTTCCACCGCCTACCAAGTCATTTTCTCTTTAATATGGTCTCATTGACCAACATAAATGTTCTTTCCTTTTGTGGAAGAAATCTTTTCTTTATTGGCCAATTTGCTATTTTCTCCTCTAGAAATTTTTCAGATAAAAAAAAAAAAAAATTCTAAAATGAGATTTATTACAACCATGAAGAAAAGAAACAGAGGCTCTGATACCAATTATTAGAATAAATCAATAATATATATGTTCTTTCTCCATAGCATGTATAGACTAAGAATGATAATCACATACCTCCAATAATCACGAGACAAATTTTCAATATCTGCCTCTCAAGTCTCCTGTAGATCTATAAACATATCGAAGAAAATTGTGTTTTGTGTGTATAGAGAGACTATTACTCTCAACCCTAATTTTCACATAATGACCTAATGAAGTTTAATGGGCCAACTTTATTTATATATAGAGTGAGAGTAAAGGGCTTTCTGGGCTAAAACCAAAGTTTTATGAAAAATATATAAGAGTCAATTGTGTGTTGTTGACTCTAGCATGAATGTGAGATAAAAATAGTGCGTAAGAGTTCATTATGTGTTAGAGACTCTAGCATGAATTTGAGATAAAATTAATGTGTATTTTGAACTCTAGCATGTGTAAGATAAAAATCTTACTATTTGGTAAATGAGGATATTTATGACTGCATATTTCTGGTTTTATATGCATCATAAATTTCTTATGATATCCTAAATCTTGGCAATCTTGACATATCTCTCTTGGAAATACACATATTTTGAAAATGTGATAACTTTTAAGTCTCAAAAGCCTCAAGTAATCATATTTGTGTTAATTGTGTATAGCTTAATGTGCACTTAAGTATGTACATAAAATCATATGATTATATTGTTGGTGTACGTAGAAAATACTTGAGTCATTGGAAAGTTGTAAAGAAGTACTAAGGTACTTGTAGGGATGTTAGGGACTTTTGAGCCAAAGTAACGGTAATCCACATTTTTTATGTAGTTGGATATTGTGATGCCAATTATTTTAGTTGTCCAAGTTATGTATTTGTGATGGTGGAAAGAGCTATTTTGTGGAAAAGTGTCATACAAGCACTTATAGCTTCCTTAACTATGGAGATATAATATGTAGCTTATTGTAAGGCTACATGTCAAGATACATGACTGCAGAATTTCATCTAAGGGTTGGGTATTCCATATGCCATTGTGATGCCGTTAGAGATATTTTTAGTTAATTCTGCAGAATTTTTTTTTTTTCTCTTTCAAAATATTCGGAGTTTCTTGCAATACAAGCACATAAAATATTTGTTTGTTAGAGAGAAAGTTAATTGAATATCATGTTTGTGTAATGCTCCTATATAACATATGTTGGCGAACCCACTGACCAAGGGTTTTGGCTCCTATAGTGTTTCAGGAGTATGCGACTCATATAGGATTATTAGAGTCTTTTGTTCTATTAAGTTAGTGGGAGTGATGTGCCTTGTATATATCGTGTGTATTTTTGTGTTGCCATTTGCGTGCATTTGTGTTAACTATGGCATTGATGTTGTGATACGAGACATTGTGCATGAGTCTCGGTGAGACATTGTGTGTGGGTCTCAATGAGACATTGTGTATTAGTCTCAATGGGCTTCATTTGAAAATATAGTGATCACTATTTGTATTATTTGTGTCTTACACTTGCATTTTATTTTCCTTAGTTACGTGATTGTAAGTACTTGTTATATGTCATACATTCTATCAGTGTATTCTAACTTGTTATTTGCAAACACATTTTGATCAGGTTATGTGTTTGGAATGTTTATTTGTGTTTATCTTGTGGTTAAATGACTTATGCTGTCCAAGTGGGAGATTGTTGTATTTATTCCTTTTGTGTGGACTAATATAATCATTTGTTTAGTTGTAGGCCCATAATGTGATGGACTAAATTTGTAGACACATGAGAAAGCCTTTTACTCTCACCCTATATATAAATAAGTTGGCCCATTAAACTTTATTAGGTCATTATGTGAAAATTAGGGTTGAGAATAATAGTTTCTCTACACACACAAAACACAGTTTTCTTCGATATGTTTATAGATCTACTGGAGACTTGAGAGACAGATATTAGAAGTTTGTCTCGTGATTATTGAAGGTATGTGATTCTCATTCTTGGTCTATATATACTATAGAGAAAGAACATATATATTATTGATTTATTCTAACAAATTATGCATCTAACTTTTTTAAAATTCTAATAAAAATGGAAAAAGAGGACTACAAGACAAAGAAGAAAAGTCCTTTTGTTTTGCAGGTCCAAGACATTATTGGAATTTATAAATCAGCAGAGTGCAGAAAATCCATGTCGATTTCACATACCAACGGCCAACGACCAAGTGCATGAACTTTGAACTTTTTTGGGGTTCAACGTTCAAACAAGAGAAGCGTTTAGAAAAGTTGAAGAGAAGAGCAAAATTAACTTTTGGGTCCTCAAAGCATCGTAATGTCCCTCTAAATTATGATGTTAATTTCATAATTTAAAGGGACATTACAATTAACATCATGTATCAAGGGTTCGCTTCATATCAAGGGTTAACATCATGAATCACTATGGTTCACATCATGGACCAAGGGCTAATAATATCATGGATCAAGGATTGATGTCATAAACCAAGGAATAACATTAATTTTTAATCAATTATTCTGCATCAGATGGATCTAGGAGCACATGCTACCTAGGCCTTTCTTAGCCTTTCTTTGTTAAAGGCAAACCTGTTGTTTCATAAAATTTCTAATATTCTACCTTTAGCAGTTTAAATGGATGTTAAATTTTATAAATTTTTTATTTTTTTGACATGTCCTCCACAAATTAGATGGAGGAGGGAGATTTAAGTTTTATGGCTATTGAATGCGTTGCTTCAACTATCTCTAGAAACACAAGATTTATAAATAAAAAGAATGTGAAAGGCCTTTCTTAGCCTTTTTTTTTTTTTTTTTTCACCTTCAATTTCACATGCATGAAAAAGGTGGAAGAAATATGAAGAGAGGAAAGGAAGCAATCCCTCCCCGTGGGGATCCCAAGGACAATACCGTAATTATATATGGACCAAGCGAATTCAATGAGGAGAAGAAAATGTATATATATCACATCAAGTCTTTTCAGAAAAGATGATTGCTACCTTACAATATTAAAGGAGTTAGAAAAAGTAAGAAGCACGTTCTTTGATTTTTGACTTTTCAAGCAGGAAGTGGAAAAAATTGAGAAGCCACTACTCTCATTATAAGGTTTAATAACGACGAAGTTTATGATTACATCATTTTCTTACCTAACAATTTGGAGAAACTATTTTTTACCTATGAATTACAATATGTTAGCATTTTTTTTTTTTTTTTTATGAATTATCAGTTGTGCTATTTTATCCTTATGAATTATCATTTTATGTCTAAAAATTCCTTTTGTTAATCAAAGTCATTAATTCAAATGATCAACTTATTATTTTGCCTCCAAGAATTATAACGAATTATCATTTTAACCTCATAAATTATAACATGTTATTACTTTACCTTCATGAACTATAACGTATTATCATTTTAATCGTTTAAATTAACGACTTTAACTTATAAAATTGATTTTTAAGTACAAAATAATAGTTTAAGAAAATAAAATAGTAAACTTGACAATTTATAAAAGAAAAGTACCGACACATTATAATTCATCCGACAAAATGTAATTTCCACTAACAATTTCGTAGCCTGAGGAATTCCGAGATCTGCCGTAGTCCACCACGTTGTTTCCATAGTCCACCTCCAAACTTTGACTGACTGACAAGATATTTACCAAAACCAAACTTATTTTTTTTCGAAAGAAAAATGAGCCTATTGAATGTGAATGAGACAACGAGCATCAAGTGGAAACTGGAAAGAAAAGTCGCATTGGTGAAGCTTTGTCACTTTTCCAACAAAAAAGCGAGAAAGCTTTTCATGGCCAAAACTAACGGTTAAATTATTATTAATATATAATAATTTAATTTATATTGTTTGGGAAATATCTTCTTTATTTAGTGAATTTTTCTTTTAAATTTATTATGAGTACGCAGATATTCAAAATCTCACATGCTTTATTGATTATATGACTTGTAAAAAAAAAAAGAAAAAATTAAATCATGTCATAGGGTCCTATAGATATGTGTGTGTAGAAATTAAGAAGCAATTTGCATGAAGAGAACTTGAAGGGAGGAGTCTTGGTATTGAAATAAGTTATTTTGGTCTTTTTTTTGGATTTATTCTTAGTCCCTCAAGAAAAACTTAGCTACATGATTAACTTAGGATTATTACTTGAAAATCGTTACGCCCCGCCTCTCCCCTCCCCCCCCCCCCCGCGCTGGCCCATGGTGGAATTTAAGATTAACTTATAAACCTAAAGCTTTCACGGATTTATAGCAAATCTCATGTCTCTTTTATTTTCTTGGATTTATTTTTGGTCAGTTAAGAAATTACTGAGGATCTGTCGTGGCCCCTACGCGGAGTAGAGACGAAGACTACTTGACATCTTTTGTGGGATTGTCCCGTTGCTGAGGCAAGTCATAAAAGGAAAAAAAAATTATTAAATTAACAAACGTATTATTACATAGAGGTTTCAGGGAGTTCTCCTCGTAGTGTTAACTCCCTGATGTTTCTCTAACCTTATGTAACATAATTTAATAAAAAATAAAATTGTGGCGCCATTTTTTTTGCTAATGATTAATTTTATGAGTTAATAGTTAGTTCTAATGCTTTAAAACTTGTTTTGGATTCAAAATTAAACCTAAGGGTGGAAGGTTAACCCTTTAGGGATGATATCACCCAAAATGGATTTGATCATCCTAAATTTGATGCTAATACCTCAATTTTGTTGCTAATGTCTCACAAATTTATTGCTAATACCTAAAATTTGATGCTAATGCCTAAAAAAACCAGTAGTGGAGACAACTACAATTTTATTTTTTCTTAAATCATGTTTTATGTAAAACTGGGAGAACACCAGGAGAACCTACGGGGAGAACCCCTAGCATTTTCCTATTACATAATAGTTTGATTTATATTATTCGTTTTCTTATTTAATTTAAAAATTAATAATACTTAATTTATTGAATAATTTATATATAAAAAACTCTTGAAATACAATTAACGCAATTAATAATGTTAATTAATGACCTTTTTTTAAGAAACACCTATTATAAATTTATATCTTAAAAAACCGGTTTAGCTTTTTAAAAAAATTGTGAAGGCAAAATCGCTTAAGAACAGGAATGATGTTTCTGATTTATAGTTCATTGTTCAATTTGTTTGTGGCGGTAAAAATAGGACAAACAGGGAGGTGAAAAAAATTAAAATTTGAACACGTCATTTTTCATTATAAGTTAAAAAGATGTATAAAAATATATCTCACCTCTTTAAATAAAATAAAAAATTAAATCTTTGTTTCTATAATTATATATGATTTAAAATGAACAATATAAAGAGAAGAAATTAGCAAGAAGAATATATGGATTATAATATAATTAACGCAAATCAATGCATGTGGATTATATTGAAATATAATCAACGCAATTAATGGCGCTAATTAATGACTGATTTTTTCAAGAAAAAACCGGTTATATATATATGACATCTTTTTTGTTTTTTAAAATCCTAAATTTATTAATATAAACTTTAAATCCCAAAGTGGACGGCAATTATATATTTTCTTTATTTCCCAAATTAAGTGGATTTTTTTTTTTTGGATTTATTTCGAATCCCCCTCTCCCTTCCCTTGTGTAGACATGTCAAAAAATAATAATAATAAGCATATTATATCAAACAATTAACAATTTTATAAACTAATGAATACTAAGGCCTCGTTTGGTTCGCGGATTAGGCCATTGGATTGGACTAGCTAACACTGATGTTAGCTAATCCTTTGTTTGGTAACATGCTATTCTTGGGAGTAGTTACTCCCATGGGACTACTAATCCCATACACACAGGATTAGCTAAGCTACTCAAAAATGAGTGGCTTAGCTAATCCTTTCCTGTGGGATTAAAAATATTGTGTAAAATTACCAAAAAACCCTACGCTTCACACCTCTTACGAGATTATCTCTCAAAGCAACGTTCTTCATCTCTCAAAACGATCTTCATCTCTCAAAGCAAGATATCTCTCTCCTCTCTTCTTTTCGATCTCTATTTTCTTGGTTATTTCATTCTCATTGTGTTTCTTGGAATTTTTTTTCTTTTCTTAGTTTTTTTCCTTCTTCGTTCTCTCTCGTATTTCTTCATTCTTTCTCAAATTTTTTTTTTCTTTCTCTTCCCTCAAAGTTTTTTTTCTTTATTCTTTCTCAATCTTTTTTTTCATTCTCTTCCCTGAGGGTTTTTTTTTTTTTCAAATCACACACAATTTTGCTTTTCTTCTCTCAGTTTTTTTCCCTCATTCAGATGGAAATCACCGATATAAAATATGAAATATGGTGATTATGTTTTTTTTATATAAATAATTTTAATTTTCTAGCATAATTGCAAAAAAAAAAATCCAATGTACATGACATAATTAAAAAATATATATATAATATAATTGTTTATGTTTTGAAGAAAAAAAAGGTCCTTAATAATATAAATTGTATTCATATTATAAGGGTATTTTAGGAAATAAGATCAAAATACGATTCTATTCACCAACATATTGCATTATACCAAACGAAATAATAGGATTAGATAATCTATTCCAGCATTACAACCAAACAAAAGGAATATGAATAGCTAATCTATTCCCAGTGGTAGCTAATCCCAGTAATAGCTAATCCTTTTCCAATAGACTAGACAATCCGCAAACCAAACAAGGCCTAAGTAAAAATAAACCTTAAAATAATCATTATGATTTTACACTTTGATTTGGTCACCGGATTTAAGTTACAAACAAACCATGCAGAAGAGTGGCGGTGGTCCCTTAGGAGAGAGAGATGGCGATGAGGATGTCATCAACATAAATGAAGGAGAGCATCTTGGGTGGTGCAGTTGCACAAAACTCACATTTTGTGCAACCCACTTATCTTTTGACACCTCATTTCTTTTAAAAAATTACAAAAAAATTGTATGAGAACAAAACATAAGATTAATTTTTCCTACAAATACTAGCCACTGCAGCTCCAGTTCCACCCATGCCTAGACGTCGCCGCCGTCTGCAGTCCACCAACCTCCGGCGAACAAAAAAAAATCGTCCAACCTCAAAAATTGATTCTAATACCTAAAAACTCATTTCTAATGCCTCAAAAATTGATTCTAATGTCACAATATTCATTTTTAATGCCTCAATTTAATTTTGGATTCAAAACTAAAAACCTAGGGGGGAAGGTTAACCCTTTTTGGGATTTTATTATCCTAAAAGTCACCAGATCCATGTGAAAACCAAAGAAAAATCAAAAACAAGATCTAAAGCAAGATCCATAAAAAAAAAAAATCAAGCCCAGGAGCAAAACCCATAAAAAGAAATCAAAAATGTAAATGTCGCTTGAGCGGTGGCCACAAACCAGTCAATTTGGCCAAACCCAAGCCGACCAAACCGCCAAGCGGCGAACCAGTGGGTGGTCCGCATAAGCCCCCACGCAAACCCTCACGGCGGTGAAGACAAAAACGGCGATCTCCGACGACGACGAAAACGGTGATCTTCGACGACGTTTCCACCCACGGCGAGACCCTCACGGCGTTCCACCACCCCACCAATTCCCCACCCACGGCATTTCTTCTTCCTTTCCTCCTTCGTTTCTTTCTTCTCTTCTTTTCTCTCTTTTTTCTCTTATTTCTCTTTTCTTTGACTCTCATAATCAGGTGCTTTAGTTTTATTTTGGTATTATGTAACATGCTAATGTGGCATCACATGAATGGCCTGCACAAAAACTACCTTTTGTGCAAGTTGTGCATATAAGTTATTCTCTAAATGAAGATATAAATAATGTGCTGAGAAGTCTGACAGATGAACAGGAAAGAGTCAAAGTAGGAGCTGACAAAGCAATCACCGAGCCAGAGTGCCTAGCATGAGGTTATTAGAAGCCTAGCCATTGTTGGTGTTGACTGACTTTGCCTCGTCGAGAAATTGACTGTTGCTTGAGTTTCATGTGGGAATTGTTCGTTGTGTTTCTTCTTTTAAGGAGCCCCTTTCCCCCCTGGTCCACATATATGTTTGTTAAGTTTCCTTGCCTGTTTTACTTAAAAAATATTAAAAAAAAAAAAAAAACTAAGAAAATTTAATAGAATCCTCTTAAACTTGTACTCACACTACTCTCTAAAATTTAAAAATTTTCAATTAAAAGTATTGAACTTTTAATTTCTTCAATTACCTTATTTCATTAAGATTTTTTTGTTAAATATTGTCAAAATTATTAATATACTTTTACAGAATTAGGCATTTTTTTTTTTTTATAAACAAAACATATTTGTAATATTTTTTTTTTATTAAAAACACGGGTATTTTGTAAATTTTAACAAAATTTAACGAAAAATTGCAATGAAAATAAGTAATAATAATAATAAAAAAAGTTCAAAAGAATGAGAGTTGTTTTAACTTGAAAAAGGTAATTTCAAAACCCATAGAAGTTCGAGAGAATTTTCCAAAATTTCCAAAAAAAAAAAAAAAAAACTATATATATGATAAGACTTCTCTAACAAATGTAGTTTTATGAATTGATCCCACCAAAAACAGTATGCTCTTCGCTATTCTAATCATCATCCGCCATTTTTCAGTGGACCTTAAACGTTAAAGAAGCCAAAGAAAAAAACAGTAGTGGCCAATTATGTCACAACATGTTAGATGTTGATAGTCCTCCCCTCTTTTTTCTTTCTTTTGCTTGCAAAGAAGCATTTCTCTTCTTTCTTTTTCCTTGTTGACACGTCAGCAAAATTACTGGTTTAATTGCCTCATAATCCATTCATATATGATAGATACACATCCCCAACCCATAGTTAATTGTCTCAACCTCCATGCAAGAAGAACCCATGGAGATTTCTGCCTCCCGCATCTATTTTATGTTGTTGTTGGTGGTGGTGCTCCACAGTTGTCTGGCGGCAGCAGTGAGAACCAGCATCACCACAGACCAATCAGCTCTTCTTGTCCTCAAAGACCGTATCACCGATGACCCGCAGAAAATCCTGGCAACCAGCTGGTCGTCCTCCGCCGGCTCCCCCTGCAACTGGGTTGGGATCACCTGCGACGCAAACCACCACAGAGTAACAGCCTTGAATCTCTCTCACATGGGTCTTAACGGAACAATTCCTCCACACCTGGGAAACCTGTCCTTCCTGACACGTTTAACCTTCAGAGCCAACCATTTTCATGGCTCTCCGCCCGGCGAGTTGGCTTATTTACGTGGGTTGGAATTCCTCAGCTTTGGACAGAACAATTTCAATGGAGAGATACCATCATGGCTTGGGTTGTTGCCTAAGCTTGAAGTGTTGTATCTTGAGTCCAACAGTTTCAGGGGAACCATCCCCCCATCTCTGTTCAACACTTCGTCACAACTGCAAATGATTGATCTCCATCTAAACATGCTTTCAGGTTTCAAGCCCTCCACCAATATCTAGATTAATATACTTGTTCGTCTCAATCGACTAAGATTATGCCTAATAAGGTGAAATTATTAATTTGAATTTCTTTCACCTTTTATGCGGACATGTAATTATATATATATATACTTATTCTCTTGAAATTTTTAACCCCTTTGACTTTTATAACATTTCTAATTATCTTTTAAACTTAAAAATTATTAAATTCTGACCAACACCTTAAGCTTTACAATTTTTTTTTTTTTTTTGGGATTTAATGGAAAATTTTAATGAATGGGAAGTGATGACAATTCAGGCACTAGGAATAAGAGAAGTTTTCCCAAATTGTAAAGATTCAAGCATTTACTTTTTTATAAAAAAGAAAAACATATTTGCAATATATATATTTTTTATTTTTTATAACAAGATTTAACAGAATAAGGTAATTGAAAAAAATTAAAATATGATATTTTTAACTAAGAATTTTTTAACTTTGGGGATATGTCAAAATGAGAGGAAGTTAAGGGAGAATTTTGTGAGTTTCCCCTAAAGTTTATTTATCGAGTTGGACCATCCACATGGTCCTTCAATGGGGTAAATTTTTTTTCAAAGCAATTAGCTAGGCACACCTGATAATCTGCATGCCTGATAAGTGTTTCAATTCCATAGTGAAAATGGCTTTCAATTCCACAGTGAAAATCTGCATGCCTATAAGTGTAAACCACTTTAAAGTAAACCACTTTAAACTCTTTAGTTTCTATTGATGCCATAGTTAAATTGAGTTAAGTTATGATTCAGACGGATTTAAAGGTTATAAATTTCATTATATTAATTTTAATATTTATATATAAATTTTTCCTTTTAATTTCATTTCTTTACTTGACAATCCTTCACTAAAATGGACAGATTTAATCCTTGGATTACCATAAATTGTTGAAATATTTGCAGGAGGGGTACCAACAAGTTTAAGGAATTGCGCTTCACTTAGGGTAATTAATTTGTCACTCAACAAGTTGACAGGTAACACGTCTGCAAACCCTTTATATATAATATATTTTATATATATTATATTTAACCAATTTACCATACATCAAAATGTTTAAGCTGCCTCATTTCTTTACTTGACAATCCTTCAATAAAATGAACAGATTTGATCCTTGGTTTACCATAAATTGTTGAAATATTTACAGGAGGGGTACCAACAAGTTTAAGGAATTGCACTTCACTTAGGGTAATTAATTTGTCAGGCAACAAGTTGACAGGTACCATGTCCGCATACCCTTTATATATAATATATTTTATATATATATTATATTTAACCAATTTACTATACATCAAACGACGTTGTTTTAGATTATACTAATAGGAGAGCACATGCAATTCACGATGTAATGTATTTTTATAGTTCTTAACATTAAAAATACAATATCTACATAAGTTATTATAAATAGATTTAATATTTATATAGAATGATTTACTAGGCAAATTATTCTTTTAAGCAAATATCTTGATACATTTAAGTTAACTAGTTAACTAAGATAATAGTAATTTGTCCCGCACCATAAACACAAAATAGTAGGTGAGTACTGTAAAATTTGGAAAATATCTATACACTCCGTTCTCTCTCCTAAAGCCTCCATTTTCGGTCAAGCTTGAGGAGGAGGGAAAACCTCATGGTTTCTCTCCTCCTCCTCACTCCTTTGGTAACAGCCATCTTCTTTTCTCTCTTTAGTTTCTCTCTTCTTGAGAGAACTCCTTTACTTCTAGAGGTTTCCCTAGTTCTATCTCTAGATCTTTCAATAGATCTATCCCTTCTCCTCAAAATACAGCAGATACCATGGATCGCCTTTCTCTGCCTTTCCCTTGCCTCGAAGCGTCTTCTCCATCGCCTCAACAGCCGGATCAGTGCAGGCTTGAAGACTGGTTTTTTTCCAATTCCGATCTGCTCCTATCCATCAACCCAAGCTAGACATGAGCCTATCATCCATCTCCACCAAAGCTCCAGCTTCCTGACGAACTCCTTAGCGGTCCCTTTTGACCACCACGCGCCGAAGCGTGGTCCACACGCTCCTGCGAGTGGGTCTAACGCGCCGGTGCGTGAGTCCCACGTGCAGTCCAGCGTTCGCCGAAGGCCCCCTCTGTTGCAGCTGCTGTGTTTTGAGTTTATTCCTATTATATTGTGTAACTTCTTGTAATTTTTTTGTGGCTTTATTGCTTAGTTTTTAGCCCAATCTATTTGGTCTTCAGATGCTTTGGGGTTGATCTTTTTTTCCTTTCTTTTTGGTTTCCAGTTGGAAACTATTTTTCCACAGTTACTTCTCATCTAAACCTCCGTGGCTTTTTTGGACGCCTGTTTAGATGTTTGAATGGGGTTTTCGGGCTCTCAATGATTGTTTCCATCATAGTATGCGCGGCGGCAAGAGTTTTTTTCAGGCTGCATTCACATCTGTTTTTTTCCTTTCTGATCACACTCCTGGCATCTGAGAACTCTTAGGTTTGGGCTTTAGCAAGCATGTTTCTCCTTCTGTATTGTTATGTAAACTTCTTTGTTTAATTGAAGTTGGCTCGTTACTAAAAAAAAAAAAAAAAAAACACAGGTAAATGTACAAAACAAATATAATATATACACATAGGTTTTCACACAATAAGACATAATAGTCATTGAAATGTGATTTTTTGGATCGTGTAAACTCATTTATTGTCTTAATTCTTGAAGAGTAGTGATATTGAAACTATAATGATTGAACTCGTATCATGAATTCTTGCTCGGAGGAAAGAAAAAAAAAAATCCAAAATCAATACTAATAAAATCTCAAGATCAAGAAGAATTTCATGAACCCAAAAAAAAAAAACCTCAAAAGATCCGGACAATTACGAAAAATTTTAAAAATTCAAAAATCAATATAAAAAAATGTTAGGTATTTTTTTGCAAATTCTTAAATTCAAACGTAAGACATGATTCTTTTAAAATTTAAACAAATCAGTATTTGGGACTCATTATAGAAATTAAGATAAGTTAAATAGAAATTCAACAAAAATTATAAAAGTAGTGACAATTCATAATCATTTAACTGAATTTTTAAATTGTATAGAATCAAGTTTTAGTTTGAATTCAAAAAAAAAAACATATCTGCAATATTTTTGTTTTTTATAACAAGATTTAACAAATGGTTTATCAAGAAAATTAAAATTGATATTTTTAATTGATTTTTAAATTGGGAGAAAAGAAAATACAATTATCTAAAATTTGTGAGTTCCTAAAGTATTTTCAAAAACAAATCCCAAAACCACCCAAAAGCCCAAGAGATTCAAAGAAAAAAATAAAAAATAAAAAAAATCCAAAATCAATACCAATAAAATCCCAAGATCGAGAAGATTTAAGAGAAAATGAACCAAAAAAAAAAACAAAAACCTTAAGATCCAGACGATTAAGAGAAAAATGAAAAAAAAATTCCAAAATCAATACAAAAAAATCTTGTAGTCAGAAGATTAAGAAAACCAAATCCCAAAAATAAAAACACCCATATTAAGGAAATATGAACCAAGAAAACCTCAAAAATCCAGAAGATTAAAGAAAAATAAAATAAAATTAAAACTAAATCAATACCAGAAAATATCAAGATCTAGAAGATAAAGAAAAAATGAACCAAAAGCTTAATTGATGAATATACCGTATGGTAAAAGCTGAAAATTAAATCGAAAAATAAATCCCAAAAAAAAAGCTCAAGAGATTCAAGAGAAAATATATTTAAAAAATTAAAAAACCCAAAATCAATACCAATAAAATATTAAGATCTAGAAGATTTAAGAGAAAATGAACCAGAAAAAAATAACTCAATCCAGATTAAGAGAAATGAAAAAGAAAATTCAAGAAATCAATACCAAAAAATCTCAACACTCGGATTAAGAGAAAAAACCCAAAAATCAATACCAAAAAATCTCAACATCCATAACATTAAGAGGAAAATGACCCAAAAAACCCAAAAATCAATACCCAAAAACCTCAAAAGATCCAGAAGATTAAGAGAAAATAAAATAAAATAAAAAACCCAAAAATCAATACCAACAAAATCTCAAGATACAGAAGAGTAAGAGAAAATGAACAAAGAAAATCCTAAAATCAATACCAAAAAGGTCAAGATCCAGAAGATTAAGAGAAAAATAAACCAAAAGCTCAATTGATGAATCCTTATCAATGCGCCAAAACCTGAAAATTAACCTGGAAAACAAATCTCAGAAACCAATACCCAAAAGCTCAAGAGATTTAAGAGAAAATATGAAAAAACAAACCCCAATAGCAATAAAATCTCATGATTAGAAGAGAAGAGAGAGACCGTGGTGTGAGAAGAAGAGGGGAAGGAGTGTGAGGCAGCTGGCGTGGATAGACAAAGAAAAAAAGAAAAGAAAAATAAGAGGGGTAGTAAGAAATGGAACGAAAAAGCAGACCTCTTCGTGAAGAAGAAGAGCACTCACAAAAGAATATCTGAAAAAATCTGAACTCTTTAAAACAGTAAGTAAAATACCTAAAAGACCTACCCAAAAATCACACACCTACCCACTAAATCACGCACCTACCTAAAAACAGTAAGTAATATATATTTACAAACAAGGAGTAAAATATTTGGGATTTACTAAGGGTTATATAATGAAGATATCTGTTATATGCATTTTAAAACATGATTTAAAATTATAGTTGCATTTTTAACATGATTATTTTTATAAGTTAATTAGGTTTTAATGTCATAAAACTTGTTTTTGATTCAAAACTAAAACGTAATGGTGGAAGGTTAACCTTTAGAATAGTATAAAGAATTTGATCATCCTAAATTTGATGCTAATTTTGGTACTAATGTGATAAATTTGGTGCTAATGCCTCAAATTTGGTGCTAATACCTAAAAAACGGTACAATTTTATCTTAAATCATATTTTATATATAGTTAACATACTTTAAGGATGTTTAAATTTATTTTGTTTCCATATGGAAGGTAAATATAAATTAGGTAAATCACAACGATAAATTTTACATTTTTTTTACTAAAATAATTGTTTGTTGATGTGAGTATATTTTTATTATACAAAATTTTTAGGTTGAATGCTTTAGTTGTTTTATATTAACCCATGTTGCGAATAAACGTTTATATTTATTGATTAATATGATGGAATGAAAATATAATGAATTTTTGTTTATTTTTTGTATGAGCGAAATGCTAAAAAACGTTTTTATTTGAGAAAAATGATTCCAAATAAAAACATTTCCAACATAAACATTTTAGGCTAAAACTAACAGGTCAACTTAAAACATTTGCTAGCTAGCAGAATAGATTGTCCACTGAAACAAACAGACCCTTAGTGGCCACCTGATTTACATTTTGGTGAGAAAAACTATGAGGGGGTTTGTTAAACAACTGGTTAACCAAGGTATGCATTCGTTGTAATTGTGGCAGGTGAAGTACCAGCTGAGATTGGGAATCTCGCAAATTTGGAGGCATTGGATATCAGCAATAACAGCTTAACGGGTTTCATCCCATACTCGATCTTCAATCACTCAACCATTAGAGTCATTTCTCTACGTTTGAACTTTCTCTCAGGCCATCTTCCATCAGGCATAGGCAATTGGGTTCCAAATCTTGAGGAGCTTTACCTAAGGAACAATGAAATAAACGGAACTATCCCTAGCTCTATCTCAAATGCTTCTAATCTCTATATGTTGGTGCTGGGGAGAAACTATTTCTATGGCTCTATTCCTCATACCCTTGGCAATTTAAGGCAATTGGAGCGTCTTTACTTAAGCAGCAATTTGTTGACCAGAGAATCTGCAACTATAGAATTGAGTTTTCTTTCATCTTTGACAAATTGCAGAAAGTTGTCGAGGCTGGGGCTTGAAGATAATCCGCTACTGAATGGTACCCTTCCAATTTCCATAGGAAATTTCTCTGGATCCCTCGAGTATTTTTCAGCATTTGGCTGCAATATCAAGGGGACCATCCCAAAACAGATTGGTAATTTAAGCAAGTTGATACATCTGGATCTACAAAACAATGAATTGGATGGACCTATTCCAAGTACAGTAAGAGGAATGAGAAACCTCCAAGGTTTGCGTCTTCAGGGTAATAGACTGCAAGGATCCATTCCTAATGCTATCTGTGATCTAAGTAACTTGTATGAATTGTTTTTAAGTGGCAATAAGCTCTATGGATCATTACCAACATGCTGGAAAAGTCTGTCTTCACTTCGAAAACTGTTCTTAGATGCCAATCATTTGACTTCCAATTTACCATCATCCTTGTGGAGTCTTGGAGATATTTTGCAAATAAACTTGTCTTTGAATTCTCTAAGTGGCCCTCTACCTTCAGATATTGGAAATTTGAAGGCTGTAATACTTCTAGACTTGTCATGGAATCAATTATCAGGACAAATCCCTGATGCCATTGGAGGCCTGCAAAAGTTGGAAGAACTCTCCTTAGCACATAACATATTTCAAGGTTCTATTCCTCAATCATTTGGACAGTCAATAAGCATGCAAGTGTTGGATCTATCTCATAACAACTTGTCAGGGGTGATTCCCAAGTCCCTAGAAAAATTGAAGTACCTCAAAAAATTGGATGTGTCTTTCAACAGATTAGATGGTGAAATTCCATCTGGAATGGATATTGCTATCTTCTCAGCTCAATCATTCATGGGGAATGAAGGATTATGTGGTCCACCCCGATTCAAAGTTCCACCCTGCCAGTCAAAGGCACACACTTCAGTTAGGCTTGCATATATTCTACCTGCTGTGATAGCAGCAATACTTGTGCTAATTCTCATACTTTTTCTGAAAATAACCTTAAAAAGGAATGCAAAATCAGCAAGTCAAGAAGCTCCAACTCTAGCAACATGGAGAAGAATTTCATACCTAGAGCTTGAAAGGGCAACAGATAGATTTAGTGAAAGTAACTTGGTTGGGCAAGGGAGCTTTGGGTCTGTGTACAGAGGAACACTTTCAGATGGGATGAGTGTTGCAGTAAAGGTTTTTAATCTAGAGATTCAAGGATCATTCAAGAGTTTTGATGTAGAATGTGAAGTACTACGCAGAATCCGTCACCGGAATCTTGTCAAAATCATCAGTTGCTGTAGCAACAACGATTTTAAAGCTTTGGTGTTAGAGTATATGCCCAACGGGAGTCTCCACAAGTGGCTGTATTCTCATACTTACTATTTGGATATCCTACAGAGAATGAACATAATGATAGATGTTGCATCATCATTGGAGTATCTCCATCATGGTTCTCATGTACCTGTTGTTCATTGTGATTTGAAGCCCAGCAACATTCTCCTAGATGATGATATGATTGCACATGTCGGTGACTTTGGGATTTCCAAACTCTTGGGTGATGGAAATTCTATGACCCAAACCATGACACTTGCCACTATTGGTTATATGGCACCAGGTAATGTTTTTCACAACTAACAATACGGAAAACTTCACTTAATCTCATTGAATTTTTATTAATTTTGCAATGTTTTCTCTAAAGTTCAAAAACTTTCAATTTAGTGTATCAATTTTAATTTTTTTTTTTGCAATTTTACCCCTCTCGTTAGGGTTTGAGGTTAAACCAGGTAGTCAAATGATTAAATGACCATTATACTCCTATTAAATTTATAAAATCACAAAACCACCCTTAAATTACAATTAAATTTAAATAAGGGTATTTTAGGAATTTCAATAGCCTCCATTGAGATTTAACAAAAATTCCAAAATGGATGAGTGAGATTTAAAATTATTTTAAAGTTCAATATACTAAATTGAAAGTTTTTAACTTCGAATGTTGCAAAAGTGATGAAGTTCAGGAAAATTAAATTAAGTTTTTCTAAACATTTAATTCGGAGTTTCATAGAATCACTCATAATGCCTACCCACTCTATGTGAGATTAGGGTGCTACAATGCCATACTTAAATCTCTAATGTTCTTATTAGAACCACGTCAGATAAAAGAAGATTGCTTTGATACCATTTATGAAATTACCAAATATTCCAAAAGTTTAAATTAATTAATCGAAAATTATGAATTTAATTATTTAATTAATATTTAACATTTATCTTTTTAGCACTGAATTTTAATCAAACTTGCAGAGTATGGATCACAAGGGATCATCTCCACAAGTGGCGATGTGTACAGTTACGGTATTTTGCTGATGGAAACTTTCACAAGAAAGAAGCCCACAGATGACATATTTAGCGGGGAAATGAGCCTAAAACGTTGGGTAAAAGAGTCGTTGTCACATGCAGTAATTAAAGTTGTAGATGGTAACTTGCTACAAAAAGACGACCGGCGTTTTGATGCTAAGCTGGATTGCATATTTTCCATTATGCAATTGGCCATGGATTGCTCAGCAGAGGCACCAGAAGAAAGGATGGAAATGAGAGATGTCATAAAAACACTCAAAAACATCAAAAAGGAGTTTGTTGATGGGGATCGACAACATGAAAATTTGTCTTTGGTTTTGTTTTAGGTCCTCTAGCAGACCATTAAGGATGTTTGAATACGTACTTTAGTACTTGTGAAGTAATGGTGAGAAAGTTATGAAAAATTATTATTGACTCAAAAGTTTAACAAACAAATTGTGAAAAAAAAAATTTATATGGGCATCAAGTCGAATAAATTATGAGGATTGTTGATCGAGGTTTTGTGGGCTTAAAAAAAAAAAAAGATGAAGAAGAAGAAGAAACTTTATCTCAAAATCTTGATTCAGATTGACTCAGCCTTTAGGATATAGGTCCCTTGGGACAGCATCAACCCTTCTAAGAAGATGTAATATTTCAGGTAGACCATATTGTTGAACTATTACTGTTACTCATGATTATAGCATATATTATATTATATATATCACCTGCATGATAATTGTCATCTTATAATGTTGCATGTGTTTTATAAATAAAAGAATCCACAAATTAATGACAGGTACGTCATATGAATTTCTACTCATTAAGTTGTCGGACTTACCCTTGTATTATTTTTCTTTTTTCTCAATATATACGATTATGCTGTATAGATAGTGGATACCGTGAAACATTCAGTTCTTGTGGAGGATTCGATCCAAGAAATGCTTGATGACTTATTGCAAACTTAAGCGGGTACTCATGGTAACTAGTATTTTTGAGTTATGTTGTAGACATTAGGGCTTGCTGTATGCTTGCTTACATATTAAGGTTTAGCATAGATCCCTTGTACTAATGTATATAGTATAATTTTCACTGCTTTGATGATCTTTAGTTAGACGATCTGGTTATACTGACTAATATTTATAGTATTTTATTACTACCGCTGCTTAATATCCTCTATTTTTGAGGAGTAGAGGTCTCGAAAGTCTTGTTCGGAGTGGAACAAGGTCGAGATTTAATCATTGAATTAATTACCGCTAATTAATTCTTTCTGAGTTACACCTTCTTCTTCTTACGTATAACAAGCATCCTTATTGCCATTTTGCTTCTTTCTTTCTTATAGAAGTAATGTGTGAATAGTAACACGTTAGAAATTTCTTCTTTAAGTTTTTTAATTATTTTATATTATTGACAATTATTAACGTGATATTGTTCACACGTTAGCAATTTCTAATGTGTGAATAGTAACACATTAGAAATTGCTTTTTTTAATTTTTTTAATTATTTTCTATTATTGACAATTGCTAATGTGTTACTGTTCACACGTTAGCAATTTCTAACGTGTCAATAGTAACACGTTAGAAATTGCTTTTTTAAGTTTTTTAATTATTTTCTATTATTGACAATTACTAACGTGTTACTATTCACACGTTAGAAATTTCTAACGTGTGAATAGTAACACGTTAGAAATTGCCTTTTCAATTTTTTTTTTTAATTATTGACAATAGCTATATATGGTAACCCTAGATAAGGTTACCAGTTCCATGTAGGGGAACTTCCGACGGTGCGGTGAATCAAACCAGAGTTTACTCTGTAGGGGTGGGTCTGAATGGCCTGCCTTGGAGGAGTTCCCCGACATAAAAAAAAAAATAAAATAAAATTTACATTTGGTATTAATAATATAATTTTTTTCATATTATTTATATTTTTTTATTAAGAAAAAAATAAAAAGAAAAAAGAAAAAAGAAAGTGCAGTTTTCTATGCCACGTTGGACAATTCCATGTGCCACGTTAGTAAACTGCATTTCCTTTTTTTTTTTAATAAAAAATTAGAAAAATAAATGGGCAAAATTCACTTTACCCCCTGATGTTTCAGGGGTTTTCCAATTTAAATCCCAAAGTTTAAAAAGTGACAGTTTACCCTCCTAAAGTTTCAAAAACTTACAAAAAAGACCTTCTGTTAACCCTTCCCGTCAACTTGGACAGAATATCTCACATGTGCGCCTCACGTGCGGTTTTAACCTAAATTTTTCCAATTTTACCCCTCTCTCTCACGCACGCTGGTCCTCCCCCCACATTGGTCCACACACTTTTTTAACACCAACAAATCCACACGGTGAAGCACGACAACGACCCACTGTTGTCGAACTCTCGTGGTCCCAGCCCTGCGACAACAACGGCGACGAGCCTGTAGAGATTTCTTCACCATTTCCCTGCGCCATTCCCTTCGCCATTTCTCATCTTCGATGCACAGGCGAGAGATTGTGGCTTTTTTGGTCAAGCACGACAACGACCCACTGTTGTCTCGTGGTCCCAACCCTGCGACAGCAACGACAGCGAACTTGTGGAGATTTCTTTGTCGTTTCCCTTCGCCATTTCTCTTCTTCGACTCACGGGCGATGGATTGCGGCTTTTTTATGAGGTCTCGCCATTTCCCATCTAATATTTTTGGGTTTTCTGTAAAATTAGTTGTTTTGTGTAAAATTGGGGTTTTTGTAGGAATATTGTGTATGGTTCTTGTATGACTAGGGGACCAGAAAGTTATCCTCTCAAATTCTCTTTCTCGGACCAGAAAAGTTTTTTTTTTTTTTAGCTTTAATTGTTGTTAATTAACTTAAATATTTGATGGGTTTGAATTCATTAATTTATTTGGCATTCTTTCATTTGCTTAGCCTCCAATAAACTCATTAGGGTGAACATTTGTAGCTTGGTTGGCTGTTGCTATTTTATGTGGTTTGAGGTAGTAGTTAATTGTGATTCTGTAATTATTTTGCCAAAAAAATATTAGCGTGTGTTTCAGATTACCACTTTAGTTCGATTATACGATGGTAGTATGGCTGCTTTGAAGTGTGAGTAGAGTAATGATATGTGTTACTATATCATGTAGAATGGATACCTCAAACCAAGGTGCGAGCTTTATTGGTTCAGCTTATAGCAGTACTTCATCTACCACGCAGCGTATTTGCTTCTGCGAACGGTCCACTGTTGTGAAAACATCCCACACTGAGAGAAACTTTGGACGGAGGTTTGTCAGTTGCAAAAATTGGAAGGCAATTATCACCATATGTTTGTTGCTTTTTTGATTGGTTTATTTAATTAATTTAGGTTGGTAATTGTGTGTTGCAATGTGTTTTGTTTAGGGTTTATTTGAATTTAGGTTGGTAATTGTATGTACCCATGTGTTTTGCAGATTAACCAAGATTGCGGTTACTTTGAATGGCTTGATCCGAAAATGTGCTCCTTTGGTCAGAAGGTGGTACATCGTTTGTACCAAAGGCATGAATATTTGGAGGCTCAAGCTAAACGATGTGAAACATTGGTTGAAGTTGAAGTTGGGAAGGTGGGAGCAGAAATGGAGAGTCAAGCTCAGCATATGAAGGAACAACTTTTGGATGAGATATCCCAATATCGTAAATAAATCAAGATCAGGGACATAAAGATGCATGCAATGAAGAAGAATTACCAAACAATAATTGTGTGTTCATAGATTGTATTGATGTTTGCACTATGTATGCTTTTCTTTGGATACACTCCCAATGGTCATAACTTTTGCAAATTAGGCCGTATGATGCTATCCTGAGGTTGGCCGTCACGGTGAATTGGGTGGATGACATTGAAGTTTTTTTGTAGTGGTTTTGCAATATGTTAGAACTATGTGGTCCTCGTGGAGTTATTTTGTTTAAACGCTTTAGCCCTAAAAGGTGGTGTTTAGTTTAGAGACATGATTCCCGTGTGGGATTTATTTTCTTTAGTTAAACTTTGTTATTCCCATGTCGGATTATATGAACCAATGTGTTGTAAGACTTGGAAATGTAAACCAATCAGTCTTACAATATTTGTATCTTAATACCATAAGAGTATTAGCGTTCCATGATCTGTACCTAGAATGTAATTATTTCACAATGTAATTATTCAATCAATCTTGCAATATTTGTTGGTATTTGAACACAAACACATTAATATTATGTATATTTTACCTTGTTTAGTGTAAAACAAAGTATGTGGGAAGACCTGTATAAACATACCAAAATTACCAAAGCTGAAATTTCATTACAATATCCTCACATGAATACACGATACCAATTTGGAATTTCATTACAAGATCCTCTCATGAAAACACCATATACCAATTTCAACACTCACAAAATGCATGAATAATACATACCACACAACATATAAACACTAAGGGTCAATGCATGAATATTTACATACCATGATAAATATAAAAAGACAACCATAATGCCATTAATATTGGCATAGCCGCTATCAAACAAAAACCAGAAATTTAAATGTCATTGTATATACCACCTAACACACCAAATCAAACATTGTCATAATTTACAATCATTGGAACATCTTGCTTATGGCTTCAATCTGGATTTTTTCTTTTCCTCTTAGCCTCCATAATTTCAATTCATTTTTCGATTATTGTAACAATTTGTTTGCCTTTTGGTTGGTTTGACGATGAAGACGCATTAGCACCACCTCGCACCTCCTGAACCACCCTTGCTGTCCCACCTTGTCGTCCCACCACTGCCCCACCTTTGTCCCACCCTTGATGTCCCACTCATGGCTGCACCACCCTAGTCAATGGCCCTTTCTTGTGATCCTAAACTACCACCACCCCTAGTCAATGGCCCTCCTCTTGCTGCTCCCAAACTACCACCACCCTAGTCAAGGCCTTCTTCTTGTCAACCAACTACCACCAACCCTAGTCAAAGGCCCTTCTTTCACATCCATCTTCAAGAAGGTCACAAGTATCGGTGTGTTTTTTTGGGAACACTATGGCAAATGCCATATCCGATCCCAACGGCGCGTCCTTGTTGCAGCCCTCCTATGACAAGTAGGAAGTTCTAGATCATTTGTTAAGGCTTTGGTGACACACCTCATGTTGAAGGTAGTACAATGCCCGCTCAAGTCCTTGTTGAACAGCAAACCGAGGGGGGTGACACCTTTCTTCATACTTTGTGGAAGGTGCAAAACCGGTGGAGGTGATACCCTTCTTCATCAGGTGCAAGGATGGTGCAAAACCGGGTGGAGGTGATAAACTTGCTTCATTTTCAGCAGTGGTGGAAGGTGCAAAACCGAGGGGGGGGTGTGCTCTCGCTCATCAACAAGCTGTGGGATGTGGAATTCCTTGCTCTTTGAATGTGTGCCACCAACACTTGTGGGTCTCTCTTCTTCATATATGTAAAGAAAAAAAAGTTTTTTTGGTCAAAAAAGTAAAACAAAACAAAAGAGAAATGAGATATAAAAGCTAAATATGAGGGTAAAAAACAAACCAAAGAATGGATTATGTAAAACTGTTACCTTAAAAAAAGTAGAAGCTCGTGGACCCATAGTCCACCACCACTTTTATGACCCTCGCATAACAATTTAGGATTAAGTTTTTGTTGTTTAGTTTTGGGGGGGTTTTTTTTTTACCATGTTATTAGACATAGTTACCTACGTACCACAATTGTACTACAATAAAACCAAATCACTCAAGTACCTTCTCCGCAACTATTTGTTTGCCTTTGCCCTTGTCCACTACGGGAGTATTGAAATCAGCCCTTCCTGACTGCACTACGAGAATATTGGAACCAGCCCTTCCTGACTGCACAGAGGTAGTAGAAAAATATGTTCAGTATCACAAAACAAACCTTGCATATACAAGTTGTAGAGCAAGTCATTGAACTACCTGTTGCATAATTTTTTGTTTGCCACTGCCCTTGCTCACTTTAGGTGTCCTCGAACGAACCTTTCTTGACTGCACACACAACAACAAAAAACATGTTCAATATCATGCATTACATCATATTAGTATGTCCATTAGTAAACATAATAGACATGAATAAGAAACTTACATTTCTTGAAACCGATTTCCTGCTATTAGATGTTTCACTCCTAGTCGTTGGACACGACCTTTTATTGTGTCCAAGAACATGACACTTCCCACACTGCATTCTTACCCCAAACTTCCTCATCCAATGTGGATTTTTCGGGTCTCTACTCTCATCGGGAGCCCTTCTCCTTTGCCTCTTTAGCCTACCCGGTGCAATTCTCCCTCTTGGAGGCTCCAACTTATCATGACTTGTTTTGACCCATTGTTCCTCACTAGGCATTGGATAGATAACCGGGGCGTATGCCTTCTTGTAGACCTCTATCGTAAAACATTCGTCTACATAATCCTCATGATCCCCTCAATCATATAGTATAACAGCCACTGCACGGGGACATGGGATTCCGGTAATTTCTCACTTCCTACACCCATACCTTCTTCTCCGAAGGTCTACCACAAACTGTTTATTATTTGGAGTATTAACTTCAAACATTGCTTCACCTGCATACTGTGCAACACAATTAATTGCTTCCAGCCCAATTTCTTCTAATTTTGCAGCGATCCTAAGGCATAACTTCCCATTCAACTTCTCTATCCCTTCCCTTTTAGCTTGGTATCTTCTCATCAGCTTCTTCCTAATCATCTCCAACATAGTCAAGATAGGCTTTTCACGAGCCTTCAAAATATATGAGTTGAAACACTCACATATGTTGTTCACTAACAGGTCGCACTTTGGGTAGTCACTAAACCATGCACGACACCATGTGCTAGGATCAACTTCATTCAAAAAGTCATATGCGCCTTCATTCATTTTCTTCAAGACGGCCATATGGTCATTGAATTCATACTCTGTGTATGAAGACGCTGCAGCCCACAATTGTTCCTTCAATGCCAACCCTCGATGGCCGCCAATGTCTCCGTTCGTGATATAGATGCTAACACATATCCGTGATCAACATGTGGCATAACAAGCTCAAATGTTGGCATAAGACCTGCAAAAAAAAATAATAATAATTTTATATGAAAATAATATTCAATCAAATTGCAAGAAGGCTTTTTGTTTAAAAGTGTGAAAAGAAATGTTACCTTTTGTCCGTCTGAAATGAATGTAGGCTTAGCATGCCTACTATGAGTACCAAGATCAACCACCAAGGTTTCAAGGAACCACCCAACTGTCTTTCACCTCGGCCTCAACAATAGCAAATGTAATCAGTACATATTGTTATTCCCATTTCTTCCAATCTCAGTTGGCCTTTGAATGGTCCCTTTAGAAAGCACCCATCCACCCCAATGATGGGCCTACAACCCTCTAAGAAGCCTCTTTTCATGGCTGCCAAAGAAACATAGAGTCTTCCGAATTTGGGAGGCAAATCTGGGTTTGGTCTATCAACTTTCATCACAACACAGCTCCCACTATTAGTTTGCCTCAAGGTCTCACAATAGTCCCACAACCTCCCATATTGGTCCTCAACCTTCCCATACAATTTTTGTTTCGCCTTTCTCCTAGCTCTATACATCATACTAGGGTTGACATCAACACGCCATTTCTCCTTCACTTCATGTTGGATTACATCCAAAGGCATATTAGGCTGAATCCTAAACTTCTCAAAAAGATTGTGTGCTATCCAGGTGGAGTTCACTATGCTGTTTCGGTATTTTTGACCACAAATGTGTCTAGATTGCATAGATCTGACCTGAAATGATTCTTCACTAGCCATCTTTTTAATATACACCCTATACTTACATCTACTATCACTGCACACAGCTACACACCTTACAGTTTCATTCTTTTTGAATAAGATGTCCTTCCTCTTCTTCAAATTGTACACCTTCACAGCTTCCCTAAATATTTTGATATCTGGAAATTTCATCTCAAGCTTAATGGTTGGATCTTGTAGATCCACAACATGAAAGTCTAATGTGCTTGCAGATTGTGTTTCACAATCTTCATCGCTGCTCACTGGTGACTCAAGTATATCATTCCTACCCATTTCGGAGTTGTCATCATCATCGTCATTGTCATTATCTTCATAAATGGTCCCTTTAAATTTACAGCCACTACTGCCACCTTCATTTTGGTTAACAACATCCACACCTTCTTCATTATCATCGTGTCTGATACCATCACCCTCTTCAACACCTCTCTCATCCCTATGTTGTCCTTCTTCCCCTCTCTCATCCCTATGGTGTCCCTCTTCCCTTCTCTCATCCCCTGTTTTTTTGATGGTCTAGCACCACCATATCACTGCATCAAATATATCTTCATTATCACTAAGCTTATCCTTCCACCAAGGGTTATTACGGTCAGCTATCGCTACATTCTCCTCTTCATCATCTTCCTCACAATCCTCTACATCAGCTATATCCTCCCCAAAAGAAACAACAAATAGGTGAACTATGTGATTTATGGAGGCAACCATAGATAGTACATTATGGTCGACGTAATCAAATGCAAACCCTCTACTAGACTTTTACTGTGTTCTTGAAAATATATTAAGTCTCCTGAGTTGTACCCATAAGGTCGACACATGGCTTCTAGTTCAAAGTATGATAATTCATCGGGGTCAACACTCTCTTTATGGACTGCCACTTCACCCCCACATACTCACACCAATAGTCCTGTTGAATCTACCACCATAGTGGATCTCAAACAATAATCTTGAATTGGACATCCTACAATATGATATAAAAATTTTAAATGGACATCCTATCAAACACCCTAAATGAAAAAATAAATTACAATTTAAATGTAAATCCTAAATTTAGAGTACCTCATTCAAAGCTTAAATAAAGAAACCCTAAATAGTTCTTCCCTAATACCAAGTCATTATAAATGTAAACCCTAAATAAATAAACCCTACAACTAAACTTTGGTTTTGAGTAGCCATCTTCAATCCTAAAGTGTGTGGAGAGAGAAATTTGTATCATGTTGGTATCCCCATCACGCCATATAATGCATTGATCAAGTACCATTTGTTGAATTTATTAAGTTTGAGATGATTTATTTTATGAATTGGTTAATTTAGAAATGAAATATATTTGTACAATCAATTCAAAAGATTAGTTAATTTGAAGATAGAATTTAGTTTCAAATGAGTCTAATTCATAAAAATACCTAAAATTTAAAATATATTTTAAAAAATTTTGTAACAATAATTAGGAGAAATTACAAACCCTAAATGAAATGAATATTCCAATAGGCAAGAATTACAATTTTATAAGCAATTAAACCAAAACCCTAAACCCTAAATGAAATTAAACCTAAATAGGCAAGAATTACAAACCCTAATATTCCCCAAAACCCCAATTTTCAAAAACCCTAAATTAGATGCTCAAAAATTAAACCTAAACCCTAAAATTGCTAACCAATAGGCAAGAATTACAAACCCTAATATTCCCCCAAAACCCCCAATTTTTTCAAAAAACCCTAAAATAGATGCTCACAAATTTAAAAGGAAGTTGGAGCACACCTCGTACAGAAGCGAACTTTAGTAAGAAAGTAGTTTGCTGTCCCTTTCTCCATGCAATACGACCACAAAGAAGGGGACCACGAAAAAATTCACCGAAACATTGTCGGCTTGCTCACTGACTGTCGGTCGGCGTGTGGGTGGGGTACGAAAGGAACAAAACCACGAACTTGCCTCACTATGGGTACTCGCGATTGGCTGATTCAATACAATAGGGGACCACGGGACCACGATCTGCAACTTGTTCTTCTCGTGGGTATTGGAGAGGAGAGAGAGTGTTGTCATGTTGTTTGTTGTTTGTCCGAATTTAAGACTTGAGAAAAAAGCATGGGTGAGGATAAGGGACATTGAGAGAGAGGGCAAAATTGAAAAATTTGGTTAAAACGCACGTGAGGCACATGTGTGAGATATTCACCAAATTGACGGGAAAGGTTAATGTAAGGTCCTTTTTGTAAGTTTTTGAAACTTTGGGGGGGTAAACTGCCACTTTTTAAACTTTGGAGTTTAAATTGAAAAACCCCTGAAACATCAAGGGGTAAAGTGAATTTTGCCCAAAATAAATACTAGCTACACTCTCGTAAAAAGGCAGCGACTTAATCAATTCCATGTGGGAGAACTTCCAAGGATCTGGTGCACGAGACCGGAGTTTACTCTGCAGGGGTGGGTTGGAATGGCCCTACCTTGAAGAGGTACTCCGACATAAAAAAAAAAAATAGAAAATAAAATTCAATGTTACCAATTCAGTGTATCGGAACTTCCGAGGTTGCAGTGAACGGGACTAGGGTTTACTCTGCAAGGATGGGTTCGAATGGCCTGCCTTGGAGGGGTTCCCTGACATAAATAAAATAATAAAATAATAAAAAACAACCGCTATATATGGTAACCCTAGATAGGGTTACCATATATAGCTAGGGTTACCAATTCAGTGTACAGGAATTTCCGAGGCTACGGTGAATAGGACCGGAGTTTACTCTGCATGGATGGGTCTGAATGGCCTGCCTTAGAGGGGTTCCCCGACATGAAAAATAAATAAAATAAAATTTACATTTGGTATTAATAATATAATTTTTTTTCAAATTATTTATATTTTTGGGGAAACTTCACTAATCCCCCTTGAAGTTTGGTCATTTCAATACTCTTAACGTTCAAAATTCTCATTACCCCCTAAACTTTCAATTACATTTTGGACTCCATCTGCATAAATTAGGTACAAAATTTTTTAAAAAGACCAAAATACCCCTAATTTTTTTAAAAAATATATATATATATCTGGAAGTTGGAATTTTATACAAAAGTCACCGTTTAAAATTCAATATTTAAAATTTCAACTTCCAAAATATTTTTTTATTTTTTTAAAAAATGAAAATTATGGGTATTTTGGTCTTTTCTAAAATTTTGTGCCCTAATTTGTACGGATGGGTCCAAATTGAGAGTAATTGAAGGCTCGGGGAGGGGTGATAAGTGAGAATTTTTGAATGTTAGGGAGGTATTTGCAAAAATGGCCAAACTTCAGGGGGATTAGTAAAGTTTCCCCTATATTTTTTTATTAAGAAAAATAAATAAATAAATAAATAAATGAAATTTTCTAACGTGGCATATATGCCAAGTTGGAAAATTCCTATTTTTTTTTTCTTAATAAAAAAATTTGAAAAATAAATACTAACTACACTCTCGTGAAAAGCCAGCGACTTAATCAATTCCATGTGGGGGAACTTCCAAGGGTCTGGTGCACGGGATTGGAGTTTACTCTGCAGGGGTGGGTCGGAATGGCCCTGCCTTGGAGAGGTACGCCGACATAAAAAAAATAGAAAATAAAATTATAATAATAGCTATATGGTAGCCCTAGATAGGTTACTACATTCAATTCAAAGGTACGAGAAGAGTTTAACTTCATACGGATGGTGCAAAACTCAACTTTTACAAGACCCAATTTCTATTTGACACCTCAATTTAAGTTTAAAAATTGCACCAAAATAATATGAGGCCAAAAGCACTAGATTTCTTTCAATTTTTTTTTTTCCTTTCTTTTCTCTCCCTGCCGACACCATCATCATTCATCACTTCTTTCATTTTCTTTTTTCTTTTTCTTCCTTCTCTCCACGCCACCACTTCTTCTTCTTCCTTCTCTTTTTCTTTTCTTCTACGCACGGGATGGTAGTTCCTTCTATTTTTTCTTCTCTTCTTCTTCCTTCTCTCACCGTGAGTGCGATTTTCCGGTGCCGGACCCATTTTTTCCGGCCGTTAGGGTGCTAAAGGGTTAACTTTTCCTCTATAGGTTTTAGATTTGAATAAAAAACGAGTTTTGAGGCATTAGAAACGAGATTTAAGGCATTAGAAACGATTTTTGAGGCATTAGAAACGAATTTTAGGCATTAGAATCTAGTTTTGATGGTTCGGGACCGCAAGAGGCGTGGTCGCTTGACCCATCGTGGGGTTTAGACCCACTGCCGGCGTGGTCCTACCGGCACGTCCCTGGTTGTTTGTTTGGTGGCCGTGGGTCTTGGGTCTCACGGCAGGGTCTTGGGTCCGGCCATGTGGTCTGTGTAATGGGTCTCCGTCTGTGGGCCATGGGTATTGGGTCTCCGTGGGTCTGTGGGCGGGGTCTCCTCATGGGTCCTTTTGGTTGTTTGTTTGGTTTGTGGCCGTGGGTCTGGGTCCGCTGGTGTGGGTCATGGGTCCGCCGATGTGGGTCTATGGTGTGTATTGGGTCTCGGTGTGGGTCTGTGGAGTGGGTCTCCGGCGTGGTCATGGCGTGGTCTCTGACGTGGGTCTTTCTTCGTTAATATGTTCGCTTTCTTGGTTGTTAATATGTTTGGGTTTATTCGGTGATTTGAGCTTATTTTGTCAAATAAGCTTGGTGATGTGTCATCATAGGGTTGGATGCTGTAAAATACCCCTTTTGCAGATGGACTGCATGGTAGGGGCTCTCGTACGAGAACTTCCAAAGATGCGATGAACGGGACCAGAGTTTATTCTGCAGGGGTGAGTCCTAATGGCCTGCCTTGGAGGGGTTCCCGGTTGACCTTGCGTTGGAGAGGTTCCCTTGCATAAAAAATAATAAAAAATTTTTTAAAAAAAAACTATATATGGTAACTCTATCTAGGGTTACCAGTTCTGTGTATGGGAACTTCAAAGGGCACGGTGCACAAGATTGGGGTTTACTCTGTAGGGGTGAGTCCGAACGGCCCTAGCTTTGAGAGGTTCCCCAACTTAAAAAAACAAAAAAAAATGGAAAAAATTTACATTTGGTAATTTCAAAGGATAATTTTTTCATATTATTTTTATTTTTTAAAGGAAAAAAAAAAGAAAAGGAAATGCGATTTGCATACGTGGTGTATGTGCCACATTAGAATTTTCAAACGTGGCAGATATGACACGTTACTAAAATAATTTTGATTTAATTTAATTATTTTTAAATATTGTCATTTACTAACGTGTCACTATTCACAGTTAGAAATTACTAACGTGTGAATAGTGACATGTTAGTAATTGTTATTTTAATTTTTTAATTATTTTTAAATATTGTCATTTACTAACGTGTCACTATTCACACGTTAGTAATTTCTAACGTGTGAATAGTAACATATTAGTAATTGCTATTTTAATTTTTTAATTACTTTTAAATATTGTCATTTACTAACGTGTGGATGTATAACACATTAGTAAATGCTAACATAGCAAAAAATGATGAACAGTAGATACGTTAGAAAATACTCAGTTTTTTGTAATGATTAGTTATGTTGATTCAGATTACACTAGTGATTTGGATAAAAGAAGATCTCTGATAGGTTTTGTTTTCACTCTCTCGGGGTGTGCCATAGTTGGAAAGCGACTTTACAGTCGACGGTTGCTTTGTCCACTACGGAGGCGTGAGTATAGCGCAGCAAAGACAAGCAAAAGTGAAAGAAGCAATTTGGCTCAGAGGTTTGGTTAGTGATCTGGGTTTGCAACAGGATGAGACTATTGTATTTTGTGATAGCCAGTACGCAATTCATTTGACCAAAAATCAAATGTATCATGAGAGGACCAAACATATTGATGTCAGATATCATTTTCTTCTGGAGTTCGTGACACAAGGTGATATCACAGTAAAGAAAATTGCTACGGTAGAAAATCCAGCAGATATGTTAACTAAGCCACTTCCGATCCTCAAGTTCAAGCATTGCTTGGGCTTGATTGGTGTTTATAGTTTGTAATTACCCTTAGGGGTGTTGGAAGAGACGTCAAGAGGAAATTTGAATAGAAGACTTGGTGAAATACAAGTCAAGGTGGAGATTTGTCAGAACATGGGAGACTTGTTTTCACAAGCCTTACCTTGGACCCAGCCCTTTAATGTTTTCATTTACTCTCACTTTCCCATTTGTCTCTCATTCATTAGCTTCTTCTAGAAGCTTTAACAAAAAGCCTTACTTATTGAAGCCATTCGGTCTTAAAGGCAATGGGCAGCAACTTGTGAGAAAAATAGAAGAGAAGAAAGCGCATAAGCTCCGTTTGAGAAAGAGAGAGACTGGAGTTTGCAGAGATACACCATTTTTTTTTAGTTTAATCTCACGTTTGGAGAGCTGAAAAGCTTAGAGAATTTTAGAGAATATTTTCTCTTTTGTATTTAATTCTCTTTTGTGTAGTTGTGAGATTTGGGTGTATTGAGGCTTTTGAATTTGAATAGTTTTATTTGTACTACTCTTTGTACTCCACCATTTTGTTAATGAATTTTTCCTAGATCGTTTCCGTCAGTAAATGTAGGCTTGTTTGATCGAACCACTTAAATTTTGGTGTCTTGTGTAGCTGTGTTATTTTTCCATTCTGCACTTTTCTATTTCTTTGATTGTCTTGGAATTTGCATTTGTCACAACACAATATTCAATTAATTCATCTAAGATACATGTATGAAAAATCTCATGTAACTCCTAATAAAAATAATTATTGCATATATTTAACATATATATTAGCCAAATTGACTTCTAGACTAAATACAAGCAAGCCCATCAACTCCATAAATCTATATAATAAATCAGAAATGCATAAGATACCAAAAGTTCCTACAGGGATTCATCATTTATTATTTTTTTTTATACGAAGTATCCGGTTTCACCTATGGCCCAAACGATGCCTTGGGCTTATCCCACCGAAATGAGGGCTTACCAAGTACAGAGGTCCAGATAAGCTCCACCAACTAATCCTCGGATCCGTACACCACACCCACGGAAATTTCTCTACACGGATCGGTTAAGTCACTGGCTTCACCAGAAGGGTCTGGCCCCAAGAGGAAGGTAGCACCCAGCATTCAAACTTGAGACCAAGAGGGAACACACCACTTGATACCAAGCTCTTCACCAACTGAGCCAACCCCTTAGGGTACAGGGATTCATCTTCTCCGGCTGTTGGAGGATTCATCTTCTACGGCTGTTGAATCACCTCCGGAGCAGGGCTTACCAGAAAAAGGGAGCAACACTGAATCTTTTATATATGATCCGAAGTCAACTTTTCGGAGGGGTTCCAAGGCACTGGCAATCCCAGATGCAGTCTGAACAAGGGTAAGGTAGAGAGCAAATATTGCACCCATCGTTGAGAGTCCCACCAGCCAGCTGCTGAAATAGTGGCGCACCAATCCTGCTCGAATCCTGGCATAACTGGAAGCAAAGTAAGAATTGGCGTCATCAACCACCATGTACAAGTACGACTCGTCTGCAACCCGATCAATTTCCCTGCAAATGGTGCTCACAAGTTTAGCAACCTCCTTGTTACTTCCCAAAGAATGTTGAAGCACTTCGTTGTAATGGAGAAGCCACACGTCCTTGGCTGAGTTGATGAGTCCATCAAAGAAGAACATGTAGGTTGTAACGTCTGGTGTAATCGCGATGGCATTTTCGAATGCCATCATGGAAACAGAGTACTTGTAATCGTCGATATACAGAGGAGGGATCTTCAGCACCCCTTTCTCGTACGTTACATCGAGCAGCTGGGAATGTTTTGCTCTCTGTATTTTGACACCCGATTCTTTCAGCTCTGTTGTTGAACGGATCATGTTGGTCTGTTTCCGTCTCGCCGGCGTCACTGGGAGAATGGTCGAACGGAAAAGATCGAGAAAGTGCCTTGCTCCAATTCCTTGATCAGTTGGTACGATCTTCGGGGGTGTTGTGTCAAAATCTCTTTGGAGCAGGGGATTAAAGAAGTGAAGGGCAAGCTTTTGCAAACATGGCGGCTGCGGCGGTGTACTTTTACTTGTGATTTGAAACAATTCCGACAGAACAAAGAATGGGAGTTGGTTTTCAAGCATTATCAGATCACGACGAAAAGTGGGCAACATCCACCTTTGGATGAAAGGTATTTGGTGTTCGGATTCATGCCGCCACACCTCTCTAAGGAGCTCAACAACAAAGCAGCCATCGATGAGCATCATCTCCACAAATTGGTCTTTTTCAAGTCGGATTTCCTTTTCCTCCGAGTAGCAAATCCGAGCTTCTTTCTCCATCTTTCGCAGGGTATTCTTCACGAGATCTAATTCAAGTCCATTTTGATCAAAAAGGCGGCGAACGAATTTCAGTTTGATGTTTTCCATGGCTGCCAGGCGCTCTACTCCATGGTGGTATGGACCGATTGAGATGACATTGGGTTCATATGCCTTTCTTTGCACCCTTCGCATGATATCTGGGACCTTGTATATGCAGACAGAGCTGGTAATCTCTTCTGTAATCTCAGGCTTCAACGCCTCTTTGAGTGAGTTACTTGAAAATGGCCTTCCATGAAAAGCACCTGTTCTTGTATCTGCAGGAGAATGACATTGTTTTCTGGTTATTTGCTGGAAGAACAACCTTGTAAGTCTACTGTTCCACATGAGCAGATGAGGAAAGAAAGCTAGACAATTGCTTATGTTTCGATCCCGTGGACTTCAATAGTGTGTCAAGTCGACGTTTGATGTTAAGAGTCTTATTTTAGTCTAAAATATAAGGCGCGTAGGAAAGGAACTTCTTGCCAGTTGCCAGGATCCTTCGAACAGTCAAGCACGTCGGTGAAAATTTTTTTTTACTGTTAAAATATTTTTTTAATAATAAAAAAATAATATTTTATAGGAAAAATTTCACTAACTCCATAAAGTTTGGTCACTTTTGCAAATATCCCCTAATGTTTAAAAACTCTCACCCCTTGAACTTTCAATCGCTCTCAATTTGGATTCATCCGTATAAATTAGGGCACCAAATTTTTTTAAAAAAATCAAAATACCCTTGATTTTCATTTACAAAAATAAAAAAACATTTTGAAAGTTGAAATTTTAGATAGTAAATTTTAAACGGTGACTTTTGTATAAAATTTCAACTTCTAGATTTTTTTTTAAAATAAAAATTAGGAATATTTTGATTTTTTTTTAAAATTTTATGTCCTAATTTATTAGGATGAATCTAAATTAAGAGTAATTAAAAATTTAAAAAAGATAAATGAAAATTTTTAAACGTTAAAAAGTATTTATAAAAATAACTAAACTTCAAAGAAATTAATAAATTTAACCCTATTTTATACTAACTTGACTGTTCAAGCATGCTAGTCTAATTCTTTTCATCACTCGGATCCCTGATGCAAATGAATACTTATGAGATGAGGACAGCAGTCTGCAGTACTTTCTGACTTTCACTACGCGTTTGCGGGAGGAAAAGACAACCAAAAAAATCAAAGAAAACGGAGCAGAGTTCCTTTATTGACGGCGTGGGTTTACGCTCTCCTTGCACATGGTTTTACTGTATTTAAAAGGGTTCCGTAAATATTTTTTGACACGTTATAAATTTTATCACGTAATTTGATTAAGTTTTTTTAAATTTTTAAATTTTTAATTTGAACTCTTATTTTTTAATTGCAGTTAATTTGGAGCAATACTATAACGTTTTTTTTTAAGTTATCTAAAATGTGATGTAACTTTTAAAATTACTATTAAATTTGAGATGTGATATATTAACTTTTGATCTATTGATAATTTTAAAAGTCACATCACATTTAGAATGACTCTAAAAAGACTTATAACATTACTCGTTAATTTGAACTCTTTTTGTCAAATTTAAAATGTTATAAGTAAAACAATGACATTCATACAACTGACTTTTCTTTATAAAATTCAAATTTACCCTTAATTCCAAAAAGTTATTTTTTTCTTAAAGACAAGCGAGTGAGATGAACTATAGTTGTTTAGTTGTTTAGCCTATTCTACTATTTAGGTCGGAGTGTGATTATAATAAGAGAAAAGTATAGATCACCTTCCTGAAGTTTATAGCGATTTTTAATTTGACCATTGATGTTTCAATTTTCACAAAGTACCCCCCAAAGTTTTGAAATCTCTCAATGTAGGTACTCTGTCAGTCAAACCGTCATTGATCGATGGAACAGTGGTCACGTGCGTCGTGACCACTGTAGCCTTCTTGCTTCCCAACATGCCCCCATCCCATTATTGTTTACGCCAAAACCCTAATCAACAGTGATTCCAGCAAAAATTTGGCCGAATTCTGGTCAAACTTGGCTGGATAGTCATTTCGGCACTGAAGTAAACAAACACCTTTACTAATTAAAGCATAATTTAAAATATCCAACTTAATTGCAACACAAGAACAAGTTTATAGTACTGCTTTACTTTTCTTTACTTCAATTTTCTCGGCAAACAAATAGAACCTGCATAAACTAAAAGCAAAAGAAACTAAGGGTCTGTTCGGTAAACCTCCACCCCGTCCCCAAAGCACTACATTTCCCAAAGCAAAGTCTGCAGCGTCAGGTTGGGGAGACTAGCAAAAGACAGGTTTGAAAATTCATTTATTACATTTCCGATATTACCCTTGCTTTTTTTATTTCTTTTCCCATCTAGGTACCCACACAGCAACAAAATTAGAAGAAGCAAACAAAGCAATGTAAGAAAGAGTGTAATGAAAAAAGCAAGGGTAATATCGGAAATGTAATAAATGAAATCAAAAACCTGTCTTTCGCTAGTCTCCCCAACCTGACGCTGCAGACTTTGCTTTGGGGAGTGTAGTGCTTTGGGGATGAGGTGGGGGTTTACCGAACAGACCCTTACCCAGCGAACAGATCCGAACACATTAAATTAAGATACGACCATAGAAAGCGACTGTCCCCAAGTGGTAGCTCAATCGGTTATGAACCACGCCTTATAAAGCGGAGGTCACAAGTTCGAATCCCCCATCCCCCTACTCTTGTGTGGACATGTCAAAAAAAAAAAAAAAAAGAAAGCGACTGAAAAATCTTTAATTAAAAAGTAGCAGAAAAAGGAAAATAAAAAAAGCAAAAAATGAAGGAACCAAAGCTCGAAAATTCAGACCGTCGCCGATAACAGAGGGAAAAAAAAAATAAAACATCAGAGTGAAGTTGAAGGCTTGGAGATTAGATTTGGTTACCTTGGAAATCTTCTCGGAAGAATGCCGGAAAGTGAGAGGAAAAATATGTGGAAGAAATCTGTGTCGAAAGTAATAAGTCGTCTGAGCTGAAAGGGTTTGGGATGCCCGTGGGGTTTGTTGGATCTTGGAGGATTTGTGTGTATATCTATCTCTGCGTCTGCGTGTGTATAGGTCGAGGGAATCGTGAAGCAGCTCGCGGCGGTCGAGAGAAAACCAGAAGGCATTTCTATCCACAACTGCAAGATATTGGCTGCCTCTAATCTTGCTCCGGTCAAATCTGATAAAAAAAAAAAAAAAAAAGAAGAGATTTCGTTAGAGAGAAGTTTGGGAGTTCGCCGGATTCCAAAAAAAGAAGCTTGGGAGTTCGCCGGTCAAATCGGATTTCGCCGGATTCAAAAAAAAAAAAAAAGAGAGAAAAAAGCTTCGTCAGAGATCATCCAAAAAAAAAAGCTTGCTCGATTTTGCCGGATTTTCGCCCGAATCACTGTTGATTAGGGTTTTGCTGTAAACAGTAATGGGATGGGGGCATTTTCGGGAAGCAAGAAGGTAACCACTGTTCCGTTGGTTAATGACGGTTTGACTGACGGAGTGCCTACATTGAGAGATTTTGAAACTTTTGAGGGATACATTGTGAAAATTGAAACATTGGTGGTCAAATTGAAAATCGTTGTAAACTTCAGGGGGGTGATCCGTACTTTACCCTTATAATAATACTACTCATTGAGAATTGTACACAAAAAATCTTGACAGCAAAACTATTATATGTGCTTCCTCAAACTGACTATAATCTCTCTCTCTCTGTGTGAAAATGGGATGCAGTGGGAAAGAACACGAGGAAGAAGAGGTTTTCTTGAGGGAAAGTGAAATGACGCCGTTTTAGGGGTGTTTTTTAATTTTATTTTTTATTCTAATAAGGGCATTTTAGTAACTTGTATCTCCAAAACGACATCATTTTGGGGTTTCCATCTATTTTCATAGTTTCATCTAAGGGAGGGGGCTAAATTATAAGGGATTGATAGTTTGGAGGGCTACTTTATACCAATTGAAACTTTGGGGGGCTAAATTATAAATGATTGGTAGTTTGAGAGGCCATTTTATATTTTTCCCTTAGAATATTAACGTACTTCATTTGATAGTTTGTTTTGGAGGGTGTTTAAAGTGTTTTTGATGTGGTATAAAGATAAAAGGGAAAAGTACGGATCACCCCCCTGAAGTTTGGGGTGATTTTCAATTCGGTCACCGATGTTTAAAAATTCACAATGTACCCTCTCAAAGTTTCAAAAATTCTCAAAGTCGGTACTCTGTCAGTTAAACCGTCGTTGACCGGCGGAAAAGTGGTTACGTGCGTCTCACGTGACCATTGTAGCCTTCATGCTTCCCAAAATGCCCCCATCTCATTTCTGTTCACGCCGAAACCCTAATCAACAGTGATTCCGGTGATACCCCGTCGGAATCTGGAGAATTCTTGCAAGCTTTTTTTTTTTTTAAAAAAAAAAAAAAAAAAAAATTCTCTCTGATCTAATTTGGTTGGCGCCACTTGAGAAGTTTGCGGCGGAGTCAGCGAGATACGTGAACCCAATGTAAAAGGCTCAATGGTGTGGCTCGGAACCTTCGATACCGCCATCGAATGACCGAGTTGCGTGACCCAAATCGCCGATGAGTGTGAGAAGGAGACTGTGAGTGAGCAAGAAAGAGAGAGTGAGAGGGAGACTGTAAGCGAGCGAGAGTGAGTGTGAGAGGGAGATTGAGCGAGCGAGAGAGAGAGACAGAGAGACAAAGATGAGGGCGAGAGTGGTGAATCGCCCACCATCGGACCCAAACCGCGCCGGTGAATCACCTACTGCCAACTCCTGCTTCATGCTGCTCACGTATCGACCCCCAAATCTATTCATAAAAAATAATAATAATAATAATAAAAGAAAAGAAAAGAAAAAGAAGCTCGCCGGATTTTGGTCAGATTCTGGCCAGATCTCGCCGGAATCCGGCAGGGTATCGCCGGAATTACTGTTTGAGGAATATTTTGGGAAAAAAGAAAATCAAAAGTGGTCACATCGGCCTTGCGTGACCAACATTCTCGATCAGCGTTTGTGATAGAGTGTCGACATTGAGAAATTTTAAAACTTTGAGGGAGTACATTGTGAATTTTTAAACATCAGTGGCCGAATTGAAAATCATCCCAAACTTTAGGGGGTGATCCGTACTTTTCCCAAGATAAAAATTATTTTGAGTATTTTAAGTTTTGGGTTATTTGCTAATGTTTTTATTTTAAAAGTAGAAAAAAAAAGGATAAAAAAAAAAAAAAAAAAAAAGAGAATGAAAAGGCTTTAACAAAACAAGTCCCATTTTAATAATAATTAGCTTAGAGCCCGTGCTATGCGCAGGGTTTTTTTTTTTTTTTAATATATATAATTAAGTCAAAAAGTCTTTAAAATATTATCACCAACAAATTTTATTTTATTTTCTTGATTAACAAATTAACTACAAAAAATGACAAATATTCATTAGATCATTTTAAGCCATAATTTCTTTCTTTCTTTTTTTTTTTTAAGAAAAAGATCATCAGCTTTTCATTAAGAAAACAAATTACGCAAGAGCAAAATGCTCCAACAATAGTAGATCTTGGATACAATCTGATGGTTTCACCCATTCCTGATCCAAATCACAGTTCAGAGCATATTTGGCCAGGACATGAGCTACCTTATTTCCATCCCTCCTCACAAAAGATACCTTCCAATGAGGCACTATACGTAATTCTTCCTTTATATCCTCGATAACATTGCCCATTGGACTCCGATCTTCGTCACCATTGAGCAAAGCATCGATCACCACTTTTGCATCTCCTTCCATATGGATCTTTGTCACGCCTCTCTCTTTGCATGTCTTGATGGCCCTTAGAGCATAAAGGGCTTCCGCCGTCGAAGAATCAGGGTAGCCCATTCGTGTTGCCCAGCTAGCCAACACTAATTTCCCAGTCCAATCTCGAGCCACCGTTGCAAGGCCCATCCTGTTCCTCTGCTGCGAAAGAGCAGCATCCCAGTTGACCTTGATCCATTCCTGAGATGGAGCTATCGATAGTTTTACTAAAATACTATCTAAACATAAATTTTCATACATTTGTATTAAAAAATATGGACATGTGTCGAAATTTTAAGCACTCTCAATGTCTAAACTCTGCTATTATTATACACACACATATATATATATATATATATATATATATATATATATATATATGATAATATAAAAGAAAGCAAGAAGATAAAAGAAAAATAAAGAGAGATAATTTGTGAACCTTTTGTTTTCTTCATTAAGACAATTAAACATAAATCAAGAGAAGATGAAAAGAAAATGGGAAAATGGGTTTAACCATGAAGTTTTGATGATTTTTCAATTTAACCTAAAGTTTAAAATGTGCAATTCACTGAAGTTTCAAACTTGCAATGTTAACCCACGTTAGTTTTTCTGTTAAAATGGACGGAAAATTATAAAATGACGAAACTACCCTTAGTCTTTTTTTAAAAATTTCCGTCTACTTTAATGAAAAAATAGATGTATATTAACATTGCAAATTTGAAACTTCATGTGGATTACCCACTTAAACTTTGAGGTTAAAATTGAAAAATCATGAAACTTCATGGGTTAAAACTGTATTTTCCCCAAAGAAAATTAAATAAAGTGAGAGAAAGAGACAATTTGAAAAAATTTTATTTTCTTCATTAAGACAATTCAATGCATTACAAATAAAACTCCTGTGTTTTAATTGTCTCACTAAAATGCTATATAAACATACATTTTCACACATTTGCATGTTTAATTGTCATATGTATAGTTACTCGGCCTTTATATATATATATATATGATAATATAAAGAGAAAACATGGACACGTCACACGTGTTGCAATTTTAAGCACTTTCTACATCAAAACTTGGCTTTTATATATATATATATATATATATATATATATATATATGATACGAGCAAGAAAATATTAAAAGAAAAATAAAGAGAGAGATATAATTTGTAAACCTTTTGTTTTCTTCATTAAGACAATTAAATATAAAGTAAGAGAAGAAGAAAAGAAAATTAGATAAAGAGAGAGAAATAGACAATTTGAAAACCTTTTGTTTTATTCATTAAGAAAATTCAATACATTACAAATAAAACCTCTATGGTTTAATTGTCTCACTAAAAGGCCTAAACATACATTTTCACACATTTGTATTAAACAATATGGGCACGTGTCACAATTCTAAGTAATCTCTATGTCAAAACTCGGTTTATATATATATATATATATATATATATATATATATGATAAGAGCAAGAGAAGATTAAAAGAAAAATAAAGAGAGATAATTTGTAAACCTTTTGTTTTCTTTGTTTAGACAATTAAACATAAAGCAAGAGAATATTAAAAAAAAAGAAAAAAATTAGATAAAGAGACAATTTGAAAACATTTTGTTTTCTTTATTAAGAAAAGTCAAAGCATTAAAAATAAAACCCTTATATTTTAATTATCTCACTAAAAGGCTATCTAAACATACATTTTCATACATTTGGATTAAAAAACATGGACATGTGTTACAATTTTAAGCAATCTTTACGTAAAAACTCAGCTTATATATATATATATATATATATATATGATAATAATAAAGTGAAATATACATACTCCCACGTTAATAACAAAAAAGAAAAAAATGGAATCATATATATATAAAACTATCTCTCATCTAATTCTGAATTGTTTGTATAGATGTCTTTTGCCTCAAGATTCAAGTCCTACGTTTCTTTTCCGTTTCTCCTTCCCCTTTATTGAATAGAAAAGAAAAAAAATCCTATGATTTTTGTTTCTCTCTCTTTTTTTTTTTTATTATTTTTTTTAAAGATTGTTTCTAAATTACTTTGAAAAGAGACAGTTCTTAAGGTTGGTAGACGACTTGAGAGATTCAGACAGGAAATTAATATATTGGGAGTTTAGCTTTGGTTGGAATTTTTTGTTTCAAGTAACAACTAATTAATTCACGAAGGGCATCATATATAAGCTTGCTTTTGAAGTGATTAAATAAATAGTTAGACTACTCTAAATATTAAAAATTTATTTAATACAAGAGATTAACCTTAAAAGAAATGCTACTAACAAATTGATACTCATCAAGAATAATGAAGCAAATTATTAAGAACAATGGGAAATTCAACTCAAGCTTTGGCTGCAAGACCTGCCTTGATCTTATGAATAGTGGGTGTCGATCTGTCTTGAAAGACTTGGAAAGAAAAAAGCTCCAAAAGAGAGAAAGCAGCTAGATTTTTACAAATCCTCTCTTGTGACCAAGTTTGTCTCTCTTGCAATCAATTGGTTGATATCTTCACCGCTATCCTGGGAGATCTATTAAACTTGGTGTGATGCCGGACCTCTATCATGGGATTATTTTACTTTATTATTTATCAAACTAGGTGTGATGCCCCGGCAGCCTGGCCTTTGAGTAGCAAAACAGTAAGCAGAAACCTCCAGTTTCCATGTCATGTTACAACATCAGAGATATAAAATCTCGCAGCGGAATTTTTTTCTTTCTAAAAACTTTAGGAATATCTCTCAAATAACGCCAAGTGCATACTGAAATACATTGAGATGTTATAGATATAAATATTGTTTAATGCACATAATAAGTACATACATAGAAGCGTATGAGACTCTCCATACAATGCAATCTAGACTGAAAGGGAAAAAAGGCTTTATGGCAGTTAAATTGGACATGAACAAAGCGTATGATCGGGTGGAATGGGAGTATCTTGAGGCGGTGATGGGAAAAATGGGGTTTGATTTAAAATGGATCCGGTTGATTATGATGTGTGTGACTACGGTGCAGTATTCAGTCTTGGTAAATGGCTCTCCCTGTGGGGTTATTAAACCGAGTCGGGGGTTGAGGCAAGGGGATCCTATTTCACCATATTTATTTCTCATATGTGCGGCGGGTCTTAGTGCATTATTGAGTAAGGCTACGATAGATGGTACTTTGACGGCGGTCCCTACATCAAAAAGAGGTCCCTGCATTAGCCACCTCTTTTTCGCGGATGACAGCCTACTATTTTGTCGATCCACCCTTGCTCAATGGGAGAGTCTGACAAATATACTACAGATGTATGAGGAGGCGTCGGGCTAGAGGCTTAATAACAGCAAAACCTCTATGTTTTTAAGTAAAAATACATCCCAGGGGGATAGAGAGGCATTATTAGCCAGGGCCGGTATCCCAGCATCACAGACATATGATACGTATTTGGGCCTCCCAGCCTTGGTGGGTAAATCACGGATTTCAGCGTTTAGAGGCATCATTGACAGAGTATGGAAAAGGTTGCAGGACTGGAAGCTAAATTTTCTTTCCTAGGCAGGGAAGGAAGTTTTGTTAAAATCTGTGATTCAGGCAATCCCAACATATAGCATAAGCGTCTTTCTTCTTCCGAAGACCCTTTGTTTGGAGATTAATTCGCTAATGCAAAGATTTTGGTGGGGGCACCAAAAAAATGAGGCAAAAATTCCGTGAATGAGTTGGAGGTGGATTGGTAAATCTAAATTTATGGGAGGTATGGGATTTCGTGATTTTCATAATTTTAACAAAGCTCTCTTGGCCAAGCAATTTTGGCGGCTGTGGTTTCACCTGGACAGTTTAATTGCTAACATCATGAAAGCCAAGTATTATCCGGAAAGTTCGATTTCGGAGGTTGGTGCGGGTCATTGCCCATCTTTTGCATGAAGGAGTATTCACAGTTCTAGTGCCATTGTGAAAGAAGGATTAGTGTGGCGAATGGGCAATGGATCTTCGGTGCGAATTTGAAAGGATAGGTGGTTTCCCCAATAGCCAATGTTTCGGATTTTATCCCCTTCTAGGGTATTAAATCTAAATGCCAAAGTTTGTAAACTTATTGATGCAAATACGAAGTGGTGGAGCAACCAATTGCTAGATTTACTGTTTACTGATGAGGAGAAAAAAATGATTCAATCTATTCCGATTAGTAGTACAAATCGGAGTGATGCTATCATATGGAGGGGAACGGCGAATGGAATTTTTTTGTAAGAAGTGCATACTATATTTAACAAGAACTTGAAGCTCAAACCATGGTGGGAACCTCAAATCCGGAAGGTAAAAGAGAGGTGTGGAGGAAATTGTGGGCTTTACCGGTTCCTAATGTTGAAAAGCACTTCTTGTGGAGGGCTTGTAACGATAGTCTCCCAACCCATGAGAACCTTGCTAGAAGAAAAGTAATCACGGACTCCATGTGCCCATTCTGTGAACAAGAGGTGGAAACATGTTTCCACATTCTTTGGTTGTGTCCTTCGGCTAGAGATGTCTGGAGCATGGGACCACTTAAAATCCAGAAAAGCTCTCTCACTGGCCCTGACTTCATGTAGATAGTAGAAAGCATTTTTGATGTGTGCTCGGAGGAGGAAACAATTTAGTTTGTGGGGCTGGTACGTCGCATTTGGTTGAGAAGGAACGAGGTCCTACATGGAGGTATCTTTACACACCCACATGAGCTGGTGCTACAAGCCTTAAGGGCAGTTGAGGAGTATAAACAGGCCCAGTTCGAGGGGGATGTTTCTCCAGCTGTTGAGTAGGGTCCTGTTGAGTCGAGTTGGCAAGCTCCTGTGTATGGTTGGGTGAAGGCTAACTGGGATGCGGCGTTAGATGGAAGAATTGGGCGTATGGGCTTTGGTGTTATAGTTAGGGACCACAATGGAGATGTGAAGGTGATGGGCAGCAGACAGGCACGAGGTTTCTTGTCCCCGTTTGCTGTAGAAGCCCAGGCAGTGTTGGTGGCCATTCAGTTGTGTGTAGAGATGGGCTTCACTAAAGTTTACCTGGAGGGAGATGTTAAAGGTGTGGTAGAAGGTGTACTGTCGAAGGAGAAAAACAACGGACAGTACGGACATGTGCTGGAAGATATACAGGCGGGGGTTCGAATTTTTTCAGACTGGAAGATGGGGTATATATGCGTGGAAAAAATGGGGCTGCGCATGCGTTGGCTCAGCTTGCTATCTCCTCTTCTTCAGTGGATTGCGTTTGGTGTGAGAACTTTCCTGTGTGTATCTCTAGTATTGTTTCACGGGAGCTGGCTCGTTCAGCATCTGGGAATTTTTCTGATTTGTTACAGTAAGTGTGGATGAGTACAAATCTAATTTCAAAAAACCTAATGGGGGCAGCGATTGGTGCAGTCTTTGTGGTGGCGCTTATTGTTTGTCTGTTATCTATTAGGGAGAAGTTAAATTTTGGACTTTTAGTTGCTTATGAGATGTACTAAAGGGGCTATTTGGTCACCTTTGTGATTTGGATTAATGAAAGTGACTTATTTTCTTAAAAAAAAAAAAAGTGAGTGCCACAGGCAGCACGAAAGCAATCATAATTATACATACCAAATATAAAACAAAGTTATAGTCATATTACAACCAGAAATATTAACACTAATAAAAATAGCTCTTCAGAGACTAGTGAAAAATACTCAATAGATGGTCTAGAAACCATCAAAATTGGCGAAAGGACCTTCATCGTCAACCTCAGGTCATGCATCAAGGTTTATGTAATATTACATTATCACATTTTTTTTTTTAGGAAACCATTTTTTGCCTCTATAAATTATAACGCATTAGCACTTTCCCTCCATGAATTGCCAATTGTTCTACTTTGCCCCTATAAACTATCATTTTGTGTCCAAAAACCCCTTCCGTCAGTCAAAGCAGTTAACTCAAACGGTCAACCCGTCACTTTGCATCACTTTGCCCCCATGAATTACAATGCATTGTCACTTTGCCCCCATGAACTACAATGTATTGTCACTTTGACCATTTGAGTTAATGGCTTTGACTGACGGAAGGGGTTTTTGGACACAAAATGATAATTCATGAGGGCAAAGTCACACAGTTAATAGTTTATGGGAGGAAAGTGCCAATGCATTGTAGTTCATGGGGGCAAAAGATAGTTTCCCCTTGATGTTTTGTTGTCTTGTGGGATCTACTTTGATGTGTTTTATGAGAGAACATTTTTATTAGGTTAAGAATAACATGAGTAAATGATATAAGGAAGATTATAATTCTTGTTAAGTGTTTTTAAATATGATTTAACTTATAAAATTGCTAATAGATTAAAAATCAATAATAATTATTTTAAATTTAATAATAATTTTAAAAGTCACATTATTATTATCTATAATCATGAGTAACACTTCTAGATTGAGTGGTGAGTATAAGACTCTTGGTGCAAGTCCCTTTTATAAAGTAATATTTCTCTTTCTTTGGGATGGACTTTTTGTCCATTTTCAACGGTAGGTGTTACCAAACAAGGTTACTTTGCTCACCATAAATAAATTTTAGGGGAAATTTCAGTTTGTCCTCTCAAACTTTTAGTCAATTGTACAAACTCTTTCTGAACTTTCAAAACTCTCACTTATCCCCCTGAACTTTCATTTGCTCTCACTTTAGATCATTTTTGTAGTTTTAATGCCCAAAATGAAACCGTTTTGGGTTGGGTGAGTGCTGAAATTTAGGGCTCAAAACGGTGTAATTTTAACCTGAGGGGTTCTAAGTGAGAGTAAACAGAAGTTCAGGAGGTAAGTGAGAGTTTTGAATGAAATCAACTGGAAGTTTGAGAGACAATATGAAGTTTCCCCTAAATTTTAGGATTTTTTTTTTCAATTATAGATTATTATCCATGTCTTAATAAACTACAAACTCAATCCAAATTTCTGTTCAAACTCAATCCAATCAGTATACATTTCATAATATTCTTCCACCCAAACACCACTTCAAACTTGTAATTGGTAAATCTCATCGAGATGCTCAAACCACTTTCATTCTTCAACTCAAAATCAACCTAGGAGTTTAAGCCAAATTCGACGAAAACAGAACAAACAACCAAAATCTGAAAATCACAACCCAAAACCCATGATCGTCTGGAGTTGAGAACAAAGAGAAAATCAAGCTTATCATCACCCAATTTTTTATTTTTATTTCTCAATGCAAATTCAAGCTTCAAATTGAATGGATTTTGTCAGTAGCAGAGCAGAGCCAAGATTTTGGGTCAGAGGTCAAGAATTTGTTTATTTATTTTACTATATATAAAGTTGAACAAAAATTAATAAAAAATCAATTCCCTCTCTTCCTCTGTTTCTCTTTCTCATCTTTTTGTTTCTTTCCCTCTTTTTTCTCCGCTGCTTCTTAGTTCTTTCTTCTCTCTGTCTTATTTTAAAGGAAGGGGGTTATGACGCCATGGGTTGTTAAAAGGATAAGGGATTGAGCTGGTTTAGTTGATTTTCGGGTTGGGCTGCTGCGTGGAGAAGGGAAGTGGAGAAGAAGACGAAGAGTTTCTATTTCTTTCCCTCTCTTTTTCTATTTCTTTCCATCAAGAGTTTCATCCTCTCATTTTTTACTTTTTTTCCCCTTTCATTTTTCTTTTTGTCACTCCTCTTTTTTCAAATACACAACTGCATTAATTGACGTCCATCGGTTTTTTTCTTCTTCTAATAAATTAAATGCATTCATCAATGAAATATATTAAATTAAATATGCAATTGTGCACAAAAAATAATTTCATGTATGTGAGCATGAAAATGAGTTTCATGATAGTTAAAGTAATTTGGTTTCACAATAAAAAACTAATATTTGATAAAAGTAGCAAAATATTTAAAGAGTTTGATATTTGGTAGTCTTTAAAAGTGATTAGTTATATCTAAAAAAGTACACTTTAAAAGTTAAATTTAACTAAATTTTGCATAACTTGATGCGGATACTCTTAGGGATTAGGCTATTAAAGGTTTTTATTTTCTATTTTTTTAAGCCAAACGATGCCATTTGGAGGCCTTTTTTTTTAATTGATTTATGAGTTTTCAAAAGGGCATTTTAGAAACTTACCCTCAACCTAACAATGTCATTTTATATTTTTCATCCATTTTAACGATGCTAACTAACAAAGTGGCTAAATTATAACTAGTTAGTAGTTTGTGGGGTTACTTTATTATATTTTAAACATTGAGGGGCTAAATTATAAATGATTAGTAGTTTAGGGAGCCATTTTATATATATATATATATTTTTAAGATAACAATTTTGCAAGAAGAATTTGCGTTTTAAAAGATATTGCAAAATGTAAAACGTTTGGCATTATAATTTAAAGGGTTAAATACTCTATTAGTCCCTAGAGTTTGGAAACTCTATTTTTTCCACCTTAGGGTTTGAAAAGTGACCAAATTAGTCATTGTGATTTTGAAAAGTGACCAAGTTAGTCTATCCGTCAGTTGACTTAACGGATTGACATGTGGACCAATTAGAAGTTGACACGTGGTCACCTAATTAAATTTTTTATTTAAAAAAAAAAACTTTTTTTTCCCAAAAAAAAAAAAGAGAGAAAAAAGACCTGGGGTGGCTATGCCCCTTGGGCAACAAGGGGTGGTTTGGCCACCCCCATGGAGCCAAGGGGTGGCCGAAACCACCCCCAGTGGTGGTTTTCGACGGTGATTGAAAAGTCCAGGCAACAAATTCTCAAAGGCGTTAACCTTTGCATCTATGACTATGAATGAGAGGTTCACGCGATTATGGGAAAGAATGGTTATGGGAAGAGCACATTGGCAAAGGTTCTTGTAGGCCATCCAGATTATGGAGTGACGGGAGGGAGTGCTGTGTTCAAAGGGAGAGAACTTGCTGGACATGGAACCAGGGGAAAGGTCACTTGCCGTAATTTTTTTTAAAAAAAAAATACAAAATTTAATTAGGTAACCACTTGTCAACTTATAATTGGTCCACGTGACAATTCGTTAAGTTAACTAATGGTCAACTGACGGAATGACTAATTTAGTTACTTTTCAAAACCATAAAGACTAATTTAGTCACTTTCCAAACCTTAAGGAGGAAAAAATAAAGTTTTAAAACCCTAAGGACTAATGAGGTATTTAACCATAATTTAAAAAACATTTAATCTAAAATAATAATAATAATAAAAATTGTGATTTTTGTAGGTAAGCTACAATGTGTTTATTTGAAAAGGCATAAATTTAAACCAAAATCACGATTTCGCATGAGGTTTAAATATCACGATTTCGCATGATAAATATTTGATAATATATATATATATATATATATATATATAACATGTTTCACCAAACGCCTTTATGATTTTAAAAAATAACAACAATTCCAAAAATCAGTAATTTTTATTGAAAATAGAAAAATATGGAATAAAAAGGTCTTGAAAGAAACATTTCCTTATGAGTAATTGATGGGAATGACTGTTCTAAGTGACAAATCCTTATCATACGGTATAACACACTTACACAAGGCTATTCTATTCCACCTTTCATTCCTAAGAAAAAAACACATCTCCCTTTCTTGGCTAATGGGAGTTACATCCATTCCCATGGGAAATAAACAAGCCCCCCTCCTTCCAATTCCATTAATGTGAAAATGCAAGATCGGTAAGTTGCTTGTGTATAAGAGTTTCAAACTTGAAAAAATCCTCATAAAGTACCAAAAAATGGCATCTACATTCATTGACAACAAAGTTGTTGACTTACAAAAATACAATAAGATTAATGCTTATCAGTGCTGCAAATTAATAAAGCCCATATGCTTTACCACACTGGAGATTGATATATGAAAAGAGAAATCAGAAAGGGAAAAACTTGTTGCATCCAGCATCCACAATTAATATGACTAAATTCTTGTCACAAAAAATAAAGCTAACAAATATCTAGGCTGTCTTTGCGACTTGAGGCAGAGATTTGAGAAGGGACAATGAGGGCCTCCTCACAGTGTGATTGAGCAACATCATAAGTGTCAAAAGAGTCAAGGCCCCAGCCTGATGTGCAGTGCCGAGTGAAACAGGTACATACGACAGAAGTGTTGATATCCCTAAGGTGACCTGCAGTGATTATAGAATGAGCACACATCTAGTACCATGAAAGATAATATTACTGACTATAACACTAAACTACCATGGGTCCTACTCATGAAATAAATAGCATTTAGAAAACTATGACCATCTTTTTGTAGAAGAAAAAAACTATACAAGATAAAGAAGAGAGCAGGAAAAATAAGAAGTAATCATAGCAAATAACTACCTGGAGGGAAGCCATGCCAACAGTGCTTCCTATCAAAGATTTAACTGCTGGATGTATGTCCAGCTTCCTTGTTGACCACCATAAAGTGCCAATTGAAATTAAGGTCAAAGTTGCAAGGATCCGGTGGTCAAGCTGCAAAAGTGGAAGAACATTTGATTAGAAGTTTTTATTTGAAGTGCTAGGTATTAATGATCAAGAAAATATTGTTTTAAATGTGAAGCTTTGAATTATAACACAAACACATTTCTCAAGTCTTGAAGGAGCTCATGCTATATAAATAGATATTCTACAATTTAAAAATGCATCACTGTTCACGCTTGTGTTGTAAATGAGGCCATAGTTTAGAGGCTCAGGTAAAGTTCAGAAAACAGTCACTTACGGTATCAATGCCATTTCTCAAAGAATTACGTGTCTGTCTATATGAAAAATTTCCTTGATCAAACTTAAAATGTCTCATCGAATATGATGATATTCAGGGAAACTAAAGAAGAAGAGCACAGGATATAAAATCTTCCCATTCAGCAATAGTTGTTCTACAAATAAAAACTTCAGGTAACATTGTCTTTTCAATTCTTCACTTTCTTTATTATAATTTTCAAATTTCCCAACTCTGACAAGGCAACCTTAGCATTAGTAAACAGCAGTTGAAGCAATCATCCAGAAAACCCCAAAATTCAAACTGTTAAATAAGTTAACATGTTGTCTTAGCCTAGAATAAATACCTGCACAGTTGATGTATTCTCAAAGAAGTTTCGAATCAGTGGCTTCATGTCAAAAACGTCTTCTGGTATCCATGTATTGCCCATCTTTGGAAAAGTATTATATGCATGCCCCTGGCAAATTTAGCATGTGAGCATGATCTTAATCTGTTATCATCACAGATCATCTAGTACATTGTGAAAGATGGAAAGAAAGATAAGAATAAAACACAGTTACATACAGCATCATTTCCAGCAACAAAGGCTCCAGAGACAGCAGTAATGGCAACAAGTAAGCTAGCAGGAAGGGCAAACCTCTTTACTTTTGCTGCTCCGCGAACCCAAGCCACTGATTCAGCAGGTGGTTCAGGCATAACAACAGAAAGACCAGTCCAGAAAAGGCCACAATAAATAGCAAATGCAGAGGTAAGATGAGCTGCAAGGCGGTAAGGGCTTACTCTTGGCTGGGCATATTCAGATGCTGGCTCCTATGGGGATAGATTAGAACTTTACAATTTTATTAAATCTGTAAGCAAATTGACAGAAGATTAAATTTCTCTAACCTCCAAACCACTTTTAACCATCCACCAGCCAATTAAACCCTGCCCAGCACCAAGGGCAAAAAGAGCAGAAAGTCTCAGTCCAAGTCCTAAAGTGATATATCCCTTACGAAGGAAATATGAAAAAGGCAAAGCAAACATAAGACCCAGTGTCCTTCCCCACATACGATGTGCATATTCCATCCAATATATGAATTTGAAGTCTTCAATGCTCATCCCTTTGTTTACACTGCATGAGGTCAAAAACAAAGGAAATACCATTGAATCCAAAAGAGCCCCTACTCCAATCTGAGATGATGTTGTAACTTCAATTATATACACAGGGAATTCAATAAACTTTGTGAAACTGATAAAGTAAGATTGCAGAGTCAAATAATTACCAAATTTATCATCTCCAATAAATAATTATCCTTTGGAGCATATTGTCTGCTTGTTTCTTTCTCTTTTTATTTTCCACGACCAGAAATCAACAATTTATCAAAAAATTTATAACCAAGCATTAGAAAACTTCAAGGAGGACTTTCAATACAAGTTTAGGTCAAGAGCATATAAGTCAAAATTCTAACTGGCGCTAAACTAGTTTAACGCTACAAACAAATGTAATGTTGCTTGTACTTACCGCTTATATTCAGGGGATTGCTTATATTTCTCAAACTCAAGCAACCAGTCCTCATCTGATAGAGGAGGGAGGCTGCCAGTAAATTTCCAATCAGTCATGGAAAGGCCAGAACGTGTCAGTCTTGTAACACCACCGAGTACCACCATACTAAACACCCATGCAGCAGAGCCAAAAAGCCATATCCCGACCATTTTCTGAGCAGAGGAGCCCCCAGTTACTAGTAGCTTTACTCCCTCCCTACAATTGATGCCAGTAGATGCCACGGTAGACAAATTTCTGATAGATGGCACATAATGACCCTGAAAAATAGCATATATAATTATTTCTCATTATGTTCACAGAAGACCCTGCAGCAATTGAGATGCATAACTCAGCGTGTGCTTTCAAAGTGAAGGGAAAAAAGAAAAAGAAAAAAGAATTACAATACTGCGACTTTCTAAACTGGGGTAATTCAATTGAATGGGAATAACACCTCATAAACCAGAGGTTACTAGTTTGAATCACATTTCTCCTTTCTTGGCAAAATTACTTGCCAGCAAATATTATTCAAACAAAAGCACAGATATGCTGATATGAGTGGGTATTAGCACATAATTGGTGTGCCAATGCAATCAAATCTAGTCTGATCCTGGGTGAGTCTGTTCATCCAATCGCTGTTGAGTTCTAATTGAAAAGGCACACACTTCTCTCTCTCTCAAAAAAAAAAAAAAAAAAAAGGTGAAAAATAAGATAGGGTTTCAAACTAATTAATGCATCTGTAACTAATCAATAAAAAAAATGGAAAATTATGTCTTACACTCCCTATACTGATTTTAATTCTCCTGATAACTTCTTTGGTTTTAATTTTTTAATTTTATTTTTAATTTTATTGAAACGTACTGGATATCAAGTCATCCAAAATTTCAAATAGACCTCTTCTATCCCACTTTCTATCCATTTATAAAACAGAATCCTCTTCCTATTGTAATAATAAGTACATCTAAAGTTCATATCTCCGCCATCCAGTATTTTGACAATATTCTAATTAAGTCTCCGCAAAGCGAAAAGAAAGAGGAATTAGGAACATTTTTCAAAAAAAAAAAAAAAAAACGATGAAGAGAATTAGGAACAATTAAATCCTAGGCATGCCTGATTAAGAGAATTCGATGGATATAAATGGATACAAAAAAACCTATAAATACTCAAAAAATGGAGTGAAGAGGTGGGAAAAGTCAGAGATTCTTGGCTTGATCTATTCACCTTCGAGAGAGATTCTGATAACAAATTCATTTCCACAACCATTGAATTCCAAATTCATCAGAATTTGGAGCTCTACCACGTTAAATAATTCACTTAAGCAATAGTTTTCCAAACAGGAGTTGAGAAAAAAAAAAAAGAATAGGTAAAGAAAGAAGAAATAGAACCTTGGGCAATGATCTGAAGCATTTGGTTGCTACTTGGGAAGCGAAGAATCCGGTGGGCTGCTCGGGGAAAACCATAGACGACGGCGTCGTTTTCCTGAGATTGTACGTCCCATTCGGAGCCTTGATCCTCTTCAGAAATGCTAGCCTCCCAAACATCTCTCTCTCTCTCGCTCTCGCTCTAGCACTGAAATTGAGGGTTTTAGCTGCAAAGGCGTGGGGTTTACATAGCCGTTTGTTTTTTGGGTTTCAACTCGGCTCAACAGTCCGAGCCTCTTTCTAATCTATTCATGGATCTCCTTCCTTTTGTGTTTTGGCCCATTCTCATCTACCACCTGCCTTTGCTTTTGCCATGCTTGGCCCAACCGATTCCATCAAATATCCAATTCTCTCTCTTTATTTTTTATTTTAATTTTTAGCTTTTTAGTTTGTGATTTTCAAACGTTTGATTTAACAATATTGATCGCACAGTTCCATCTAACTCTCAATTATATTTTTATTAACTTTTTTTTTTTTTTTTTTTTTTTTTTTTTTTTTAACATTGGTTAGGATTAGCCCTATCACGATCAACATTGTATACATAAAAATATAATTTATGACATTATTCTTCAGAAAATGTTCGGTGCTCTACTAATATTCTCCTTGTATCCTTCTAGTTTTAATTGGATATTATTTTATAAAAAGCGTGTGATGGTTTTCGACAAAAATTAACCGTGGAATTTTTTTTTTTCAAACTAGGTTAGATGAATTTTCATTAAATCAATTTATAAAAATGATATGCGTTATTTTTTTAATAACATATGAGATACAAATAAATTTTTAATATTATTTCTTTCAACTTTGTCTTTACTATTAAAAAAGCATATGCATCTCACATATTTAAATTATACATGTCATTTTTATAAATTAGATTAGAATAAGTCCTTCAACCTAATTCGAAATAAAACTATGTACATTAACTGTCAAATCATACTCATAAGTCATAATAGTTTCGAAGGATTAATTAGTTAGTCGTAGTCTATAAGCTAAAGTGCAAATACGATATCAAGGTAGTAAATTTACCCAAAAAAAAATAATAAAATACAAAGAAAAAAAGTCCCCGCCCAACAAAACTAGGAGGATTATGATATAATCGACGATATATATATATATATATATATATATATATATATATATATATATATATATACGCGTGTTGGTTTGGCCTTCCGTGTCATCCGAAGGCCGTAGAGAAGCCAAAGAAATAAGAGGTCAGATTCAGCTTCTCCTCCTGCCTCTGCTAATACAGTTAGCATCTTCAAAATCTCTACAGCCCAAAAAAACAGAGATGAGGCGTTATGTACCCAAACTTATTGATTGGCGCATGGGCTTCAGGAAATTCAATTCCTTCCTGGTACGTCCTCTCTGTTTTTACTTTTGGGAAGGTGGGGGGCTATGTGTTTGACAAAATCCTTGGTTCTACTCGGTTTTTGGTTATTGTTTGTTTCTTTCTGTAAAAGATCAAAATTTTCATGATATTCCTTTTTTATTTATTATTATTATTTTTTTTTTATATGGGATTATTGAAGCTCAGCTCTTTTTTCTCTTGATCTTAATTCATATTTTATTTGAACTCTCTGATGCCACTATTCCATTGTACTCTGGAAAAACCAAAAAGTAATCTTGAAACTCGCAGCAGATGGAACCAATGTTGATTTTACTGTGTTTGTGGCTATATTTAATTTCTACTTTGATGCCCAGCCATGGGATATTAGTTAACACTGTTTAATGAATAGAGACATGGGGGTTTCGTGATGTCCAGGTCTGAAACAAGTTTGATTAGGAAAAACGCTATTTAGTATACAGTAGTATATACTACTGTGGAATGGCTTAGCAATTAAAATTAGCCCTTAATTATTTTTCTTTAATCTAAAGGCTGTACTTTCATGTCATCCTAATTGTATGGTTAATTTTATGACAATTATATCTCAATTGTATGGTTAATTGTATGACAATTATATCTCAATTGTATAATAATTGTATAACAGTCTACTAAATAGCATTATTCTTTGGTTATATTGCATTTGTAACAAGTCAAAAAATTTCGAACATTTTAGTTATACCAAAGTCCTCAAACAAAGATTTTTTTTGTTTTTTTTTTGCCTCCATGACTCCTTTTGTTACCAAACATTGTCTTTGAATTTTAAGTTGACGGTCTCTGCAAACTTTGTCACTTGTTTTTTGATCTAGGGTGAGTGCTGCTAAAGGCTGACTATGTGTTGGCACTTTATAATCAGGTCAAATGTGAGATTGGATCATATTCTGCATCCAGGGATGGTATTGGTCAAGGTTTAGTGGGTGGTTATCTGAATGGATCCTTACAGAAGATGTATGCCACTTCTTGTGCTACTCTATCAGATCATACCTTGAAAGATAATCATGTTTCAGATATGTTAGTTGATTCATTTGGGAGGCTGCATACTTACCTGAGGATCTCCTTGACGGAGCGTTGCAATCTTCGATGTCAGTACTGTATGCCAACGGAGGGTGTGGAGCTCAGTCCTAGCCCTCAACTACTCTCACAGAATGAGATTCTTCGACTGGCAAATCTGTTTGTGAGCTCTGGAGTGGAGAAAATTCGTTTGACTGGAGGGGAGCCAACCATTAGGAAGGATATTGAAGACATATGTCTACAGTTGTCTAACTTGAAGGGGCTAAAAACGCTGGCCATGACTACCAATGGAATTACTCTCTCAAAAAAGCTTCCGAAGCTGAAGGAATGTGGGCTTACATCTGTGAATATCAGTTTAGACACGTTGGTCCCAGCAAAGTTTGAATTCATGACCCGACGCAAAGGGCATGAAAGGGTTATGGAATCAATTAATACCGCTATAGACCTTGGATACAATCCTGTGAAGGTATGTTTCATCCTCTCAACCTTGTGCTTATATATATATATATATATATATATATATATATATATATATATTTTACTTTTGAAATCCTTTCTTTTGGACATTCATTCTTTTTATGAGTTTTTTGTGTTCTTATATTGTTTCACGCTTGGCTGACTAGGCCAAATGTGGATTTTATTATGTACCAGATCATCCAAAAATGATAAGTGTTTGCATCTTCCATCCTGTAATGTGATGTGCTAGTGCCAAAAGACTAAAATGACTAATTTGAGAAAAGCATAGTGAAGAAATTGAGACAATATTTTCTAAAGATGAAATTAAAACTTGGGTAACCTTTCGAGGACCAAACTTATACTTTAGCCTTTTGCTTATTGCTCTTAGTTCTTGCTCGAGGCTTCTTATAATAAAGGGTTGTTTTTCAGGTGAACTGCGTTGTAATGCGTGGGTTCAATGATGATGAGATTTGTGATTTCATTAAGTTAACATGTGAAAAGCCAATTAATATAAGATTCATCGAGTTCATGCCTTTTGATGGGAATGTCTGGAATGTCAAGAAACTTGTACCGTACTCTGAAATGTTGGATAGAGTGGTAAGGTAGAACTCTGCCAGGTGACCCACTTAAAATTCTGAATATTTATTGATACATGCCCTAAGCCCCTCATTATTAATTGAATAGGTAAAACAGTTTCCATCCATGAAGAGACTTCTGGATCACCCAGCAGACACTGCCAAGAATTTCAGGATAGAGGGGCATTGTGGTACTGTTTCTTTTATAACATCAATGACTGAGCATTTTTGTGCTGGATGCAATAGGTTACGACTTTTAGCTGACGGAAACTTCAAAGTTTGCTTATTTGGTCCTTCAGAGGTGAATTTTCTTCTGCGTTGTTACTTCAAATATATACTGGCGCGTGACATGGATTTAATTTTTGTGATATCATTTCTAATATGGTTCACTGATGTTGCCAATGCTCCTTGGGCCAAATGGCATCTTGTCTCCCCTGTTTTGTGAAGTCTTGAATTCTCATTTTAGTGGGAAGTTAAAGACTTACATCTCTTAACCATGAGGAATGTTTTGTTCCTTATGAGTGATATTTTGAATCATCTTTCTGCTGAAAGTGATAAAAGTTGCTATCTGATCAACCATTCTAATCATGATTAAACTCTTGTTGATTATTTATATGTTTGTGTGATTATAAATGAAAGTAGGAGAATTTGTAGTGCTCTAACTTCTGATTAAGGTAAGAGGTGAGTTTTAAGGTTCCTTTTTGTCCTATTAAAATGTACTGGATTCCCTGTACTTCTTCCTATCAGCACCAACTTGAAGTAATAAGATGATTGAAGCTAAATGTTTTATTGAGCTACTAGGTGCCAGCATGGAATAATTAAGCGCTTTTTTTTTTTTTTTCCCCTTGTAATGGAAGTTTTAGCTGAATTCGTTGCAATACAAAATTGGAAATTCTTTTTATCCTTACTACAGTTTATTAATTGCAGGTTAGTTTAAGAGATCCCCTTCGCCATGGTGCTGACGATGATAAGCTTAAGGAAATAATTGGGGCAGCGGTATGCATTTTACAGTATTCTCATGATCATGAACTTCCAACACAACCACTAAATGTTAAATTCATCGATGCTTCATGTTCTTAGTGATAGTAGATGTATGAATATAGGTTATTGATTTAATTATTGGGAGATATTTTGTTGATTTTGATTAAATGGGTACATGGCTATGACTTGTATTAGAGCTACTTGAAAATTATGGACACTTGAGGAAACAGCCATGTATGCTAATTGTTTGGAGACTTTTGAAACAATTAATTTTCATTTCCCCACAAATGTATGTAAAGTTGATGTTTACTATTTATGGTTCTTTAGTATGCAGAAAGATATTCAGACAAAAACATATGTTAAGTATGAGGAAGTTAACAATGATGCTCATACATAGCTACTATTTATGGCAGCCACTTTGCTGTTTAGTGTCTACAATAATTGCAAGAGTAATGCTATGGAAAAACATTTAAAACACACCACATAAGGTAGTGTGAAATAGGCATAATAAATGAGTATGAAGAGTAACATTATTCTAATTGCAAATGACAAAATAATGGACCACGATAGTTTAGCTAGAGAGTCCAGAGTTCATTGTTTAATTGGCTTCGGCTGTCATGCTTTCCTTACGCTATCTTTGTCCAATACACTTCTAAATTATTCCTCTTTTGATTCAGGTGAAGAGGAAGAAAGCTTCACATGCTGGGATGTTCGACATTGCAAGGACAGCAAATAGGCCTATGGTCCATATTGGTGGCTAAATTTTTGGTATTCCCCACCCTTTTCAGAAGAATATTTTTAGGTTGTTTATTTTGCACTTCTAGTGGTACAAAGCTTTCATGCCATAGACTTTCTAATGAGTAATTCCTTTCAGGGTTTTTAGGGCTTAACTTTCTTGCATACCAAACTGTTTACTCTTTTATTTGATCAATCTCAGCACGGAGAGCGCAAAAAATATTTTGGCACATGGTTGTTACCATCCCAAGTACTGTGTATCCAAGCAAGGCAAGATCACAACTCAGTCATGCATTTACTAATGAAGAATTCTGACTTTTCTGTAATATTTTGGGTAGGCTTGTTGATTTGTAGAAGTATACACATTGTTGGTGGTGATTATATGAAGAATGGTATCTATACAAGATAAGTTATTATCTTGTTCATGTGGAGAGATAACGTGGCAAATTGGATCTATGGATTGAGATTCAAGATTTTTGTTTATTCAATTTGTGATTGTTCGTAGTAATGAAGTTCATCATTGTTATCATTTGAACAATTGCATTTTAACAAAAAATGATCAGAAATTAATTCAAACCTTGAGTTTGAAAATGATTTTTAGGTTTCTCAAAATTATTTCCATCTTCTTCATCAAGACTTCACATTATAGTTATGAGAATTTGGTATCGTTTAGTTCGATCTTGATGGCCGATCAAGCATGGATTCGCCATTGAGCAAGAACACTTTGATACCAAATTGTTACATGAATGCATAACGAGATAAATTTTAGGTTCTGAGGGAACTTAGATTTTAAATTCTGGGGGAACCTAGACCTTTTAGATTTTGAGGAAACCTAAAATCTTTTTTCAAACTCAAGGTTTAGGATTAATTTTTGATTCTTTTATTAAAATACCATCCTTTAAATAGGAATATTACAACGACTTAGACTTGAAGTAAAACTCTTATACCGAAGATAAACTTAGAAATATAACTAGATAATTGAAATACAAATAAATATCTCTAACCTAAAAATATTGATAACAAACTAATCTAAATGAAATCTAATTCATTTTAAATATAAAACTACTATAATTTAATGTCTACTTTATCTTATGTTACTTTCGTAACATTCCTTTCCCTTTAAGGAGACCTTCCTCAAGGTCTAGAAATTATTTTCTTCCAATGTTGCCCCATTTTGCTTTCTTTTCGTCTTTGGCCTTTCATTCTCTTTCTAGGTGGTCATCTGGCTAATGCACTTCCACCTCTATAAGCATGGTGGTCATCGACACAACCAAATTGTGGATGGGCTTCAAAGACAGATCTTTTCTTTGTTATCAATCGCCTTTGTTTGCATCCTTAGAAGCCGCTCGCTAGTTTCAAATAGTTGCGCATGGAGACTTTATTGTTGGTGGTGATTGGGCTATTTTGGAATAGTGGTGGAGTTGGGCTTGTATAGGTATGATAGCACAAGGTGGAGAGACTTCAACGTGGCAAATTAGATCTTGCGATTGACAAGGTTGTTGGCGTCTTGGGCACCATTTATGATTGTTCGTAGCAATGAAGTTCATCATTGTTATCATCTGAACAATTGTCAATTTAGCAACCAATGCATCCAATTTAGCATTATTTGTTTTCATCGTCTCATTATTTTTTTTTCATCTTTTTCATCAAGACTTCACACATAGTTATGAGATTACTAAGCTACTGCTCAAGCCGATCCAAGCGTGGATTCGCTATTAAGCAAGAATGCGGCTTTGATACCAAATTGTTATGTGAATACGTAACGAGATAGATTTTAAATTCTAGGGAACTAAACCTAAATTCGAGGAACCTAGACTTTTAGATTTTGAGGAAACCTAAAAATCCTTTTCAAACTCAAGGTGTGGGATTAATTTTTTGATTCTTTTTATTAAAATACCATCATTTAAATAGGAACATTACAACGATTTAGACTTGAAATAAAACTCTTATACCGAAGCTAAACTTAGAAATATAACTAGATAATTGAAATACAAAAAAATATTTCTAACCTAAAAGTACTGATAACAAATTAATCTAAATGAAATCTAATTCATTTTAAATATAAATCTACTATAATTTAATGTCTACTTTATCCTTATGTTACTTCCGTAATAAATTGGTTGTAATTCTTAATTTGGCCAATTTGGCAACCTCTGCAACTAAGATGGGTGCCGGGGTTGTCTAATCAGTGAATCTTGATCACTTTTGTAGGTTCCATGAGTTTAAGGTATGGTATCCGATCAAATGATTCTTTGTAAATACTCTTAGCAGTTAGTAATGGATCGTCAATCATGCTTAAAATTACAAGCATAATCGCTTACACGTGTGGAGTGCGCACTTCATCGCCTTCACTTTGGTAGTACACGAAGTAAGGATTAACCAACAAACGTGGGATGGAGGAATTTGATGATCGGAGGGAACTTTATGGTGCACTTTATATCTTTTTATGATCATTTTAATACTCAAGTTTACTAAGATTTTAAATCTAAGACTTCTAATCATTTTTTCTTTAAATAAAATGCTAAAAATAATAAGAAAATATCGTTATGCCATTTAAAAAAGAAAAAGAAAAGAGAAGGGCTTAATAATATTTTCATATCATTTTGTTATTTATTTGAGAGAAATGGCTAGATTTTTAATTTGAAATATTCATAAATTGGGCATTAAATTGATCAAATTGAAAATTAAAATCCAAGAAACACACCAAAAAAAAAAAAAATCCACCTCTTCTCTCCTCAGTCAACGTCCATACAATGAGCTATTCCTACACAGCTATGTTAATGTATTCACCATATATAGTTATCTTGGTTGAATCTTGTGAAGTATATGAGCGTGAGAGAGAATCATGTCGAAACAAAATCAATAGTAAAATCAAAATATAGAGATGGACAGAGCTTTTAAGTCTGATTGGGATTGCGTTTGATAAATAGAGCTTTTAAGTTAAAAAGAGGTTTTTGGCTCAGAAGTGCGTTTTGATCATTTTTAGGCTTTTTGGACTTTTAAAAGTGCTCTTAATTTTTTTTACCAAATGAGTACTTTTTTTTCAAATTGACTTTTTGAGTATTAAAAGCACTTTTAAGCCCCTCAAACACAATCTCAAACAGACTATTAAGTTTCCTAGTAAATCAGCAATGTTGAGAATGAAATATTGCAACTCTGGAACATTATAGGAAGAAATAAATGTACAGTACTATGAAGAACATACTTTTACCATGTTTTACAAGAAAGAGAACAAATGGAATCCTTTATGGAGACAATGCTGTAATATGTGCATGTAGTGTCTCCTTCCAAAACATAAAATGTGACAAGATCTCAATGAACAGGCAACTCACTTAGCTCTTCAAAGAAACCATCCAAGTCCGAGTATCCATCAAAGAAGCCACTTAAGTTCTCATTTCTCCATACTTCTTCATCTTCCTGCTTTATTGATCTCACCCCATTTTGAAAACTCACCAACTCACTATGCGTTTCCATGTCCATGCTTGGCTCACGGTAGAAACTCATGATAGTTTTGCTCGGTGGAGTTTTCGTTACGCTCTTGTTGCCCAAAAAGAAATTCTGGTTCCGTCCCTGATTACCCTTTGTATCGGAAGGTTTTCCCGTGAGTCTCTGAACAAGCTCTCAAAAATTTTCGGCATCGGTCTTTATGATTTCTGGTGCATATATGTGAACTATGCGAATCCTTGGCTTGAGTTTTGGTATTAGTTGCGAACCTTTGTGCATGGAAAGTTCAGAAGAAGCTGAACTTAGTTTTTACTAGGATGTGGTGTCACCATCTCTCTCATGGCAACTTTGGGGTGGGGGGTGTTTGAATGATCACTAATGGATAGAGGTTAATATATATTGGAGAATGTTATGAGTATGTATTTTAGGAGCTGTAAAAAACAACTATAGATAGATATCTTCTGCACTGTTTTAACTTCTAAGTTTTTTTTTTTTTTTTTTAATTTATAAATTAAATCTGTAATTTTTTTGTGTTTGAGAAGCAATATTAAGCTGTCTTTTGGAAGCCAGGATTGGATATATTCTACCATCTCAAGCCTTCTCAAGAGTCAGTGAAGAAAGAGAACGCCATTGGGCCCTAGCTTATAGTCCAAATTCATTTGACTTAAGGTAACTGGTAACATGGGTGGGTAAGGTGCTGAAAAATTATTAATTAATGATTAAATTTATTAAATTAAGACTTTAAGATAAATGTAATTTAACATGGTAAAGTTTAACCAAAATTAATCTTAGCTTATCATATTAGAAACATCTCACACTTGCTTGAGTAGGCCCCATTACATGCCGGACTTGGCCTCTCAATAATACATGCAATATCGACAGCTAATTACACCCGATCTTAGTCGGTAAAAGGTAAAAATTACAATCCCAAATTTGTACGTGGGGGCTTAGAGATAGATGTTCTACCATTTTCTCTATATTCAAAAATTAGTAAAACATGAGACTTTTACGGTTCCTTTTGAGGATGATGTCGTTTGCTTACCTAAAAACCTTATTCTAACTTCTTTTTAACACAAAAGGTTAATTATTGAAGTACACTTTAACTGTTGTTATTACGTACAGCTAGCTGGATCAAAAGTATACTAATTAACTTCATTTTGGGTAAAAATTACTTCTAAAAATCAGCATGTAACTGTCAACTGGTTAAAATACTTCACGTCAATCGATATAAATTGAGTAGATAAATGAATGTAAAAAATAGCATTACTCATAAAAATAAAAAATAAAATACCGTCCTCACCAATTATAATTTTTTTTTCTTTTATTTAGATGAACATATGCATCGATATTTATGGAATAAAAAAGTGGGGATCGGTTGAAATGGAGATGGAAATGATCTGTGTTATGGTCAATTTTTTTTTTAAAAAAAAAAATTACATTTAACCGTATACATGGTGCCACGTCATTCAAACACATCATTAAATCCGTGAAACCTAATATATATAGACCATAAAATGAGTCATATCCATTTGATCCCGAAAATGAATAAAAAAAAATAACACCAGTAAAGGACTTTTGGACCTTGGTTTACTTGTGCAGTCACTTAAATTAATGCAGGGAAGACAAGAATTTAGGCTTGAAAGATGTTTTTGATTCTTGGGTGGCAACTAGCAACCGAATATCTTTGAAAACAACGCCGGTCACTTGAATAACTCGAGTATTTTCTTCTGATTGTATGCTAATCAATAATTAATTAGTAAAAGGTTAAAGGGAGTTGGAAGACATTGACATCAATGCATACGCGAATATCTGAAGATGATATCCTTTAAATATATATATTACTTTTATAAGCAATGAGAAATTAATGCTATAATTAGTTGTAGCATTATATTCTGTCGTGTCAAAAGTTTGTATTAATTGTCCACTTGGGAAGGAGATTTTGTCTCTGAAGTATTTTGAGCTGACACTTTATTCTTCTAAAGTAACTAAGTTTTGGGGGGTAAAATGTCAACCTAAGAGGTAAAGTGTTAATTCGAAATACTTCATGGGGTAAAATGTACTTTGTGGAGGTCAAGTGTCAGATACTTTGAAGGGTAAAGTGTCACTTTTTAAACATTAGAGTTAAACGTATAAATGAATTGATAGTTCAGGAAATAAAGTATATTTTCCCTGATAAATAATCCAGAAAACTTTGATATCATGGAACAAATATTTCTTACCCTTGAAAGGGCCTGCTTCTTAATGCAGGGTCATAGTTGATGTTGAGTTGTCTGATGGTGAGCTGGTATGTTTTGACAGCGAAGATCAACGCGGTGATGACAAAAACTGGGCATGATTGAGACTGTAGCGTGTAGTGTTCAGTAAAACAAACACATATTAGTCATCTGAATACACTTGGTGGCTGGGCGTTGTTTTGATGATCTACCGATTTGAGCATCTATAGAAGAAATTAAGTTGTTAATATTAGCGATTAGGGTCACCTTATTCATGAAACTTGCCGATCAAACCTTAATTATCTCTCTGGATTACAACTTTCTTCTTTCGAGATTTGAAAGTAATCATATTAATCAACAATTATTATACCTATTTCTTTGTAACGGCAAGGCTAAGACTAAGAGCAATGAGGAAGTTGGGATTTTTCTATTTGAGGGGACTGGACTAGGTAATGAGTAATTAATGAAATAATACTATTAAAAATTAAGTTTAAATACAAATGCTTTGAAAATGAAAGAATATTTAAATCGATAGTTAAAATAGAAAATGAAATGTAGATACTTTGAACAAACAGGTTATTTGGATTCACGGTGTGCCTTAGGTCCATTGCAAATACATTCATACTTGATTTAAGTTTTTTAAATTATTGTATATTAGTATTTTTATGTTGCGATTAAAAATTACATTTTATAGGTTAATATGATTAAATGAAAATATAAATTTTTGTTGTGATTTTCCGTGCGCGCGTCAAACACCGAAAAATGTTTTTATTATAAAACATTTTCCTGTAAAATGACTTTTCTAAAAATATTTTACGATGAAAAATATTTTACACTGAAACAAACGGAGCCTTAGTTAGATTTGTAATGTTGTTGGATTTACATTTGAACGATTAAACTTTATAATTTGTATTATTTTGGATAAAACCCATCATGGGGTGTTTGCATTTTCTTTGTTATTTTTAAGTTTTTTTTTAATTTATTTATTTTAAGAAGAAATACCAATAACAACCTAAGGGCTGGGCAACCCAAACAAAAAGTTCTTAAACCACCAAAACAGTTTAAGTAAACACAAAAAAAAAAAAAAAGGCAATGCACACATCAAATGAATGATGCTTTCTTGATACAAAGACTAAAAAAATTAGCCGTCAATTAAGGCGGTAAGACTTGATATGTCAAAGATGACACAACCAAATGATCTAAGTAGGAGTACAGAACAAAAAAAGTTCCATAATTCTCCCCAAACCACAAAGATCAAATAATTAAAACGGTGGCAAGAACTCTAAGAAACATAGAAAATAACAACAGATAAACAAAATACAAAGCTCAAATCAAACTAGACAATAGCATTGATGGATGATAGGGTAGTGAAGCCGCAAGGAGGTTGATGATGACCATGGAGTGCAAACCACATCCACAGATCTGAACTACATTTAAAACACTAGAATTTCTAAAACATGCCCAAAACACTAATAGCAAATGTCGATAATAACCATCCGCATCCGTATTTATGGACCTTTATTGATCGCTAAAAATAAAACAAATATTTGGTGGTGCAAAAAACTTAAAAGCAAAATCGGTTTATAAACTAGATGTTCAGAAACCACCCAGAACAACTGGGTTTATATATCCAATACAGATGAAAGAACAAAAGAATCGCTCCAATCCCATATACACACAAATAAATAGACTACTACTCAAATCTTACAATCATATATATATAAATTAAAAGCCAACGGCAACGTTTTGTGCCAATATCAATCTAGGACGACCCGCAAACGAAAAGCCTAAGAGGAGATCACGTGGCCTTGATTTATCTTGGGTTGGTGACTTCAGGGTCCTTGATGCCGCCGGAGAAAGCTCGCCACCGGTGGGCATGTCGCTGAGAAAGGCGAGAACTCGGTTAATACTGACGGAGCGAGCTGGTCTGAAACTGAGCGATCTCTTCGCGTTTTTGGAGAAGATGCCCGATGATTTAGAAAGGATGAGATACACCAACACCTGGACCAGAAGAAACATGGCGACTTTCAGAACCATGTTGTCGTCTAAGCTGCTGCTGATCTCCATCACCATTTTATCGTTCAAAAAAATATGTATCTGGTCGGATAGATGAGAGAAAAATACTAATCGAGGTGAAATAATGAATGAATGAATGAACTGGGTTATAGCAGGGGGGATGATCCTTATATATATTGAGCTAGCAGCCTTTACAGCACCTTTGACTGGCCGGCGGCCTGAAGACTAAAAGGAAAGGAAAGGTGCCACGAAGTTTCCAGCGTCAATCGACAAGCAATAATAATTGCGGACGCAAACCTAACCTATTTACTATTGTTTAGGGTCCACGTAGAAGTTTCTGAAGCCTTGAGGGGTGAGAACTGGTCAATTTTGACTATAGTCAGGATGTGGGTTCTGGATAAACGTACCCACATGCGCATGCACCAATTATATATCACAACAATATTAATTAAAATTCACTTAGACAAAAGATGTTGTACGTGTTTAATTAGATATTTGGTATATATAGAGACTAAGAGCACAAAAAGATGACATATATATATATATGCAGTAATAATGAGTGAATTGAAAAGAAATATTTGGGGGTGACGAGCACGGTGACAGTGAAGGTACGTGGACGATTAACAAGAGTTGCTTTTGCTTCTATCCAATGTGGCGACACCTCACCTTTCTTGGTCCCTTTCGCTACACTTTATTTTTATACATAGAGATTAGAGTGCACGTTTTCATTTTGTCAAACAAGATACGAAATCGCTTATGTAACGGAATTCAATCCAACCCAAAAAACAGTCCACGTATCAACAATGGATCATATTCGAGTTGAGTTGTGATTTTCATACCATAGGCGTGTATAAAAAGTAATACGTCAGTGATTTATTTAATATTATTTTATTAAAAATTATTGTTTATGATTATTTTTAATATTATTTTATATAAATAAACTATCGGTGTGCTACTATTCATGCCGTTGGTATGAAAATCACTACTTATTGAAATTATATAGTTTTTGTCTTTTTTTTGGGAGTTATATAGTTCATTGGGCAATTGAGCTACCTATTGAAGACATAGTTCTAGGAGTCTTCAAGCATGTTGATTATAACCACCATGCCAACTGTTAATCGCTAACCACTTTGGTAGTCGGTTATTAAAAATCACTAACTGTTACGATTGCAGTTAGCGGTTTTAAGGAATAGGACAAGGAGGTTATAACCGCTAACTGCCTTCATTTATATATAATAATATAAATATATATTAAATATTTATATTAATAAAATATTAAATAAAACATCCAAAACGACGTCCCTTTTTATTTTGTCTTTTTAATTTTTTTTATTTGTATTTGGATGAATGGATTTGGGCTATTTAAAATTATGTATGTGAAATATATAATGTGACATGTAATGTTTTGGGTCAAGCTTTATTCAAAAACATTGGTAGGCCCAAAAAACATCATTTTTCTTTTCTCATCTTTTTTGGAATATTTTAGCCTTAAACCTTTAAGATAAGTCTAAAAAAAAGGCAAATTAAAGGCCCAAAAGCTCATTTTAAAAAAGCGGTTATAAGTTATTAGATTGAATAACCACTAATCGCCTAAGGCGGTTCGTGTTAGGTGTTATAGCTAATAACCGTTTGAACACCCTAAGTTTCTGCCTAATTATTGCCAAAGCATTAATAGAATTAGGCAATTTTTTTTTTTTTTTTTGACAAGTCCACAAAAGAGGGGGAAGAGGATTCAAACTAGTGATCTCTACTTCATTAAGCGTAGTCTTAGCCGATTGAACTATCTCTTGGAGATAGAATTAGGCAAATTAAAATGACATAAAAAGACTAAAGATGCAGCTCTAAAGGCATTTTTGAAATTTTGTATATGTTGAAATGGGAATGCTTCAAGCAATCAAAGTTGTATGGGGTCATGCTCGATGACTCCATGTGATATATGTACACCATTAAATGAAATAAAATAAAATGAATCATCTTCATTTCAATTCTATTCAGGGACGGATCCAGGGTGAAGAATGGGGGGGACCAAAGCAAAGAAAAAAAAATGAGGGGGACCGGAATTAAAAAAAAAAAAAATACAGCCTAATTTTTTTTTTTTTTTTTGGAATTGGGGGGACCATGGCCACCACTGGTCCCCCCCAAATCCGTCACTGATTCTATTCCTAAATAATTGAAGTCCCAAAATGAGACATATAGAAATATATAGTAACTAAACTAATTGTCAGTGTTTATGTGCATGGTTTAATTACAATCTTAATAATGTGTATATAACTCTTATTGTAAGCTGATTTTCAATTAAAAGTGAGTTATACTGAAGTTTATATCGTTTGGTATTAGAACCACCACTAAACTGAGTTGGAATCAAACATAGTTTGTTAAGTATGAAATCAAATAAATTGTGATTTTGCAGTCTAGTAACGGAGGAAGCAGTGAGTTTTATCTAAAAAGAAACTTGTACCAATAATATTGAATCATGATTCATGCACGTATACAAGCCCCGTCTTCTGCCTATCTGTTGTTAATCGTTGGGTAGGTGGGAGAGGGAGGTGAGTATCCTTTAGACCAGATAATTATAAAGTAAAAGACATTATGACCATCAATTGTCGCTTTGGCCGAGTGGTTAAGGCGTGTGCCTGCTAAGTACATGGGGTTTCCCCGCGAGAGTTCGAATCTCTCAGGCGACGTTTTTCTCTTCTCAATACTTTACGAAAGCTTTTTAAAAATCGTGGATGTTAGAAAAAAATAATTACGCTCTGAGCCTTCTAAGTTCTATCTCCAGCTTTTTCACTTGATCCCTCGGGCCTTGGATGTACTACGTACACTAGTCTCGTCTTTTTTCTACTTACTAAGAATTCCTAATGAATTAGGAAGGATTAAGACCATAAATTCAATTCAGTGGGAAATTAAGGTTCTATGAATGATATGATTGTATATCTAATCAATCACTTCAAACCAATTATATTATAATTATACCTCAAAAAAAAAAAAAAAATTTACATTATAGTTATGAATTATGAACCGGAGACCCTTCCTAATCTCCCCCTCCCCTTTTACCTATTTTTCACTTATTTTCTTTTTGTTTTTTGTTTTTTTTTGTTTTTTACATGATTTTTGTCCATATGCAGCAACTTCTGCTACTTCCATCCGCCCTTGAAGGTGTTGTGCTACCCATCTTCTTCGTCTGCTCTATCACGTGTCAACGCTGACCAGTGCCCATCATCTCCTCTACTTCGGTTGTTGCTATTTTTTTTTTTTTTTGTATTTCTTATTTTGTTTGTTTTGAATAAGATTTTTTTTTTCTTATTAGATCTACTCTTATAAGCGATCTACGAGGAGAAGAATGTAGTTTGTCGATTGTTTTGGATCGAGGAGGAGTAGATCTAATCTTCTTAGGAGCAGATCTATGCTTTTTTGGCTATTTTTTGTGGGGGTTAGGGTTTTTTTTTTTTTTTTTCCTCTATAGTTTTGTTTGAATAAAGATTATTCATACATCTAGGTTGTGGATGTAATCCGTTTCTTGACTCTTGGGCTTAGAGAATGAGTTTTGACATGGGTTTTTTATTCACAGGGCCGAGAAAGATGAGTTACATATACATTGAGTTGAATCAAACTGGAACATATCTTATGTTACAATTGAAAATTAGTCATAAATTAGCAAATATTATTGCCATAGATAGGTTTGGAATTTTTATTTTTATGTACGTATTTATAACTTTTAACTTTATAACTTCAGTTATGATTTTCTTAAAACTTTTTGCTTTATGATGTAAGAGCGTTTATGCTCATAATCGTTTTTCAAAGAGATTGAAATGATTTTTCCTTTAAAAAAATAAAAAAAATAACATTATCATTCCATTGTAGAACAACACACGAGTCACGAAGTATCGATATTTTTTTGTGAATGGAATTATTTGATCTGAATCCTAGATATTTGATGAAATCATTATATTAATTAATTAGTAATGTTGGGTCGTGGATCAACCTCACATACTTTATTCCGAGACACCTGTTAGGCCCAAGTCAGGGTCGGCCCAGTTCGTTGTCTTTGAAGACCGAGACCTCCTCAGGCCTCGACCGCCTCGACCACATGTTACTCTGGGCCCATAACATCCGAGGCCTAGGCCCGAGGCCTTCTCGGATACAAAGCCTCTATTACTCCAACAACACTGCAAGATTCTTATAATCAATCAGAATTCAAAATTCAAAAGCTAACAACCAAATCCTATCTTGATCTTCTAAAGATCAAGAACGGGTAACTACTCAAATCCCTCGATAACAAACTGCCTCGCAGCAAATCAGGGAAGAGTCAGTAATTGGTTGAAAGACTACCACTCCGTGCCTATATAATGCAAAGTAGACGACACACTGAGGTAACGCAATTCTTGCCCTCTTTACGCATCGCCGCTTTCCTCTCTATATACAAAGAATATCGACTTAGGCATCGGAGTGACCCCATCGGCTCACCCCGATCTCCCTTCAATCCTATTGTTTTCTTCTTTTTGCAGGGTCCTAGGCTCGGCAGAGACCAGGAGCCCAATAGCGCAGCGTCACGTCATCAATCGCTGCACTAGTTTGGCGCCGTCTGGAACGATTTTCAGTCGATTCTCATTCATCTACTATCCGACATGGTGAATACACGCTCTTTCACACGATCTTCACACCAGCAACCTCAACCGATGCAACCACCTCCTAGCGCTGGGCATCCAACGATCCGGAGTTGAGGATGCAACCACCTCTAGCGTGCGGGGTATCCAATGACCGGGTTTGAGAGATTTCCTCAAGTCTATGGCGGAATCAATGGAAGTCCTCCAGCGAGCGAGGAACTCAACGATGCCGTCTCACGCAGCGAAGCGATGAGAAAGAAAGAGAACGCTGAGCGCCTTGTGAGAAAGATAAGCGACAAGATCCACCGTGGAAATGTCCCATCAACCCCAAGGGACAATGAAATCTTGCCCAAGGAGAAAATGAGGAGGACCAGAATAAGTCACGCCGAGTAGAGAAGGTCTCGGACGGGTCGATCACACCGAGAAGACTCCCCCCATGGCGGATCTCGTCGAGAGAGGCGCGAAGTTGAGAAGCCTCGCGAAGATAGGCACGAGGGAGAAAAGTCGCATCGGTCGAGGCGACACGAAGAATCTCGGCAGAGTCACCAGGAGGCCAAGATGAAAGATCTAGAAGATAAGTATACACGTATGCTCCGCCGAATGGATGGAGAGGACCCGAAATTAATGGCATGGGACATGTTGGAAGATCTGCTCATCGAACGGGTGAAGGCGTACCCTATGCCGGATAAATTCAAGATGCCGCGGATTGAAAAGTATAACGGAAGCGGGGACCCGCAGGACCATTTGGAAGCTTTCAGAGAGCACATTATCCTACACGGCACTCCGGACGTGATTGCATGTAGAGCTTTTCCCCTGACCCTATTGGGAGTGGCGAAAGAATGGTTTACTGGATTACCCCCAAAATCCGTAGGCACTTTCAAGGAGCTGGGACGCCTGTTCTTGACCCAGTTCCTCGCAACCAGAAAGAGAAAGAAGAACCCCACCTGTCTGTTAACTTTACGACAGGATAAAGAGGAGAGCCTGAAGGACTTCATGCTTCGCTTTAATAAGGAAAAGCTCGAGGTCGACACCCCCGATGACGAGACACTGTTATGTGCCCTAATGCAGGGGGTACGGGCAGAAGGGCCATTGATGGCCGAGGTGGGAAGAAAAAACGTGAAAAAAGTGACACTCCCTCAGTTCATGAAGCTGACTGAGGAGTTCATCCATCAAGAGGAGCTAGTTGGGACGCTTCTGAAGGCTCAGACGTTGGAAGAACAAGCAAAGGAGGAGAGCAAGAAGGCCTCATTGTCCCAAAATCAAAGGAGGAAAAGAGTTCGGAGAGGAGACAAAAACCAAATCCATCGGAAGAATGAGCCTCAAAAGACAGAGACTCCAAGATTCCGGAAGGAAGTTTTCACCCCTCTGAACACTAGCCTCACCGAGGTGTTCTCGGCTATCAAGGGGGATCCTGCATTTAGGTGGCCACCGAAGATGAAGGCCGATCCGTTCTGGATCGAGCAAGTTCTGCAGTACCACGCCGATCATGGGCATCTTATCGAGGATTGCATATCTCCGTCGAGAAATAGAGGTTTTTATACGTAACGGAAACTAATTCGCTTTCTCGCACAAGAAAGAGGTCGGGAAGCAAATAATCGGGGCATCGAGAAGGCCGCCACGCAGAAAGACGTCGAGAAGAAGTTCGAGAAGGGTCGCACGACCGAGAAGAAGGGCAAAGGAATGTCAGGGAAGAACATCAACCTCGCCCGAACCAGGAGATAGTTAGGGAGATCCACACCATTTTCGGAGGTATTGCCGGAGGGAGTCAAACTCAGCAAGGAAGGCGTATGCTAGAAATATGCAGAGCCAGGAAGTATACTCCCTGCATAGACCCGCCAAAGCAGCTAAAACAGAACCAGTGATACTATCATTCTCAGAGGAGGATGCACGAGGGGTTGTGATGCCACACGACGATGCTCTCGTAGTAACCTTGACCGTCGCAAACCATGGGATCCATCGAATTTTGGTGGACAATGGAAGCTCTGCCGATATTCTCTATTGGCCAGCCTTCCAGCAGATGGGCATTGATCGAGAAAGGATCAAACCGTTTGGATCTCCATTAGTCGGATTTGGAGGGGAAGTAGTATACCCGATAGGGATCATCCCTCTACCGATGTAGGACAGCACCTGGTCCACCGTGATGGTGGACTTCTTGGTAATCGACCGTCCGCTTACAACGCCATTATGGGTCGACCAGCACTAAACAAGCTAAAAGCAGCGACCTCGACCTATCACCTTACAATGAAATTCCCAACAGAAGGAGGAATCGGAGAAGTGCGGGGCGACCAACTTGCGGCGAGGAAATGTTACAACATCTCTATGAAGACCCCGGACACGACCAACTAACATGGCCTCAGATCCGAGGTGGGGGAGAACCGGCAGAGCCGGTCGAGGAGGTCTCGGTGGGAGAAGGAAAGGTGTTGCAGATAGGAACCTGCCTTGATGCGGAAGTCCGAGACGGCCTCATAGATTTCCTACGAAGAAACATAGAGGTCTTTGCTTGGTCGCATGAGGACATGCCGGGTATTAACCCCGAGGAGATAGTCCATGTTTTAAACGTGGATCCCGAAGCAAGGCCGGTACGACAAAAGAGAAGGAAGTTTGCACCGGAACGGATCGAAGCAATAACTGTAGAGGTGGACAAACTGTTGAAGGCACAGTTTATCGAGGAGGTTTATTACCCCGACTGGTTAGCCAATGTGGTCCTGGTAAAAAAATCTAACGGCAAATGGAGAATGTGTGTGGACTTCACTGATCTTAATAAAGCCTGCCCCAAAGACAGCTTTCCCCTCCCACGCATCGATGCGTTGGTCGACTCTACCTCCGGGTACAAGTTACTCAGTTTCATGGATGCCTTTTCAGGATACAACCAGATCCTCATGCTCCCAGAAGATCGAGAGAAGACAGCATTCATCACTGATCGGGGCCTTTACTGTTACAAAGTCATGCCTTTCGGCTTAAAGAACGCGGGAGCCACGTACCAGAGGCTTGTGAACAAAATGTTCCAAGCCCAGATAGGGAGAAACATGGAAGTGTATGTTGACGACATGCTGGTGAAAAGCGCAGAATTAACTGACCACGTTCATGACCTCCATGAGGCGTTTAAAACATTAAAGCAATACGGAATGAAGCTAAACCCCGCGAAATGCGCCTTCGGGGTATCCTCTGGAAAATTCCTAGGCTACATGGTATCAAGTAGAGGGATAGAGGCCAATCCCGAAAAAATCCAGGCGGTCTTAGAGATGCAATCCCCAAAATCCACAAAACAGCTCCAACAATCGATCGGAGGCTAGCCGCTCTAAATCGCTTCATTTCTCGATCCACCGACAAATGCCTCCCATTCTTCAAAATCTTGAGGAGGGCTTTCGAGTGGACCAGTGAATGTGAAAAGGCATTCTCCGAATTGAAGACATATTTGACAAACTCTCCTTTGTTAAGCCGAACTATTCCTGGGGAGGTGCTATATTTATACTTAGCAGTTTCCCTACAGTCGGCAACCTTGATCGGAAGAAGAGGACAGGTACAAAAGCGGTATATTTTGTCGAAGCGTTACATGGCGGAAGAAAGGTATCCACAAATCGAGAAACTAGCATTTGCCCTCATCATAGCTTCAAGGAAACTCCGACCCTACTTTCAAGCTCACTCCATACGAGTCCTCACGATATACCCACGGAAAATAATGCAAAATCGAATCGATCAGTATTACCTCAATTCATTCGAAATGCGATCAAAGGTCAAGTCCTCATGATTTTCGCTGAATTCACAAACTTACAAGCGAGAGGAAGAACGGAGATGGATCATCTACGTTGATGGTTCACAACAAAAAGAACGGGGTGCGGATAGTGGTTGTTACTCCCAAGAAGAGTTGAAAAGTTCTTTAAAGCTAGAATTCAAAACCACCAACAATGAGTCGAATATGAAGTCATCATAGCAGACTGGGTTGGCCCTTGAACTAGGGGCTGAATCCGTGGAAGTTCAAGCGATTCACAAGTGATCGTCATATAATGGGGAGTTTGAAGCAAAGGGATAAAATGAAGAAGTACCTTGCTAAGGTGCAAGATATGCTATCTCCTTTCAAAATTCAGCATCACAAAAATCCCTAGGAAAGACAACGAAAAGGCCGATCACTTGGCACGACTAGCCTCAAAGAAGATAATGGAGTCGGGAAAGAGAAAAAAGATATCCGAGCTTAATCGTTCCTCAATATCGACAATGCCCCAATCATCGTGGCATCGGTCGAGGAAACTTGATTGGAGAACCGAAATAATCAAATATCTGACGGTTTCTTGCCATCCGAAAAGAAGACACCATCATTCGAATGAAAGCCGCAGATTCACGATAGTCAATGGAAAGCTCTATAAAGAGGATTCACGCTGTTCTCCCTCCTTAAGTCGTCTCCCAAGAAGGAAACTATATCCTCCGAGAGATTCATGAAGGTATTTATGGAAGTCACTCGGGGCAAGGGGTCTTTGGCATAAGGCCGTAAGAGCAGGATTTTATTGGCCACAAATGAATAAGGAATCAACGGCTATTGTCAAAAATGCGACAAGTGCCAACGATTTGCTAACGCCACCAAACAACCACCGAGGAACTAAGTGTAATTTCCTCTCCATGGCCCTTCTCGCAATGGGGGGGTAGATATAGTCGGACCACTACCACGAGGAAAGGAAGCGTTCGATTTGCGGCGAGTTGTAGACTACTTTACTAAGTGGGTGGAGGTTGAACCCTTGGCAAACATAACTACCAAAGTCATCGAGCTTTCTTATGGAAAAATGTTGTCGTGCCACCGCATTATGCATCACGGACGGACAATGGGAAACAGTTGATTGTGAACCATTTGAAAATGGTGTTGAAGCTTCACATCAGGAATTACTTCTCATCTCCCGGACACCCTCAGGCAAATGGGCAAGTGGAGGCCACCAATAAAACCATTTTCAAAATTTTGAAAAAGAAGCTGGGCGACAAAAAAGGAGATTGGGCGAATTATCTCCGGAGGTTCTTTGGCGATAACAACGAAGAGAACTCCCACCGAAGAAACCCTTACGCTTGGCATTGAACCGGCGATTATTCCAGCAGAATTGGGATCGGAGAGTTTAAGGGTAGAAGCATACAAGGCGGAATCTAATGATGAAGGTCTAAAACTCCACTTAGACCTAGTACAGGAAAAGCGTGATCAAACCTGGATCACACCGGTATCAGAACGAATGGCAAGGTACTTGACAAAAGGGTCAAAACACGGACTTTCAAATCGGAGACTGGTTTTGCTAAGAGTTACCTCGCAACCAAAGACCCGGCGAAGGAAAACTAGCTCAATTGGGAAGGCCCATACAAGGTGATTAGTTGTCGAAGACCGGGAGCGTACCATTTAGAAGACTCAGAAGGAAAGGCCCTGCCAAGGCCATGGAATGCGGAGCATCTCAGAAAATATTTCATTTAACCTGTAATTCCCATTTATTTTGTGGTTTGACTTTAGCAGGAATTGATTCAATAAAAGAAGTACTCGGAGTTTATCTTCATATATCCTTGAATGAATAGGTAGCGATCAAGTTTTCACCAAACTAAGGTCAGTCCCGATACGAGACCTGGTCTTCACCAGGCTCGGCATCCGAGACCTGACACTTAGAAAGGAACTAAGGTCAGTCCCGATACGAGACCTGGTCTTCACCATTCGATCCGAGACGACACTTAGAAAGGAACTAAGGTCACCCGACACGAGACTGGTCTTCACCGCTCGCATCCGAGACCGACACTTAGAAAAGGAACTAAGGTCACCCGACGAGACTGGTCTTCACCAGGCTCGGCATCCGAGACCTGACACTTAGAAAGGAACTAAGGTCGATCCGAACGAGACTGGTCTTCACCAGGCTCGGCATCCGAGACCTGACACTTAGAAAAAAGGAACTAAGGTCAGTCCCGACACGAGACTGGTCTTCACCACTCGGCATCCGAGACGACACTTAGAAAGGAACTAAGGTCTCCCGACACGAGACTGGTCTTCAGCTGCATCCGAGACCGACACTTAGAAAAGGAACTAAGGTCGATCCCGACACGAGACTGGTCTTCACCAGCTCGCATCCGAGACCTGACACTTAGAAAGGAACTAAGGTCAGTCCCGACGAGACCTGGTCTTCACCGTGCCTGCATCCGAGACCTGACACTTAGAAAAGGAACTAAGGTCACCCGACACGAGACTGGTCTTCACCGCTCGCATCCGAGACGACGCGAATAGAATCATAGTTGATCTCAATACCGAGACCCAACACTAACTATACACGAATGTATACGAAAGAGCCATGAATGAAACCCACTATTTTATTAACCAATAAAGTAGTTTTACAAAAAATATATATAATTACAAAATTGTACAAAGTGAGCTAGAGAGACCTCGTGAGGAGCCTCTTTAACTTCATTTCCGGCGAGTTCAGCCAGTGCCCGGCCTCCTGACGCCTCGAGACACCCCAGCGCTCCGCTTTCAGGCTAGGGGGGGAGGTTGGTAGTTGAATTCACTAATCCCAACCGCGTCTGGCATCTCTTCCGCTCCAAAAGAAAGAAGGCGCCGGATAGCCTCACTGGTGCAAGGGATGTCCTCAATGTTCACCGTGTTGAGGTCGACTCTCTGGGCAGGGTCCTTCCACCAGGCCCTGAAAGTCTCGAACCCGAGGTACAATCCGTCGGCCCAGGCAGTATCTCGAACCCTAGAAGCAAAGGAAAGCTGATGAAGATAGCCGGTAGCCTTCTCCTCAGCCCTCCTCAGCCCGAGTGTTAGTTTCCTGTGCTCATCGCGGAAGTGCTTGTACCTCTCCTCGACAATGAGTTTATCTTCCGAGACCTTCTGACCGATTTCGAGTCTCCTTCACCGCCGAGAGTCCGCTATGCTTTTCTTCAAGAAGCGCAGCCTCCTTCACGATCGAATGGTCCTCGCCACTTGAGCCTCATGACTTTCTGCAGAGCCGCAACCCAGCCAGGTTCCTGGAGCTCCTCGGTCATCGAGGCAAGCTCACACGGCTCGGTCCTCGCTTTGAGGCATCCGATGCCTCGACCTCCATCACGGCCGAATGTTCAAGAAGGACTCGAGGTCATCTTCGTGTTTTGTGACCAACGCCTGAGTCGAACGTTTTCCTCCTTGGCCTCCGCCAACTCTTTGCTCAAACCTTCTTCCCACGTTCTTCGCCGAGACCTTCCGAAGTAGCAGAGAGGATAGCCGACAAGAAAGGACCGAAAAGAAGAAGGGTCAAATGAAAATAAAATAAAATATATATATATATACATAAATAAACAAAAACGAATCGCTACTAAAAATGCAAAGACAACATCTCTTCGCCATCCTCTAGCCGAGAGATCACGCCTTCACCTGGAGTTTCGTGGTCCACCATGAACACGCCTTGACGGGTTACCTTCAAGTCGCCCCCAAATTTCGCCAAATTTTCCTCTCAAGTCCTTAGCCCCTTCCGGTCAGACTCGATCAGGTTGCAGACGCCGAGGCTTCAGACGATCGGACACACGAGGCCTTTTTCGACGCAGAGGCCTCCGATATGTGTCTGACCGGACCTTTTCACGACGGAGCCAAAGCTCCCGCCCAGTATGGTGGACAGGGGTCCTCGATGAATATGCCCAATGGGTTCTAAATGGCCCTAAATTTCGTCCGCTATTCCGACGGAGTCTTCGAGACCATCTCAAGGTCTTCCAGATGTGCTGTATGTTGGAGCCCAATTGGGTTCACAGGATGGAATGGGCCCTCAGCGCCATTAATGGTTCGCCGACTAACCCCGCCACATTCATGTGGGATCGCCGAACCGCTGTTAGCAAGGAAGGCGAACTTCTCCACTGGGCACAGACGGGAGGCGCCTGCTTCTACGAGTCGCTAAGAAACCCGCCACTTTCGAGACATCGCAGCCTAAGGGAACGTTCATGGCACCGCCGCTCCACCTTCCCGGTGAACGCCCGACGCTTTTTGAGCTTTCTTCTTATCAAGGGCGCTCGATTACCTCGACGTCCGACTCTCAATCGGGATTGCATCCGGGTCTCCTTTAGGATTCCTCTCGAGGCTTCCTCGCATCCTGCCAGGGAGCATCGCAAGAGGGAAGAGTGGCGGAGCATCGATCGCTTTCTCGCTTCCGACTGCCGCCAACTTCAACGCCTTACCACCTTCGGATGGGCATCGCCTTTGTCCTCTCGCCAAGGGACTCTTTTGATAGGCGGGCGATTGGAAGAACCGTGGGGAAGAAGGCCTTGCCCTAATCTTGAAAGTCCCACCACCGATGGGGTAAGAGGTTTTCTGCTTCTCGCTCCACCATTTTTCCCTTTACCCTTATCCGCCTCGTCGACCCATCACCGGCCGCCGGGCCTTGCCTTTCGGGGTAGCTCTCCTGTATTAGTCCGGAGGGCTAAGATCGAGAGGAGTCTGGACGAAGTTCCTAGTCGCTCAACCGCCATTGCATGGCCAGGCGGGAGCATAAAACCATCAATCTCGGTACCGAACCCAAGACCTCGAAGGTTAAGCTCGACTCATGCCTACGAGCCCACCTCTGCACTTCACCGACCCGCGCGAGCTCCTTTGGGGTGAGACGCGGTTCTCGACCACCCCTCTCGAAAGCATATTCACCTCCCGAGGAACCTCGTGCTGTGGCCTTCTCAGAGGAGGCGAACTCCCATTGCCCGGAGGCAAAGAAAAACTTTGTTTTCCAGCCATGATTACTGGAGTATCTCGGCTAAATTACCATCTGACCCGCCTCGTCTGGATGTTATAGACTCGGAGCCCCTGGTTCGTGTGAACCTGCAGTGTGTAAAACTCCCCGACGGCCAATCGATGCTCTTTTCCCTAGAGCGAGAGGCCACAACACCATGCAGCCGTAGAGATATCTCCACGCATTGGGAGCTATCTGGTGAGGGGACAAGTCCAAGTAGGCAAGCAACTCTCGGACCATGGGAAGAAAGGGAGGCGGAAGCCATACGAACATCGTTTAGTGAACCACAGACCTCATGGCGGTCAGAGCGTCGATGGCTCCGGACCCCTCTCGGTGAACCGTATCTTGTGAAAGGAGGAATGAAACACTCCGTTCGGATTCTGCGTTCATCACGTCTGGACAACCTACTCTCCCACGTGGCAGGGTGGGCGTCGCCGAGGCCGTCAGAATCTTCACCACCACCCCTAGGCATCTTCGGAAAATCTGGAAAAAGATTCACGAAATAAAGAACACGGGCTTAAAACTGGGAAATACGCTTCAAAGGATGAAGATGGACGGCGAATGGACCAGTGTACATTATTTATAGGGGAACGGATGAAACGAAGCGTCGACGCGCTTTAAAGGAAGAAGATGAAGAGACGTACCTCGAATAAAACTGCAGAGACGTTTCGACTTCTCGACAGCTGGCCCTTCATGATGATCAACCGTTGTTAGAAACACGGTGTGAATCCAAGGCCCACGTGGCGCTATCTCGAAGCATAATCGAGCATTAAATGTCGGACCGCCTCGGTGAGCAGCGCCTAAATGCAGTTTGGCGGAATTTCAAAAACTTTTCCGCTCAAAACTTTTATTTTTTGTGCCACAGATCTCGAATGCGTCGAGCCTCATCTTCTCGCCTTTGAGAGCCCGGCTACTCGGCGTCGTCGAGACTAATTCTCATGAGAACGTCGAGGCTCACCTTCTCGACTTTGCCGAATTTTACTTCAAACATATTCCAAGATTAAGATGACTCCTGGAAAGTTGATCCAGCCTGTTAAAAGACACTAAAATTCCCATAGTCCTACAGACAAGGGAATTGGGGGGTAACTGTTGGGTCGTGGATCAACCCACATACTTTATTCCGAGACACCTGTTAGGCCCAAGTCAGGGTCGGCCCAGTTCGTTGTCTTTGAAGACCGAGACCTCCTCAGGCCTCGACCGCCTCGACCACATGTTACTCTGGGCCCATAACATCCGAGGCCTAGGCCCGAGGCCTTCTCGGATACAAAGCCTCTATTACTCCAACAACACTGCAAGATTCTTATAATCAATCAGAATTCAAAATTCAAAAGCTAACAACCAAATCCTATCTTGATCTTCTAAAGATCAAGAACGGTAACTACTCAAATCCTCGATAACAAATCGCCTCGAGCAAATCGGGGAAGAGTCAATTGGTTGAAAGACTACCACTCGCGCCTATATAATGCAAAGTAGACGACACTCGAGGTAACGCAATTCTTGCCCTCTTTACGTGACTCGCTTTCTCCCTCTCTACATACAAAGAACATCTTTTAGGCATCGGAGTGACCCCATCGCTCACCCCGATCTCCCTTCAATCCTATTTTGTTTTCTTTTTGCGGGGTCCTAGGCTCAAGCAGAGACCCAGAGCCCAATAGCGTGCCACGTCATCAATCGAAAACTGTGCACTAACAAGTAACAACTTATGACAAGCGATCCTACTGTAAGCAATTACGTATACAAAGAAACACATATATGCCTTATATATGTTCTTCATATATAATAATTGTTTAGTGACCTAACATTTGGCATGGTGTGGCCGGATAAATGCAGCTCACATGAAAATATATTATTGTTTAAGTAATGCTACTTATTATACTCTTATCTCACCACACATATGTGGAACTGAATCCTTTCTGGTAGGCCTGTAAACGAGCCGAGCCGAGCCGAGCTTTGGCTAACTCGGCCCGGCTCATTTAGGAAAAAATATTCACAAGCTGCTCAGCTCAGCGAGCTTGAGACTCCCGGCTCAAGATCGACTCAGTGGCTAAGCGGCTCACTCGGGATCGAGCTCGGGACCGTTTAGGGTGCATATTCGAGCCGAGCCGAGCCCTCGGCTCGCAAGAAACTCGAAATTTCATTTTAACATGAGCCGAGCTCAAAGGAGGCTCGTTTAGATAGCTCGGCCGAAGCCAGTAAGCAAGCATTTCGGCTCATTTAAGGCTCACTTAGGTTAAATATAAAAAAAAAAATTAGTGAAAGCAGATTCAATAAATTACGAACTAAAATGCACAAAAAGTGTTCCAAAACATCATTGAAATTAAAATCATCAATTTCAGCTTCAAATTAAGCAAGATAATTACATGTTAGATACATGTACCATGATCCATGGAAAAACCTAAAACTATCTTACAAATTTACAATTGCATAAATTATAAATAGTTGCTTGTAATTCTTTAAGACTTAGAGTGCTTGTAATTCTTCTATTTGTGTCATTAATTTTGCCTTTCAAAATTAAAGAAACAAATAGAGGAATTACAAGCAACTTCAAATTAACCTATATGATATAATCTAACTTCAAATTAACCTACAAATTACAAGTAACTTCAAATTAACCTACAAATTACAAAGGCAAAATTAAAGAAACAATAAGAGGAATTACAAGCCAAATGAACCTACAAATTACAAGCAACTTCAAATTACAAATGACCAAAAGGCAAAAGACACACTTCAAGAGCCACCACTTGCAAACATTGAAACACCACACTGCATTCACATAAAAGGAAAGGTGTTAAGATGTTTTTAACTCCTTGCAACATGTCAAGGAGCTTCATCAATTAAGTTTTGAGTAATGAGCAAGTATTCAAAAACAGAAATAAATGCACATAAAATTAAACATTGCAAAATGTTAAGGATATCAGGATGTAAGTTGTGTAATGTGTATGTGTTCCACTTGCAAGTTGACACGACTAATATTGACAATGACACTGCAATCCATGTAAAAAAAAAAAAAGGTTAGCTGTTTATTGCAATTTGTAAGGAGATTTATCACTTAACCTAAACCCACACATAACAAATTATAAACCTATAATGTATAAACAATGAGGATCAAACAAGAACAGAGGATAAAAAAAGTATAAACCTATAAAGTATAAACCTAAAAAGAACACTACTATTTATAAACCTATAAAGTATAAACAACACTGAGGATAAAAAACCAGAAATAATCTCAATAAACAACAGACAATGCCGAGTTTTTGCATAAACAAGTGTATCATAGACACAAAGTAATCTCAAACCAAAGGTATCACAATTAATAAGCATGAACCAAAGGTATCATGATTCACAAGTAATCTCAAATCAGAAATTGCATAAACCAATGTATCATAGAGTAATTGCATAAACTAAATAAGCATAAGAGTAATTGCATAAACCAATGTATCATAGACACAAAGTAATCTATAAACCAAGGTTGCACATGCCACAAGTAATCTCAAATCGTCGCTGCAGATACACAAATGACCAAAAAATTTGTTAGTAAATTTTAACTCCCTTGCATTTGGTTAGCCAAAGACTAAAATGTCTTTGACCTTTAATAAGCAAGTCAAGGGAGGTTCAAATAATCAAATTGTTGAAGAAAAAAGAAAACAATGAACAAGGAAGACATTAATACCTCAACTGGCTCAAATGATAAAGGAGTTTAAAATAGATGTACAATATAGGCTATATAGCACTTAAAAGTTCAAAATAAAACATAGACATAGTTATCAAATTACAAACTTAATAAGCAAAAGGAACGAACCAAAAAATGTAGCAATTAAATTACAGACTTAAACAAGGAGTGAAACAACAAGAATACACTCGCTTTGAAATTGCATCACATTCGTGTAGTTGCACTTGTAGTTGTAGTAGTAGAACTCCACTTCAATCAATTTCTACAAAAAAAAAAAAGCATAATAGTAAATACTACTAGATCCGTTCATACATAAAAATAATTAATGGAAACACTAAATAGTCTAAATACATAAATAATAAGGTAACTTACTTTTTTTCTTCACCAAAGATGTTTTCTCTTTAGGCCATGCAGATTCTCACCAATATGAACCACATAAGAGCATCTAAACAGTTTCAGGGGATAATGATGCTCTATGCGGTTCAATAACCCTACCACCAACACTGAAGGAGGATTCTGAGGCAACTGTACTTATGGGAACAGCCAAGATATCCCTTGCCATTTTAGACAAGATACGGTACTTCAAAGCATTGCATTTCCACCACATGCCAATGCATCAAAATTTGTTTCCATATCATTAAGGTAGACATTCTCTTCAAGATAAATATCCAAATCGGTCTTAATAGGCCGGATGATGTCACTACTTCTTACATGGTCAGCATACCTTGAACGACCTTGGCCTACTTTGGGCACTACATCTTTAGCAATTGAACTTGAAGAAGCGGAAGTAGCATTAACTTGGGCAGTTTCTTGCAATATAGAAAGATAAGGTAAAACATATGCCTCAAACAACTCTTTCAGAACTGTTGATACATTTTCAATGTAATAACCAGCACCAGGCCTATCAACAGTTAGGGGCAAAGGATACATGATGGGAAAACAGAAATTTATCAACTTCATCTTATATCTAGGATCCAAGAGACTATGGACATCATCAAATTGGTATCACCCCAATACTTATCAAATCGACCATCATCTTACTTGCCATAGATCTCATATAATCATTCCTATCCTCACATTTATTCATCAACACCTCTTTAATCCTCCAAACCTCAGGTAAATACAGATTTGCAGTAGGGTAATCACTACCAGATACCACATTTATTATATCATTGAAAACTGACAGTACCTGATTCACATTCTCCACCATTTCCCACTGTTCCGGACTTACAACCCACTGAAATCCTTGCTCAACTCTATGGTACCTAGGGAAGACATCTCTAAACTGAATTACAGTGTCCAACATCATATAGGTGCTGTTCCAACGTGTGGGGACATCTAAAATCAGCTTCTTACAGGATAAATCCAACCTATTATCCAACCTATTTGCTATCTCCCTAAAAACATTTATCCTACCCTCAGCAGCCACTATATACTTTATGCCCTGCCTAACATCATCAATAATATCCTTAATTTCAGCAAGTCCAAATTGCACCAACAAATTTGTGATGTGTGCACAACACCTAACATGAAACAACCTACCCCCAACCAGCATTGAATTTTTCAACTGAAAGTCATCTTTTATAATTTTAATTGCAAAATCATTAAAGCATTATCAACAAGAATGGTCTGAATTTTATCCTCAACTCCCAATCAACAAAACAATCCCTCAATGCATTAGCAATCACAACACCGTAATGGGGGAGAGGACATTGCAAAATTTAGAATTCTTTTGGAGGCACCAACTTGAATCCACAAAGTGGCAAGTCACCACCATATATGATTTTGACGAGATGTCCACATGTCAATGGTGATGTTGACATTGTCAGCTTTTCAAAAGAATTCTAAGCTTCTTTTTTCATTTTGGTAAGTGGTCATGTCATTCCTAATAGTTGCACGGCTAATTTTTTTCCAATGGGTGTGCAGCCCTCATGAACTTATTAAAAGTTCATGCTCCATCATATTAAAAGGGTACTCATGAGTAGCACCATATGGCGCAAGTTCCCTAACCCTACTCTCCTTATAACTAAATGTTGTCAAACTTCCAAAACCATCATGGTCGCTACACTCACGGCTAGGCTCAAAGGACAAGGTCCTTTGCTTCTACTATTATGAAACTCCACATACCTAACACATGAACTCAAATGCCTACCTAGGGTTGAGGTAGTACTAGATTTGCCAACAACAAATAATTTCTTACACCAATTGCATTATGATTTCTTAACCCCTCCTATATTTACTGAGACAAAGTCATTCCAGACTTTGGAAGTCTTTTGCCTTTCCTTCTTTTCAAATTGTCCTTTCTCACTCACCCCAAATCTCTAGCCCCAAAGACGGCCCCATCCCAAATTTCTAGAATCATTTCATCCCCATCCCCAACCCCAGAAGAGAAGTAGCATTACCAGACTCAACAGTCCAGTGTAGGAATAACAGTAAGTGTATCATCATCTAAATAAACTTCAACATCAACATCTTCCAATGCCATACACTGACTCGTATTCTCCATAACTGTTAATTAAAAAATTTTATTGATGATTAACTTATATATTTTCTATTCTAACATGGCAGATTGTTAACTAACATAAATAATTATCATGTTTGAATTAATTAATAACATGGCAGATTGTTAATAACATTGCAGCTTGTTAACTCACATGGCAGATTGTTAACTAACATAAATAACATGGCAGATTGTTAATAACATAAATAACATGGTAGATTGTCAATAACATGGCAGCTTGTTAACTAACATAAATAATTATCATGTTTGAATTAATTAATAACATGACAAATTGTTAACTAACATAAATAATTATCATAACATAACACAATTTTAATCATGTTTTAATTAATTAATAACAGAACATAACACAATTTTAATCATGTCTGAATTAATTCCTAACAGAACATAACACAATTTTAATTAAGTTTCAATTAATTCCTAACAGAACACAACACAAATTTTTTTTTTTTTGATAAGTCATAAGGATGTTTAATTAAAGAACATAACACAATTTTAATCAATTTTTTTAAAAAATAACCTCAAGGCTCAAGCAATTTCGAATAGAACACGATTGTAACTTGCAAATTGATATACCTTTCTCACGACATGATGCAAAATTAACATTAGTTTGGATTTAATAAAAAATAATGGAATAAATGAAACAATACTTGTCAAAAATTAATTTGGTAAGAATTAGGGTTGAGGAGAAAAAACATTAACTTAGGGTTTGAAGAGACTGAAGACTGAAGAGAGTCAAGAGACTAAGAAATCAGAGATGTTCTTCACTGTCTTAACTTGCACACATCATAGGTTCATACTCGAGTATAAAAGGGGGATGGAGAGGTTTTGGAAATGAGTAAAAAATAAAGGTATGATGACAAAGAGCCCAGTACTCAAGCTCAATTTCCATCTCTGTTATAGTCAGATCAAGAGTCACCACGGAAAAGTCTCTGCCTTCGGTATGGTATGAACTAGGGCTTGGCCACTTGGGGAAGATAACCTCAAGTAAAACAACAATAAAATGCCATAACAATTCAAAGAACAGTGGAATGAATGGAAAAAAAAAAAACAAATTAAACAATTGAAAAAACAAAAAAAGCCGCGAGTCACACAATATCTGAAGAGAGTTTCTCTCACAAAACTAGTACGAATGTTTAGAACACCATTAGATCAATATCAGATGATCCATCAACTAGGCCTCAACGGTTCGATTGAGGATCTGACAGGAATGGGTTGTTGGGGGGGAGTTGAGAAGGAATAAATGCGTGCTGCGCGCATTCTCTGTATCTCAACCATGAATCCATGATGGGAGTCTGGGAGATGCATTGAATGCTCACAGGCTCACAGCAGGATGCACTCAATGGATCACCTCTCTCACAGTCTCACGCCATCGCCCTAGTCTAGATCTAGCCCTCAAACCGTCAAAAGACTCAAAACTCAAGTGTCTGAAACTGAAAGAGTCTCTAGTTACTGGAAATGGAAATGGGATTTTGTGAATGAACAAGAACAAGAGACTCGACAATGAGTCGAGAGACAGAGAGTTTGAGACTCGAGAGTGACGAGGGAGAGACGAGAGTCAGAGAGTTGTTTGAGTCGTTTCGTTTCTTCTGCCTCTTTGAATTTTGGTTTGGTTTCAATCCCTACTCTCCAGCTGTTAGATTGAAACAAATATCAAAAATTGTAATAAACGAACGGCTAGATTTGGAGAGAGAGATATTTTAATTGATTGAGGCGTGATGCGTGTCGAACGGTTTAGTTTACAAAAAAATTATTCCAGTGCGGCCATTTATAATTAAAACTGGTGTGCCTGTTAAATAGAGTCAATGGATTCTGTGAATCTTCTTAAGATTTAATTTCACTCGTTAAATCGAATCACTTAGGGTATGCTTACGGAGTTTGCAATACACCATATAACTCCTACCGGATTCAATTGGTTACAGCTGTCCTCCATTAAGCCCATCCAACAGCCATTATTTCATCAAGAAATTTGGACGACTGAGAATGCTGGTGGTCATACCGAGATGCATTGAATCCCTGTCAGTCTCGGTGACTGTTTGTGTGGTCGAAATTACAACCGTTGATGAATTCCTTCGTGTGAATCGTGTGCAAGATTGCTTTTAATTCGTTGGATCATCTCAGACTGGGGGAGCTTACGAAAATGTTAATACACAATATAAATCCTAAGCGTCATCCAACGGCCTAGAATTCATCAAAAAAAATCCAACGGCTCATGTCCATTGCGTGCAAACCGAAGGGGGCAATAAGGCTGATGATGCATTGTCAAACTCGTACACTGTGCGGGCGTGGGGTTGATTTCCGAGGCTGAGCGTATCATCCACGTGTGTGTGTTGGTGAAACCGGTTCTATGCGTTATCCAATATATAATCTTGACCGTTTATTTTCATCTTTATTTTTTCATACAACAAAAGACGTTGGATTAGTGAGCTCATGGTGTCATTTGGAACACCATATAACTATCACCCTCTGGATGGATTACAATTGTATTCCATTTACTAAATCCAACGGCTAGGATTAAATGAAATTAAATCCAAGTTATCCAACGGCTTAGATAATAAAACGAAATATTTCAAATTTCAAATAATAGTAATAATCTAGTATGAGTGATTTCAGATGAGCTCATCTATTTAGTTACCCAAAAAATGATCTTGGCCATTTATTTGAGATTTATTTTCCAAATTGATTAAAGGACGTTGGATTAGTGAGCTCATGGTGTCATGTGCAACACCATATAACTCTCAGATTTGAATGGATTACAGCTGTATTCCATTTATCTAATCCAACGGTTCTGATTAAATCTAATTAAATCGGACGGCTATGATTAAAATTATTAAATTTCAAAATTTCAAAATTTGTCTAATCCAATGGCTACGATTGAAAGGTCTAATCCAACGGCTCCAAACTGATCTAATAAAAATGAACGGCCAAATCATAAAATCAAAAAATTAAAAAAAATCAAAATCAAATCAAATTTATATGTAACATTATTTATAATTTTAATTAATACTAGTTAATAAGTTAGCCAAATTATCATTAAAAAAAAGTAAATGCATTTTTATAAAAAAATCAATGTAGACAAACAAGAATTGAATAATTGAGTCTGTTTCACAACTTCACATCAAACTAAGCTGTAGTATTTTATTTTTTGGGCATGATGTCATTATTATTATTGTGGGAGAAAAATAGTTTCTAGCTTCACTCAGTTTTTTTTATAGTCTATATTTTAATTATGTATTTTTCAATGTATGTGAGTCATGACCAAGACCAAATAATAATTCATCTATAAATTATTTGGAAGCTTTTTAAGAAGTTCTAATAGTATTGATTTTATACACGTAACACGGTAAATAATATTTTAGGAAATTAAATTTCATTGAATCGGAAACCTAAGCAAATAATAATTGGAAGAAAATATTGAAGCTTCATCTTACCTCTTCATCCAATAGAAGACTCTTTTCATGCCTAAATGTGCAATTTAGAGTTAGCGTTTGGTAAATTTGTAGTTTGACCTTTAAAATTATAATTTATCCTCTAAAATTGTGCACTATTTTTCTATAAAATTGCAATACTAAAAGCTTAAATCAATTGAGAGATCAAAGGCTTTGGCAAATTATGTGCTAATTAAGGTCTTTCTAGTATATTATATATATGTACCTACATATTTTGTCATGGTATCACCAAATGATGCATGAGATGAATTTTAAGCTTCATTCTACCATCTCTTAACCATATACATATATTAAAAATGTCTAAAATACTAAAAATATTAATTACTACTACTATTCATTAATAGTAGTAGTAATTAGTCATATATATATAGATTAGTTAACTAGCTACCATTTCATTAACTTAATTATTATTGATTTAAATATTTGTTTTAATTTTGTTGAAAATTTGCAGATTAACTTAATTATTATTGATTTAAATAATTGTTTTAATTTTGTTGAAAATTTGCGTGATAATCAAAGAATAAATTTTGTTAGATTATTTAGTTATCAACTTATCCCTAGGTTACTATTTAGTAACTAAGTAATTAGACTAACTAGTATCTATCATATGATATATCATATGATTCATATATGATATATCATACATGTAATAATTAATATGTTAAATTATTACAACTAAATTATAATAACATGTATATAATGTTACACACACTAGCAAGTAGCAACTAGCAACAAGTAACAATTAAGTACACACATTGAACTTATGCTTATTATTATTATTTTGAATTGGGCATTGGACATTAAACCTATAAATAATAACATAGACAATATAAATTATAATGTTACTATGTAACTAGGTATACTATACCCTTAGGCCTTAAATCTTAATTTGTTAATTGTATACACATTAAACCTATGATTATTATTATTGAATTGGACATTAAACCTATAACTAATAACATAGTCAATATAAATTATAATGTTAGGTATATTATACCCTTAGATTTTAATTAGTTAATTCTACACACATTGAACCTATGATTATTATTATTCAATTGGTCATTGGACATTGGACATCTTAATTAGTTAATTGTACACACATAATAATTAGTTGATTAATAACTTTTTTTTTTTTTGGGTTACATTGCCGCACTGGTCGGGTCGGGTCGGGTTGGATGATAAAATGGGTCAAGCTCAGCCACTAAACTGTGATTCTCGAGTTAAATGGGTCGAGCTGCAGCTCTAAGCAGTCGAGCAGCTTTAAACAAGCTCGAGTTAAACGAGTCAAACCCACGAGCCCCCGTCGAGCTTAATTGAGCGAGCCGGGTATGTGTCGCTAGCTAATCGAGCGAATTTCAACAATAACGAGCGAGCTTCAATAGTGTCGAGCTCAAGCTTGGGTCGAACTTAGTCGAGCAAGTATCGAGCGGCCAGCCAATGTGCTACTAGAGAATTTCTTTTCATTTTTATACCCAGTTACACACCAATAAGACACATATCCTAGTAATAAAAAAATAATAATAAAACATTTTTTAAAATTAAAAAAATTAGGGATAACGACGATCCCATCTTGGCCATAAAGAGGTGTCTGAATTAGACCGGCCATCTAGGGTGGCTGGACCATCGCCGTTGAGGCCAACTCATTATTATTATTATTATTATTTTTCTTTGACCCTTGGGGTGGTCCAACCACCCTTAACTGGCCAATAGGGCCCAATTAAAATAGGTAGTCCGACCACCCTCTATGACTCAGATGACACTTTATTTTTTTTAATTAATTAATTTTTTTTTTTAATTTTAAATACCATCTAGATATTCTCCTGTCCAAATGGACAGGAGTAGAGGATCCTATTCCTCATATGTGACCGTCCCATCCTCATTTGAATAGTTCTTATTAAAAAAAAACAAAAAAATCCAAAAAAAAAAAAAAAAAATTCCATGCATCGATCCGGGTTTAGAGCTAAAATTATAAGCATAGATCAAAGAAAACCGAAGCAATCGAGTTCCAAATGGACTAAAAGATGCAAGATAGGGAGATGAGCGAAGAAAGTAGGGTAGAATTAATATCCAGAAACAGAAGAAGCATACACATATGAGATATATACGAGTATTCAGGCGCTAGAGGCCTTGGAGGCGCTAGAGGCCTTGGAGGCCTCGAGATCCGCAGCCCTTTGGAGCAAACTCTGATCATCGAGAGCCATCTGAATAGGACACGTCCCCAGCCCTTCAGCAATGGCCATCATGATCTTCTTCATCTCCTCCTGAACTCCTCGCGGTCCACCGTCCCGCTCTTGTCGCAGTCGAACCCCTCGAAGATGGAGTCGTAGAGCTGGGTCAGCTGCTCCGGCGGCGTCGCCACGTCGATGCCGAAGTGGGTCTCGATCAGCCTCATCGACTCGAAGGCCTTCCGGAGCTCCACGCGCGAAGAACCCGTCCTTGTTCAGGTCCAGCGCCTCGAACTGCTCGTCCACGCTCTTCTTGAACTGCGCCTCATCGCTCACAAAGTCTCTCACCGTCGATCCGTCGATTATCACCACCCCCATCTCTGCCTTTCTTTCTCTTTCTAGATTCTCTCTCTCTCTCTCTCTCTCTCTCTCTTTTCCTCTGGGAAGATAGGGGAATAAGTAGTAGCTTTGCACAATTTTTGGAATTTGGGCCCTTGGATGGGTCGGTTGCGGGTTAAGGTTTACGAGAATTAGGACAAAGCCCACGAGAAAAAAGACAAAGCCCACCTGAGAGCTAAAGAAAGCCCACCAGAGGAATAAGCGCAGCCAAGCAAGAGGGAAGAGTTTTTTTCCCCTTTTTGCCCACAGGAAATGCTATGTATTCTTTTAGTATTTTTCTAGCGTCCTTCCAATTATAATATAGCTTTTAAAATCATCAATAGACTAAAAGTCAATAATAATAATCTCAAATTTAACGATGATTTTAAAAGACATTATAATTTGGAGGATACCAAGAAAAACACTAAAAGAATGTAGTATTCCTCCCACGTTTCCCTCCGTGGCAGGTTTTCAACTCTGTTTTCCTTGTTAAACATTAAATTGGAGATCTTTCTTAGATCTTTAACAATTAGCTATTCAAATTACTAATAATTTGGATAATCATATGAAATTCTGTACAACCCAAAACTCATTTGGGCAAGTGAGCTCCACATGAGCTCATTCCATTAGCTGCCCAACTCAGTAGCAAGAAAAAAAAAATAATGAGGGAAGGGCTGGCCCAAACCTTAAACTACTAAGCTGGGTCTTTCTAGAAACGACGAGCATTCACATCTGCAAGGTTTGAGTTGTCCTGTCTACGGAAGAGTAATAATGCGATTCAAGCTCCTTGAGGCTGGCAGCTGCCTCCTCTCCAATTCTAGCCAACATACGGTCTGTCTTCTCGGCCTGCTGGTTAAACTCAGCTGTTCTTTGGTCCACATGGTCATTAAGGGACGCAAATCCTGAAAATATTGCTGTTTGCTTAAGCTCTGACACTAACTTCAGTAGAGAGTCAGCTGCTTGAACCTACAGTATAAAGTGTAAGCATTCAATAACAAAAGGTTCAGAAAGTTTGCAAATTTATTCAGGGTCAAACTGATGAGGCCAGAGAGACTTCAACTAAGCACCATTAACATTTCTATCTTTTGAATCAACATTTGACAGCATTACTTTGGCAAGGAACTCAAAATCCTACCCAAAAAATGACTCATTCATAAATTGTCAAAGGATAGACACCTTGAACTAGGCCAAGTACATAGGTTAAATTTGTGGTGAGTGAAATCTCTCCAAATTCCTTGCCAATCAAACCTTCTCTTTTCTCCATAACAACCTTCCCAAGTTCCAAATCTAAATATAGACAAACACGATTTCAACTACAAGTCTACAAGAGAGAGCCCGACAGAGAGGGAGAGAGCATCAACTACTCTTACCATTCTAGCTGCACGCATCTCCATCATGAGAGCTTGTTGTGAATTTCTGACTGGTTGATCATCCACCTACAGTATACAAGGTTGTATCAAAACAAATCAAATTTCATAGAACTTCCAGGCAGACAGAAATTATAAAAGCATATTTCAAAATTATAGCTGATATCCTTAAGAAAATCCAAATAATCCCAAGGAAGATCACTAACCACCTTTTTGCAGTATACACGAGTATTAACATGGTAGTTTCAAATCTAAACTGGCCAATGCTAGTGAATGTGTTGTTATATATTTACTCTGCACAATCTATTAAGAGCCAGGTCTGCTATTTCCCACAATTTAGAAAGGCAATCAGACCCCAGCCTTGCTTTCCTAAAATGACACCTCAGCAAATATTAGGAATAAGGCTCCCTTGCCAATGCTTGTGAACTTGTTATTATATATTTAGGCTCCGCATTCTGTTAAGAGCCAGGTTTGCTATTTCCCACAATTTAGAAAGGTGTCAAGGCCCTAGATCTCCCTTTCCTAATATTGCACTTGAGAATATTAGGAATAAGGCTCCCTTCCCTTCCACAGATCTATATTTCTCATTCATACATAAAAGAATAGAAAGGATCCTTGCTGGCCCCCTAGGACAAGGTCTCACCAAACATGAGCAACAAAACAAAACATATAAAAAAACTCCAGTTTGACAACAACTACAAAAGATTATCAATAGTCAACAATAAAATTCCAGTTTCACTAAATCAAGGCAATGAACTCATTGGCTCAAAAATTCAAAGCTGAATATGTTTAGGCATTGGCCAGGAGGCATTGTGCAAATAAGGTTTCTTTTCATTTTATTTTCCATTCTTTGCTGCTGATAAAGCTAGTTGTGATCATTCAATTAAACTATTAAAAAAAATGTGAGAATGAGTATGCTATTTTTTTTTATTAATAATCAAACCCATCTGTTTCTTTTAGGCAGTCCATATATGTGAGTGCTCACTGACGCGTCACGTGTGATGGATCACAATCTCAGTTTTGGGTATGCTTGTGTTGTGTGTCACCTTGACAAGATGCCTTGCAATTAGCACTCAGCTTGCTGTAAAGTGCAGTCAAGATAGTAATGGCACAATGCAATAGATGATAAAGTGCAATGCCTCAAGGCATAACATCTCTACTCAGCCGTCAAATGTTTCACATGTGGATGCCAATAACACATAAACCTACATGTACAAATGGAATGGCAAGAGCAAAAACCCAACCAAGTAGTGACCTCCAAAATAAGTTTATAGTGAGTAGCATGTAGTAGGTGAAAAATCACAAACAAAAGGTCCATTACCTTCGCTTTGTTCAAAGCTTTTCACTCCTCCAAACTTATCACGTCAATCACTGAACTATTGAATTTACATCTCTAGCAAAAGTTGTTCCACCCCAAGTATTTTCCTTTGGAATTACCTTAATATTAGAGTCCTCCTATATGCTTGAGGTTTCTAATTTCAGCCATGTGATATGTTTAATATGTTTATGAGATGACCCATTGGTTTTTTTGGATCTTGAAGATTCATCTCTTCACGCATGTCAGACCAAGACAAAATTATTGAAGCATCGGACATGAATTAGCAACAAAGAATCATGGTATAGAAAGAAGAAGAAAAAAAGGTAATTGTTGGAAAAATGTATCCACAAGAATATCAATTAAAAGAAAAAAAAAAGGGAAAGATTACCCGGAGACATTGACGAGGTGACTGAAGTTGTCCACGATGTTGCTAATGTCGGTTTCGACTCTTTGCAACATCTTCTGCTTCTGAGCTGCGGATGCAGCTGCGCAGCGGTGGGCCCACTTCCGCCACCACCTCCCCACTTCCCAAGCCGCCGCCGCCTCCACCAACTCCTCCTGCTCCGCCTTTATTCATTTCCTCTCTTTCTCTCTCTCTCTCTCTCACAGAAGTTTCGGTCACCTTTAGAAACCGAAGAAATATGGGCTTAGTCCAGTCCCAGCCCAGCCCCAAGAAAGTATATTGAGGTTGGGCCAGAAAATGATATCGCGGACCCAATGAAAAGATAATCCAGAGCTGTGGTGTTTAATTAATTGTTTAGTGTGGACAATATATATGTCACGATAGCCATATAGGTAGCACTTGCGGGTGTTAACTTGGTCTGATTTTTCGGTTTTTAGCCAAAAAGGGAATTGGAACCGGGGTACTTTGGTTCTTTGTTTTGGACAATTGGAACTAAAACCAGGACCCTGGTAAAACCGTGGTCTCATCGCTTGCTGGTTGTAAATTGTCCCAGAATCGGTTTTTAAGAAAATTATTTTAGGCTTATTTTAGGTATTGGGCCTAAAATAAGCCTTTTTTTTTTTGTAGTTGGCATATTTTTAAAAAATCTATTAGCTTTTTTGTCTAAATTAACTAGGATTTGTTGTGATTATTCCAAATAATTTTAAAAAACAACATAAAAAAGACCAAAAATCCTAAAAAATCAATGCTTTTGCCTATATGGGCCTTAGAAAACATTAAAACAATAAAAACAAGTATTTAAACAAACCATGAAACCTAAACCTTAGTGTAAAATTACTAAAAAATAATAATATATAATTATATTAACATATAAATATTACTAAATAATATGGAAACCTCGATTCCTGGTAACTCGGTAAAAACTGGGTACCAAAAACCAGCTATCAAAACCAAGGTACCCGGTTTTTGGATTTTCCAAACCTGAACTAGCACCGAGTCCCTAGTTTCTCGATTTTCCATTCGATTCCGATTTCTTTAATTTTTGACATCCCTAGTAGCGTAGTTTAGATAGAGATGTAGCCAATTAAGTTACCATCTATAAGCATTTGATAGGCCAAAAACAATAATATCTATGAAATATTGCTAATCTACTAATATATATATCAATATGATGCAAGACGACTTAGTAGGTTGCGCAAGAACATCAATAAGTGGGGAATAAATAACTCTAGATTTTGAATCTATCAAAGATCTAAGAATTATTCTCAAAATAATAGAGTCTATATAAGGTTTAAAGGAAAAATATGAATAAACTCAACTTTGAGCATTCTCATTGATAAAAACTGATTTATAAAACAACAATTTACTTTTCTGAAAGCTATAAACATATATTTATAGACTCCTAAAACCCTAAACCTAATAAAATACTAATAAAGAGTTCCAAAACTCTAAACATAATAAAACATGAAATAAAGGCGGTTTAAATAAAATAAAGTTACGGCACCTATCCTGGGCCATCCGGATGGGACATATGGCCATTCGGATAGTCACATAACTTAAACTACAAAAACACGAAAAAAAAACATATGAATTTGAACAACATTCCGATGTACGTCAATATATGAGAAATTGCAACGTCATTGCTGACATTACTAAACATTTCTAATTGACTAAATCTCCTAAAACTTGTTGTCCTAGTGCTGTAAAAATGGGGACAGTAAGTAAGACGTACATGCAAATAACTATACTATAGTCTATAAGCAAGAGAGCTTTGAGTTAACAGGGAAGTGGGAAACTACAATCGAAGCTCTTGAAGATTTTGATTTGGCTTTAGGTTTCTTCGAAGATGTACATTCTTTCATATTGTTGGCGTTGGAGACCGGACCGGAGGCGGCCAAAAGCAGCACGTGAAACAACTGAATAAGCACTTGAAATAACTGAAGAAGGCTGAGCAAGGAGCCATATGTTATTGTCTCTTCCTAGCTAGCTTCCCTTGTGTTGTTCACTTGAAACCAGCTGGCCTTTTGATCACTTGGTCAAAGATCGATCGAGTACCCTTTTGTGGTCGATCTGTTTCTTTAGCTGAATGATCGAGAAATGAATGAAGGAAGATAGTGATATATATATATAAGTTGTTGGTTCGATTGGCTAGCTTGCAGAGCAAGTTCTGAAGCATATATATTAATTATTATATTAATACCATCATATGTAATAGAGATGAGAGAGTTAGTCCAAGTGCTTGGAGAGCAATTTCCTAGAAGCTTTTCACTTAAGCTTGTCTTTTGACCAAAGCTCAATAAAGGGAAATGTTAGGTGCTATATTTTTTTTTCATCCTCCTTTTTTCTTTTGACTTTGATTATATATGAGGTGTGCTTAATTCAAACCATATATTAATTCTCTATAGTAGGTGATGACCAAAACTTGCTAGAGACAATCAGACAACTGAGTTTTATAATTAGATAGTCTATCTCCACACACACACACACACACACACACACACACACACACATATATATATATATACACTAGTGTTCTAAGGTTATATAACTTGTATATAAGGCGATGTTAATTTGATCCTTCGTCCACTTCCTCATTGAGCCGTTGAACACATAGCCCACATCCAGACGATCTGATTGATTACGAACTCTTGGATATTTGATCATGATTTATCTAATCACTATAAAAATGTTTGAAAAATGAATTAATTCTCCTTTATGAATGGAGTAAGCTATTTTCTATAACTTGTCTGAGTTGTCTCTTTTCTCTCTCTCTCTGCCTCATTTGAAACACATACAACTTCTTTGATAGAAGGATCGAGAACCCATTGGCGGTTGGCCATTGGCCATTGCCACCCCTTTGGCTTCTCGCTCGTTCATCATCGATCCCTTATGTTATGCCATCCCGACACAACGGTATGTAATCCCCTTGTCCTGTCATTACATGATATTCCCCTAGGCCTGGCCTCCTCTATATATAATATATAATTGCCCCCGTCCTTGCTTTGCATTCCCCAAACAAATGTCCCTAGCCCCCCTAAAAATGATCTTCTCTTTTGTCCCCCCTCCTTCCCATTTGAAGGGTGTTTTTGTGTGTGTGTGTGTGTGTAGTAATTTTGTTAATTAAGTTGATAAAGAGAAGACTTCCTACATATGTATACCATTGTTAAATATGTTGCGGAGTGCGGAAGAAGGAGAAAGAAAAGAGAGAACGGAAGCATATAATTGATGGAGTACATTGTATTATTCTCTTCTATATTGATATTGATATGATTATATAGCTCTTTATTTATAGAGAGAGAAGAAGTAGTGAGCAAGAAACCCTAGACTAAATAAGGCAACATAATAGAATAATATCAAACTCAAGGTACAAGCTTGAGTTTGGGAAAAAGAAAGGAAAATAAAGAGGATTTTTAATTTTTTATATTTTTTTTCTTTGGTTGCCCGAAAAGTCACCGAAGTTGACCAGTGGCGGTTGATGGAGGACGGCGGTGGCAGTTGGTTGCTAGTGGCTGATGAAGGCAACTAGGCCCAAAATGTTGGGCTTGAACTTGGATGAAAGCCTTATAGGCTCAATTGAGCTAGTTACATGGGACAAGATTTGGCCATAACCAATGGACCATTGAATATGGTTGACCCAAAATAATATGAACTAGGTCTAACTTAATGAACCGAATTGACTAAGTAGGACCAGTTTGGATAGCTTGAACTGGGTTGGAGATCCGAACCCGATGACCCAGTGATAAACCGATTTTGGATTGGGTGGAGCACCTTGGATGTATCTGGCATTGACCTGGTTGGACTAGTCTAGAACCCAATGACCTAGTTATAAACCAGTTTTGGACCTAGTTGGAGCTTTAATGACGTGGCTACGGTTGACGTAAATCTAGGGTAGACGTGGTGTGTTGAGAGGTTGTGTAACGCCCCGAGAATTAATTAACTGGTAATTAATTTTACAGTTCATCTCACAGCCTTGTTCTACTTCGAATAAAACCTCCAGGACCTCTACTCCTAAAAAATAGAGGATATTAAGCAGTGGAAGTAATAAAGTACTATAAACATTAATCAGTATAACCAAAGCGTCTAACCAAAGATCATTAAAGCAGTGAAAATCATTCTATAACATCAATACAATAGATCCATGTTAAACCTTAATATGCAAGCATGCATCAAACCTTAAGTTTACAGCATAACTTAAAAGTACTAGTTACCATAAGTATCCGCTTAAGCTTGCAATAAGTCCTCAAACATCTCTTAAATTGAATCCTTCAACATAACCAGATGCTTCATGATCACCACTATCTATAACAATATAATCATATATATAGAAAAAAAATGGAAATAATATAAGGGTAAGTCCGACGACTTAGTGAGTAGAAATCCATATGACATACCCGTCATTAATTTGTGAATTTTTTTTATTTATAAAACACATGAAACATTATGAGATGACAGTTTATCATGCATATGATATATATATATATACACACACATATGATATAAAGTAATAGTTATAATTCAACAATATGATCTATTCGAGATATTACCTCTTCTCAGTATGGTTGACGCTATCCTGAGGGGCCTATAGTACAATGACAGTGCCCCAATCATTGCACATTGTACCGTACGTAACACTAACGGCACAATCGAGTCCGACCTCGGGTAGCCCACGCCGTTAATGGCGTCCATCATATAGTGACTATCCATTGGGAATGGCTACATCATTGGTCACGAAACCATTGGATCCAAAGCCCCCCACACATACATTGACCATAAAGCTAACCCATATAGTAAGCCCATGGCCATTACTATCGCACATACCGATGTACCATGTCATATGATGCAATTAATCTTATCAGTTTTTTACATGCATAGTTATATAAGTCTCATTATTATCTTATTAACCGACACACGTTTTCACAAAAGATAGTTCCCAATAGTTCCAAAATGCATTTCATAAGAGTTGCAAAATATGCATGTTTGATATATATAAAATAGATGTGCAATGCAGGAAAAGTAACAAAGAATCCATGTGAGTTTATACTCACCTGGGCCATAAAGCTCCTCTATATAATTCCCTTAAGGCTCTATAACTCCGAATACTGATAAAAGACCTATCATCAGTTCTATTTCTACTAAAGCACAACTCTATAACAAGGAAACATGAGCTATGTGACGGCTGATATAAATAGAGTTTTCCTGTCACATTCTAGCCGTATGTCCGGGCTTGAGGCCGTACGTCTACTATGTCACGACCGACCGTACGTTCGTCACAATACTATACGTCCGCTTCGATGTTTTTCAAGGAGAACCTCATTTTCTCTCAACTGTCTGCCTATTCTTCGACTCCTAAAGTCATCACAGACTTTCTAAGGCCTCTTAACATAGATTGAAACCTTCATGAATAGTAACAATGCTAAGCTAACGTAACGATAACCTAAGCAAGATTAAAGCATAAATAAGCTAAAAACTACAACTAGCAAAATAAAACTATAATCAAGTAGCATAACGATGTAACTAAAGATATAGACAACCGATCATTACCTCATTGAAGCGAAACTGCAAGAACCTCCACTCCATTAGTTTCGAACTCACAAAATCACACAAAATACTCACAAATGGCCAACAAGCAGCCTAGGGGTAAAAAAAGGGGTTGAGGGGCGAATTTGGTGTGAAATGGGCGAGGAAGTGATGAGGTATTTATAGGTCCAAAAAACGGCGGATGTCCAGCCTAAGGGGCGTACATCCAGTACTATTACCTAGTGGTCCATGGACTGTCTTATACGTCTAGGTATTACCTGGCAGTCCAAGGGCCGTCTTATACGTCTAGGTATTACCTGGCGATCAATCCAAAAAGTAGCGTACGTCCGTATACTATTCACAGAGTATGGTGTACTATCTGTTAGCGTATGTCGTGGTCCCTCACGACATCCGCCTAACCTAGCGTACGTCCACACTAAAAGACAAGAGTTTACGTCCGCCAACAAGTAGCATGCGTCCGGTCCATAAGTCTAATTCCCCAAAATGCTCTTTTGGCGGATCCCCTAGTGACCTAAAGTCCAAGTTAACCCTTTTAACCAAGCTACTTATGCTTAGTTAAATATTTAAATCACTACAGGTTGTCATATGGTTACTGGAGAGAAAAAGAGAGATTGGTGCGTGTGGTGCATGCGACTTCCGCTGTGCAGCGTTGTGGTGCATGAACCCTACACGCAATGACTTCGACCAACCCATGGTGACGCATTGGAGCCCTAATGAAGGATTTTCGAACGACTCCACGACAGCTAGTGGCGGATCTATCAAATGGTCTGAAGACTAGGCTGATCCTTTAGATGTGGCGATGGTTAAAATTTTGGTAGCTTCTCTAGGCGGCCCGTGTATTGCTAGAAGAGGCTCAAAATGCATAGATCCACCAATCTAGGGCCAAGACACCACTTTTGGTGGTTGATTGGCCGAGAGAAGTCACGGTGATAGTGCATGGAGAAATTGATGGCGTCGCATGACCCAGGCCAATGGCGAAGGATCTTCCCCAGATCTGTACCTCGCAAGCATGAATTTGGGATAAATTTTCCTATATGAGGCTGTGTTGAAGGTGTGGAAGAGATTTTTAGCGGCGCAACACTTGGCAGCTTGCGGACGACTAGAAAATAAAGGTCATCAGAAGGAGTGCCAAGAAACGTAATTTTTTTTTTTAAAAAAAAACGTTTATTGGAGGCCACAAGAAAGTAGCTCTGCTACTATGTTAAATATATTGTGGAGAGTGGAAAAAGGAGATAGCGAAAACATATAATAGACTACATTGTATTTTTCTCTTTTATATTGATATTATATGATTATATAGCTCTTTATTTATAGAGAAAGAAGAAATCGTGGGCAAGAAACCCTAAACCAAATAATGCAACTTAATAGAATATCAAATATTTGACACAAGCGCAACTTTGCAAGCCTCTCCTGCAAGAAAGCCACGCCACTGACTTCAAGGCTTGTTGCGGCTTGAGTGAATTAAACCCTTAACTCAAGGGCTACTCATAAAAAACATATGGGAGATCGTCTCAATCCCTTATTTCTAGGCTCTTTTCCTAGTAACATAGGTTTCAACTCAATATAGTAAATCACATCTAATGATTTCTTGGCATCTTCATTCTAACATATTTAAAATTGTCAAGTAAATTTAAGAGGTTTTCAATCATAATGAGAACAATAGTTTTTGTACCAATTAAACAAACAACCCAAGATATTTTCCATTTTTACAAATCTGATGTGTTTGTATATATGCTTAAATGCTCATTGAGGTGAGGTGTTAGAGATTTTTCAACATGAGACTCAAAACTTTATGCTATATCATATCTCTACTTTTAAATACAAATGGTGAGGGAAAAAAAATAACCCCATAATTGAGACAGATTTTAGTTCTTGACATATGTCTATATAAAATTTGTCCCACTAATTTCTTATCTTAGGCACCATTTGTTTCGTCGTAAAATGATTTACAAAAAATGTTTTACACATTTTCAGGTGTTTGGTAATAGTCAAAATAAAATAATTTTCCTTTGACAAAAATTTTTCTTTAATTTTAAGAAAATGGTTTATGGTTTTGAAAACTATAAACCATTTTCCGACATTAAGCATTTAATTCTAGAATCAATGGACCATGCCAAGACCTGTACAGGATCTCACAGGAACTTAACCAAGAACTACCCGGCACCTACTTGAGACCTCACCAGGACCCGCCCAAGACCTAACCAGGATACGCCCGGGACTTGCTTAGGACCAGGGACTCACTGACCGACGGACCAGACCCCACCAGGACTTAATTGAGACTTGCCTGGGACCCCCCAAGACCTGCTTGGGACCTCGCTAGGACCCCCCCAGGACCTACCTAGGACTTGACTGGGGCCCACATGGGACCCTGCCAGAACCTGACTTGGTTCGGCCCGAGACTTGATCGGGACTCGCCTGAGAATTGCTCGAGACTTGACCGGGACTTGCCTAAGACCCTCCCAGGATCTCGTCGAGACCTAACTGGGTCTTGCTTAAGACCTAACCCGAACTTGAGGGACTTGCCCAAGACCTACTCGGGACCTCTGAGACCTGACCAAGTCCCACCCGGGACTTGACCGGGTCTCGCCTGGGACTTGAGTGAGACCCACTTGAGAACTGCTCGGGACTTGCTTGGAACCTGATTGAGAACCTCCAGGGACCCTGCCGGGACCTGACTATGTCCTGCCTGAGACCTACCCTATACTTGACTAGGACCCGCCTTGTACCTACTCGGGACCCTGCTGAGACCTGACCAAGTCTCGGGCAGGTCCAGGGTGGGTCCTAGTCAAGTTTGGGGCAAGTCCCGGGCAGGACTCGATCAGGTCTCGGCAGGGTCTCGGGCGGGTCCAGGTCATGTCCCAAGCGAGTCCTAAGCAGGTCTTGGCGGGGTCCCGGGCGAGTCCAAGGCGGGTCCAAGCAAGGTTTAAGATGGGTCCTAGTCACGTCTCGGGCAAGACCCGGTCAGATCTAGGATGGGACTTGGTTAGGTCCCGGGCAACTCTCGGCAAGGTCTCTGGTGGGTCTTGATCAAGTCCTGGGTGGCTCCTAGTCAAGCCCTGAGGCGGGCATTTTTAGATTTTATTTTTAAATTATTGTTTATTAGTATTTTATATTGTGAATATAAAAAATATTTGTGATTTTCCGCGCGCATGCCAAAAAACAAAAATGTTTTCATAGTAAACTATTTTCCTGTAAAATGATTCATCTGAAAAATATTTTATGTCGAAACAAACGAAGACTTAATTAGGTCGATAATAATTAAGGATATGTACAGTCACCTATCAGAAAACCAAATCATAACCGATTCCAAAAACAAAACATAATCGAATCTCTTGAAAGTGCTGTTTCACCATTACGCATAGGAGTGATTAGCCTTCTAATCGATTAATTTACAAATTCCCATGTATCCCAAATGGGAAAAAGGAAAAAGAAAAAAAAGTAATAATAATAATATTTGTCATTAGCAGCAACAATTAAATTAAACAACCAGAAGTTGACGTACTCATCAAACACCCCTCCTTCCGGAGTCAGACTTGGTCAGAGACCGAAGCCTCACCAAAAACTTCACCTTCTTTTCCCCCCAGTTGGTGGACCCTCCTTCCTCTTCTTCTCCCAATTCTCCGGCGACGACCCCACCATCAACACGCTCTCCGGAGACCTCGTTACCACGTCATCACACTCCCCTGAGCCCCACCCCCCCCACCCCCCATGTATCATCTTCGCCTGCATGGCGGACACAACCTCCCTCAAGGCCACGTCAACATTGGACCTGTTCCTGAGAAGAATCTCACCGATCTGGGCTGGCGTGAGGGCTCCACCGGAGCTCAAGCAGCTGTCGACGGCGTCAAACAAGGGGTGGGTTTGGAGGCCGAGGTAGTTGCTAACGAGGGACTTGAAGGCGTGAAAGCCGCACGTGCCGAGGCACACGTGCACGTCCATCCTCCCACACCTTACCAACGCTGGGTCCACGCTGTCCCTGTGGTTGGTCGTGAACACTATGATCCTCTCCTCCCCGCAGCTCGACCACAGCCCGTCCGTGAAGTTCAGGAGCCCCGATAACGTCACCCGCCCCCCTTCTCACCCTCTTCTGCCTCTGCCCCTGCTCCTCCTATCTCTGATCTCCTCCTCCTCTTCCACGACGTCGTTTTCGTCTGCGTTCTATCTGCGGTCAGGTCCTTCGTGCAGTCGATGTCCTCGATGACGATGATCGACCGGTTCGTGGTCTGTATGAGCAGCGCTCTCAGCTCGGAGTTGTCGGACACCTTGGTGAGCTCCAGGTCGTACACGTCGTAGCAGAGGTAGTTAGCCATGGCAGCGATTAAGCTCGATTTGCCAGAACCAGGTGGGCCGTGCAGCAAGTATCCTCGTTTCCACGCTCGTCCCACTCTGTGGTAGAATTCTCTGCCATTGGCGAATGCGGTCAGGTCCTCGGTGATCTGCTTCTTGAGCTCCGGCTCCAGTGCCAGGGTCTCGAACGTGGAAGGGTGGCTGAAGGGGACGGAGACCCAGCCGGACTCGAAGGAGCCGTGGCCGTTGTTGGTGTAGAGCCTGCGCTCGCGGGAGATTCGTTCGAACGCCTCGGCGCGTGTCGTCACGTGATCGAGATAAGGCAAGAGAAGTGCCTGGCGGTGGCGCTTGGGGAGCTTGAGAGTGAAGCTCCGCTTCTCTTCGACAGAGTCCTGGACGGTCTCCACGTGGTGCGTCCAGGAGAGGGAGTGGGCTCGGTAGGTGTCGTAGACGGTGTGGTTGGGCGCTACGGTGAAGGAAATGCGGTTGGAGGACTTGGAGCGAGAGAGGGTGAGGCGGCGACACGTGGAGGCGGAGGGGTTTACGGAGTTGAGGTAGAGGTTTACATGGCGGTAGAGGTCGTTGACGTCGACGCCGCAATAGCCGTTGAACTCCGGGATCTCAAAGTAGGAATAGGGAGTGAGGAGGTCCTGGACGGACTCGTAAAAGGAGTGGAGGAGGGAGAGGAGCTGAGACGGCAAGACGTTTTGGATGACGGTGAGGAGGCCCAAGAACGACCACAACTGCGACAATATCTCCATATCTTAAATCAATCACCGATATTTCTGTCTTTGTCTTGAAATTTTTTTTTTTTTTTGGCTAGTTGGCTATCAACTTTGTTTTGATGGTTTAAATATATATAGGGGGAGGAGAAGAAGAAGAAGACAAAGTAATTGAGTGGTGAGATGGAGGATATATGGTGGTGAATGGTGAAGGGTGAGTGGCCACACAGCCCCGTACCATGTAAAATATTAAAAAAAGGTGAAAGATATGTAGAGGGGCTGAAAAAGCAGCAGCTAGCAGCAAAGATAAAGCTAAAGATGAAGCCGGCCACTGCTCTATTTGCTCTTTTTGCTTTCCTTCCCTAGAGGAAGACGATTCCACACGCACTTTTACAAGCCTATAAAATATATATATATATACAGACCATACCGTACGGAAGCCAGTTGCTATATATATAATAATAAGTAAATACATTTATTATACTCATTTCCATCTTAATTGGTTTTCCAACGCACACTTGTTAATTAATTTCATGATTATAGATATTTATAACTTATAATCTTTAATTAGTCGATAGAGGATTTGTTTGTCGATATCATATCCTATATATATATCTCAAATGCTGAAAAAGAAAAGGCCCTAGCTATAGCTAGACTGGTGAAGAAGAAACTCTAAAAATTTTTAGTTGATTGATAATATCTATCCAATGAAATCATACCATCTCTTGCGTGTTATTTCATACTCCTTTGAAAATCTTTCATTATTAATTCACGTACATGTTCTCAACCATTTGATGCAATGTGATTTAGTGGGCTGCACCAAAGAATATCAATAAACAGTAGATAAACATTTTCAAATTTTAATTTTATTAAAGGATCTAAGAAATCTTTTTAAAACAATAGTTGCTATCTAAGGTTTAATGAAAAAACACAAAAAAACTCAACTCTAAATATCCTTATTTAACAAAACTCAAATATAAACAAAATTTGCGTTTCTGAAGACTATAAGTATATATTTATAACCCAAGACTCATAAACCAAATTAAACTATGAAATAGAATTGGAATTGAACTTCTATGGGGCCTCGTCTGAACGGGACAAACCCTCGTTCGGATGGACCCTCTTCGTAAAACAATTAAAAACAGAAAATAATATATAGCCATTTGGACAGGGCGGCTTGCTGCAGAATCGACTACCAAACATTGGAATTAATAAACCCTTGCGAAACATGACTTTGTAGATCTTTGAGTTAACTTTCCAATGCCGCAAATATTGCTCAAATCAGAGGTCTGAAACTCTAGATATGCCATTTTTAGTTAAACTCGTCATGTACAAGTTTCTATCTAATTATCGCTCTTATTTACAGAATCCTTAGCTTTCCGTTCTACATCATCCTTTCCAAGTCGGAGAGAATTCAACATTGAATTTACATCCTCGTCATTAACGTTTGTAGGAGTTAATTTCGACCCTACATGACCATCGCAAAACAAAAATTCTCATATCATGATTTTCACCATTAATTGGTGTCGCTTTGTTCGATCTTTTTGGGTTTTTTTGCTAGAAAAACATTTTTTGTTTTTATATATATATTCAATATGCTATAACTAGCAAGGGCAACTTTAGAACGCATTGTGAGCATATATTCTACGCGCTTTAACAGCAAAGTTATATGACAGAGCAGTGGATATATAACGTACGGGTACAGTGGCAGTGCCGGAGCTAGGCAAAGAGCAAGAGAGCATGCAGGCACACGAGACCCAATTCACTAGCGGCTTTTGCTTTTGTTTCCTTCTTTACTAATCACCTTTATCTTTTTCTCTTCTTCTAATTTGGCTTCTTTTTAGAGGAGGTCAGAGAGATATGAGAATGTTCGATCTTGTCAATAATTATGCTCATCATCTAACTCATCATCACATCATCACACCCTATAATTGGCATGATTATGATATCATATGATATCATATATCATGCTAATAATATCACTATCTAAACATCTTACTGTTCCCAACTAGGCCCCTACCGTTATTCTCGGTGTTTGATATAAAAGATCATCATAAGTTAGAATATTATAGAGTATGTGTTAATTGAGTGATGAATAATTTTTTTATATATTAAGTTTAGAGTTTTTAAAATAAATGGTGATTTAAGATTGTATTGGAGGAGGGCAGTGATCAAGTTCCATATACATACAAAGATTGGACCTTACTTGTTGGGAATCGGAAGAGTTGGAGCCATATTTATGAGGAAAAATGTTAGAATATTAATCAAATAATTCAATTTATCATTTATTATCTAATTAATTGGCTTTAGTGTTCTTTTTCTTTCTTTCTTTCTTCTTCTTCTTTTTTTTTTTTTTTGCTCTAAAGATGCTGATCATAGACAGACTTTAGGTGGAGGTAGAGCGTGGTGGTAAAGGGAGGGGAATTTAGGACCACAATCTTTATTTGATGCAGCTAATTATGCTACACTTGGTTGAACTTATCTAAGAAACCCTAAAGTTGATGAAAAATAAGATCCTTTGCAACCCAAAAATCTGATTTTTACGTTAAAGTGTAATTGGGAAAGCACCTAGCTAAGAAAAAAATTGGAGCCTTTGAGAATTCTTTGGCTACAATTTTAGGTCCATTCTAAAACAATCATTAGAAAGTCTACACGTATACACAAATATATGACAGTTGAATATTTATTAATTATCCCTATAGTTTTTTTTTTCTTTTTTTTTTTTCATCTTTCTCCAATGTTTTAAATCATGCACGTACAATATTGGGATATTAATTACAATGTGATTTAATATATAGTTTAATTAAGCTGATAATTAATAATGCCTCCTTGTTCTTTTCGCTCTTTTTTTTGTTTCCTTTTTCTTTTGGTGGTTTTGAGGCCGGGAGGGGAGGATAATATACTTTTGCTTTTGGCCACCTACATATTATCATCTTTAGTTCTTTACAGGAGCCGCTAGCAGCTGCTTTTGAAACAAAGTTAATTTACACTTGTTTTACAAAAAAATTCATAAAAAAAAAAAAAATCTTTTGAGAAAGCTGTGACCTAACGTGCTTCACAATTCTCTGATATGCATTTAGTTTCTCTTGAAATTGTGTAGCTAGTTCTCTCAAAGAGGCCGCTGAAATCTGACATGATAAAGAAAAATTAATAAAACAAAAATTGAAAGATTGAAAGGAAAGGAGGTTTAATTGGGGTTTGACATGGAAAGCCACGAGTAGTGTTGGTCAGCCTTGCGAGAAAGCTGATGGTTGCCATCTGGAGAATCACGAATAAAGCCCAAAAGAGCCTCCTAGCTACCAGAATGTCAAAGATCTAACGGCTCAGATTCCGTCTCAACGTACACAAGTAACTAGACAATTTGTTGGTGCATCATAATAGCTAGCTGGACTTTATTCATCAAGAATACAAAAATCACCTTAAAAGGAAAAGAAAAGATTCATCGATACAAATCATGGGAATGCTTGATTTTTAAGATGATATAAATGAATTAATTTAATCATTTAATTAATACTTTAATGCATCAAAGTAAACTTTATTTGTCATTGTATTTTTTTTTTTCATTAGATAGAGGCAGGTAGGTATTTAAAAAAAAAAAAAAAAACCATAAAGCCAAGATTGCCGCCCTATATTGTCTTCCAACAATCCTTTTTAATGTGACGACTATATGATATCACACATTTTTCATTAATTTGTACTCTAGACCTAGTAAAAGAAAAAGAGAAAGCAAAACTGACAGGTGCTTTGGTAGCAACAAAAAAGAATGGATTTTAAGGAAATTATAAGCCTACTAAAATGAACAACCAGTCAAAAGATCGTACTCTGGAGTCTGGAGATAGCTAGGTGAGGGAGCTTGAAGTACTAGTACTACCAAGGAGACAGTGTGTGAATAAAGCATTGGAACAAATTCTACTTTAATTTTAGCTTTATGCTTTTTTCACTGTCTACGCCGTCTAGTTTCATTTTTGGATGCATGGATTGGGCACTATATACAACGTGAATCGAAAATGAGATAACGGGAAAATTATGAGAGTTTTATCATTCATGGGTAAAGGCATCTACTTCATCTTCATTAATTACTACAAGTACAGAAATTAAATAGGGTTAAATATCTTTTCCGTAGTTATCATTTGCATCAAAATTAAATAGCCGATCCTCAAAAGGTAGTTCAATCAGTTGAAACCACGCTTAATAAAGCGAAGGTCACAAGTTTGAATTTTCCTCCCCCTCTTGTGTGGACATGTAAAAAAAAAAAAAAAAATAAATAGAAATATGCGTTTTCAAAAATATCATAAATGATACTTCTAGTAAGCAAATAAACTCACTTGATACTTCCGTCAAAATTCTATTAAATTTTTTAATAGAGCATCATGTCACCCTTAACACGTGACATGGTACCTATGATTTCAAGGCGCCATGTAGCGTGGTACTTAAATTTTTGGGTGTCACATCATATTTTTTTTAAAAAAAACAAAAACAAAAACAAAAAACCCAATAAAAAAAGACCCAAAAAAGAGAGCTAAGCCAACCCCATGGCCAAACGGGGTGGCCAAACCACCCAGCTCTCATTTAAAAAATATATATATATGACGTGACACCCAAAAATTCGGGTACCATGTCATGTGATGCCTTGAAATTAAATGTATCATGCCATGTATAAGGATGACGTGGCATTCCGTTAAAAAATTTAACAGAATTTTGACAAAGGTAATAAGTGAGTTTATTTACTTATCATAAGTACCATTTGTGATATTTTTGAAAACGCATGTAACTATTTAATTTCAATGCAAACCACATGTACTTGGAAAGATATTTAACCCAATTACATAAAACCTGTGACAACCATAAGAGACTGAGAGAGAACAAGTTAGGATTTTCAATGGGAATAATTAATTAAAATGGCATGGGATATAAACAACATCCACTCACACAAAATATTTAAGACAATTTTTTCTTTTAAATTAAGTTGGAGGATCGATTTCCTTAAATCTAATTTATTAAACTGACATGTCTTCAACGTGCAATGTGAAAATCATATATATGCATGTATTTCTTAATGTGTTTTGGGTTATTTATTAATGACTTTGACTTGAGGACAGAAAACAAATTCGTTAATAAACATGCGTATGAATTTTGGATACACATGCTTGTGCATTTCATTCAACCCAAAGAAAAACTTTATCCAAATACTTGCTATGATACTAAGTTATTACGAGCTTAATTGCCAAAGAAACGAATAGATAAGAGTAGTTCTTAATTGCTACTACAAGACTCTTTTTACCGTTCTACTGTAGACCCGACCATAACACTTGTCTTTTGGATTATGAGCATGTTCATGATCTTTTGGATCCAAATCAACCAAAAGTTTCGGTATTGGTAGATAAATGCTACACTTCTCAAATTTTGTTTTCTCTGTAAAAGTCTATTCTTAAATGATATATGTTAACATATTACAAGCTTGTGACACATTTTATAAAATAATAAATTTCATGCAATAATGATGTCAATCGACGAGCCTCATCTGCAGCCCGTCCGGACGAGCTTCAACCCAAGAACCTCATCTACAATCTTGTTCGGCGACCATCCGGATGCCTATGTTATTTTTGTTTGATGGCTTTTACTACAAATGCTATATCTAGAGTTTTCGACCTCTGATTTGAGCAAGCTTTGCGGCATTGAAAAACTAATTGAAAGATCTACAAAGTCATGTTACGAGGTTTGGCTAATTCTGATGTTTACTAGGTCAAAACGGGTTGTAAAGGGAAGATTGGAAAGTTGGACGACGCTATATAGGTTTAATTTATGCACTTTTATTAAGTGCATGTTTGAACGGGGGTGCTTCCCGTCTGGACTCGTAGAATTACAATTTTCGACTTTAATTTGTATTTTTATTAGGTTTAGGGTCTGGGGGTCTATAAATACATGTTTATAGCCTATAGAATTACAGATTTGGATTATATATGAGTTTTTATCAATAAGAAGTCTCAAAGTTGAGTTTCTTGCTTATTTTCCTTCAAACCATAGATCGGCTCTAGCATTTTGAAAAGATTTCTCAAATCCTTTTGATAGAATCAAGATATAGAAGTATTTATCTACTGCTTATTGATGTTTTTCGCTACACCCCACTAAGTTACGCTGCATCAGTTGGTATCAGAACTCAAGTTAACGGGCCCATGAATGGGAGAGGAGCGGCCTTCTGCATGAACGAAGTATATGTGCATATAGAGGCAACACATAAGGAGCACCTGATGATTCATTTAAAACACATAGGTGGTGGGCCGAATGATTGTCGTCGCCAACCAAGACCGCGGTTTGGGGAGGTGGAAGGCAAATTTATCACTGATCGTTGGCAACACATGGAGGAGCAATTCGCAGCTATGAGGGATCAAATCGAAGCCTTCACTACCCGATTATCTAACATGGGTGGTCACAATGGGAATGGATTTGAAAACCCTTTTACGGAGCGCCGAATGCACGGATGTCTGTACCATGCGTAAGCTCATGCTAACAAGTGGGTGAACAGGTTCGAACTCAATATTTTAGAATTCCAAGGGGATTTACAACCTAAAGAATTTCTAAATCGGGTGTTGGGTATTGAAGAGGTTCTTGAATTCAAAGGGGTGTCCGATGAACGACGAGTCTTTTTGGTGGTACACAAATTCCGGGAAAGAATTGTTGCATGGTAGCAATAACTGAAGCAAACTAGGGTGCGACAAGGCAAATTGAAGATTAATAGTTAGGAGAAACTATTGAAATATGTGCGAGTCACTTTCTTGCCCCCACAAGTATACCATGGGCCGAAACTTACAAAATTGGAAACAATGGTCTATGGTTGTGACAAAGAAAGTAGAAAAGTCTTACAAAAAAGAGGTGTTTAGGATAACATGGATTTAGGCAAAGAATCCATGACATGCCAATGTGACCCTTACTCGCCAACCTTAACTCCATCTACCCAATCTATATGTTGTGGGGCAAGGTGAACCTGTTGATGAGGAGTTCCAGAAATCTGAGATCCTTAATAAAGAGTTCAAGCATGAAGATATTGAAGATCTTTCACAAGGGTTTGTAAATTGGGACTCACCACCAACCTATGATGATGATGTCAGTGAGGTAGATCTGAATGAAAGATCCTTGCCATCCGACCAAGAGGGAGAATACACAGCATATTGGTTTACTACCATTTTTGATGGCCTCTACTCCAAAGAAGATGACTCATTGGAAGAGGAAGAGCCCACGGATGACATCGCTAATTATGAAGAGGTTGATGAAAACCCTCTAGGTGAATTGCCTAATTTCAATGATGGAGAATTAGGTTATGTTAATTTCCTTGATATATATAATATCTTGTTAGATTCTCATAACAATGATTGTGATGAGTTTTATGTGGATGAGGAGAATTACATGTTTACAAGGGAGACAATGATTGACCCATTCTTTAGAGGGTGTTTGGTAAACCCCATCACACTCCCCCACGTTATCTTTACACTGCACTGTTCATGGATTAAAATAAATAAATAAATAAATGATTGATATGGAAAAATGAAAAAGTGGTATTGGAAAGTGAAAAAATTTGTTTTATAGTGATTTTTTTAATTTAAATAGTAAGTGATGTGATATAAAAAGTGAATGATTTGATATGTTTTTTTTTTTTTTTTTAAATGAAGTGAATAGTGTGGTGGAATGTGGGGGAATGTGTTGTGATAGAATGTAAGTTAACAAACAAAGCCTTAAAAGGTTTTCGACAAACACCCTCACATTCCCCAACAAAAAAACACGGTACTGTTTCCTTTGGCTCCAGGTATGGCGCAATAGACACATTTGCTAGTTTGAAAAAATATAATTCCCCAATTCCTATTTTACCCCTCCCTTTACCCACAACAACCTTTATCCACAACAAGAAAGCAGCGATCAAGAAAAAAAATTTCTTAGCGACCAATTTCTCAGCAAGACCTCTCACTCTTCTATTTTGAATGGTATTTTTTTTCTTACCCACAGCGAGAACACAGCAAGCAAAGGGCTTTTCCATTTAATTTTTTTACCCACAACGAGAAAGCGGCAAGCAAGAGCTTTTCCCTCACTTTTGAGGGAGAGCAAAAATGGTTTGATGAAGAAGAAGCTGCACGGGATGATGAGGGTTTTTTCGCCAGTTTTAACTCAAAAGTGGTACGGGAAGAATTTGAAATTTTGACGAAGAATAAGCTACATGGGAAGAACTTGAAATTTTGTCTTTACTCACCATGAGGATATTATGGACATTTAACATAAAAAGCCCAAGGAAGAGGGTGTCAATGCGGGCGGTTATTAATCCCACCAATTGCTAACCGTTATAACCGCACAACCGCTAACCGCTTAACTAAGTTATAACAGCAACCACTAATCGCTATAACCCTAGTGGTTAGTGGTTACGATTATAGGATTTACTAACCGTAACCGCTAAGCTTTTTTTATATACTATATTTTTATAATTATAATTATAATAATATTTATACATATAACATAATCAATTGATCATTAATAATTAAATCATATTTTTATTTTAGATAATTAAATCACAATTTGAATATTAATATATTATCACTATAATTTATATGATTATATTACATGATCAATTATTCATAAAATCATTTGATTATATAATAACAAATTATACATACATATTCATAAGTTATAAGTTATAAATATGCAAGTTCATACTAATGCAACAATGAAAAATTAAGTATCTAGAAACTTAGTTCCAATGTATGTTATCAACTTGTAAGTCTATATATGTTATAAATTATAATTATATATTATACATATATGCAATTATGCATATTGAATAATATAAATGCAAAATATCAATACTTAATTATATGATTCAATAATAATTCAAATACTTATTAAAGTTAATAATATTATTAATGTACAATGATAATGTGATTCGTATAATATCAAATTAATTAATTGACATTAGATTAATAATGTGTTACTTATAACCACAATTGAAGTATTAATGTATTATCATTATAATTTATATGATTATATAATAACAAATTATACATATATAAGATTTATATATGATATGTTTGTAACTTTGTAATAATATATGATATGTTATATAATAATATATATATTATCAACAAGTAACATAAACTACATAAGTAACATAATTATTAATTAGTTTGTAATTACATATTAACTAGCTTTGTAAGTAGTTCTATCATACATTCTTATTCTAATATTTTGTAATTTAGTATATATTAAGTAATTATGCATGTTGCATATATGTTGTGTTGAATTTTTTTATATGTTGTGTTTTTTATTTTTTATTTTTAAAGTTAACTGGTTATGATTTAATATTTAAGGATTTTTTTAAAATACAAGTAAATATAAATTTGGGGTCAAATATTTTTGATTTTTCAATATGGGCTCTTTCTATAGCAATTGGGACAAAAAAGACACTAAAAATACAAAAAACAAATGAGTGTAAAAAATGCTACAGTATTAATAAAAGCAAAAAAAAAAAAAAAAACCAATTTTGAAAAAGCGGTTAGCGAGTGGTTACCTATTTCACTAACTGCTAACCGGCGGTTAACCACTAATCGTTAACCGTTAGGCGGTTAGCGGTTGCGGTTATTGAAATCTACTAACCGCTAAGGTAGTTATGGTTAGCGGTTATTACCATTAACCGCTAACAGTAACCGTATTGACACCCTTAGAAGGTAGGCAAGCGTGGATCAATTCATAAGGCTCAAGGAACAGTGTCCTGGGGGTTGGGGAATGTGTTGGGGTTTGCCGAACAAGGCCTTAATATCTTCATGGCATGTGGAAGAAAAAAGGCATGAGAGAAGCATGGCAAGCCCAAAGTATGGCACGGTAGAGTGTGGGGCATTCAAAATAATCATCATAATCTATCGATGATTAAGAGCATCATGTTTATTGTGGTGTCTTGCCTTGTCTTGATCTTGAGGAAGGGAGATTGGAACGAGTTAATAGGGCACCTGAAAAACCATGAAAAGGATAGTCTGAATTTGAAGATGAATTCTTTCCGACCTGAGGAGAATGATGTATTGAAATTCTTAATATATTATTTGCATGCCGTTGTGAAAATGTAACATATATTACATAGTTTAATTAAGCGCTGATAATATTGCCTCGTTCTTTTCACTCTCCTTTCTTTCTTTCTTTCTTTCTTTCTATTTTTTTTAGGGAGGGGAGGATAATATGCTTTTGCTTTTGGCCACCTGCATATTATCGTCTTTACAGGAGTACCGCTAGCAGCTGCTTTTGAAACAAAGTTAATTTACACATGTTTTACAAAAAAAAATCTTTTGAGAAAGCTGTGACCCCTTAATTAACCACCGTCAGATGATCAATATGATCTAACGTGCTTCATAATTCTCTGATATGCATTTAGTTTCTCTTGAAATTGGGTAGCTAGCTAGCTCTCTCAAAGAGGCCGATGGAATCTGATATGAAAAAGAAAAATTAATATAACAAAAATTGAAAGATTGAAAGGAAAGGAGGTTTAATTTGGGTTTGACATGGAAAGCCACGAGTAGTGTAGGTCAGCTAGCCTAGCGAGAAAGCCGATGGTTGCCGTGTGGAGAATAATGAATAAAGCCCAAAAGAGCCTCCTACCAGAATGTCAAATATCTAACGTCTCAGATTCCGTCTCAACGTACACAAGTAGCTAGACAATTTGTTGGTGCATCTTAATATATAGCTAGCTGGAATCCTTAATTAATGTGACGACTATGATATATATATCACACATTTTTCATTAATTTGTCCTCTAGACCTAGTAAAAGAAAAAGAAAAAGAAAAATGAACAGGTTGCTTTGGTAGCAACAAAAAAGAATGGATTTAAAGGAAATTATACGCCTACGTACTCAATGAACAGCCAGTCAAAAGATGATCAGTACTCTGGAGCTTGAAGTACTAGCATGTAAGGCTGGCAAAATGGGTCATCCGGCATGACTCGTTTACGATCCGATTGACCCGCGACCTGTTTAGCATAGACCAGACACGACCGGTTTAACTAAATGTGTTGGGGGCTTCAGACATGACACGACCCGTAAAATCTTACGGGTCATCCGACACGACACGCGAACCCGTTTAAACTAAATGGGTCTAACGGGTCGCAGATTATCCGACACAACCTGTGACCCGTTTAAGCTAAACGGGTCTAATGTGTCGAGTCTAACGAGTCTAATGGGTCAAAACAACCCGTTAATTGTCTTTGACAGTTAAAAAAGAAGAAGAAAAAAGAAAAGAAAAGAATAATTAGCTAAAATTAATCATAACCCAATAAAAGTGCAATTCAGACCGAAAGAATTCAATAACAGCGATATATTCACAACAACCAGAAATGGATCCTACTACAATCCTACAAACTTTAGACTACTAAAACTCAAAAAGGGCAAAAAATCCAACAAATTTCAAAGACCCAATGTATGATTATCTTACATGCCGAATCAGGAAGGATACTATGGATCCGTGAGACTCTGGACCTGTGGTGTGGGAGGGAGACGCTGGCTGCTGAGTGCTGAGCAAGAAGAACAGGAGAAAAAATGTAAGAAAAAAAATGAAGGAAAAAAGAAAAAAGAAAAAAGTGAAGGAGATGGGCTGATGGGGGTGGGTGATGAATTGATGGTGTTGTCGGTAAAGTGAAGGAAGAAAAAGACAAGGAAATAAAAAAAAATAAAGAAAGGAGAAAGTTGTAGAAAGTACTAGAACTGGAAGGCTGGAAACGAGACAACTGACAAGTTAAGAAATGATAAATTAAAAAAAAAAAAAAAAAAAAATCATAGACGGGTCTAACGGGTCACCCGCGGGTGACCCGTGACATGGCCCGTTTAATAAAGATAAATGGGTCATAAATGGACCGTTTATGACCCAAATCCGATTATAGTAAACCCAAACTCGCTAATTTCGTATCGTATTCGTGTTAGATTATCGGGTCATGTCAAAATTATCGGTCCTACTAGCCTGCATGGAGACAGTTTGTGAATAAAGCATTAATTAGAACTAATTCTACTTCAATTTAGGCTTTTAGCTTTTTACATGCACTATCTACAAGACTACAACTAGCTACTTTAATTTTTGGATATATGCATGGATTGGAAAACGGGAAAAATGAAGGTTTGGTGGCGCAATGAGAGTTTTATGGGTGAAGGCATCATGCATCTACTTCATAGAAATTAACCATGAGAGACCGAGAGAGAACAAGTTAGGATTTTCAATTAATGGGAATAATTAATTAAAACGGCGTGGCATGGGATATAATTAAACAACCGCTCGATGCAAAACATTTTAGACAAAGTTTTATGTTAAATTGGATTGGAGTAATCGATTTCTTCAAATTAAGTCTATTAAATTGACATATTTTCAAAATACATGTGTTATGTGAGAATCATATGGATGTATTTGTTAATTAATGTGTTTTGTGTTATTTATTAATGACTTTTCACTTGAGAACAGGAAAAAAAAAATCTTTAATAAATATGCATATGCATTTTGGATACACATGCTTGTGCATTTCATTCAACCCAAACAAAGACTTCCTCTTGTTCTGATACCAAGTTATTAAGGGCTTAATTGCTCAAGCAAGTAATGGATAGATAATAGTAGTTATCAATTCCTACTACGAGATTCTTGCCATTCTCCTAGTAGACCCGACCGTAACACTTGTCTTCTAAATTAGGAGCACGTTCATGATCTTTAATTTGGATCTGCTAGATCAGTCAGAAGTTTTGGTATTGGAAGATAATTATATGCTACACTTTTCAAAAAAAATTATAAAAGTTGATTTTCAAATGACTGTCAACATCTCATAAGTTGGTAACACATTTTTCAAAATAATAAAATATCATGTAATAGTAACACATTTAATAACACACTTTACAAGAAAAAATTTGAAAAATGTAGCATTTTCCAATCTACGAACTCCAAAAACCCTAACAAATGATTGCCACTAGAACCTAATACCCAAAGTCCCCAAATCGGCCCAAACACCATTCATGATCCCAAGTTATTGCTACAGCATGGGCACCTATATTTCTAGATAATGGGAGAATTCTAGGGCCAGAAACTTAGCATTTCCCATATGCCCAAGAAGCCCAATCTGCTCACAAGGGCGATTTGATCTCGTTTCATTTTTGTTCATCATTCCCAGACTTAAAAGTCCTTTAGAGTTTAGGATATCTAATTAAGATCGGACACCTATTCGGGATGCCTAGCTATGATCCAACCGTAGCTTTCATGATGTTTTATATATATACACTCAACTTTTCAAAAAGAAAGTATGAACAAGTAACTATCAAGGAATGAACTCATTTTCCTTGGAAAATTTAGACCATCAACTCATCAGAACCTAACAAATATTGTTTTTCCACATGACTCGCGTAAGTCGTAGCAAATTGTATGACCATTATGCATGTAGGTGGGGTCTCAAATTGACAAATTGCACAAGTGAAAGTCACGGACAGACTCAGACTCACAGGGTTGAGAGGATTATCAACTGATTAATTTAGGTTCACAGAAATCCTTTGTAAATTTATCACCAAATTAAAGAGAAGAAGCCAAGAACACCCACCAAAAAAAGAATACACAATACAAAAATGAAAACCACATACGTACTCATCTTTGTTCAACGATTAATAATTACATAATTAAGAGAAATTTCATCATGGATGGCTCATGGCTCCATGCATGATTCATAAATATTACATGTATAAATTATCGGCTTAGGAGAGGAAACCAGCGTTCTTGAAAGTAAGAGTGGTAAGATATCATAAAAAGAAGAAGGACAAGCACAAATCCGACTCCCCAAGGAGTTCCCCCAGCCCTATGGAGGGAGTCTTTCTCCGGCAATGGGACGAGGTACGAGAACCGCCGGCGTTCATCGTTGGAGAGGAAGTGCACAACCAGCAAAAGCAGCAAGGGAGACACCACCAGAACCATCTTCACCTGATCGAACACGCTCTCTAGCACCGGCTCGTAGTTTATGTACCATGAGAATCCCAGGAACATGACAAGTATAAGGAAGAAGAAGCATAGATGTAAGGGCACAGCGGACTGATGATCCGCGCGCGAAGAAGAATAGTAACCTTCAGCCATGTCGATCGATCTCCTTAAAGGGTGCTTGCTTTGTTAATTCTTGAGTGAGTTTGTGGAGAAAATTATGCACTGAATATGGTTTACATGTACATATATACACAATGGTTTTGGATTTGGGAGGCTTATTTTACTTGCTGCAATAAACAATTAATTAGAGATTCCTGCTTTTGACATTAATACAGCAGGATATATAATTCCAAGGGACGGTGGAAGTTTTGTATGGTCCAGATTCACGTTATGAAAAGCTGACTAGTGAGGAGCTGCCACGTACCACCGACCATGCACCAGATATTGAGGTGACCCATGATTTATTATTTGATTTAAAAGACCAGATTTCAAGGCTCACAGAGATGGTAGGCCACGTCAGTTTTGTCAAGCTTCAGGTATTAATTTATCATTTTAATATCATTAAGCAACTAAAGGAATTAGATCTCTTCTATCCACCTCAAAACTAACTGATTAATTAGGAAAGTTATACAATTATTGGGTTAATTAATGAATATACCCTTAAAAACCACATACCCATCTCTTGCTCACACGTCTAAACACAAGCTTCATCCATATACAAAAAGAATAAATTAACCCCTAAACATTGATTAGTGTCGATCTCTCTCTCTCTCCTTCTACTACTTTAGTGAGAAAAGAAAGTGGGATCCCATTCAGCAGCTCTTTAAGCATAGTAATTAAGGAGTAAAAGAAAAAGACTAGTCTGGTATACCTTTAGAGCTGCGCCCCACTCGTTAGTGTTTTCTCATAACTCTCTTTTGTCTAAAACATGCACACATAACTGTAGATGTCTGTCTTGGATGCGGCTGCTTTATACTGTTTCTCCACCAAAGAGATACATGGCAGCTGGCTCACAAAAGCTAGAACTTCTGCTTTAACTCTTTATATATATATATATATATATATGAATGAATGATATATAAAGTCTTAGGGTTTATAGCATTGGAGTACTCTTTTTTTTTTTTTGAATCGTTACATAACTAAATTAAAAGAAAAGGTACCACAAAAATCATACAAGCTCTAGATCCATCCACGCACAGCAGAAAGGACGAACAAATTAGCAAATTGGGTACGTAGCGAAATCAATAAACTTATTCCTGTTGTTAATTAGTACTATTTCTTGTTGGTAATACCAAGCTTCAATGTCATATATTTAGAAAAGTTAGCCCATCGTATACTTCTTATTATTATGATTCTGTCTTTAGACAAGCCATGGGTGATTCTTTGGGCTAAGGCTAACACAAGCTATATATTGCCTATCGATCCCGAAAGCCTCAAAGCTAGTACTTATTGTCGTCTTCCTTCTACAGCCCCACGAGCTAGCTTATCATTCTGCTCCTCTACATCTCTAGGCCCTAGGAGTAGGATGCTAACAAGATAATCTCATGTCATGGCCCAGAAATGAACTCAGGCCCAAAAGCAACCGCAAGCATGTGGCTCAAAAAGGCTTAATTAAAGTTGTGGTGTATGGTGATATCATCAAAACGTTGGGTGATATAATGATTCCAAAGCCAAGAGCGTCGATATATGCCAGCCTAGGTTGGTAATCGGCTTGTTTCCTTTGGGTGGGTTGGTGAAGTGATATGCACTGTGTCCACTCGGGACACTAGAGCCTTCTATTTCCTTTTCCAATCTCACCTACCTTCAAATTTAATTAAGATGCGCTTTAATTGAATAGTATGCTTCCAACTCCGTCTAAAGAAAGCAATAGGTGCGTGTCAGATTTTTAGAGACAATTTTTGATACAATCTGTAAATTTGTCTATTCCGATAACCCGACTCAAATTATCAAGATATATACTCTCTTTTAATTTTTTTCCTACCAGTAGTCTTGCATCCTCCAATCGTAGCATGCCATATTTTGCTTGATATCGATTGTTGAAATCAATATCATTCAATTCAATGTGAATGAAGGTTCAAAAGTACCATGTCGTGGCACTATCATTGGTGACTTTAATGATAAAAGAAGTGACCATTTGGGTGCACACTGCACTACCACTAGCTCCTTTATATACCCAAAAGCATAAATTTGAGTTTAATTGGATACTTTCTTTCTATCTATCCTCCCTCTCCTTCTAGTGTCTTATCTATTCAGAGATTATTCTGCTTACTTAAGTATCGGAATGTCCACTAGTTCTTGGCCCGATTACAAGGGTGTAGTCAACTGTATCAACACTAACAAAACGACAATGGGTTTACACACCACTGTGAGACTAGGATTCATCTTGGTGCTGCTCATATCAGTTATGGTTAGTTCTGCAATAGCAGATTCAGCCAAAGATATAGAGGAGTGTCAACCGCAGTTGGTAGGGATGGCCACCTGTCTGCCTTACGTTAATGGTGAAGCGAAAGTTCCTACACCAGACTGCTGTACTGGTCTCAAACAAGTCCTAAAGAACAACAAGAAGTGCTTGTGTGTTATCATCAGAGATCGTAATGATCCAAACTTGGGACTGCAGATTAATCTAACACGTGCTTTGGGCTTGCCTTCTACCTGCAATGCCCCGCTAACGTCTCCCAGTGTCCTGGTACGCATTCTATAGTTTCTTGTTAAATTACCGACTTATCTTAAAAGTTTATGCTGATAGAAAATGATATCGTGGTAAAGAGAATGTAAAATATCACTAAAATTGCTAAATGTTTGTCAGACTTAATTATATGATTTTTTTGCTATGGCCATGGATGCAGCTCTTCTACACATGGATCCTAAGTCACCAGAAGCTCAAGTTTTCTATCAATTGGGAGGGAGTTCCAATCAAACTGCAGTTGGTGGTCCTTCTCCCAGTCCTAGTGGTAATATAACATACTACTCATCGCTGTTCTTTCAATTTGTTAGAATATATGATATGATTCAATATTAGGTTGATATTTACCTTTATGGGTAATTTTTATTGCTGCAGTTGGAGGGAGTTCCCCGAGTGGCAGAAGTGAGGGGACTAGTGGCCAAGGCACCAGTGATGGTTGTTGCAGTGGAAATAGGTGGTTTGGAATGGAGATTGTTGCTGGAGGTGTCTTAATTTGGTGTTTCATCAGTTCACACTTGTTCATATAGGCACTTGGTTGTGCCAATTTTCAATAACTTGGGCCTTCACTGCTGTTGTGTAATTGTTTATTGACACTCTCTGCCTCTCCCTCTGTCTCAGCTTTTCCTCAAAGGGTGTGATTTTAACTATACTTGAAACTCTTCCGAGAGGAGAGCTATGAGCCCAGATATGAGGTATATGTAATGTGGCTGGTATAACTTATAACAAATGAATAGCTAAGATTGAACACTATTACACTAATCGTTGGATAAGGATCCTCTTTGATTTGGATTATGGGACTCTCTTATCTCAAACAATTCAACATACAGAGTGTTAGAAGACAAAATCTAATCAGATCAAGTTTATCCAAACAAGGCAACAATCCCATGATTTCCTCCTTCATGTTTCGTGGAATTGTATATTAATATTAAGAATATTATTTTAGGGTTATTTATTATTCTAGGATTATTTATTTTCTTATTGATTCTAGTGTCTTCTTAGCCTATTAGGTTTACCTTTTCTTAGCTCTAGGTTCTTAACTATATAGGCGATATTCTGAGTTCGAATCTCCTCTCCTTACTACGTGTGAACATGAAAAAAAAAAAAAAAAAACTATCACTTGTAACCTCTTTATAAATAGAAGATTCTAATACTCTTAATAACTTCAGTCATAATTCAATGTAGTTTATTACATACTTCTACTTTCTCTCTTTTCTCTCTCTCCTTCTTTTGATTGATAATATATTGTATATATTTATATATTTCAACATGGAGGCTATTTACTCAAAATTGGCACTACAAAAAACTAAGAATTTCTTGACAAACCAGTAGTGATATATCAAGCCTGTTGACATGTCACCAACTTTAGTGATGCATGCAGCGAATAAAAAATAAGTAAATTCTGCAGCTAACTATTTAATGTTCAAACAACCAAATTTTAGTGATTCCATTGAAGTGAAACTTAGGGGAGTTGCATAAGGCAAGAAGTTTCTTGAAAGCTTCGCTAGCTAATTTAATTTGATGAAGATATTATATGCTTCTAGACATGGATAAAAATCTGCAAATAAGGCTTGATATCCACGCCAACATCCCACCACCACACGAAGTGCCTTTTCTTTTGAATCCTTACATGGTAAACTTGTAATTGGGCTGCAGGACTTTCCCCAAAATCTTTTTGGGATAAGCCCAGCAGTTATATACCGTTTCTCCACATGGGTCTAGGTTGTTCCAAGCCAGCAAAGCCCACTTGATGTTTGATCTAGTAATTGTGCCCATTGATAGGTTCAGCTGAGGCCCGTGACCAAATTCTCCTTTTCTTTTTGGATAAATTGAAAAATGTTTGATCGGGGCCAAATAAAATGTAATCTATATAGTTTTATATTTTATACTCATGCCTCTGATCTGAACTTGACATGTGAACACGTCTTGTCACACTCTATATACATTTTTTTATATAGGGTTCATCTTCTACCATATACAGAGGTAAGTAATGGAAATGGAAGAAGGACTCGAATACTTGGAGAAAACAGAGTAATTCTCATTGATGTAGCATATACAGTATATATACTAAGACTATTTATAGATGAGCAAAACAGAATTAGTCCTAACTAGATACAACTAATAGCTAACTAATTACAAGTACTCAATTACAACATATTAACAACTTAACAGCTCATTGACTTAATAACTAATCTTTAGTTTGTCCACTCCTATAATTGTGGAGGCTGCTACTAATGTGTATATTCAATACTCCCCCTCAAGATGAGGCTCATAAACACAACTCAAGAAGAATAAATGTTATGAAGACTCATCTTGGACACTAATGGATAAAAAAGGGTGGAGCCAAGAGCTTTTGTAAAAATGTCAACCAGCTGGTGTTGTGATGAGACATGAAAAGTTTGAATGATCCCTAATTGAATCTTCTCTTGGACCCCATGACAATCAATGTCAATGTGCTTTGTACACTCATGGAAGACAGGATTTGCTACAATGTTAAGAGCAGCTTTACTGTCACAATAAAGTAGAGCAGTTTGAGGTGTGACTTGTAGGTCTTGGAAAAGAGTTCTAAGCCACACAACCTCACAACAAGTAGAGGCCATGCCAGCCTTGCGGAAGACCTGGATATTGTGGTTTGTTTCTTTGATTTCTTGATATTGTGGTTCTGTTTATTTGATTTCCAAGAAATCAAAGAATTATCAAGAAAGATGCGATACTATGTCATGATCTTCTTGTATTCGAGCAACCAACCATCGAATCACAAAATGTCTTCATTTGTAAACTAGAAGTAATTGGAAAGAATAACCCTTGAGCTGGAGAGGCTTTAATATATCTCAATACTCTATTTGCTGCTTCTAAATGAGGAACTCTAGGCTTGTCCATAAATTGGCTTAACACCTGAACAACAAAAGAAATATCAGGTCTGCTGATAGTGAGATAGAGTAATCTTCCAACAAGCCGTCTATATGAAGTAGGATCATCTAAGATTTTGCCAGAATCCTTAGAGAACTTCATATTAAGTTCCATTGGAAATTTTGCTGGTTTTGAAGCTAGCATACCAGTATCCTTAAGAATCTCCAAGGCATATTTTCTTTGACAAACAGAGATGCCAAGCTCACTTCGAGCTATTTCCAAACCAAGGAAATATTTCAATTGTCCAAGGTCTTTGAGCTTAAACCTATCATTAAGCAATTGAATAAACTTTGAAACTTCAACTAGATTATCACTTGCAATAACTATATCATCAACATAAACCAATAAGGCAATGAATGAATCCTCCAAAGTTCTTGTAAACAAAGTGTAATCAGCTTTAGACTGTACAAACCCAAACTCTATCAAAGCAGAAGAGAACTTGGCAAACCATTGCCTGAAAGCTTGCTTTAGACCATAGAGTGACTTGTTTAACTTGCATACCTTGGACTCCCCCTTTTTATTAAATCTAGGAGGTAATGGCATGTAGACATCTTCATCTAGGTTTCCATGAAGAAAAGCATTATTCACATCCAATTGGTGAAGATGCCACTTCTTTGCAACTGCTATTGCCAAAAGAGTTCTCACAGTGGTGAGTTTAGCCACAGGAGAAAATGTTTCATAGTAATCCAATCCCTCACACTGATTATACCCCTTTGCCACTAATCTGGCTTTGCACCTCTCCAAAGTTCCATTAGACTTTAACTTTACTTTGTAAACCCATTTGCATCCAATAGCTTGTTTCAAAGCAGGAAGATCCACAACAGTCCAGGTATTATTTAGTTCAAGGGCCTTGATCTCATTATCCATAGCCTTATGCCATTCCCCATGTTTTATAGCTTGAGTATAAGATCTTGGCTCAATGATTGCAAAGATAGAAAGACTAAAAAATTTCTGATTAGAAGAGAGATTATCATAAAAAGAACTGAGGAAGATTATATGGAATACCTGAAACTAAAGAAGAAGGTGCGTGGTCTGAAGTGGAGGCTGCAATATGACAATGGTAGTCATGCAAATATCTTGGTTTTTGTTTTACCCTATAAGACTTCATATTTGGCTGATGTATGATATCTGAATTAGATGCTAGAATTGGTTATGAATTGGAGTTCATGTCATTAGAAAATGAATTTGAACTAGAAGGTAAATCAGTGTTAGATTTCGAAGGATTTGAAAAAGAATTTGAAATCAAGGGATTATGTAAAGTGACTACTGATTCATGCATTGGAATAGGTAAAGGTACATAATCATTAAGAGGTATAGGATATTTGATTGCAAAAGGAAATATATTTTCATGGAACACAACATCTCTTGATATAAACACAGATTTTAGATTTAAATCATAGAGTTTGTAACCTTTAATGCCATATGGATAACCAAGAAATATACAAGGCTTAGCTTTAGGATCAAACTTATGTCTACTTCTAAGAAGAGTATTTGCATAACAAAGACAACCAAATACTCTCAAATGTGAATAAGATGGAAAAGATTTGAACAAAATTTCATAAGGAGATTATTTTACAGTACAGGAGTAGGAATCCTATTTATTAGATGTATTGCAGTAAAAACACAATCCCCCCAAAATTGTAAAGGTAAATGTGACTAAATTGAATGAATCTTGCCACATTCAAAATATGTTGGTGTTTGCATTCAACAATTGAGTTTTGTTGTAGTGTTTCTATTCAACTTAGTTGATGAAGAACACCATTTGATTCATAAAAATTACTCATTTTGAACTCAACTCCATTATCTGTCCTTAAGAATTTGATTTTGACATTGAATTGTGTCTCAACTAGATTAAAGAAAGTTTGAATATGAGTTCTAGTTTGGGACTTATTTTCTAAAAGATGAATCCATGTAAATCTGGTATGATCATCTACAATGGTCAAAAAGTACGAAGATCCACTAATAGATTTAGTAGAAAAGGGCCCCAAATATCACAATGAATTAGGTCAAAAGGTTGTTTAGAAATAAATGTGCTATGAGGAAAAGATAAACGATGCTATTCAACCAATGGACAATCTTATTTGATTCATGTAAAACTTGAGGAATTACATGAGAAAGCAACTTTAAAGGAGAATCTGAAAGGTGACCTAATTTGTAGTGCCACAAGCTATTATTTACAGATTCAGCAGATAAACTAGCAGATGCTAAACTAGTTTCTGCATTATTGAACATGGAAGGAGCAGAATTGAAAATTACAGAATTCATAGGTAAAACAAAAACTGGATTTTGCAACAAATGATATAAACAGTAGAATCAGAAAGGTTGGATGGCTTAGGTAAAGTCCCATTAACGAAATTGAGCTTGTTCTTGGTTGATAAAGCTATCATCATTGCCCTCTTCCATGAATTATAGTTGTCACCGTTGAGCGGCTTTGAAACAATCATGGCTTCAGTACTGTCATCATGATGCAGAAAGAAAGGATTGGAAGAATCCATTTCTGAGATAGAAGTAATATTTTGAGTGGTAGCTTTAGCAAGAATTGCCATTGCTAAGAAAATAGAGAGAAAAGAACGAAGAAGATGAAGATGCGAAAAAAAAAAAAATCAGAGAAAAAGCTTTGATACCATAATGGAAATGGAAGGACTCGAATACTTAGAGAAAGCAGAGTAATTCTCATTGATGTAGCATATCTGAGTATATATACTAAAATTTGTTTATAGATAAGCAAAACAAAATTAGTCCTAACTAGATACAACTAATAGCTAACTAATTACAAGTAATCAATTACAACATATTAACAATTTAATAGCTCATTGACTTAATAACTAATCTTCTATTTGTCCAATCCTATAATTGTGGAGGCTGTTCCTGATGTGTATATTCAATAGTAAGCTTTACCATCATTGTATCATAATGATCATAGATTCACTTAGATTGACCATCCAACAATCATTATATATGATATTGGTAATACATTTCAAGAAATATCTCTAACATGTCAAAGATAAAAGAATTGGTTCACATCTTTTCCCTACATAAGCAATTGTGTGTGTGTTAAAATATAGAGACAATTTTTGACCATCATTATTCAAACGACTTCAAAAGGAATAACACCTTGTTTGAAGACAATTATTCGTGTAAAAGATTGAACAATGACATTTCTTTAATATAACTACAAATTTACTTATCATCCTTCAACAATCTTTGAAATATAAAGGGAAAAATTTACTTTATCCCCTAAAATTTGAAGTGTTTTTTAATTCGAACTTTAATGTTTAAAAATTTGTAAAGTATCTCTCTAATGTTTTAAAATTTTACAATTAACATCCTGTTACTAATTGTTATATAAGTACACAAAAATTATCGGCATAGGAGCAGGTGAGGAGAAGCATATACTTCTTCTTTTTCTTTTTTTTTTTTTTTTTTTTTTTTCACTCCAACACCTACATGACACCCAAAAGAGGTTATAAAGAGAAATTGACAAGAAAAAAGAATCAAAACAAGTGTTGGGTTTTAATGAGGGACAATTATGTCATTTCACTAGTTAGATTGAGTGTAAAATTGGAAGACATAGCATAAAAATTTCACATGAAATGCACGTGATGTCATTTCCTACCTAGATGGCAATTAGTAACGGAGGGTGATAATTGTAAATTTTTGAAATATTAGAGGTACATTACAAATTTTAAATATTAGGATTCAAATTAAAAACACATCAAACTTCAAGAAGTAATGAATTTTTTCCTAAAAAAAAAAAAGAAAAGAACTAAGGTGATTATTGTAACTTTTTACATTTGTATAAGACTTTATAAGTAAATTTCTACAATTAAACAGGTCAAATTCATTAAATTTAGCTCACTAATTTCGTATTGGATTGGTGTAAAATTTGCAAGTTTTATAAAAATTGTTAACTCTAAATATTAAGTGTTAAGTCCTGATAAATCGATCATACACGACTAATTTTAATTAAAATGAATTTTAACAATTAATTTATGGTTTTGTCTAATATATTCATCCATTTACTATGACCCACGAAATCTACTGGTCAAAACTTTTGGTTGGATATTACGTGGGGAGTTAGGAGACTGGCAGTTAGAAGCTCGGCTGGGTCAGTTGAAGTAGTGGGGCCCTCTTTTACGTTGGATGGTATGAAATTCTGAATGCACTCAGAAGCGTCGGATCTTATTGAAGTTAACAATAAAGAGACAAACAAGGCACACCCAAATGGGGTCCCTAGTAAAAGATATCTTTCTTAAGGACAGCGATACCCTCGTTGTGTTTCATTGACAAATTCTTCCCAGATGGACAATACCGTCTTTTGCTCGTGTTCGATGACAATAACTCCAAATCTTTCATGGGCGGTGCTGGAGCACACCCTTCAACGAAGAAAAGAAAGAGGAAATTATGTAGAAGAGAACAAACCAATTGCTTGGATGTCAAAGGATATGGGTTTCTCTTCTGGTTAGCCGAGAAGGGTTTTCCTGCTAACGTTTGGGAGGCTCTTGTCCATGGGTTCTGTTTAGCTTTAGCTTCTGTATTTGTATGTTCCTCCCTTCCCTTTGACCCTTTCTCTGTTATTGAGAATTTGTTTTTTCTTGCATTTTACCTGGTTTTTCTGTGATATGGATGAAGGGGGTGTTTAGTTAATCATGATTTGTGTTATGAGCAGTTTAAATTCTAAATTGAATATCTTTGAACTTTGGGGGTTATAAGCGTACAGTCAGGTCTTCTTCCCTCAACTTTTCAGGGGAATCTTATGTGGGGTTTGCTTTGTTCTTGGATTGAGGATGCGTGTGGCTCAGAAAGTGGCATATTTAGCAACTAAACAACAATTTACTTGGAAAAGATTTGTCTTTTTTTTTTTGGGGGGGGGTGGATTGGCTGGACAACTGGGGAATTTCTTTGATGTGCCAAAAGAATTGCTCAAAGTTACTTTAATAAACCAAATTACTGTGTTGAGTTTTTATCAAATGATTAAATAAATGAATGACTTATGTTTTGGGGGTTAGTTACGAACAGGATGTGGTGTTTGTCAAACAGAGGAGATGGAATGGGGCCCTAATTTGAGAATAGTGGAATAATATGATTATAGAAAGCTTTCCATTTAGATAGCGCAATACATAGTGCAAAACAGAATTGGTTTTGAGCTTTGGAATTGAAGTGATATCTGACATGTATATCAGGGTGTCATTGAAAGGTTTTTCAAGTGTCAAACTTTCCAATAAAAGAGCCTTAGGAATTATATTATGATAAGAAACTAAGACCATATCTACCACATTGGTAGGACTATGTTATGTGACATTCAATTGCACAAATTGGTCTTGGTTCATGCTATTTTGCCATCATACTTAGCATGTTGTGTGCTAGCAACCCCATTCTCCAGAAGAAAGTCCGCAGCATTAGCTGCTCCCCCTGTTCTCATCTTCCCCCTTCCCAAAAAGAAATGCACATGCATAGTAAGGGTGTTTCCACCAATCCAATGTAGTCCTTCCTCCAACCCTGCTATCCTTGGAAGTGCAGGTGCTATTGGTGAGTCATTGGGGCTGCAAGCACCGGCTCTTCCATGAGCTTTGCTAGTTCTCACTTCTCAGTAGTGTGGGGGTTCCATTACGGTCCTATCTGATGTTGACACGCCATTCCTGTTTTTTTTTAACAAATGGCACCTTAAACTTGACTAGCAACAGATTTGTTGGAAATATTTAGTGTGTTTAAAATACAGCTTTTTGTGGTAACATCCTTCATAACCGCGTTGTATGGATGACAAAGTACTATAATCAGTATAGTTCTAGTTATTCTGGTGAATTGCTACATATGCTTGTTCTCTCAAAGTTTCAGTTCATACTTTTCAGGTTCCCCTTTGTTAAGACTATTATGATGGGTAATGATACTGAAGATGATGATTCATTCTCTATGCCCGTTGGAAGACGGTCTGTCATTTACTATGGTGTGGGGCACATGTTGAATGACATCACTTCTGCCTGTTGGTTTACTTATCTCTTATTGTTCTTGACTGACATTGGACTTTCTCCAAGGTATATATCTTATCAGCTAGTCAGCAGTTTATATGATCACAATAAAGTTTTGATATATTTCCTTTTTAAATTCCAGCTGGGAATGCCATGTGTATATGTCTTCTTTTTATGTTGTTCTACACATACATTATGTTGAAAAAGAAAGATGCCTGAAAAGGTGTGCCTTGACATTCATCAAGTCACAATTATGTGATTTTTTTTTTTTATTATTATTTTTTTTAAGTTCTTCTTTGTAGCCAGCTTGGCAGCAGCCTACAAAACCTAGCTTCCTAGGTTTTTTGACCTCATGACCAGCCGATTTTTTGGGAGCTTTTTCCAGAAGGCTAGCCGACTTTGGAGTATGCTTAGCCACCTTTTGCCTGCTACTATATAAACCAAGTATTTGGCATTCAAGAAACAAGAGAGGGACATGGGATGGGAGAGAGACTATTGGGAGGCGCGCCAATGCCAAAGAGAATCTCATTCTCTTGTTTTTGTTGAGCTTTTCACTCTCAATCTTGTGAGCAGTACTGCAAGAAGAAAGTATATAGAGAAGCTTCTCATTCAGTTGCGTTAAGAGGACTAGAGAGAAAGTTCTCTATCATGTGATAGTTAGGCTTGGTTGTAACCACGTGAATCTTGATGTCTTGTATAATTGATTTATTTTATTTCACTTTTTTTTTTTACTTCTTTCCAATCCAAAGTATCATTTTGCACAACGAATTGCCTTTGGTAATTCAGGTTATGAGGTAGAGGTTGTATATGGGCCTGGCACTTGTGAAAAGTAAATCTGGTTGTACCAAGCTCAAACTCTTCCTGTGTACAGCATGATGAGATTTATAGTCTCTTGATGATGAATAAGTAGTTTTTTAAAGGGAATCGAAGTGCCTTCCATTTATTTTCCTTCTCCCCTTAATGGCTTCCTATTTGAAGACTGTGTTGGGTATTTTTTTAATATATGTGAAAGAGCTACTAAATGTTCTAATATGGACTTTCCAATGACTTAGGAATGTCATGCTATAAAGTTTTCTGTGCTGAAACAGATCATGAAGCAAATTATACTCACATTGTGCACAAATTTATATATCTTTTAAGAGGAGATTATTCTAGGACTAAGATTTCTGCACAATAGAAAGAGAAAGTTTATGCTGATTTAGAAATGGGATATGTTTAGTCTCATTATAATGTCCAAAATTGTGCTACATGAATGCATTTTCTTGCTGGCTGTTGTTCTGCCCCTGATATGAGGCGGTAAAACACAAAAATGCTCCATATCCTAGGTATTAGAACTGTTAGAAACATTGAGAGCGAATTCAAGAATTGACCTTAAATCTGTATTGACCCTGAATCGAATTTTATCAGTTCACATAGCTTAAGATATCAGGAAGTGGGCCTACAATAGATATCGAGCATACAGTAAGAAACAGGAACATGTTGACCTCGAAATGGACAAAACACAGAAAACAACAGAACATAAACCGAAAACAAATGGGGTTCTGTGGATTTGAACACAAGGACTTTTTATATGAAGCAGGGCTCTAATACAATGTTAGGAACTATTTGGAACTCAGCAAACGATGTTATTAAACACTCACTTACAACAACAAGAAGAACATTTTGATTTCCTTGCATTTTCATCAAAATTGTTTCTGAATTGGGTTATCAGTTATTTTCAGTGTGTTGCTTCATTGATTCAGTTTGCCTTATGGTATACTGATCTTTTAGCTCCTTTAACTTTTTTGTAATTTTTTTTTTTAACATCTATATATTATTTCATAGGGATGCTGCTACGGTTATGCTTTCGGGTCAAGTAGCTGATGGATTCACAACCATATTTGCTGGTGAACTGGTAGTTTGGAACGAATTGTTAACTTGTCTGGACTCAAAATTTAATATGCTGTACATACATGACCAGTTATTGCAGAATCTGAAAATACTTCCATATTATGTCTATCCCATCCATTTTTTGTTTTGCATACTTTTTCAGATCACTCTTTGTTTTATCTGTGACATCAAGCGTCGACGATCTATCTAGAGTAATGTAGATGATCTGTAGGCGCCATTCTGGCCAATTAACTTTCTTTAACAAAATTTGGGATGCTTACATTTTTTAAGTTGGTATCTGCAGGAAAACATTTTAGGTGATCTGCTTTCTGGATGAATGCTAAATTTGAAAGTGTTGGAGTTGGAAATTTTCAACATATTTCTCATGAATGTTAAGAATCATAAGGGAGAATATTAAATTTCAAAATATGTATATACATACATGTATAACTCAATAGAAACTTCAAAATAGTGGTTGAGTTTGAGTCTAACAAACATTAACATGTGCTTATAATTTTCACCTGAGAAGTTAGCAGTTAATTGTAAACAAATGAAGGATTTGAATGGGCCTTAATGTCTGTTATTTAGCATGTTCTCCTTGGAAATGTTTCCTTGAAGAATTTATTATCCTTTGAATCAGATAATTGCCTAAACTAATTTTTACTCTTACTTTTCTCTTTAAAGGTGTCTTCTATTTCCTGTTGCCTCTCGCTTTTCAATGATATGCTTACTTTTTTATCAAAAAAAAAAAAAAAAATTGCCTAAACTGCTTCTGGGACAATAGGAAAAAAAAAAAAAAGGAAAAGAAAAAAGAAAAGAAAAGGGAAACATCAAGCATCTTCTCTAACTGGTGGCTGTGGATCTTCAAGTGATTTTGCACATTTGCATAACTGAAGCTCCTCTACAGAATTTAAGTTGGTTACTACGTAAATCTGATGGTCTCTCTCTCAAGCTTTGGTTAAAGCACATAACCTCAGCATGTCCATACCATATTTGTTATGAAATGTCAAAAATGCTTGATATACCCTCCCAATATTCTAGAAAACGAATGAAATTATATGTGTTTATCAAATTAGTTGTCATATACCCATTAACTGGCTACATATATGCAATTTTTTCTGGAAGAAAGTATAAATTCAGATATCATGTCACTGTGTTATGTTTCTATGTCCAACTCTAGGCTGTATGTACATATTTGTAATTGCTAGGGTTTTGATATCCAGTTGTTCTGTCTCCTAGATGATTGAAACTTTTTATTATATAAATGCTCCTTTGTTTTTGTTTTGTTTTGTTTTTTTGTGTGTTGGATGAGGATTGTGACTTTCGCTTACTGGAAATAAGTTTGCTTCCTATTGTTTCCTTGATAGATAGACAGGTTTGGACATTTCAAAGTATGGCATGGTGCAGGATCCATTTTGGTTGCTGTTTCATTTTCTTCTGTTTTTGGTGGTTGCATACCTTGTAAAATCTTTGCTACCTCTTCAGCAACATTGCGAACTGTTGGCTATGCCATGTTTGCAGCAATCTTCAATGTGGGTTGGGCTGCTACTCAGGTTTCACATATGTAATAATCTTCTCAGTTTACGATTTTGTAGTTGAAATGTGCAATTCATCATTTCTATATTTTCTCCCATATAAGCAAAATGCAAGAGGCACTGCTGCTGCCACTCCTTTAAGCGGCTTTTATGCTGTGAACCCGCATAATTCTTTTGGGCATTTCATTGAAACCACAAATGGGTTAAACTGATTGGTATCAAATGGACTTATATTCAATTCCGGCCTTTATGCATATGCGGAGGAACTAGCCTGAAAGTTTCAGTATTATACAAATGGATGACTGCATAAAATTAACAGTGGGATTATATGTAAGTTCCTTAAACTGTGTAGACCATTGAAACCCTTCACCCCCTTTTATGTTAGGAAAATAAAAAGGAAGAAACACGTTTCCTTTGGCTTGGATGTATTTTGTCACTTATGCTATGAGCCTTAACTGTTTTGTTGAAGGTCTATGGTGAATTGCATCACGCTGAATTCATCGAGTCGAGTAGTGCTGAATAGCTGTAATGCTTTTACGATGGTCAGGTCCTAACTGAATTTTTATTTTATTTGTTCTCATCTTATGTTGTTACATAGGGCCAATGAAGATATTGTTCATTTTCTTTTCTTTTTTAAGGTTGCTAATCTCACCTTATACGGTTGTTTCTAATAGTCTTTGCTGTCACCAGAGCAACAACAAATGCTGATGTTGAAAATCAGGTATGTCTATTAAATGAATTTTTTTTTTTTATCAATTATTAAATTTCATTCTTGAATTTAACCATAGTACTTTCCAAAACGAGCAGTATCGCTGGATTGCATATTCGTCAATTTGTTTTGGATGCTTCTTTGTGGGCATATTTCATCTTAGAACCAAAGAGCCAAGGTGAGATAAGTACAAGCATAATTTGATCTTTGATTGTTTTCCCTTGGACCTAGATAGATAAGGATCTCATGTTTCAAGACTGCATGTTAATTGTAAAAGAAGTGTAGGAACTTTACTGAAGCATTTGGTAAGGAACTACCCACAAGAAATTTCGACCACAAATACTCATAAATCTTCTTGATAATTTGGTTATGCATTAGACAAATGTGCCAGTTGAACCCCCTGGTCCCATCTCGAGACTGTCATGCATATACTGCGACTTAATTACTGCAGTTATTTATTTTTTCTTATGTAGGTCAAAGGTACAAGGTAATAGTCACGCAAGGATTGCATGGGCTTACTGGTTCAAGAGAGTTCTGTATTATGAAGTTGCTCTTGTTTATGTGCTCACCAGATTAGTAACCAATGTTTCACAGGTCAGCACATTTTCTTGCTTAGTGGTACTCATTTTTAAAATGGAAAAAGAACGAAAAAAAATTTATACTTTATTTTTTGTAAGAACATATGAGCAGATGATATTTTTTGAATATTCTTGAGCCTCCAAGGTGAAAAGTCCCTTGAAATTGACCTCCTTGGAAAAATCATTTGCCAAATATTAGTGGCCTATAGAAGAGTGATTTGCTGAAATGGTTCAGCTACCTTTCTAGTTCTGATATAAAGATTTCTTCTTGTGCTCAGGCGTATCTTGCATTTTATGTTATTAATGATCTGCGAATGGCCCAATCAGCTAAAGCCCTGGTACATGGACAAACCTTGTCAAATCCTAATTTCTTTCTATCTTATGTCATTTTGAAAAAAGAGTGCAAGGCTGATTCTTTTGTCAAAATGATGGGAGCAGGTTCCAGCCATAATCTACATTTGCAGCTTTATCGTATCTGTGATTCTACAGGTAATCTTATAAAACTCAGTTCTTTGGTTGAAACTATTTATGTGATTTGTACGTATTCTTTGCTTTATTGATATCTAACTTACACTTTGCAGGAGATTGCATGGACTGGCCAACGCCTGAAGGCCTACTATTCTGCTGGAGGCATTATTTGGATATTTTGTGGTGCAGCGATCCTTCTCTTACCTAGAAGCATGAGTGCGCTCATGTACATTATATCAATATTTATTGGTATAGCAAATGCATTGATGACGGTATGACCTAATTCTCTGAGCTATTAATCTTCCCCAGTTCAAATGATTTATAAGTCCCTTCAATGACATTTTAAGAAAAGTTAAAATGTCCTTACTTATCAATAAAAGTTAAAAAGAAAAAGAAAAGAAAAGATATGCTTAAAACATAGGCATATTGCCCTTATGTTGGTGGAGCTGGTTGGATCCTCACATGTGGTTCTTCTTTGTATTTTATAGAAAGGACTGGTAGTTCATGGAATTTTTACCTCTTAGAGCCTATTAGATCGAGTATTTTGGTTTTGACATAATTTCCTTGTTCAAAATTCCTTCCATGCTTGTAGCCATTTCAGATTGTTAACATCTTAAACCATTCACAAAACTAGATGGAACTATGTACAAAATCTCACATTTTCAATGCACTTGAAAATTTTGGGATTTTTGCTTTTTTTTTTTTTAAGTTAATTATTTTATCAGAATCATCAGTGTCAAAGTCAAAATCAAGAAACATGGGTTGGATCAGGAGAATACAATGTTCTCTAAGTTAACGCTAGTAAAGCAAGTTATCTGTTATGAAGCATTACTATTCAGGGAATACATTTTTAAACTGTAAGGTTGCCAAGTTAGTATGTAAACTCCTAGGAGACTGGTTGTTTATCATGTCATAATATTGTGCATGTGAAGGGAGAATGGGGGCAGGGAGCTTGCTGTAAAATATCACAATACCTTAGTTGCATATGATCTCGTTTGTAATTACTTTCATCTTGTTCTTTTTTAAATTCAACTGTTTTCTTAAATATAACAGGTGACCGGAGTAAGCATGCAAAGTTTTCTAATTGGCGAGAATCTTGGTGGTTGTGCATTTGTGTGTGGATCATTGAGCTTCTTGGACAAAATCGCATGTGGGCTTGCCTTATATGTTCTTCAGTCGTTTCAAAGTAAGTCATCTGAATCTTCATTCTCTGCAACAGCTTTAACATAAAGGACTCTCTCATATGATAAGTACTTTGTTGGGTGTGTATCTGCACAGTGCACACCCATGATTATTCAAGTATTACGGCCCCATTTATTTCGGCATAAAATATTGCCTGGAAAACATTTTTTTTTTCCTTTTTTTGCGTGTTTGGAGCGGTGTAAGATGGTGGTCAGCCCAAAACTGTTTTTCATTGACCACTGAAAACATAAAGGCGCTGGGGAAAAATGCTTGATGCCCAAAGTGAGAGTATGCACTAAACCCTATTCCAGAATTGCTTCACAAGTGAGAGTATGCACTACGCCTTCCCTGCCCTTCTCTTTCATTTTTGCACCTCCATTGTCTCTTTCTCTGTCATTCTCAAATCTCTCCTTCCCTGCTCCTCCCTTTCATCTTTGCACGCACTACTCTCATCTCACTATTGCACCCAATTTCAGGTACATTCTGTCTCTTCTTCTCTCTGAATCTTCATTCTTTCTCCTCTATTATTCTCACCCTATTCGATAAATGGAGGTATGGGCTTGCTGAAAAAATCTTTTCATCTCCCCCCTCAGTTTCTTCTCTCTCTTTCAGCAACAGCATCAACCTCCCTCCACTTCTGATTTTCATCTCCCTCTTAATTTCATCTATCAGCTTTTTCTCCATCTTTCAGCACCACCAAACAGAGCATCAACCTCTCTCCATGGCAGCGTACCTTAGCCAAAATCTTTGGCTTCTATTTGTTGGGCTTGTAAAATGTTTGCTGGGCTGTTGTATTTGTTTCAAATGTTAGTGCTGTTTTGATTCCTGTGTACTAGTTCTTGGTGTTTTCTGTAAAGATTCTGTAATCTGGAACCAAAACGGTGGAAAACACTAAGAACCAGTACATGTGCCATGTAGTTTGATCAAATGTTTGGAAGTTTGATACTGGTTTTCCGGACATTTAGTTTCTTCTAATCTCCAGATTAATTCCTCTGTTATTTGTTGTCTTTGTAATTTGCAGACTTCATCAGTAATATTAACACTTTTTTCCTCTTTTTGTGTGTAAAATTCATGAGTTCTTACTCTCAAATGCCAATAATAGTTCTCAATTAAACTCTATTTGACTTCATACATGCTCAACTGCAGGTTCCTCTCAGCAGTTAATTTGACCAGTCCAATACATGTCTATACTTCAGTTACAAGGATTGGTTTGGGTCTGATACCACCATTTTGTTCACTAGTTGGGGTGGCAGTTACATACACCATGAAACTCCATACCCCTTTTTCGAAACCTATGATGGAGCCACTGTTGGAATAGTGTGAACAAAACAATTTCCTTTAGACAGCTCTTACTGTAAGATGTTGGAGCATTTGCTGCAGGTTTGATTATTTTCCTTGGAAAAATTATCTAATAGTGTAGCAATTACATAGGAAAGGACAAAATATTTGGCTACAGATCTGGTTTAGAAAGCACGAGAATTTCTTCTTCTTCATTGAATTTAATTCTTTCATTGAAGTCATTGTTATCATACCAGCCGGACTTGTTTATGTATATAATCATACAATGTGTTGTATTCAATGATGAAAATTCCATTCATTGAGTTTTCAAATATGAATATATCCTCACAATTATAAGGAAGACAATTTGTTCTAGATTTAAGAATTGAATTTTTCACATTTTTTGTGATGATGTGATCAATGACCTATTGACCTGAGTTGAGCACCATCACTCTAAAAGATGGTATTTTTGAGATTCAATTGGAATTCCTTCATTGCTTAGTTCTGGCAATATTTGCCGGCCATCTAAATTTTGTCGTGCTTATTAATGTTTATTTGTGCACGCTAATCAGGTTAAACAAATGAAGCTCATAGTTATGAATGTACAACTGGAAAAGAAGAAACTCATGAATTACTAGTAAATTGATTGGTATAATAGATGTATAATGATAACAGCACCTCATCATGTATATAAAACATGTATATGTATGCTACAAATAATCAAGAAGTTGCAGTAAAATATGGGAAGATGGAGGAGAAAAAGGTATATAAGAGGTTGGCTGATATCAGTGCATAGATCGATAATCAAAAGATGTTTAATGCAATAATCCTACATTTTCAATAAGAGAATAGGTTTTTTCTGGGACTCTCCCCTGGCCTTGATGAGATGGCTCAAAACTTTGGCATAACGAATCACCATTCTCTTAAGCTTCAATCCCTGAACGCCCTCTTGCTGCTGCTTTGTGACCAGTTGAAGTTGCTTTTCTTCTTCAGTGAAGTGTTGGCCAAGAGAGTTCCTGCTCTTGATAAGCTGTTTCAAGCTCTTTTTACGATCGCTCTCTTCTGCCTCACCAGCTAGTACTGTTGAGGGAGAACTCTCGCCCCCTTTGACAGGGGCAATATCACTTGCTGTAGTGGAATAATTCTGGTCATCATCTTGGACTTTTGATGGCTTTCTGGTTCTCTTTGACATGCTAATATCATAGTGGTGTTTACTTTCATTGCAGCAACTTCCCATTTCCCTGCAAAAGTGGATAGCTCATGAAGCAATGCTACGTTGCTTTTAGATTGTATAGAAGAAGATTACTTAGTGAACAAATTAAGTGGGTAGTAGTTTAAAGGCCTTTCAAAAAGGTGGAATGTCTGTTTTCAGATTGTCCATTTTTCACGACTGAACCACCGACCTCCCTCCTGCTAGAAGCAGCTGTTAAGTGACGAAGATTTGATCTTGGTGCCTTTTCCAATCAGTGCCACCAGATTGATCATGAAGGAGAGTGTGGCATCAACTGGTGCAGAGGAAAAACATCAACTACAGTCTACACATATCCACCCTTCATTATGTGATTAATCAATGCTTTTGTCTCCTAGGGCCACCTCATTTGAGTAGGTGACTTTCGTTCTTTCAACTACAGCAGCCTGTACAAGTCAAGCAATTTTCATCACCATCATTTTAGCTTTTAAATCAAAATCCTTTCTCACTAAAATAGCAAAAAATGATTCAAAAGTATTTCCCTTTTCTTTTAATAAATAATTATAGGAAAAATTCACTTAATCCCCTAAACAATAGCCGGTCATGAGGTTATTTGTAGTTGCTGAAATAATGATGATGTGGGAATATTGAGCAGACGTAAGAGATAGAATGAACACAAAAAGCTTACGGGTGATTTAGTGTTAGACACCTACGTCCATCACTCAGAATAACCCTAAGGGCTACATTGTGCTCATCAAGTTGATTTGTCAATAATACAAAGGTTTTTATTTATAGGATAATATCTAAATACAAGTATGGTAATCAAATCTCGTTGATTTGATCACAATTCAATATTTGATTATAATCACCAATAAATAGATAATATATTATATTAACATAATTACTAATGAAATGAAGGTTATTAGTTTGAATCCTCCATCTCTCGTGTGACATGAAAAAAAAAAAAAAAAAAAAAAAACATAATTATAGATGTTTCCTATATATTCTAACAATAATATTACAACTACTTGCACCATATCTATCAAATATATATATATATATATAGATAACTTTGTTTGAGGCTAATTAATTTATATATATATATATATATATATATATATATAAAAGAGCTAGGCTTCTAATCAAGCTTGTTGGTTAGTAGTTAGCACGTCTACATTGGTCGTGTAGGAATTGTTTGTTCCAATTCCATGCTTGTTGCTTAGCATGTTCACCTCTAGATAATAGATTTCATCAATCCTGGGGTTTTGTTGGTGAAGATAACGATTCTTCCTTCCTTCACGTTTATAGTTGACCTTGTGCTGTACACGAGAGTGGGCTTCGCAAATCAGACTGGGCTGGTTCAAAGCAGATCCATCATCCATGATTTGACTGACTTTGCTCTCATTTCTACCATGACATGATCAATTCAAGGAGGTCGATGGTATTGGTCGATACAGTTAAAACATTTGGATCTGCTGGTCCAGCCCACGGTTCAACTACTGTTGCATTCATTCTCACTGTGAAATGAAAAACGTCCATCATATTCATAAGAACAGAGTATCAAATCAATGACAATAAAATCATATATTATATATATCCTTCGTTATTATTTTTTTAAGGGCATGTTGGATTGGACAAACCAACTTTATATATATATATATATAGATTGTCCTTGTAATACTGAGTGGCAGGCCACGATGTTGGAAAGCGGATAGGTCTAGTAGTTAGTTATAGGGCCTTGACCACAGCCCCAAGTCTCAACATTTGAACTTGTCCAAGGTTTAGCGCGTGGGTTCCGACTACTATATACTTACTTAGTTGTCTCTGTCACTGTCCTCCTCCTCCTCCAAGCTCCTCTGCTGATTGCATCCTCAGCTGTACAATGGCAGGCAGCCTGACTCTTGACATTTCTCTTCTATAAACAAAAACTATATATATATATATTTTGTTTTTGCATTGATAAATACGAACATCCTGTCCTGTCCTCCTCTACCTTTGCTTTTGTTATGGGGATGTTAAACCTGGGAACTCGTGCGCTCTCTCTCTCTCTCTCCTACAAAAAGTGCAAATCTCAAGCAAACCACATCTCCGTTTGACACGTGGCTAAAAGCTTCCTCCCCCTCTGTTCCACAGAACAGCGACTTGTCTACCCTTCTCTCTCTCTCTCTCTCTCTCTCTAGCTCTCTCTGAGTATGGTGGTGAGCTTCTTCTATAACCCATAACAGAAAACAGAGAAGCAGAGCTTTTTATGGCGTCTCTAACCCCAGGAGTGCTTTCCAAGCTCCTGGAACATGCAGGCAACAAGGACGTTAAGGTGACAGGAGAGCATCGATCGGCGCTGCTCCAGGTTATCGAGATTGTGCCCTCCCTAGCTGACGATCAATGGAAGAGCAGAGGCTTCTTCTTGAAGGTCTCCGACTCGCTCCACTCCGCTTTCGTCTCCGTCTCTGATGAAAACGACGTCGAGTTGATCCACAGTGGAAAGGTTCAGCTGGGCCAGTTCGTGTACGTGACCCGCCTCGACTCCGGCTCGTCGGTTCCGGTGCTTCGTGGCCTAAGGCCCGTGCCCAAGAGGCGCCCTGGCCCTTGTGTTGGCAACCCTACCGAGCTGGTGCCCTGTGATTTGTTGCCCATTAGGCCCACTTTTGGTTTCAGTAGTAGCGGCAATGTCAATGTGAATGCCAAGGTGAACACAAAAGCAAAAAAGGCTAATGCCAAGGCCAATGACACCGCCAAGATGTTGGAAGTGAAGCGTCTGGAGTTGAGGAGGTTGAGTTTGGATGATTCGGCAAGGAAGGTTTGGGATCAGAGCTCTACCAGGAGTAATGCTACTGCTCACACTACATCGTCTTCCAATTCCAAACAAATTTCCACTTCTTCATATTCTGCTTCTGTAAGTCTCCATTTCGAAACTTTCTACTTTCCTTTCCTTTTCTTTGTGTTTTGCGTTGTACTATTGTGGCTATTTCTTGTTCTGTTTCTTTTGACATTTTGACATTGTTTGATTAATGTTCGTGCATATTTATACTCTGTTATCATTTTAACTTTCTTTATACTGCTTCTATGGATATTGAATTGATCCCATTCTGAATTGTGCGTGCCATTGAAATTTACATGAGAACTGGAAGTTTTCATGGTTATATGGCATCAGTGGCTGCCATTGCATAAATGGCACTCATTCAAGAGGATGCTCTCACCTATAATATGCTATAAGCAGAAACGAGGAGCAATTCTCTTTCATGGAAGTCCCATTAGGCCAACCTCCCACCCTTCTCTTCTCTTTTACTTTGGTTTTTATCAACTGGATTGGAAGTAACATGTGAGTGTAGGTTTAAGTCCTACATTGGAAAGATGCCATAACTGTAATTGATTAATATAGCATAGTTAGTCCCAAACTCATAGGCTTAAGCTTTTGGATTGAGTGGTGTCTCATCATGCTATATTATGAGCTCACTAAAAGACTCTCCACGGTATCAATCTCTCTAACAAGTGGTATTAAAGTTGATAGTGGTGTGTGGTATGGTTTAGTGGCACAGGCACGAACGAAGGTCATTGGAGTAGGGACAAAGATGCAAGATGTGAGCATAGATGATGGCCCTTCGAGTAAAGGGAAAAGGTTTGTGACATGGGTTTGTACAAGGGTTCCTAGAGTAGGGACAAAGGTGCAAAGTGTGAGCCAGACAAGAGTCCTTGAAATAAGGTGCAAAGGTTCATAGCATAGGCACAAATAAGAGTCCTTGGAGTAGGGACAAATGTGCGTGGCGTAGACAAACCCACATAGCCCACAAGTGATCTTGAGAAGGCCCCTAAGATTGATAAAAAGCTTTCATTTGAGGGAAAGTGTAGCAATGTGGTGATGGACTCACACGTGAATGAGAGATTATTGATTATACACGTGTGAATGTAGAAAGGTTTAAGTCTCATGTTGGAAAGATGTCATAAGTGTGATTGATAATTGTAGCATAGTTGGGCCCAAACTCATAGGATTAAGCTTTTGTATTGAGTGGTGTCTCAAAATGTTATATTATGAGCTCATTAAAAGACCCCTGAAGGCATCAATCTCCATAACAGATTCTTTATTATAGTTACTAACATAGTCATTTTGGGCATTGTGACCTGATTCTGCCTTCTAAGCTTTTTGATGTTTTAGTTCTGCTTAAAAATTGTAGCAAATTTCATTTGTGGAATCAGGAATATCTCTAAAATTTTATTTAGTTTGCCATTATAAATTCATCAGCTGCAACAACTCTCTGACTTTGTCTTCTTTCTTAGATTGGAGTTTAGTTGATAGTTACGCACGCTGGCATAGATTTTATCCCTTTCGTAATGTTTTTTTAAAGGATTACTAGAATATTACTGCCATGAATAAGCCAAAGAAACCTCTATTGGTCTGTCCTGATTTTGGCTTTGAAAATTTTGATGCATGAGATTAATTTTTGTTCTTTCATCTTTAATTTTTTGCCACTTGGCACTCCTTTCTGCACGTCCCTCATCTTTTATCTCCTGGAAGCTGATGACCAGATATGCTGCAGGTGAACTCTGATAAGAAGGCTTCTAAAAATGATTTACCAATGAAGCGTCCAAGTTTGAGTATTTCACCTTTGAAAAACAAAAATGATTTCGTTTCTCCAAAGTCAAAGAGCAAGAATTCTAAAGAGGATTTAAAGTCACTATCTAGGGCCTCTATCCCAAGCCGTCTTATTAAGGTGCCCCTCAATTTCAAAACTAGCTCTGACCAGATGATTTTGTGGAATACACTCCCTTCTACCATACGTGATCTTGGAAAGGTATGGAATCATGTCTATGTTCATAATATTCCACACTTCCAGTTCTTCAAATGCCAAGCTCATATTGTTTTACATCCTATTGTTCTCGACCAGCAAGCTGTGTCTCATAGGAATGTTGCATTTTTGGCTGCTGTACGTGCGTTAGAAGAAGCATCAGCTTCTGAGGGTGTCATCCATTGCATGAGGTATACGTTTATTACTCTTTTGCGTTTTGCATTATATTTGTTGCTTGCTCTTTTACATAGTTGTTTCCATCTTTCTATGCTATAATGAGCCTTAAGATTGAATTCTTCAGAATACTATGCTGTACATTCCTTTAGCTTATACTTGGTTTGATAAACATGTTGATATACCCCACAAGAATCTTCCAGAGCTCCCAATCTTCAAAAACCAGCAATGATATCTTCATAATTTTTCCTGCAGTGTTCATTAGTTCTATATGGTATAGATTTCCTTAAGAACATCTATGTTAAGTGGAAAAGTGAGTCATATTGGGGAAGTGATCACTTCTTGGTGAGAAGGACACCATTGCAACTGTCATAGGAACTTTAAAGAACAAAATCTGGTTTCAATTGGGAACATGACTTAGCTTCCAAAGTGTTGGCAAGTTAAAAGAGATGAATTAAAATTGTCGGGCCAGTATGAGAATTTATGAATAATGTAAAGGCATTGCCCCACGATATTCTACCAAGTTAGCTGTTGCATCCTGATATCAACAGTGCATGAAGGTGCACTAGTGCCTAGCTGTCTAAGATATTGATTACATAGGTTTCTTCTAACATGAGAACAGAGGTTTTGCTCGCCTACTGTAGGAAACATTAGCAATTTCACTTTCTTCAAGTGCACCTCATTACCTATACTATGTGATTTTTACTATGAAACTGCTTGGAGAGTAATGTGCTAACTTTGCATATTCCCTTAGATTTTCTATTTTTCCAGCCTCCTGATTTATCTATGTCTTCAGACGATGCTGGACTTGGGAAAAAAATTATCAATATTTTAAACATCTTTTGCAGGAATCTCTCTCTCATTATGCCTCAACATAATGGTACATACATCTTGTACCCAATTTTCCTGAAAACTTTGTCTAGACTATCATAGAGCATGATGCCACTGGAAAAGTTTTCCTGAGTGTTTTTGTTTTCCTGAGTGGTTTTGTCATAATGTTATTTCTGGCAAAAGTTTCTCCTTTTGACATAGCTGTCCCATGCTCAAGATTGTAATATATGATGACTTTGTATACTTTTTTCAGAATGTTTGCGGAACTCTGTGATACCTCTCAGAAAGTTCCTGCAGGACTACTGGTTGAGCAATTTTTGGACCTTCATCAAAATATGCAGAGAGCTGGAAAGGTTGTTGATTCCTTATTGAACACAACGCTTCCTAAAGTAAATTCAAGCAATTCTTGTAGCCCACAGTGTTCGTTGCCAGATGTGCATAAAAGTTTCACTTATAAAAATGCCACATGTTGGGTTCAAGCTGCAGTTGGTACTAATCTTTCCATGTTCAATCTCTTCAGAATGCAAGAAAAGAGTGAACTTCTAAACGGTGAGAAATGTCATTATGTCATCATTGAGGATACTCTAGAGGAATTGAATTGTGAGAATAATTCACCTCAAGACAAACAAAGTCAGAGAAATCATGGAAGCTCTTTATCGATTTCAAATTCTAAGCAGATACCTTCAAGTTCACGCGCATCTTTCATCGACAAAGAAGACGAATACTGTAAGGGAGGAATGGTCTAAGGGAAGTAGATTAAAAAGGGCAGCAAATTTTGCTGAAAAACTGCTCTTGGTTTCTTGTGAATGGTTCTTTAAATATTTGGAGGATTCATTAAACATGGGATTTGCATTAGGCAGGGAGGGAGACAGATCAGAAATTGCTTATCTTCTCAGGCAGCTTAAAAGGGTGAATCAATGGTTGGATGACCTAGTTGATGTTGGAGTTGAGGTTGATGAGAGGAAACAGGACTTGAGAAAGATCTTGTATGGGTTCCTACTAGAGCATGTTGATTCCACCATTGTTTCCAGTAAGTAGATATAACCACAAGAAGTAACAGAGGTTACATTTTTTAATACATTCTCTATCAATCGCTAATTTCTAGTTCAGATAGGGGTTTATAGTCAAGATTCGTACGGCACAAATTGTTATTCCTGGCCTGGAGTTCCATCCCAGGATACGTACTAATTTTCTTTTTCCTACTGTCCCTAACATTTACTAATTCCAAAAAAGGCTGACTATCAGAAATATGATGATGACTTTAACATGTCCTATTGTGCACAAGTCCTCACTTTTTAGTTTTACTGAATTCCTTGACTTGTGTTCTTCTTCTTTTTCCCTAATTGAGGTCTCTCTTCTATATTTCCTGTGTACTTGGTTGTGCCTCTATGCTTTCCAATAAGATTGATTTGCTTACAAAAAGAAAAAACTTTAACCTGTCCTATATCATTATAAGTGTAGTTCAGTTCTATGCCGTATGCTGCTGAAATCGTTCTTAATTCTCGTTTGGATCACAATTCTTTCTTTCTTTGTTGGTTTTCTTCTCAAAATATGGTTTGTTGTGAAGTATGGGATGAGATACGGTACTTTTGTCCCCTGTTTTAGGTTTGCAAAAATTCTTCTGTTGACATGGGCTGAACAGAAATGTCTTTACAATGAGAGGCTATCCCCTTGAATTGATTGTCCTATTTGGGGTCTTAGATCCATGTCACTATGAATTCCCTGCCATTCTTCAACGATTCTTGCAATCTTTTGCCTGAAATGAATGTGATTATGTGGTAATATGGGATTATGGAAGTATCTTAACCTCCATAATAGGTGGCCAACTGTTAACAAACATGAGATATGAAAGATGTATATGGAATTTCTACTTTGATCATCCACTGCATGTGCCCTGCATTCTCCCTATACATTCGAAAAATATTTTGAAAAAAATGAAATGAAGGCCTTCTTTTCCCTCAACATTTGGAAATCAACAGAAGTATCAGAAAACAGCTAAAATATTCAGTTGGTCAATAAATGGCGACAAGCTGATTCCTTTTGAGAGGAAGTCATTGACCCGTGGGATTGTGTCTTCTCAGCAGCAGTCTTTGACAAAGCTTTCATTCCCCTACAGGACTTCATGTGAGAATGCAATTTTTCTGGCTTGAATGGCTTTCCACATTGCCTGCATTAATTCAGAAGTATTTTGGTCAACTCACGTAGCTTATGCAGTCACAAAGTTAATGAACTACAAAATGGATTATCACATGGGTGGTTAATTAGTGTCACATGGATTATCACATTATGATGGTGATAATCCAAAGGCTCAGCAGAATAGATAAATTATGAATGTGGATAGATTTCAACATCTTAATCGTGAAACATATATTAATCCAGTTCTAGGCCACAGTATTAATGGGTGTCACAATCAACCAATCATGGACATTTTGACTTTAACTACCAAACAGAAACTTTGACGTCTGCTGATATATAATAGTTAATTTCCTATGAGGCTATGTCTTTTGACTTTGAAAAAGATTCCCATTGGTTGCCACTTGTCATACTTTGCAGTGATTGTAGTTTTCGTTTCACATTGCTTTCTCCTTATCAAGATTCTCTTCTCTAATAGGAGCAGGTCAACCTGAGGTGAGCATGTGCAGTCAAGACTCAAACACCACAGGATTACTTCCGAGTAATACTACTCTTTAAACTTGTTTATCACACTTATTTTATATTGGTTGACATGACATTTTTAAGTGGCTTTCTTTTTGTTGTTTTAGGCGACAAGCATGAAAAACCACTTAAAACATTTAATATTAACCAGTGTGATAAATGGATGTAAAGAGTAACATTACTTTTCGTTCTGACTATTACACCCTTTACCCTCGGTTTAAAACAAATGGACATTCCTGTCATTTACCAAATCAAATGACATTATTGGTGCATCAGAATACTTATGAGCGTCTCCCAAGAGGTAGCTTAATCAGCTAAGACCACATCTCACAAAACGGATGCCACTAGTTCGAATCCTCCACCTTTTTGTGTGGACATGTCAAAAAAAAAAAAAATAAAAAACTTACGAGCAATGTGGCTTGAAAGCAGCAGGCACTGCTTTTTGTTGAGAGAATCCGCTCTGTTTCTTCTTCTGTGAACCCTGTTTTCCATCAAAGCCTTTCCTGAACCAACAAATCCAAACCCAAATAAACAAATCTTAATCTCTCTTCATTAACACTAAATATTGCAGCAAATGTAGAGACATGACCAATTGTGATATGACCATCGTGAATTTGACTTACCAATTAGTACCGTGTTGTTGTTGCTGCTGCTGCTGCTCTTGCTGCTGTTGATTCCAAGTAGCCCCATACACTCTGGCAGACCCTCCCAACTTCTCTCCTTGAAAGTTCTCATCTTTAACATCGGGTTTGGTGGAAGAATCAGTTTTGTTTGCCCGATTGAGCATGACAAACGCTGCATCATTGGTATCCGCAGCAGCACCACAGCCAATCAAATTGCGTAACATGCTAGAAGCTCCGCTTGAATAGCTCTTGCTCTTTCTAAACGGGGTCTCAGAAGATGGCGATGATGATGAGTGTGATGAGGATGGCGTACCGGCTGCCTTTTCCACTTTGTCATCTTTGATGCTCTTCTTTTTGTTCTTCTTGCTCAGCAGCGTGGAACGGAAAGAAGTACTTTCAAGTTTCCTGCCACCATGTTCGACATCCTTCTCTTCTTCGAGCTTTATTGAATCATTGGTTACTGTTGACCTCTCAGAGCCAAACAAAGGTGACTCTTCATTGATTTCAGAAGAGAAATCTGTTGAGGTATTGGTCTTAGAATCTGGGTGCGTTTGGAATGCTTCTTTGGGTGAAGGTTGCTGCTGGCGTTGGTCTTTAGCTTCGGCTTCAACCTCAACAGGCTGCTGCTTTTTCAAGATGTAAGCTTTATTTTCGTAGTAGGAATTCGAAGCATGATCTGCAATTTGTAAAGCAATCAATATGAGGAGCTTTAAAAGGAAGGATTTGTCAACACGAAATACCAATTACTAGTT
>CP054668.1:26728537-26971731 GCA_013348765.1 Carpinus viminea
AATGACTCCAACCAGTCAGAGGCCCTAAGCACTCTGTAAGCCTTTTGACCCGATAATCCAAATGTATCTCTTCAATGTCTGAACCAAGTTGCAGCCGCTCCTTACTCCCAAATAAGAGAATATCTCCCAGTGGGAAAAACAAAGCACCAATCCCATTGTCAGTTTCAAAGGATTCTTTCACCAGCTTTAAGGTGCAAGAGGCCACTGCTGTGATTGCAGCGTTTGTTGGGGCACAGGTAAGAGTCCTAAAACCCATTCTTAAAAGGCTAAAGAGCAGTGCACTGGTGGTTTTTGTTTTCCCTGTACCTGGAGGACCCCATATAAGTTCCACAGCTGCCTTGTGGTTGCAATGTATCTTATGGAGACATCAGAAACAATGATTCCTGGATAATGTCTTTCGATGCCTTGACTTTGAAACTAGTAGATGTGCTATAATCCACGTTTTCATCCTCTTGGATTGTTGTGACTGTTACCAAAGTCCAATCCCTTCCTGCTCTTTGCAAATCAGAAACATCCTCGAGTTTAGCATCTGCTAGAACAAATATATCTCCAGGCAGAGTTTTGTAGGGCTCCTTGCCGGGAGCACTGAATCTGTTTCTCCAGGAATCAATCTTTACATCATACAAATTCTTTCCATATGCCTTAGATCCAATGCTTTTACTTCAGCAAAAGGAGCGTTTGATATAATCTCCATACTTGAATGCAGCTGTGCACGAGTTTCTTCCAGTAAAGGGTAAATGTATGACCCAAAATACTGCTCAACAGATTCAAATGATTGGGGAATATTTTCAACCTATAAAGAATCAAATAAGGGTTCAATTCAAAACGGACAAAAAAACCCTTTGGAAGTCAATAAGATAAAATGCATGAATTAATCCACAGAAACATGCAACTAAGAGGAGATAAATTGTTAACAGCTTGCATTTGTTGTAGTTGCAGCAAAACTAATTAAGCCACAATAAAAGAACAACTTTTTATTAACCATTTAGTTTAATTCAAAATCTTGGTGGGTTTCTTAGAATTGAGATACAGCACAATTAATTGTCAGTCTTGATTACTTGTAATATAGTGTATTTGTCTAAGCAAGATCTCTAGCAATTCAAGACTTATTTGGACATATGGCCCTATAAGAGACTCTTACAATTATCTGTCTTTACACATTCAAATAAGTCTCAGACTGCTAGAACACCTGTTCAGACAGAGATATATTATAACCCTCTCACAATTAACAACTTGAATAGCAAGCAATCCAAACAGCTAATTACTGAGATCCCTCCTTTTCCACAAACGGTATTTAAGGGGAACAAAATACACATTGTTCAAGAGGAAAGAAGACGGGTAGAAAAACTCAAATGGGCTGAGGCCAAAAATTATGAAGCCCATGAAAGCAAAGTGGGCTAAATAGTAACAAAAAGTTAAAAAACTCTTTCTTAATTTCTTGTGTACATAAGCATCTCAATGTTTCACGGAATTAATATTAAATGCTATAAATTATTCAAAAAGTTGCAATAAAATCTCATTAAACAATAAATAAAACCAAAAGAAGGAAAATAACGTTGGGTTAAATCAAACCTGGTTCTTGTAAAGGTTTTCATCGTAAATGTCTTCAAGGGACCAAGAAAGCACGACATCAAGGAAATCACGACGATCATTAAAAACTGCTGCTCTCTTTGTGTTGGAGCTCACAATCTCTTCTTCTCATCTGCAGGCAATACCATTTCCACTCTTTGAATATCTTTCTCACAATCTATCTTCTTCTCTTCTGCAGGCAATACCATTTCCACTCTTTGAATATCTTTCTCACAATTTTTCTTCTTCTCATCTGCAGGCAATACCATTTCCACTCTTTCAATATCTTTCTCAGAATCTTTCTTCTCATCTGCAGGCAATATCAATGATTTTTTAAAAAACCCCCCAAAAAAAACCAATTCACTTCTAATCTTTATAAGTTCTTCTTTAAAAAGGAATGAGATCTCTTTGGTAGAAACGAAAGAACTTTGAACCCATGAATGCATACAAGCACTATCAAAAGCAAAAATGAAATATATGCATTAGCAGTTAATATTTTGCATTTTGTTCATAAAATTTTCCACATTTTTAGTAGGTGGGAAAAACACATGTTACTTTACCATCATCCGGCTAAGGATTTCTCATTTTCCTTCAAATTATATCAAATTTCTTTATATTTTCTTCAAATTCATATATACCAAATTTGCGTTGAAATTGTTTGAAGCGTTTTGCGTAGTGATCGTGAGGCACTCGGGTTGTGCGACGGTGTTTGGGAATGGGTTGGAGGTGGTTTAAAGGGCAAAGGACTTTCGCTAATATATATATATATATATTTGACATGTCCACACAAGAGGGGGGAGGGAGATTCGAACTAGTGACCTTCACTTCATGAGGCATGGTCCTATCCGATTGAGTTACCTGTTGTGGACATATATATATATATATATATATATTTGGACTAAATGTTTTTATGACCGTTTACTTTTCTTTTTCTTTTTTTGAAAAATAGTGTTATGATTTAATACAATGGCAAATTACAGTTTGAAAATTTGTGAGTATTTTAAGTAAATTTCAAAGGGTATTTATAAGTGATTGAGATAAAAATTTACTTGCAATACGCTAATTAACTTGAGATAGATGCAAAGAGCCTAAGAGTAGAACATTACTCTTTTGCAGGAAAAAAAAAAAAAAAGAAAGGAAATTGATTAGCACTCCTAAATTGATTAGCATTACTTTATATTTAGCAATTGGCACCACCTTCTTGAACATATATATATATATATATATATATATATATATATATATATATATAAGAAAAAGAACAGTGCTCTTTCATTTCAAAGAATTATACACATAATTACCTTTCCTTTACTCTATTATAACAAGTTTTATATTTACTTTATTCAAATCAAAAACCTTTTGTACTATATATATATATATATAAATCTATGATTAATCTTCTATCCCTTTTCATTTTGAACTTAATAATAATATTCCTTTGAAACGGCAAAAAAAACAAAAAAAAAAACAAAAAAAAACTATGGAGAAAAGAAGAAGAGAAAGAAGTTTTTTTTTTTGAATGGGAGAAAGAAGTTGATCTGTTTATCCAGTGCACTGAAAAATTATAGAACACATGCGCATGCACTGGATAAACTTACTTGCATGGGTTATAATATCGATCTTTACGTACCCGAAAAAGCGATGCCCATGAGGAGGATTATTAGCCTTCGTTTCTCTTCTATGTATTTCTCTGAGTGAAGTGCATGTGAATCTATTTTTCTTCGATCTTCTTCTACTTCTTGTTATTCTTCAATCGCTTATATTAATAAAAAGGAGAATTGGAGAAGTGTGAAAGGTGGCGACGGTCTGCGTTCCCAAGAGAGCAATGACAGGCCTCAACATTAAGCCGAAGCTCAATGGTGCAGGAAAATAAATTAAAGATTCTGTTTTAATAATGGTAACATGTTTAATTAGCAGCCAAAATGAACAAAAAACTGAATTAATCGAGATTTATTGTAATCTATTCCTTTTTTTTTTTTTTTGGACATGTCTGCACAAGATGAGGGAGGAGAAATTCGAACTAGTGACCTCCGTTTCATTAGGCGTGGTCCCAGCCTATTGAACTACCTCTTGGGGACTTTTCCTTTTTACTTGAATTTAGAAATCATATTTCATATATATATATAAAAGCCTAATCACTTCTTAGAAAGGCCTTAAAATTGCGACACGTGACACAAATCAATTATCTTTTGGAAAATGATACAGGCACAATTTAAGTCCAACTTTAGTCCAACTTTTCTATTGAGTTTTAAAACCCGATTTTTAGGTCAAAACCCGATTTTTTATACATGATATTAAAAACTAAACCGGTTACAAAATCGAACCGGTTCAGTTTTGACGCCGTCTCCTCATTCTCTCTAACGACAACGTACAACGTCTCTTTCTTTGAAGATAACGTTCTTTCTAGCTTCCTCAGTTTTGGTTCTCTGTTTTCCTCTTCTTCCTCTAAGGCATGCTCTCTCTCTCTCTCTCGATTTTTGATCTCTCCTTTTCCTCTTCTTCCAACATTTTCCTCTTTTTCTATATCTCTGTTTTTAGGGTTTTCTAAGCAAAATGGAATTGGGCATCTCAGTAAACAACGTATGCCGTCTATTCCTTCTCCCAACAACGACATGGTGAGTATTCTTGATTTTTGATTGGGTGATTTTTAACATTGATTTTTTATTGGGGGATTTTTAACACTGATTTGGAAGTTTCCCTAAACCCTTCAATTTCTATTCAATCCCAGCCTCTCTAGGATTCTCTCCACGAACTTCCAAATCTATATAACTCAACTTGCAAATAAGGTTTTCCTCACTTTCTACCGTCTCTTAATCTCTGTATCAGGTTAGTTTCTTTGTATTCTATTAAATTTGTATTCACTTTGAATAGTATTCAATTATCTGATTGTCTAAATTCACAGCAAATATTCTTTACTTGCAAATAGGGTTTTCCCGACTCTCTACCATCTCTTGATCTCTATATTAGGTTAGTTTCTTTGTATTCTATTAAATTTGTATTCACTTTGAATTGTATTCACTTATCTAATTGTCTAAATTCATAGCAGATGTTCTTTAATCATGTTCTTACTTTGTTTTTCTAATGATTATAATTATGATTAGTTGCTAACAAAGATCCAACAATAGAGAATAGGAAAAAAAGATCCTATGATTATAGATTATCTGTTAGAAAATTGGCCTCAATTATTCACCATGTAAAAGGTGCAAAATTGTTTTTGAGGTATCTTGAATATGATTTCTCCTCCCAAATTGGATTTAAAGGAGATAGCCTTCGTGCAGAGAGTGCTAAGCGTATTGCTCTGATGGTCCAAGGGTCACATGTTTCATGATGGTCCAAGGGTCTCATGTTTCTGATGGTCCAAGAGTCTACTATTTTCTCAATATATTTCCTTGCTATATAAATATTTTGATTCATTAATTGAATTGTTATATAATTAATACTCTTTTCTTTATATAATTAGATTAATGATTATAGATTATCTATTAGAAAATAGGCCTCAGTTTTGGTTCTTCTCTATTAACAAAGATCTAATGATTATAGACTTAAACCAAATCATAATTCAAAAGCAATGACAAAAATATCCAAAAGTGATTAATGATTAGGAAAATCCCTAAACTGTGCCTTAACACAACTCCCCAACAAGAAGCCAACTCTTCTAAAAGCAGCAGCCACCATGGAGAGAACTCTAGGGACCCACCAATTTATGTAAATCATAAAACTTTAGCAAGGATAAAATTTTCTGATTTATCAGGTTACAACAATAGCAATCTCAAGGATAAAGGTTTTTCATCTCAAATCTTCAATTTGGTTGATACTCTTATAACATTAGGTTTGAGTAATTTGTAAAAATTCTGTGATCCCATAGGAAGATGTTGTTCAAATATCTACCTAAATTAATAGGCAAATAATTGTACGTTTTACTTGCAAGTGCACAAGGTCAAAAATGTAGTAAAGAGTGTAAGTGCAAGATCGATCTCACAGGGATTGGTAAATTATGCTTAAAATTAAATTCGCAATATAAAATAAAAGAGATAAAGATTGAGTTTGATTAAACAATAAGAAAGAGGTAGGGCTTTGATTTCCACCGCTAATCATGCTTTTACAATAAATCAATATGCCAATGCTTTAATTACATGATGAATATTTAATGGTTGCCAACCTAAGGGCATGGTGTATACTCCTTAAGTTATTGGTTTCCTTAAGCAATGAATTAGGCATAGTGTATACTCTAATTCTTTTCTTTCCTAAAGGATTTAGCATGGTGTATACTAAGTTGTTCTCTAAGAAAGCATATGAACTGTGAAAACCGACAATCACAAGAGACCTAGGGCATGGTGTATATTCTCGGTTTCCCATGTTGATTAACCCAAGAACCTGGCGTGGATTGCTTTTGTTACTTATGTTAAACCCAGGACTCGGTCATCCAAATTGATCTAACTAACAAGTCTATACCACATGCATATGTTGATCAGGCAGACACACATGAGGAATACATGAGAACAGGTATTAATCAAGTTAAATACTATCATGCAATTATCGCAAGGGCGCCAATATTGAATTAAAATATAAACATGATCAGGGCTTCAATCTAGCCCTACTAAAAGGTTTAGTTACACATGAAATTGATGCTAATCATCTTCATAAAATAAATAAAGGAAAAGAATAAACCCGGAAAATTGCTCCTTGAAAGTCGTCAATTCTTCTCCAAAAATCGTCCGTCCTTCTTTTGTGTTTACAAGCCTATTTATAGACTCTAGGAGGATTCTAGAAACCCTAAAAATCGTAGGGTTTGAATCCTTGTGCAACAAGGAATTACAAAACCCTAAAAATTAAAAACTTCCAAAATAGGGCTGCGACTGATTTGGGCATCACGCATAGGTGCGATCGATCGCCATCGGGCTGCGATCGATTGTACCATGATAGATTTCCTTTTTTTGCGCACGACACAGGTGCGTTCGATCGCAATCTCCTGCGCTCGATCGCCTTCACAGACTCCATTTCCTTTGATCTTCTTCCTAGCTTTTCCACATCCTTGTCCATTAAGCCCTAGACTTCCAGAGTGCTTTCTTTTCTTCCAAAAGGCCTATAAAACAGAGAAAACACAAAAAGAAAGTAAAATAGACAAAATAACATAAACTAAAAGAAACCAAAAGAGAAATGGATTCTTACTTCTTCTTCTTCTTCTTTTAATTTTTTATTTTTTAGAAAATATGGATTCTTACTAAAGTTGTTTGAGATTACGTTTAAGAGACCTAAAAGTGATTTTAACACTCAAAAAGCCCGTTTGAAGAAAAAAGTAGTTGTTTGGTAAAAAAATTAAAAGCACTTTTAAGGGTTCTAAAAGCCTAAAAACTGCCAAAAAACACTTTTGACAAGTTAATCATCAGCGAGAGAATTAAATATCTTGCAAGGTCTCAATCAAATTAAAGGGTTTACTTCTCTAGATTGCAAACTAATACTCTCACAACCACACTGTAGTGACCCAAATTACTAACTAGGCATAAGTAGCTTAGTTGGGGGAATTAATTTGGGCTTTGGGTCACTAAGGCTGCTAGAAGGGTGATATGGACTTTTAGGCGGACGTATGCTAGGTTAGGCGGACGTACGCTGTTGTCTGTAGTGCAGATGTACGCGGGGGGACCACCAAACGTACGCTCTTCAAACCGTACTAGCGGACGTACACGGGACCACCGGACGTACGCTACTTTTTGAGTACCCTCTGGATAATACCTGGACGTACGAGACAATCTTTGAACCGTTAGGCAAGAACCACTGGACGTACGCCCCTTGGCCGAACGTCCACTGCTTTCTGGGCCTATAAATAGAGCCCTACCCCCTCATATTTTTCATAGTTTCAGAATGCCCTTAGGCTGCTAGTTTGTTTCCAAGGTGTTTTCCAAGCTTGTGGGTGTTTGGTGAGTGTGTATGTGCAAGGAGTTTGCTAGTTCGGGATGTTCGTGGAGCGAAACTCTCACCAATTGTTTCAAGGAGGTAACATTTGATCCATAAGCTTTTGTTTACGTTGTTATGCTGCTTGGTTATTGTTTATATATAGTAGTTAGCCTAGTTGCACCTTAAAACCCGCTTGGGTTAACGTTTGGTTAGTTTAGCGTTGTTACATTACATGGAGGTTTTAAGCTAGACAATAAGGCTTTAGGTAGTATCCGGTAGCCTTAGGAGTCAGAGGATAGGCGGACAGTGGAGAAAAAATGAGGTTCTCTCTGAGAACCCATACGTGTCGAGGCTGACGTATAGCTTGTTGTTAAAGCGTCACTTTTGATACGGAGACGTCGTGTGGCAAGGAAACCCTATTTTCATCAAATGTTCTATAGCTCCTGTTTTCCTTGCTTTAGGGCTGTTATAGTGGGAATAGGACTAATAGAGGGTTTTTCATAGATTTGGAGGACCCGGATCATTTGGAGTTTTCAGAGACACGTATTGACCTAGGTGAGTTTTTGTGACGCCCTGCCCAGTGAGAATATCAATTAACCAGTAATTGACCCCACGGTGCGTCATCCCAGCCATGTCCCTTCGAGACACGACCTTCGGGAAATCACTTTCCTCGTCGTGAGAAAACTGCAGCGGAAGACTTTACCAAGACTATGGGATTTAAGGGATAGTAAATAAAACTTCACACAACAATACCAGAGATAAAATACTACATCTATAACATAATAAGTAGTCATCAATGTACCGGCCGTCAGGCCATCAACCAGGAAAATAGATATAACCCAAAATATGTTACATCAGCATAGTTCTCAAAAGATCAACAGATCAAAGCCTAGATCTAAGTTTTAACAAAGCTAACGAGATCAGAATCTCAATCATGTCTGCACGGGCAGATCCTCCATCCTCCCACATCGTCCAAAGCCAAACCGGATCCATGTCCTTGAAAGTTACCAGTATCAGGTCCTGAGCAATCACCCACGTAACCTCCGATGGCATCTTTGTCTAGTGCAGCTAAACCGCACAATTAATCGTAATGATGGAGAAAGACATAAACAAAGGGGTAAGTCTAAGACTTAGTGATTTTTAACGCAGATAATGCCTATACCAGTTTCTGTAAATGAACTCAAATATTTATTAAACAAAACAGTTCCTCCATGACAAATTATTTATGCGTGATATATGTATAAGAATGATATATGCATATGGTTTCAACAATTGTCATAGTTCAACGATATGGTCTACCTGAGATATTACCCTTCTCAGCAGGGTTGATGCTATCCCGAGAGACCTATAATACAATGCCAGTACCCCAGCCATTGTATAATATACCATATGTAACACTAGTGGCACGATCGGATCCGACCCCGAGTGGCCCACACCAACTAGTGACATCCTTCCTGTAGTAACCGAACCATTGGGAATGGTTGCATCAAGGTCACGAAACCAATGGATCCACAGCCCTCACATAATGCACACATTTGATTATAAAGCTAACATGTATAGTAAGCCCATGGCCATTACTACTGCACGTACCGGTATACCATGTCATACAATACAAATTATCTTGTCTGTATTTTACATGCATGTCTTTTACAAGTCTCACTTAGTTAATAGATTTAGCACAACGTTTTTCCCAAAACGATAGAGTTCATGTGCAATACGTACAAACGGTGAGAGTTGTAAAGTATGCATGTTTTCTTAGTACACAAAATAGACGTGCAGTGCATGGAAAATAACAATGCGCATTATGTAAGTTAAAACTCACCTGGGTCAATACGTGTCTCTGAAAACTCCAAATGATCCGGGTTCTCCAAATCTGTGAAAAACCTTCTATTAGTCCTATTCCTACTATAACAGCCCTAAATCAAGGAAAACAAGAGCTATGGAACATTTGGCGAACAAAGGGTTTCCCTGCCACACAGTGACCGTCGTCCGCATCGGTCGTCGTCGCCATGCAATGACAAGCCCGTCGTCGGTCTACGACACGTCGTCCGCTATATGGGTTCTCAGGGAGAACCTCATTTTCTCTCCACTGTCCGCCTATCCTCCAACTCCTAAGGCTACTGGGTACTACCTAAAGCCTTTTAGTCTAGCTTAAAACCTCCATGCAACGTAACAACACTAAACTTATCCAAACGTTAACCCAAGCGGGTCTTAAGGTACAACTAGGCTAACCACTACATCTAAACAATAACCAAGCAGCATAACAACGTAAACAAAAACTTATGGATTGAACGTTACCTCCTTGAAACAAAACCGCGAGAGTTCTGCTTCACGAACGTCCCGAACTCGTAAACTCTTGCACGCACACGCTCACCAAACACTTACAAGCTTGGAAACACTCTGGAAACAAACTAGCAGCCTAGGGGCGTTCTGGAAACTGTGAAAATAACGAGGGGGTAGGGCTCTATTTATAGGCCCAAAAAGCAGCGAACGTCCGGCCAAGAAGCGTACGTCCGGTGGTTCTTGCCCAGCAGTTCAAAGGCTATCTCGTATGTCCAGGTATTATCCAAAGGATACTCAAAAAGTAGTGTACGTCTGGTGGTCCCGCGTACATCCGCCAGTACGGTTTGCAGAGCGTACATCCGGTGGTCCCCCGCGTACGTCCTCACTACCGACAACAGCGTACGTCCGCTCAAAAGTCCAAATTACCCTTCTAGCAGCCTTAGTGACCCAAAGTCCAAATTAACTCCCCCAACTAAGCCACTTATGCCTAGTTAGTAATTTGGGTCACTACAGTTTTAACTCACATAATGTGCATTGTTATTTTCCATGCACTACACATCTATTTTGTATACCAAGAAAACATGCATATTTTATAACTCTCACCGTTTGTACTTATTGCACATGAACTCTGTCATTTTGAGGAAAACGTTGTGCTAAATCTGTTAACCAAGTGAGACTTGTCAAAAGACATGCATATAAAATACAGACAAGATAATTTGCATTGTATGACATGGTACACCGGTACGTGCGGTAGTAATGGCCATGGGCTTACTATATATGTTAGTTTTATGGTCAAATATGTGCGTTATGTGAGGGCTATGGATCCATTGGTTTCGTGACCTTGATGCAACCATTTCCAATGGTTCGGTCACTATAGGACAGACGTCACTAGTTGGTGTGGGTCACTTGAGGTCGGACCTGATCGTGCCACTAGTGCTACGTACGGTATGTTGTGTAATGGTTGGGGCACTGACATTGTATTATAGGTCAATCGGGATAGCATCAACCCTGCTGAGAAGGGGTAATATCTTGGGTAGACCATATCGTTGAACTATGACAAATGTTGACACCATATGCATGTATCATTCTTATACATATATCGCGCATAAATAATTTGTCATGGAGGAACTGTTTTGTTCAATAAATACCTGAGTTCATTTCCAAAAACTGCCATAGGCATTATCTGCGTTAAAAATTACTAAGTCTTAGACTTACCCTTTTGTTTATGTCTTTCCCCATCATTACGATTAATTGTGCGGTTTAGCTGCACTAGACGAAGATGCCATCAAAGGTTACATGGGTGATTGCTCAGGACTTGATACGGGTAATTTTCGAGGATATGGATCCAGTTTGGCTTAGGACGATGTGGAAGGATGGAGGATCTGCCCGTGTAGATATGATCGAGATTCTGATCTTGTTAGCTTTGTTGAAACTTAAGTCTAGGCTTTGATCTGTTGATCTTTTAAGAACTATGCTGATGTAACATATTTTGGGATGTATCTATTTCTCTTGTTGACGGTTTGATGACCGATACCTTGATGACTATTTATTATGTAATGGATGTAGTATTCTATCTCTGGTATTGTTGTGTGAAGTTTATTTACTATATCTTAAATCTCATAGTCTTGGTAAAGTCTTCCGCTACAGTTTTCTCGTTACGACGATGAAAGTGATTTTCGGAGGTCGTGTCACGGAGGGACATGGCTGGGATGGTGCACCGTGGGGTCAATTACTAGTTAATTGATATTCCCACTAGGCGGGGCGTCACACACACCTTCCCTCCAGCCTGACAAAAAAGCGTTTATACTACAAACTCATTGTTAAAAATCAGTGTTAAAGAAAAAGAAAGACATATAATATATAGCATATAAGCTGCCAGGCAATGATATATAGAGTGCTTTGATTTGGATTATGAATGTTTGAATGTCATATTTATCCAAATGGTTATTATTTTCAATCGAATGATAAATAATACAATAAAACTCCTTTTTCATTTACATGAATTATATTGATATGTTGACTAGTAAAAAGAAATGAAGTTTTCCTAAATTTTAATGATATATGTGGTTCACTGGTTAACATGTCTTACTATGTTATAAAGTTGATGTTCAGAGAAATAAGAATCTAACCAGTTTGGGAGGCGATGGCTTGCTCGGGATAGTGGTTAGTGGAGTCTAAAGAGTTCAAAATGCTAGTTAAGGGCGGGGCAGCAAGGGTGAGGATTTTAGAACATAGCAAAGGGAAGCAATGAACTATTTTTCTGCAGAGGGATGAGTTAGCTTTGTTGGTGGGTATAGTGAAGGAGATGGTGATGGAGGAATCATCGAAGGTATTTTGGGACCAATCAAGAGCAAGATATCCCTGGGTGATTATTCAGAAGTGCTCGAACCAACATGGATGTTTTTTGACTCTAGAAGAATTAGAAGGAAGAAGAAGAAGCGGCAACATTCTTATTCCAGAGGGCAGACGTGGGCAAGGTTGGTCTTGTATCATTTCAGAATTGGGCTTGTTGAATGAAGTCCTTAATGAGGTTAAAGAAGATAAGGGAGTCAAGAAGGGTGGGGTACTGAAGGGGAGGAGGAGTTATATGGAGGCTATGGGGTTGTCAACACATTCGGAGGAGAAATGCTTTAATTCCTTTATTGAGCCAATTGCAAAGGTCCCTATTTGGCTAAAAGAAGCTTCAATTGAAATGGGTCATCAAGCCTAGAAGGAGGGTAGCAGGGAGAAGGAATCGGAGGTGATCATTGTTCTGGCAAAGCATTTCGGTGAGCAAGAGCTGGTGTCTTCATGGTCTATATTAAGGCAGGTACAAGATTCGACAGAGCCAGGTGGAAATGCGTCAGCGTGCAGAGGAAAGTTGAAGGAGTTGCCGATGAGTGGGATAGCTCTTCCGGTGCAGCTTGTGAGTACAAAGCCTATAGTGATTACAGGGCATGGGGTGCTGAAAGGATAGGAGAGGGATGTCGTTCACGCAGGGCAGTCAAACTTAAATGGTCAGCAGGAGCTACGCCTTTGTAGGGAGTCGTTGGAGATATTGAAAGAAGAGATTGTCATAGGGCTGACTAGGCTGGATCGGGTGTTGAGCAATCTAGAGGATCCTGGGCTGGGTTAAAATAGAAGAAAACCTCTAGTTAAGTATGCTGCAAGCCTAATTGAGAAACAAAAATGGGTCAAACCCAACATAAAGAAGTACTTCAAGCCCAAAAATGGCGTGGGGTTGGGTAATGGGTCCATGGGCTTTAAGCCTAGTCTGTTGGGGATGAAGAATACAAATGGGTGGCAGGCATTGTGTTGGGCTGAGGCCTTGACGCTAGTGGGTCTTTGTAATACCCCGATAAACGTAACCTTTGAGACTCCCTTTTAATCAAATGCTTAACCCGAACCCTTAGTATAGCCGCTTAGACGAAAGCCTAAGACCCTTAGGGTTAGCCTAAGTGCGTCTTGAACCTTAGGGAATGAAAGCTGAAAGCTGACCCTTAGGTGGCGGACGTACACTAGGTCTGACGGACGTACGCTAGGTCTGACGGACGTACACTTATGTCTATAGCGCAAACTTACGTGGGGGGACCACCGGACGTACGCTCTGCAAACCGTACCACCGAACGTACGCGGGACCACCGGACATACGCTACTTTTTGGAAAACCCTTTGGATAATACCTGGATGTATGAGGCACCCTTTGGACCAATGTGCGTCAGACCACCGGACGTACGCTAGGGTTGCCGGACGTCCGCTGATTTGTCAGAGAGTTGGTGGCGGATTTTCTCTATAAATAGCCTGCCCCTCCCCTTCATTCTTCACGCCTTCTTCTTCCCCTGGTATGCCCCTAGGCTGCCAGAACCGTTCCTTGGTGTTTTGATAGAAAGATTCATAAGGAAGAGCGTCAACAGAGGATTCCAAGGAAAGGGAAACATGTCGGTGCTGAGCTTTGAGGTAAGCTCCATTCCTTTTGTTGTTATCATCTTGTTATTTCTTAGTTATGCCTTAATACCAATTTCAAAGTAGTTATTATGCTTCTTTTAGAGCTACCAACGTTTTCAATAAGTTTCCTCAAGGGATCGTTAATTTGTGACTCCCTGCGTTGCATGTCCTATTTTGTTAGCTTAGAAAGGGATTAGAGGTCTGCAAACATCACTGAAAACGTGCATTGTCCGAGCCTTAAAATAGTGTGCTTAACACACTAAGCGGATGTACACCTCGGAGGCGAACGTACGGTCAGTAAGCAGGGCACCTGTTCTTAAGCCTCATACGTGTACGCTCTAGCTTAGCCTTAACTCTATTTTTCCTAAAACTTAGAATGACGGTGTTTTGTATCCGTTATAACAGGAAATAGCTTCATCGGAGGATTCCCTCGAATGTGCGAGGTAAGTAGACACTTACACCTTTTTTCTTAAAATTGTGGGATATGTCAGCTGACTGACCATGTGTATGAGATGAGCATGTTTACTTTTTGTAATTACTCGGTAATTGTATGCTTTAATAATCTATCAAGATGCATCGTAAGACATGGTACGCCAGTACATACGGTATAAATGGCCATGGGCTTACTATATAAATTGCGTACTATGGTCAAATATGTGTGTTATGTGAGGACTGTGAATTCATTGGTTTCGTGACCTTGATGCAACCATTCCCAATGGTTTGATCACTACAAGATGGACATCACTAGTTGGTGTGGGCCACTCGGGGTTGGACCCGATCTTGTCATTAGTGCTACGTACGGTATGTTGTGCAATGGCTGGGGCACTGACATTGTATTATAGGTCCCTCAGGACAGCATCAACCCTGCTAAGAAGGGGTAATATCTCGGGTAGACCGTGTATGGGAGTTATGACCTATAAAGCATTATCTTTTCCTGCATCAAAAAATTAGGCTGTTATTGCCGGTTTTACACCATAAAGCTTTAAAAATCCTAAAATCTATGAAATGGTGTATTAGCGGGGGTAAACGCCCTCTTTGATTATTACTTGGATAGCATATTTACTTTTATTAATCAGGTTCATGTCATGCTTACGTGTGGGGTTTACTTACTAAGTCGTTAGACTTACACGTTTGTTATCATTCCTTAGGTAACTTGATTCACTGTTACGGAAGTGGCTAGAGTGCTATTGTCTGACCAACTGTGTACAATCATTAGTTATAGGTTTGTTTTAATTGTCTAGTAGCTCCATGTTCTTATTTGATGATTTGTAGTACTCTCAGATTTATTCACCTTCCTTGCATTACTCTGACAAGTGTTTTTTTTTATAAGGGCGGTTGCCTATTAGCCATACGTGGTTTAACTAGGCGAACTGTCAGTGACTCCACCGGATTAGCCAAGGCTAATTTTGGAGGAGTTACAGTCCTACAGAGACGTTGCTGCCGACAAGGCTAGAGAACTCCGACGACTAGGACCCAGATTCTTCGACACCGATGAAGGTGACAAATGTGGACACAGATGCATTTGGTGGTTTGGTGGCATTGTCGTTGGTTCCAAGTATGATCCTGTGTGGCGCAGACTTCTCCGGTGATCTGGGTCACGATTTCTCGACGTTGGTAGGGTCGAAGTTGTCACCAATGGGGCTAGAGAACTCCGGCGACTAGGACCCAGATTCTTCAGCACCAATGAAGGTGACAGATTTGGACGAAGATGCATCCGATGGTTTGCCAGTGTCATTGTTCATTCCAGGTATGATTCTATGTGGAGCAGATTTCTTCGGTGATTTGGGTCACGATTTCTCGGCACCGGTAGGGTCGAAAGCGCCAATCGATGCTACTTCTAGTGGCTGGGGCCATACTGACGAGGGAGGTACATCATCGATTCCAGCTGTAGGGACCACTGAGTTGTCGTCGGAGACGGCGGAGGTGACTCGTAGGGTAGGCTGCTTGGGATTGGGTAGTGTGGGTACAGAAGAAGTGGGTCTAACAAAGAGGGGAGAGGTCTCGAAGGTGTCCAAAGAGGTCTTTAAGGGCTAGAGTTGCTGTCGATTGCCTAAGGTTCAAGGGGTGAGTGACCCTACAGCTGAGTTCAAACAGTTGCGAGTGTTCTAGAGGAAGGAGATTTCATCTTCTAAGCCCACAAAGTCATGGGTTGTAGTGTTCCTGGAACAACGAGGTGGGTTTGCTGGGTAAGAATCCTACCGCTTGCTTAGTTATAGGAAAGAATCTATCCATTTGTTTGGCAACTGAGGAGGTGACTACAAAAGAAAATTCAATGTTGGGAGAGGCTGAAGAGACAGGGGTGGTGCCTGAGGTTGGGCCTGGGGTGGAGTCTTCATGATTGGGAAGGTCCAGGGCTAGTCCATAAGAGGAAGAGGAGCTGAAGTTTACATCGGAGGTGAGTGGGATTGTAGGCTTGTCATGTGAAGGGCAGATTGGCAAATTAGAGGAGGTACTAGGGTAGCTTGTTGCGGAGAAACAAGGGAGTGCTACTGGAGGAGAGAAGGGCAGCCATGTTATTAATGAATCTTAATATCTTGACATTGAACGTGAGGGGGCTAAATGAGGGCAGAAAAAGGTTAAAAATCAGAAACCTTTTAAGAATCAGAAACCTTTTAAGCAAATGGAAAGTAGACATAGCATGTCTTCAAAAGACTAAGCTAGAGCTGTTTTCCAATCAGCTAGTGCATAGTTTATGGAGATGCCCTAATGTGGAGTGGTGTCATGTGGCGTCCAACGGGGCTTCGGGTGGGATCCTTTTGATGTGGGATCATAGGGTGGTGTCAAAGATAGATGTTTGTATGGGTAGTTTTGTGGTTGCTTGTTCTTTTAGAAATGTCGAGGATGGTGTGGTGTGGGCTTTTGCGGGGTTGTATGGTCCGGCTAGAAACAATCTCAGAAGGCTTTTGTGGGAAGAACTGGCAAGGGTGATGAGTCTTTGGGACATGCATTGGTGCATTGGGGGGGGACTTCAATGTCACTCTCTTCCTTAGTGAGAGATTGGGTGGAGCTAGAATGAGGCGTACAGTGACAAATTTCACGGAATTTAATATGGATCATGGTCTTATGGATCTCCCCCTTGGTTGGTGGGGTGTCTACGTGGTCCAACTCCATGTCATGGTTTAGATTGGATCGGTTTTTGGTCTCTCCGGAATGGGAGTTAAGCTACCCGAGTTTGGTTAAAAAGAAGCTTCTCCACGTATGTTCCGATCACACGCCTATTCTTTTGACTAAGGGTGGGATTCAAAATAGGAAGCACTCCTTTAAGTTTGAAAATATGTGGCTTAAGGAGGAAGGTTTTCTAGATAAAGTTCGAGATTGGTGGGACTCTTTCTCCTTTGAGGGCTCCCCGAGTTTTGTCTTGGCCAAGAAACTCCAAGCTCTCAAAGGGGAAATCAAGAAGTGGAATAGTGAGGAGTTTGGTGATGTGGGGGCTAGGATTAAGGCTTGGGCTGAGGAGCTGGATTTGCTGGACAACTATGAGGAAGGTAGAGCGTTGTTGGAAGAGGACAAGGAGAGGAGGAGAAGGCTGGCTACGGATTTGGAGGCTTCTCTCTTACAAGAGGAAATTTGTTGGAGACAAAAATCAACGGTCCGATGGCTCAAGGAGGGTGACAAGTGCACTAAATTCTTCCATTAGGTGGCCAGTGCTAATTGAAGAAATAATTCTATTGAGTCATTGTCTGTGAATGGTTTGTCTACTTCAGACTCCGATGTCATTAGTTCTCACATTGTCAACTTCTATGAGTCTTTATTCTCGGAGTCACTTAGTTGGAGACCAAGGGTGGAGAACTTAGAGTTTGATGTGTTGAGTGTGGATGAGGCGGCCGGTTTGGAAGAACCCTTTGAGGAAAGGGAGGTTAGGGAGGTGATCAAAGGCATGGATAGGGATAAGGCCCCTAGCCCAAATGGGTTCTCTTTGGCATTCTATCATGATTGTTGGGAGGTGGTGAAGGGGGATTTCATGGCGATCTTCATAGACTTCCATTCAACAGGTAAATTTGTGAAGAGCATTAATTCTACATTTACATCACTTATTCCTAAGATCCACGGGGCCAAGGAGATCAAGAATTTTCACCCTATTAGCCTTGTGGGTGGAGTCTATAAGATTATAGCCAAGGTGTTGGCCAATAGGATGAGGAGAGTTATGAATAGGATTATTTCCAAGCCACAAAATGCCTTTGTGAAAGGGAGATAGATTTTAGACTCTGTCCATGTTGTGAATGAATGCTTAGATAGTAGGCTTAAGTCAGGGGACCCTAGGGTGTTGTGTAAGTTGGACATGGAGAAGGCGCATGATCATATCAATTGGAACTTTCTTCTATATTTATTGAGGGGATGTGAGTTTAGGGAGAAATGGTGTTTGTGGATCAAGCAATGCATTTTGATTGCCCGGTTTTCAGTTTTGATCAATGGTGCTCTATCTGGTTTTTTTGGTAGTTCTCATAGGGTGCGACAAGGAGATCCTCTCTCTCCTTTCTTATTCGTCTTGGTTATAGAGGCGTTTAGCAAGATGATCGGTGTTGTTACCTCTAGGGGACGAATCTCAGGATTCTTGGTGGGCTCCAATGAGCAAAATCGGGTTGTTGTCTCTCACCTTCTATTTGCAGACGACACATTGGTTTTTTGTGGGGCGATTATAGCCAGATCAGGCATTTAAGGGCTTTACTTGTCTGTTTTAAGGCGGTTTCAGGCCTCAAGGTTAATTTGACTAAGTCTGCTTTGATTCCGATTGGTTCTTTGGGTGATGTGGATCAGCTTGTTGGGTTGTTGGGGTGTGGTACTAGCAAGTTGCTTTTGAAATATTTGGGGCTGCCATTGGGGGTTTCTTTCAAGCTCAAACCGATATGGGTGGAGTTGGAAAAGTTGATGGCACGGAGGTTGGCTCCTTTGAAAAGGTCGTATCTTTCCAAGGGTGGTAGGGTTACGTTGATTAAAAGCACCTTATCGAACTTGCCTACTTATATGTCGTCTTTGTTTCCTATCCCCGCTCATGTGGCTAAGCGTATTGAGAAGATTCAACGGTACTTTCTTTGGGGGGTTGAATGATGAGGTAAAGATGCATTTGGTTGAGTGGACAAGGTGTGCTCTCCCATGGATGAGTGTGGGTTAGGAATCCAGAACGTAAGAAGGTCTAATCAAAGCTCTTTTGGGTAAGTGGCTATGGCGTTTTGCTTATGAGGAGGGGGCTTGGTGGAAATCGGTTTTGGTAGCTAAATATGGGTCGGATTGAGGGGGTTGGAGCTCAGGGGACATCTCTGGGTCTCATGGGGTGGGTCTTGGAAATACATTTGTAAGGGTTGGCAGGTTTTTAGGAGTCATTTTAGATTTGATCTTGGCGAGGGCTCTAAAATTCTCTTTTGGGAGGATATTTGGTATGGGGATAGAGCTCTTAAAGAGGTTTTTCCTGGTTTGTTTAACATTGCCAGGTTTAAGGAGGCATCTATAGCGGACAACATGGAGCGCTCTAATGGTATCATCCAATGGAACATCCAGTTTATCAGGTTGGTTCATGACTGAGAGGTGGAGGTGTTGGCCTCGTTTTATAGGTGCTTGTATGATTGTAAGATGAGAGGGGTTGGGGTTGACAAGTTGTGGTGGGTGCCTTCGTGCAAGGGTTTGTTTGAGGTCAAGTCTTTCTATCAAGTTCTCTTTCCCATTGGGGCTACTTCATTCCCTTGGAAGAGTATTTGGAGATCTAAGGTTCCTCCTAGAGTGACCTTTTTTGCTTGGACGGTTGCCCTTGGCAAGATTCTTACTGTGGATAATCTTAGAAGGAGGGGTAAGGTGGTGGTGAACAGATGTTGGTTATGCGAATCGGATGAGGAGTCGGTTGATCATCTTCTTCTCCATTGTGGGGTGGCGAGAGCCTTGTGGGATGCATTCTTCGCCTGATTTGGTCTTTGTTGGGTTATGCCTTGCTCGGTTAAGGAAGTTTTTTCTAGCTGGTGGTCGTTCTATGAGTGTTGTTGTGTGGAAAATGGTTCATCTTTGTATTATGTGGTGTATTTGGAGTAACGCTAGATGCTTTGAGGATTCTTCGAGATCTAGTGTCAAAGCATCTAGTGAGGAGCTCATCCACTTTTTTCTTTGGGAAAAATTCAGTTTACCCTTCTGAAGTTTCAATGGATTTTCAATTTGAATCCCAAAGTTTTAAAATTGGCAGTTTACCCTCCTGAAGTTTCAAAAAGTGGTAAAGTGAACCTTCTGTAAACTTTTCCGTCAAATTAGACGATTTTTTTTAAAAAAGCCTAAGGGCATTTATGTAATTTCATCGTTTTTTGTCTAATTTGACGGAAAAGTTAACGAAGGGGTTCACTTTGCCACTTTTTGAAACGTCAGGGAGATAAACTGCCAATTTTGAACTTTGAGGTTCAAAAATTTTGCTCTTTTCTTTACCCTATTCACTTGACAAGAGGTTTGGTTGGCCTCATGGTGATTAGTTTTTTTTATTTTCTCTCTTGCTTCTCCTCTTCCCCCTAGTCCCCCTTTGTATACTCCCTGTGTACTAAGGGTTGCGCCCCTTTGCGTTTCGATATATTCTACTGACTTATAAAAAAAAAATGTTCACTGGCAAGAGTTATGAGTAATATAATGTGATTTGTACATTATATGATACAAGCTTATAACCCGAACAATGCGCAGGATTTTTAGGGTTATATTATAATCGTACTTTTTATAAGTACTATGAAATTTACTTTTCATAATTGTAAGAAGAAAACTTAAATTTTGCTTAATCAAAACATTAATATAAAATTAGAAGGAATTTCTAATATTGTTGGTATAGTACTTATTAGATTTTAATATAAATAAAACTCAAAATTATGAACATTTGAAAAAATACTTTGGTTGTAGAAAAAATACGCGCAAGATTCTTTGTTATAGTTTAATTTCAAATTTTAAACACATTTTTATCGAACTTTTCTTTATAGGTTGTAAAAATAAATAAATAAAAAATCACACATTTTTAAATAAAAAAGACATATTAAAGATTATACACCAATATATTACTCAACATATAATTTCTAGTAAATCATACAAATATAGTGAACGAATAATCTTGCACATAGTGTAGATTATGAGAGTGAATGACTTAGGAAAAAAAAAATGACGTTGTGAAAGAGGATAAATGAGAGATAGAGAGAGAGAACAAAAATATGAACTGGTTAATTTTTAAATGTTCTATTTTTAAAATAATGAGTTAAAAAATTTGTTTAGTCTTTTTTTAAAAAAAAAAAAAAAAAAAAAAGGTTTACGCCACATGTCACAATTTGAAGGCACTTCAAAAGAAGGTTTCGGCTATTATATATGATATATATGATTTGATGTGCATTATTTGTTTCCTTATTAGATTTGGACATTGATAATGCTTAATTTATGAAATAATTTATATATGAAAAACTCTTGAAATATAATTAAACATCATTAATTATGCTAATTTAATGATTGATTTTCACTTTAATTTAAAATTTAAACATATAATTTTCATTATAAGTTAAAAAGAACTTTTTAAATAAAAAAAATTAAATCTTTGTTCCTATAAATATATATGATTTAAAATGAATAGTATAAAGAAAAAAAAATAAGCAAGAATAATACATGAATTATAATATAGTTAACGCATTTAATGATACTAATTAATAACATGTTAATTATATTGAAATATGGTTAACGCAATTAATGATTGAATTTTTAAGAAAAAACCGGTTATATATATAACTGATTTTTTTTTTTAAATCATAATCGTATTAATATACATTAAATTGACTAAATGTACTAATACATTATAATTTGATTTATATTATTTGTTTCCTTATTTGATTCAGAAATTAATAATACTTAATTTATTTAATAATTTATATATAGAAAACTCTTAAAATATAATTAATACAATTAATGACCGGTTTTTTCTTAAAAAACCGGTTCACAAACTGTGCCTTAAAAACCAGTTTAACATTATAATAAAAAAGGTTTACGCCACATGTCACAATATTAAGGCACTTCTGAAAGTGATTAAGCTTTTATATATATATATGATGAGCATGCTTATTATATACACCGGTTTGCATAATCTAAATACCGACTTACATCTTTTGTTCAGGTTCTGTCCATTTCTTTAATGGGAATTCATGTCAATCCAATCAGCAATTGACATGTATCTTATATATCTTATTAATGTTATATATATATATATATATATATATATATATATATTTGCATTTGACTGTTTTGTTGACCCATGGTATAAACTGGGTCACATTGACAATTGTGATTTGTGACCCACGACCAATGTGTGTGTGTTTTGTTATATATATATTACCACCTAATCATGTAATATTTAAATCTAAATATTTAGATTTAACGAAATGGGGTTTAGGTTATAATTATACTTTTAAATATTGTACATTCTTCATATGTTATTCCTGCTAAGAGTTTGATAAAATCCCTCTGAGCATGAAGTTTGTTACTTTTGCAAATTGTTAGATGTTTCACATGTTAGTGGTTATTTGAGTTTGGGCATAGTTGAAGTTTAGCGTTGCTGAATTTTGGAAAAGCTAACTTTTGGAGTTATAGGAAGTTAGCAAAACCATAAGGCCATATTAAATATAAAAATCTTTCCATTCTTTTCCTCCTCTCTTCTTTCCACCCCACTCCCCAACATGCATTCACTAGAACAATTCATGCACACTGTTTTTTAAGACAGATTTCAGCAAAGCAAAACAAAATAAAATAAAAATAACAGAAAGCCTAAAATTTATTTTGCCTATCCAGTGGGAGACAAAATGATTGATAATAGTCAAATTTGGTTAATATTGGTCATTTATTTATTTTGTTAGTTGCAGTAAGAGCTGAAAAAAATAAAAATAAAAAAGAGTTGTAAATGGATACCTAGTTGGGTGGCTCTTTTGATAAAATCCCTCTGGGCATGAAGTTTGCTACTTTTGCAAATTGCTGGATGTTTCACTTTATTGTGTTCAAAGATGGGTTTTATATATTAAATTTGTGTTTCCGAACTTCCTCTGATGTTGCCGGTGTTTCAATTTGTTTCCATTTATGTACATTCTTCATATGTTATCCCTACTAAGTGTTTGATAAAATCCCACTGAACATGAAGTTTGCTACTTCTGCTAGTTGCTAGATGTTTCACATGTTAGTGGTTATTTGAGTTTGGGCATAGTTGAAGTTTAGCGTTGCTGAATCTTGGGTAAAATTGTTAAGATGCTTATGATTGAACAACTGGTAAATGTTTGCTTTTCGGTTATGAGGATCTGTTTCTGGCTTCCCCGTCAGCTTCTCGATGGGCAAGTGCTGACTTTGCTCGCCCTGTGTTTACTGCCGCGGCATTCTATTTGTGTGCTAAAAAGCATAAGGTAACTCATCTACAATCCGTCTCTCTTTGTCTGTAGGCATGGAAATGAGTCACCTTCCAGTGTTTTTAACTAATTACAATATGATTCCACCACCCATAGTACATGTAAATTTGTGCCTATTTCTCTAGAAATTACACATTCTCACATTAACTAAACTATAGAAAGCAAAGGGTGACTGAAAAGCTAACTTTTGGAGTAATAGGAAGTTAGCAAAACCATAAGGCCATATTAAATATAAAAATCTTCCCATTCTTTTCCTCTTCTCTTCTTTCCACCCCACTCCCCAACATGCATTCACTAGAACAATTCATGCACACCGTTTTTTAAGATAGATTTCAGCAAAGCAAAACAAAACAAAATAAAAATAACAGAAAGCCTAGAATTTATTTTGCCTATTCAGCGGGAGAAAAAAATGATTGATAATAGTCAAATTTGGTTAATATAGGTCATTCATTTATTTTGTTAGTTGCAGTTAAGAGCTGAAAAAAATAAAAATAAAAAAGAGTTGTTAATAGATACTCAGTTCGGTGGCTCTTTTGTAATGTTTTAGTGGAACAAACTATATGGGCTACCGGCTTCTGAGAAGTTTCCAAAGTGACTTATCTGTTAACACATTGATTGAATGCATTGCTAAAGGTGAATTTGACATGCTTTATTTAGACTTCTTCAAAACTATCATAATCATGATTTATAAACTTACCATTATTTCGTAACCCGCCAATTTATGTAAATCATAAAACTTTAACAAGGATAAAACTTTCAATTTTTTTTTGAAAAACCTTGAAGTTAATCATCAGTGAGAGAATTAAATATCTTGCAAGGTCTCAGTCAAATTAAAGGGCTTCTCTGGATTGCAAACTAATACTCTCACAACCACACCTTCCCCCTTGCCTGACAAAAAAGCGTTTGTGCATCATTAATTAGGCTAAAATGCTTAGGAAAATAATTGAATAGAACAACTCAAGAACATTTGCTGATGCTGATATCAGATGTGTCGAATAGTGATACAAACTCAATGTTAAAAATCAGTGTTAAAGAAAAGAAAGACAGATAATATACTTTGACAAACTCCACAGTTTATTTAATATTGCCTTAGATCATTGATATGTCTATATCATTAATCGTAGTTGAGCTTTAAAATGTGTTAAAGTAATATTAACGGCATGTTTGTTTTAGTAAAAATCTCTAAAACAAATTTAATTGATTGAGAATGTTCATAAATTTTTTTAAGGCACTTATTTGTTTTTTATATTTCTTTTCTATCTATTGTGACTGCTTTTGCCTACTTTTGATATAACTTGCAACAAGAGTAGAGGTATTTTCGGTCTTCTTAACTTTTTATTTAGTTTATTTAATTTTTAATTTGTAGTATTAATTTATTAATATTGTGAGTCTACTATTTTCTCAACATATTCCCTTGCTATATAAATATTTTGATTCATTAATTCAAATGTTATATAATTAATACTCTTTTCTTTCGATGAAATATGATGTTAACAATTTATTTTGTATATATTATATTGCATATAATTACATTTTCAACAGGTTCATTTTACATTTGATACATAATTTGATGCATCTTCTAATTAAATTCAATAATTACAGGAAATAGAAGACAGACAAATCCGCACTCAACATTTTTCAATGTCTTTTTCCATACCTGTTGAAGATGTAAAATCAATTAATGACATGCCGAGCAAAAGGATTTACAAACGAAAGCAAGGTACTCAACACAATAATTTGAAGAATAAGAAGTTTCAAAACAAAAGCCAAGTTAAGATCCGAAAGGTAACATTTCATTATATTATTTTTTTTCCCTTTATATCTATACAATATGTTACTAACTAATTTGATGCATCTACTAATTAAATTCAATAATTACAGGAAATAGAGGACAAACAAATCTTCGCTCAACATTCTTCAATGTCTTTTTCTGTACTTGTTAAAAATGTAAAATCAAATAATGATCATATGCTAATCAAAATGATTTGCAAACGAAAACAAGTTGCTTAACACAGAAATTTGAAGAATAAGAAGTTTCATTGATTGAGAATGAAACTTCTTTTTTTTTTTTAATGCACTCCTTTTTTGACATTGATTGAGAATGTTTAAGCTTTTTTTTTTTATTGCACTCCTTTTTTTATATTGATTGAGAATGTTTAAGATTTTTTTTAATGCACTCCTTTTTTTTTCCTCTTTTCCATTAATTGGAATTTAGACAGTTGTTATATATATTTTTTACAAAGATGTCAAATCATAAACACCCGTGCATTGCGCGGGTTATATGCTAGTAGTACATAATGGGAATATGAAAGAGTCCACTTCAAATTTGCACTTCCAATTATACTAAATATATTGTTAAAAAATTGAAGGGTAATGATTTAATTAAAGTAATTAAAAGGTTTAGATCTATCATAATATAAATGGATCTAGTTTGTATGTTGTAGTTTTAACTACAACATAGAAGCCATATCCTTCAAGTAGCGAATATTATTTGGATTTTGAAAGAAAATAACTTTCTTTCTATCAAGTATCAAATTTTTTGGAAAACTATTTTTAGTTCAATTTTCAAAATACTTCAATAATTGGTACATGCAAGAAATAAGCCAATTCAACAACTTTTTTTGCTTAATTTCTCATCATGATTACAAGTCAAGGGAGAATGGCCCCATTGCCTCTGATCTCATATTATTAGATCTAATTAATTGCATTTTATTGATATAAATTGAGAGAATATCTCAAATGAATTTGACCTTTTTTGTGTGTGTTTCTAAAGTAACTCTCATCAACTAAAACTCATATGATGTGAACTTTTAGGAGTAATTCCTCGAATTTCTTAGATTGAAAATAACATCAACTTCATATGATTACCTATAGATATCTTAGTGTAATTTGGATTAACGTGGCAAAATTTCATAAATGTGTGTGCATATTAATAATATATATTTATGTCAGTTTAAATTTAGTGAATGGCCTCTAAGAGTATTATTGATGACTTAAATAGAGAGAAATTGGATGGGGACAATTACGACATTTGACATCAAAAGATCTTATATGTCTTGAACGAATAAGAGGTCATGGAGACCATAACCCACTGACCCTCAACGAGGGGATACTCGTGCACTTCATATTTAAGCAGTACGAGCATTGATATTGCAGGCAAGTTTGAGGAGTATTAGACTAACCAGTAACCATGACATGTGGGAATCCCTCAAGTTGAGATATGGAGGCACTTTGGCTGCTAGGCTGCGCATATTAACAATGAAGTTAATTTGACTCATATATACTTGATGTGCTCTAACCATACAATGAAGGAACGTTTGAGAGTAATGTCATCTATGATTCATGAGCTTAAAGTTGTTGAAAACAATCTCACTCCAGGTTCAAGTTATCATCTAGTCTCTTCCAAAATCTTAGAAAAATATGAGACAAAACATGATGCCTAATGAAAATATTAAAACATTCGAAGATGTAGCATACCATCTTGAGCTAGAGGCTGCTAAACTTGAAGCATTTGTTAATATGGCTGGAGAAGGCTTTATAGGCTTGCTCGCTAAAACATCATTGCCCACATGTGAACAATATTGCCTAAATTAAAAAGAAAACCATTGAGAAAAGTCACTAGGGCATCTTTTCCATTGCAACTAATTCACTCACACATGTGGCCCAATGAATGCGAGGGCAAGGCATGGTGGTTCTTGCTTCATCACATTTTTTTTATGATTATACGCAATATGGTCATGTCTACTTGATTTCCCACATGTTTGAAGCTTTAGATTGCATTAGACGCTATATGATTTTAATTGAGAACCAATAAGACAAGAGCATGAAAGCTCTTACAACTGACTCAAGATGTGAATACTCGTCCCCAAGAGATAGCTCAATTAGCTGGGATCACGCTTAATGAAGCAGAAGTCATTAGTTCGAATACTCTTTCCTTCCTTTTGTGTGGACATGTAAAAAAAAAAAAAAAAAAAAAGAGGGATGTGAATACCCATTATTTGAGAAATTTAAAGCACTTTATGAGAAAAAGAAAAAAAAGAAAAAAAAAAGGAATTAAAAGGCTGTTAATGATGCCAGGTAGAACATGACAAAATGGGCTGGTGGGAAAGAGAAATTGAGCTTACCAATATCTTATTGGGGGATGCACTTACGACTATAACCTATACTCTTAATCGAGTGCTCTCAAAATAAGTACCTTCCACATCTTACGAGTTATGGACTAGTGAAAAGCCCAATTTGGGGAATTAACAACCATAGGGCTTAACGGGTTTCGTTCATGATACTTCTCATTAAGTATGGTAAGTTAGGCCCTAGAGGAAAGAAGTATACCATATACAATACTCAGAATATTCTGAGGGCTACATGTTGATAGGCAAACAACTTGATGGAAGAGTGACTGAAATAGAGTTACAAGATGTCGATTTCATCGAGGATGAATTCCTAAGCAAGGGTGAGGTTAACAAAGATCTGGAACTATATGAATTAGTGGATCAAGAGGGTGATGTTCCAAGTAGCCTCATACAAAATGAGGAAGAAAATTTGCAATCTTCTAGGGACAGTTGGAGTGACTTGCCACCTAGTGGGAGCATACCCCTAGAGAGGATTCACAAGAACCTCAAGTGTGTAGAAGCAAACGTAAAAAAAATCCCTAGACATCACTATGAGATTGAAGGGAAAACAAGGAATTAAAAGGCTGTTAATGATACCTGGTATGCAGAAACAAAATGGTGTGGTGGAAATGAGAAATCGAGCCTTGCTAGAAATGACTAAGTCAATGATGACGCAAGCAAACCTAGCAATATCCTATTGGTGATGCACTTATGAATGCAATGTACATTTTTAATTGAGTGCCCTTAAAATCAGTACCTTCCACACCATACGAGTTATGAACTGGTGAAAAGCTCAATTTGGGGAATTTATGGCCATGGGGCTTGACTAGTTTTGTTTGTGAAACTAGTCATAAGTATGAGAAGTTAGGCACTACAGGAAAGAAGTGTATCTTTTATACAATACTTAGAACATTCTATGGGCCACATGTTGATGGGTGAACAACCTGTTTGTTTAATTTTCTTCTTAGAAGAGAAAATACCCCTAAAAATCACGTTGAGACTCATGTACTTTAACCATTGCTTCACTCCACCAAAGTCTAGCAATAGTGGGTGGCCAGGCCTCCCATTGGTCTTTGTTTTTTGTTTTTAAAAAAAATTAATTTTTGGTGCTATGTTTTAAAAAGTTTTTCTTCAAATTAATGTGTTTTTTTGTCTAATTAAAAATAAAAAAATAAAATAAAAAGAGTTATAGTAATTTTTGTCCTTTTGCTTGTCTTGGGAGACATTGTCAATTTTTTGATAGTTAGAGAGGTCATTGTTGCAATTGAAAGTTTGAGAAAAAAAAAATTGTCAAATCCGTAGCCCCTATATATAAGGACTCACAGCCTCCCTCTCGCCCAAATTAAATCAATAAGCTTTTTTTTGATTGATTCAGGGCACAGCGAAGCCAAATTCAATCAAGGCAAGGGGGGGCTTACTTTTCCTGACACTGAGTCATCCTATTAAAATTTAGCTATACTAATGGAACAGGAAAAGTTTTTAGATGATATAGACCCCCAAGAGATGAGCGAGAACCTCCAATTGCTTAGGGGTCGCACTCTGTCCCGCTTGGTGGACGAAATCTTCTCTTATTTTAGAATTCTTTCTCCCACACATCTTTGCCCTCTTTCCTCTTCGGTGAAAAGTAAAGGTAATTTTGTAAGCATCGACATCATTGAATTACTTATTCAAGGATTATTTTAATTTGAGATTCAACTATACTATATAGGGCCCTAAAATTACAAGTGCTATAGCATTGCCAATTACAGTAATACTACCAACAAATATTGATCTTCTATGATCTTTTCTAAAATGCTATATAGTTCCAGCACTTTCAAGTGCGTATGATGTCATTTCTGAAACATATGATGTCATTGTACCTTCCAACTCATGTGCAGCTATTTACTCTTCTTGCCTCCTTTATCAGTCTTCTTTTTGTTGGACTTCTTCCCCTTCCCCTTGTTTTCTGTACTATTGGCTGCAGACACAAAAACAGCTTCTAAAGCCTTTGACTTACCCTCATGATCAGCACTACTATTTGTCTTATCCTCATCATCCTGGTCAACAGATGTACTTCTAGTTTCTGATGTCTCTACCAGAATGTTTGTGCCTTGTTGCAAGAATTGCTTACTCAATATAGGTTCCACCTTTGGCCTTCTTGACAGCAATCTCTTGGAAAATTCTCCAATTGTTGACATATTCTTCTCAAGCTCCGGTTCACTGAGAAGGTGAAAAAGCAAGTCAACAAAATAAGAGCAGGGATTTTGATATTCCATCATACTCATCATATTTTTAATTTTAATTATTTATTTTTTCCTATTCAATGCAGGGAAGGAAAAGGGAAATTAAAAAAAAAAAAAAAGGTGGTAGAACCTTCCTGAGGACAGTTGGAAATTGGTCAAATAAATGACCTGGCCTTCAAAGTAATTGATACTGCTAACAAGGGCAGTTAAAGGCAAAATTCAGTAAAAGGACTATAACCCAAGAGCACAACCATCAGTAGTTGGCTGAGACAACACATGACCATCAATTGTCGGTGGAAAGAGTGAAAACGCTGTCAAGGAAAGAAAACAAGGCGAGTACAAAAAACTAGCCAAAAAAGGAAATACAGAGAATAGAAAAATACAAGGAAAATCTAAAAAGCAAACACAGCAGAGTAACCCTAGTGCATGCATCGGCACATGGTGGCTGGATGGAGACACGACTGGTGGAGGCAGGAAGAGGAGAGACCCAGGATCATGGTGGGATGGAGCTTCTGACGGAGTAACTTTCTGAAAATTCTAGATCTGATTTTGAAAAAAATCAAACCAAAAACTTCAAAAAAGGGGCAGATTGAAGGCAGATAGCTGCTGATGGAGGCTGAAACCTGGCGATCTGCAGTGGAGGGGAGGGGCCTACCATGTTGCTAGAGGCAAATAAGGTCTCCAAGGAGACAGATATGGCCTCAAAAGAGGCAAATTGATCCTCTGAGGAAGCGGGAAGGGGAGGGGGAAGAATGAAGGAGGGAAAGGGTGGGGAGGAGGGAGTCGTATCTCCCTCCCCCTACACTGCCAGAGATACAAGGGGAAGGAGGGGTTTTTCTTTTTGTGAGCAGAGAGGAGAGCTTTTTTGAAAAGAATGCAAACATCATACTCATCATATATAGCATCAATAAATGTGTCTTTGTTCTTGTTAAATCACCACTTGTTCTATAAGCTTAAGCTAATAGGAAGAAGTAAATTTAATTGTTTAACGAATACTTTAACATTGTCTCTCATGTGTGGGCTCAAATTTTCATTTATTAGGTGAAGCCTAATACGTGAAATATTTAATTGAAACAGAAGTAAATTGATGAAATCGGGGTTTGAACTCAAGACTTCTGACTCTGGTACCAAGTTAAAGTATATAAAAATGTAAAGAGAGAAAGCATGAAAGAAAGACAGATTAAGGTCATTCGGCTAGTAACTATGTCCACACATTAAAGCCTTTCTCGCTACATCTTTTTCTTCCTTCACTTGATAGAAACTATACAATAAAATGGTCTATATATAGTTGAATGAGGCTAAGAATATAATAATTACATAATCAATATGTAACTTATGAGAATTAGGAGAGTTATATACTCAATATGTAACGTATGAAAATTAGAAGAGTTATATAATCAATATGTAACATATGGGAATTATGAGAGTAATGCATGAGAGTTGCATAATCAATATGTAATGTATATGAATTATGAGAGTAATGCATGCAAGTTACATAATCAATATGTAATGTATAAGAATTATGAGATTAATGCAAGAGAGTTTACATAATCAGTATGTAACATATGAGAATAATACATTAAATAAATTCAAAACAACTATTGTACGTTGCCTTGATGTCTCAATAGTTCCAACTACAGTGTATGCCCCATTAAAAAATAGGCTGGTTCACTTGAAGAGAATCATTTCTATAATCAACCTTGATCATGTTGTGCATAAACAAGCTCTCTAAGATCCAGCAGAATAAGTGATGTGGTATAATGCAGATTCAGTCTTATCTATTTCACTTACTTAATAGTATGGAAATGCATTAGCTTGACTTATGATGCATCATACTATCGGAGTGAAATAAAGGTATCTAAAGAAGAAAAACAGGCTAGACTCTATTAGTAATAAGTAAATCTTCATTATTTTTGAGATGATCAGTCATGTAAGTTTGAGTTAGATTCAGATCCATGAGAAATTAAAGACATTTTAATATACTACCATAGAACGAGAAAAAAATGCCCTTACATTATACTTACCTCACACCCAGTGCAGCAGAAAGTAGCTTCAGTTCATCAAGCATGCAAGCTACTTCCTGCAATAGGCTTTCATTATCATGGTAAATAGTGTTCTGAAGGCCAGTGCTTACAAGGAGAATACTTTTGTCCACATCCACCTATACACAGGAAAATAAGAAAATTCAGTGCAGATCTCATGTGCATATGCTTTTCGCTAAAGTCGAAAATAATGTGAGGCAATTTTGCATTACCTTGATTACTTGAGCATTGGGAAAAAAGTTGTTTAGATCTCTACCATTCTCCAATGACGTCAATGCTTCAAGCATTTCCCAAAAGTAACTACAATTCATTGGCAGCTTGCTTCCATTCATGTTGTTCAAAACAAAGTTTGAAGGTTCAAGTTTACAGCACTCCTGATCGTAATTGCCTGAAGAAAGCACTTGACTGCAAGAATTAGTTGTTTCCACTTCAATAATTCCAGTTTGAGTTTGCAAGGCTTTGACTGTCCTTGGAAACAAGGCTCTTATAATGTCCTCCCTGCACTGTTTTACCGTCATGTCAACAAAAATAGCATCTGGACATTGAAATTGTGAACAATTTTTTCCCAAACTCACAATAACAAGAGGATTGTTAATTTTTTGAAATGCTTCAGCAAGCACATTTACATTTATGTGGGAATCTTTCAATCCTCTCTGAAGGACATCATAAAAATCCTGTGGAAGTAGCTCAGAAATATAGCTCCTATGAAGCAAATCAAAAAGTAAATCTGAAAAATTCCCATAGTTCAAATGAACCAGACACACTATGGCAACTAATCTCAACATCAGGAGTTGATAATAGTCTTTCGCAATTATGTTAGACATTTCAATCCACTTCATTGTATCCTCCTTAATATCAATAAGTGGCATAACAACTTCATAGATAAACCATTCAAGCAGTGGTTGCACTTCAGCCACTGAAGTGGAATCTGAGCTGGCATCTCCCTCTTGGTAGATAAACCATTCAGCAAAAGAAGACTTTGAAGTGATAAAGTAACCCTGGGAGTATGATGCCAAGATCAGTAGGCGGTCAACAAGATACAAAAAACAACCAGGCGACATATAGTCCTCTTCATTCATCCAGTCTGCCCTGTAAGTATTTACCAAAGCTTCATTGAGTGTCAGCACAAGGGATAACACCCTTGGAGATTCACGGCTATTGTCAGGCATGTTACCATGTGTAAATTTTGATCCCATATTCACACACAGAGTTTGAATGAAGGTCTTCCAGGGCGCATTCTTGTAAATCCCATTAAACCTATCCAAAATACCCTCACATAAATCATTGTCAAGCTTACCCGATCCAAGAATTACCATTACAACTCTTCCAATTTGACCGTAAGTCAGACCACCCTTTGAGCTGATGTTTTTACGTATGACTTGTTTTAGTAGATTATTCATAACCTCAGTTCCTCTCAAAGAAAACATGTTCTCTGCCAATGATTTCTGCCAGTCCAGTGGAAATATGTAGCCAAAGATATTAGTGGAAAGTTCGACATATTGGCACAATGCCGTCTTATCATAGTCCCTGAGGTCCAGATACTTGGATTCCAAAAGAGACTTTGCAACCTCATAGATATGTGTAAGAGATATGCTTTGGCAGAACATGGAGTGGGAATTCTTTAATGATAAATCATAAAGGGCTTCAACACTGCCCAAAACCTTCATACCAACAGAAAGTAATTCTGAACACCAGTAACAACGAGCAGTCGAAACAAATTGGTAAAAATTGATAGAAACCTGCTTCCCGTTCCGACGAAGGAATCGATTATCCAATTGTCTCACCCAATAAGCAGCAGAGTTGAGCAAAAGATAGATGGCATTATCGTTATGAAACTGCTTCCGCACTCCAAAGTAATTCAAGCAGAAATCTCCATATTCATTAACATCTTGGGTTTCAGGACATCTGAGGTATTCAATAATGTTCACAATCCTATCTTTCCAAAGATTCCAAAAGCAAACCAGTGTTTCTAAAGAAATCTGATTTGTAGCAATCATCTGTTCAGAATGCTTTATCGGATCAAAAACAAAATTATCTTCCCATACATACTTTGAGGAGTTTGAATGAAGATGAGCATCTAGAATTTTTCGAACACATATTATTTCACCTCCAATACTCTTATGTCTCTGAGATGCATTCAAATAATTTTTCAGCATGGACAAATTACTCTGCTCATTTGATAGAACATCAGCCTCAGCACAAACAAACGCAAAAAAGTTGTTTGACCCATTCTTTGCAAATGTTCTGGCTTTTGCTAAAAGCTGCTGCTTCTGCGTAAACTGCTTTAACGGCCAGCCTTTGCTTCCAAGTTCCCAAAGTGATTTGGACAGAACATAGAAAAGAATTAACAAGGATGCTTCAGTGAAATTCCCAGCCTTCCCTAGGAGATCAACTTCATGTAGAATCTCCCCTCTCTGCCTCGCTTTATTTGCAGCCACCAAGAAGTTTCCTGACTCTTCTTCCAACATCAGAAGCTCATCAAGACAACCATGGGAATTCAAGAACTTGGGGATCAAATCTATGGATTGAAAAGCTTTAACAAATTTCATCATGGATTTGCTATCCTTGAGCTTATAATAATGAAGAGCACAACTCTCTAGAAACTCTTGTTCAATTTTGTTTACTTCTTTTCCCATTCTAACCACACCAGAATCAGTAGTTGGATGTTGTTTCCAATCCTGAATGTACTGAAAACCCATGTCATATAATTTTCCTTTGCTGCAAACTTTCAAACAGTCTGAGAAAAAATTGCCCCTAGCATACACATCAGCTGCAAGTTCAAAGCATCCAGCTAGAGAAAAGCATTCCCCAGCACTTTTCAACTCAGACTCGCCACATTTTTCCAAATATAGCCTCCCTGAAACAATAAGTTAAAATGTTCGATGTCAAAATCCACCGATCTCAGACTAGAAAATGCTGACTCAGACTTTGACACTTACAAAATAGAGCATAAAAAAGTTAGCTACAAATAAAAAGTAGTTGTCATGGTGATTTTTTGGCCCTCATCAAGGGACCAATTTATCCCCTGAAATTCAGAGATCAATTAAAAAATCTTCCCAACATCACATGGAAAATTTTCAGATACAAACTATAACAGAGATTCTAAGAAGATTGCAATAAATAATGGAAAGTTGGAAACGAGACCAAAGTAAAGGACTGCAGAACTACATAAGTCTAAAGTGGAAGAAAAACATAAAACAGTAGGGCAAGACATCCAGGCTTCAATACACACTGATAAATAGAAGGTGGTACGAAAATTTCAATTTTGTGCAACGCAAGTCAAGTTTTGTACTTGAGACAAGGGGCAGTTGCATAGTGTTAATTTTCAAGGATATAATTGAGTTTACCCCACTTCAACCTGGCCACTTGATGATACTCTTTATCATATTTTATTTCGGAAAGATTAGAACCTAAGACCTTTTAATAAGATTGAAGCGGTTTCAGGGTTAAAAATAAATCTGTCAAAGTCAGTGATTGTTCCTATAGGTGAGGTTGGCAATATGGAAGGATTGTCGAGTATTCTTGAGCGTGGAGTGGAATCGTTACCATTGACGTATTTGGGGTTACCTTTAGGAGCTCCTTATAGGGATCTATCTATTTGGAATACGGTTGTTGAGAAGATGGAGTCTAAATTGGTAGGGTGGAAGCGGATGTATTTATCTAAAGGGGGTAGATTGACTTTGATTAAAAGTACGCTTTCTAATATAACCACATATTACCTATCTTTGTTTCAAATTCCAGTGAGAGTGGCGAAGAGAATAGAAAAAATACAAAGAGATTTTTTGTGGGGTGGTGTAGGTGATGAATTCAAGTTTCATTTGGTAAATGGGTCCAATGTTTGTATGACTACGAAGGCGGGGGGCTTTAGGGGTAAGGAATTTGATACAGTTCAATCAAGCATTGTTAGGTAAATGGTTGCGGAGGTTTGCCAATGAGGAAGAGGCTTGTTGGAGGAAATTAGTGGAGGTGAAATATGATAAAATGAAGAGTGGTTGGTGTTCCAAGGAGGTAGGAGGACCATATGGGGTGGGAGTGTGGAAATGTATTCGACGGGAGTGGGATATTTTTAAACAACATGTGAGATTTGAGGTAGGAAATATATCTCGAGTATTATTTTGGCAGGATGTGTGGTATGGGGAGATTCCATTGAAGGTTGCGTTTCCTGCTATGTTTGCTATAGCATGTGCAAAGAAGGCATTAGTGGAGGAGAATATGGCTATAGTAAATGGTGCCATTCATTGGAACATATTGTTCATTCGACCTGTTCATGATTGGAAGTTGGAAGAGGTATCGAGATTCTTCGAATTGCTGTACTCTCAACAAATTAGGCATGGTGAAATGGATAAAATTTGTTGGATTCCATCGAAGAGAAAGAATTTTGAGGTGAAGTCATACTATAAGGTGAAGGCTAATTCAGAACCAATGGATGGCCCTTGAAAGATTATTTGGAAGAGTAAAGTTTCTCCGAGAGTGGCTTTTTTGGGTGGACGGTGGTGTCGGGGAAAATATTAACAATTGACAACCCACGTAAGAAGAATATTATAGTGACGGAATGGTATTCTATGTGCAAGAAGCGTGGTGAATCTATAGATCATTTACTATTGCATTGTGAAATTACTTCAGAGATTTGGAAAATGGTTTGTCAGCTGTTTGATGTTACATGGGTGATGCCGATAAGGTTGAAGGAATGCTTGGGAAGTTGGAGGGGACAAAGGGGTAATCATACAGTCCTACAAATATGGCGAATGGGTCCTTTGTGTGTAATGTGGTGTTTATGGAGAGAAAGGAATGTACGGAGTTTTGAGGACCACGAACTTGGAATCATAGAGTTGAAGAAAAGGGTGCTCCAAACACTTTTTTCATGGAGAGTTTCATGGCATTCCTCACAAGTTTCAGTGCTTGCGGACTTTATAGATTTTTGTGCGTCTTTTTCAAATTAAAAGCTTGTATATGTGACCTCTTTTTGTATACTCCCTGTGTACATGGGTTGCGCCCCTTGCACTTTTAATATATTGAATATTTACCGATCAAAAAAAATATATATATATATAAAGGATTTGAACTTAAGATCTGGCCTTACTCTACCAAAAAAATTTACCACTTGAGGTAAGGCCCAAGTACCCCCCACCAATAACTGGAGTGCAGTGTCTTAGGATACACTACATAAATCATTTGGTCTGTTCCTATGAGCTGCTGACTTAAATAACTAGTCGCAAGCAACATAAATTCTGAACAATGTTCTAGAGTGCACTACAATATGTAAAGTCAGAAAACCTGCACATGTTATACGTTAGGGAGAGAAACACTAAAGGAATCAAACAAGAGTAAGTTAATATACATACTAGGACACCACTTCTAACCCAAAAGTCTAAGTTATGGGCTTGGGTCCACTTAGATGTATTAACCATTATTTTTCTTTATATTTTCTCAATGTGAGACACAAACCTCACAAGTGCACACACAACAAATCTCTCCCTCACTTGTGAGTTTCTACCACATTGACCTAACTCCCCCTCACACAAGAGTGTCACACGTACCCCAAGATAAACAATACTCTTTTTACTAGAGTCAAACTAAATGCGTCAAACCAAGACACTCGTATTAGCAGCAGTAGAAACTACCATAACTTTAGTACCAATTGTTAAGGAGAGAAGCACCAAAGGAATTAAACAAGAGTAAGTTGATATACATACTAGGACGCCACATGTTTGTTGTGACAAAATAAATATAGGATCCCAAGGAAGCAAAAAAGAGCATAATAAAATTAAACCAATCACACATGACACCAAGATTTAAATGGTTCCGCTTACCAAGCCTGCAATCATTCTCCTTGTGATATTTTTTGTCTAAGGTGGATGGCCTCTTAACTAGTTCCAACAAAGTAAAAACAACCTTAGGTCTCTTTTCTCTGAATTCTCTATTCTACGATGGGGTACGTGGGCTATTTTAATGTGGAATCAAAATCATACGAGTTACGTTTAGGCAATGGGAATCAGAATATCAAGTTGACTGAATGGGGAAAGGTGAATTTAAGTATGGTTGTCATGGGAGTCACGAGATTGGTATGGTTACTCAAGATAATGAATGAGTTGGTGCCAGAAGCGATAGGGATTGGTGTATGCAGAGATCATTGTAAGGGCGATTCAGTCATGTTTTTGCAAAAAAGGATGAACAAGTATGAGAAATTTATGGAGATAACAAAATATGGATGTGGAGGGAGACGCAATTTTGTTGTAATACCAGAGGGGCGTGAAGGTCAGGGTTGGAGGCATTGTATCTCGCAAATGGGATGGCTCTTGAAGCATATGAATCACATGAGAGATGTAAATGTGAAGAAGATTGTTACGCCAGTACAGACACTAGTGGTGGTTCCTGGGCGGACATTTGCCGATGTGGTGGAAGGGAAGAAACCGCTAGGCCAAACGAGTGGGGTGCATAAAGGGAAGTCATTGTGGAGGTACAATCTGGGGGATCGTATGCTGAGGAGGTGGTTGCTTCACTGGATTCCATGTCCGGCAATGGAACCAAAGCAGCCGGCGAGGGGCCTTCAAACTTTGATATGGAAGGTGCGAAATCCACAGAGATCATATCCAGGGATCACCGTGAGGCTAAGGACGTGAATAATCCTTAATTTTGGTTTTTTGTTTTTATTTTATGGTCCTTGACGTTAGGCTAAGGACGTGAATAATGCTTTTGGCTTTCAGTCGAGAGGGGAATGGTTTGGATGTAGGTGTTTTGCTCATGCCTGGAAAATGGCTTTCTCTGCCCCTGGAAGGAGTCTGCATAGTAGATCTACTCTATAAACTAAAGATCGGGCTGGAATAGCGGATGCTTGACGTCATAGATTGGTTTTCATTGTAAGATCTGTATGTTTTCGATTTTTATGACTGTGTAATCTTTTAACTTCGGCTATGATCTTAAAGAACCGTATGTTTTATGATTGTAAAAGCTTTTATGCTCTTGACCATTATTAATGAAATCAAATTGAAAAAAAAAAAAATTAATGACAATTCAAATACTTGATCATAGTATTCGTGTACAATGATAATGTCATTCGTAAAATATCAAATTAAGTAATTAACATTTGATTCAATAATGTGTTACTTATAACTACAATTAAAGTATTAATGGATTGTCATTGGAATTTATATGATTATATCACATGATTAATTGATCATTAAAGCTTATGATTATCTAATAACAAATTATACATATATAATATGATATAAATATACAAATTGATACTAATACAATAATTAAGTAACTAGAGACTTAGTTCTCACTTCTAATGTATGGTATAAGTCCATATACGTTATAAATTATAATTATACATATATATTGAATAATACAAATGTATAAGATCAATAGTTAATCATATGATTCGATGATAATTCAAATACTTAATCATATGATTTAATGATAATTCAAATACTTAATAGTATTCATGTACAATAATAATGTCATTCGTACAACATCAAATTAAGTAATTAATATTAAATTCAACAATATGTTACTTATAACCACAATTAAAGTATTAATGTATTGTCATTGAAATTTATATAATTATATTACATGATCAATTGATCATTAAATCTTATGAATAACAAATTATACATATATAATATAACATAAGTATACAAATTGATACTAATACAATAATTAACTAGAAACTTCGTTCTCACTTCCAGTGTATGCTATAAGTCTATATACGTTATAAATTATAATTATACATATATATTGAATAATACAAATGTATAAGATCAATACTTAATCATATAATTGAATGATAATTCAAATACTTAAGCATAGTATTCATGTACGATAATAATGTCATTCGTATAATATCAAATTAAGTAATTAACATTGGATTCAATAATGTGTTACTTAAAACCACAATTGAATTATTAGTGTATTGTCATTGGAATTTATATGATTATATCATATGATTAATTGATCATTAAATCATGTGATTATCTAATAATGATTATATAATGGAATTTATAATTTAAACCAACCAAATTGATCAATTTTACATTTATCCTTAAATTATAATTATACGTGTATAATACAAATTTTACACTAGGCTTATAGCTAGTTTAGTTTAGGACTTAAACAATAACTACGGGTTCGCCAGACCAACAAGAATGTATGGTGGGTTCAACTTGCCAAACACAAAAATTACTAGGTCTTAATCGGGTAGACCCAATAAGCCCAAACCCAATACCAGTTTTTTCGTGTCATGTTCGTGTCGTTTTTGCGGGTCGTGTAAAAATTACCAGCCCTAATGGTAAGTCAGAGAACTGAATGCGTACCTGCTCTTTCATACTCCCCCAAATCAGAGAAACATTGGGCAGCAGAATCAGCCTTGCCTATGACTTCAAATATTTCAGCTGCTTCCCAAAGGATCGCATTGGCTGCTTTAGGATCTGAATGGCGGATGTGGTCAGCGGTAGCTCTGAGACCAGAAGCCTTGGACCTTCTTTCCCAATAAGTATCTCCAGCTCTCTCAAAGCACAATGTTGCCATTTCATAATTATACTCATGATACAACTGCAAAACAAAAAGAGTTAGACATCACCATTATTGTTTAAGACAGTCTATGATACTAAATAAAAATGAACAATCTTATTCCTTCACCACTATTTGTTTTATGCAATAACCTCATATTTTCCATTCACAACAGGAGCAAAATATGTTTCAAAATCAATGACATAATAAATAGTACCAACCTTGATGCCCGCAACCTCCACTCCTTTGGGGCGGCAACTTGCATTTCTGAGCAAGTGAGTCATCCTGTGACTTGGACAAGACCCTTTTTCATCCAATAGTCAAACATAGGTCTGCAGAACTCCTCTACATTCTCACAGATCCACAACCTTTGCCTTGTACGAGTGACAGCCACATAAAGTTGCTTCAGTTCCGAGCACAAGACATTGTGTTTAGCCTCATTGAAACTTGGGAAAGAGAGAGATGTTGAGCCGAGTAAATCTTGTTCCTCCATATATTTATATATCACCCTCCACTGATTTTTCAGAGGTGATGAGCCAAAAAAGTTGTACAACAATACATCCTACATCAAGAGAAAAATAGAAGTCACAAATGGGTAGAAAAATATGACAATAAACTACTGACAAAGATATACATGTTGAACAAATAAAGTGATAATCGTTAACATCTAAATAAAGTGATAATTGTTAACAAAATGTGTTTCGACATAAAGCTTGAAACTTTGAACTTTTGCAAAAGTTGCCATGTATGTACTTCAAAGTATTTTGATACGGAATAAAATGGTGATGAATCAAAACATATTAAAAACAACCTTTCAAAATGATAGCAGCATTCATAAAAAATTTTGCAAACAACACAAAAGAAAACTCCTCATGATAATCACCTCGATATAAACCAGTAAATTGAATAAATAATTATGCATTATAACCACCTCAAACTCAAGGCCCTTGCACTCCACAATAGTTAGAACAAGAGCTTGCTTCCCAACATATTTGGTAATTTCCTTCCGAACATGATCATCTCGTACCAATATTACCTGCTCTGCACCAAAGCCAACAAAACTCCTTCCAGCTTTTCCACTATTTTTAAAAAGAGTAGTGATTGTGTTTTGATTGTTCCCTGATCCAAGCAAGATTGGAGCTTCACCATTTACAAGACTAGTCTCAGGCTGCAAAACATCAATAGATTGAGGAAAGAAATGATAAAGAAGTTCAATAACACTCTGTGATAGTTTAAGAACCCCATCATGAGTACGGAAATTCTGGCTCAAATGGAAAATATCTGAGATTTTCCCTTTCTCTTTTCTTTCATCATGTCCACAGCTATTAGATTCCAAGAGAAACTTCGTGTAGAACAGAGATCGAATATCCTGGAATCTAAAATCGATTCCCCTCGCAATTGTCTGTGCTGTGTCGCCAGAGAAAACAAAACCTTCTTCAACATTTTTACAGATATATTTGAATAGTGCAATTTGGCTCAATGTGAGATCCTGCACCTCATCCACATATACAAAATGAATTTCATCACCCTCATATCTTTCAACTCTCAATCGACGATGAAGATCAATTACAACATCAGCCATATCAAAGTCACCATTTTTAACCTTCATTTTTTCATAATTTATAAAGACTTCATATATTATCTCTCTCTTCTGTCTATTTAATCTGGACACTCGGTTCTTTGATGGAAAAACATAGTCTTTACCACTGAGTTTACCATCATCTGCCTCTAGAGCTTCTGGGCCACCTTTTATATGAGAAATAATCTCTGTAAAAGCTCTAGAAGAGTCAAGATTCTTAGTCAGCTGGTTATTGAAATGGGGCCAGTATGATGAACAAAACCTTTCATAATTAACTTCTTTCTTCCTTATAAATGTTTGTAAGGCAACAGATCCACCATGAACCTTTCCATGAGAATGTTTCCTTAATTCATGGAATCTTTCAAAGTACGAATTACCCACAGTTCCATCAAGCATTATCAGAAAATCAAGAAATGTAATGACAAGAGGGTATGCCTTGGGTGGAACATCAACAAAAGTATCCGGGACATCCTTGAAATGAGCTCCATCATCAAAATCATCAATATCAATTGAACTGCTTCCTTTTAAAAAATCACCACCACAAGCAAAGCTGCATGTAAAAAAATAACTTTAGTAAGGCTTATCATTAGTTATTAAACAACTTTGATGCAACAAAAAGTCTATATCCCATTATGAAACAAAACAACCAATGCACATTAGGAACTAAAAGCCACTACTAAGTATTTGGTAGAGATGGATTTGCCAGCTAGATTCTTACCAACAGAAGAAAGACATATTTTACTCGATGCATATGTGCTGCCTTATACTCTTATACCTATACCACAAAATTGAGAGCTAAACACACTCAAAAACATTTCCATGTAAATAAATGATAGGAAAAGAATAATCTTCACTCCCTATATCCCATGTGCTATTCTAAGCTCTAATCTACACACCTTTTCAAGTGAGTAACATGTCGTTTGACAGCAGAACACAGTTTAGGACTGACTGTCACATAAAGCTGGCGTAGTATGCTTTCCTCATTTTCTGAAACAGTCTTTTCAGCCTCCTTTTCCTGTCTATCCGCCTGACACCAAAAATCTTTGCTATATTGTGCGCTTTCTTTCGAATAATTTCAGAGTAAAAATAAATTGTTTTCCCAAAGACCACCGGCCCAAGTATAAAGGTACTTCTTGGAAAAATGATTATCTCTAACTCTTGATCAGTTACTTCAAATGGAAGATCCAATTCACCACCATCATGATTAGAAAGCAAGTGGCCCACTACACTTGATGATGAGGAGTAGAATTTCATCAGCATCAGACTCTCACTCACCTTTACATTCTCAACATAACTTCCACCATCAGAAGTGGAACCACTTAAATCGGTCCCATTTTCACTGCTATCATGTTTCTTAATCCTGACAATATCAGAAGAATATGACCAACTCTTCGGAACTTCCAAATTCCTATGCAAACAGCGATGTAAAAAAAAAAAAAAGGTTTAAGCCAATTAGAACGTTCAAACATAAAGAAGAGATGCTCATAAATTTAAAAGATCTAAATAAGGCATCCTTGAAGTTTTAAAATTTAGCATAAAAATCTAATAGAAAGCAAAAGAGCATACATACCCCTCCAAACATCTCTCTTTGCAGTGATTAATAAAGTCATCTGTATATTTTTCAAACATACTATCAAGACGTTTGATTAATTTTGGAATACCCCCTGCAGGATATATATCCCAGATCTTCAAAACTTGATAGTACCTACATTCCTTTGCCAAATCACTCCAATCTTTTATTATGTCATTTGCACAAACAACATAATGACTTTTAACCTTAAATTGCTTTAAAATCTGTGAAGAACTTCGACAAATGTGATCTACACGCGGTCTCCAGCCACTGGAAAGTTTAACTAGAAGGTGTATCACTAATTTCTTTGTCCGTACATACTTCAGTTTTTGAAATGATTTCAAAAAGTTATCACTGAAAAGAACCTGTTGATATTGAATATAGAGGATTTAATAAGAAAGAATGCATAACCAATTTAAGCAAGAATATTAAAATTGCCACTAATTGAAGTTAGATAAAAAAATATTTTGAATGAAAAGTATAACTAGTGAACACCAAGTACCTTCCACCTAGCACTGCTGAAAAGTATGCTATCCCCTTTGAGCAAATCGTCAAATTGTTTGAGCTCTTTCTTCACATCCAATATTGCTTTTTTCAAATCCTTATCTTCATCAGCATTAAAGAAACATTGACGATTCTTAGCATCAAGGACTAAGGCTTCCCAAACAGAATTACTATACAATAGCGTTCTTCCATTTCCCAAAATCCATAGACAGTGCCTGAAAGGCATTACTAGACCAATTATTATTCACCACACTTGTTAAAATGGAAGCAAAAGAAAACTTATCAAAAGAGTTTGGCATAAGTATTACCTAGCCCTAGTAAGAGCAACATTAGTTCTCTGGGGATTTGATATGAACCCAATTGATCCATAATTATTAGATCTTACAGTTGATATTATTATTATGTCCTCTTCCCCACCCTGGAACCCATCAACTGATTTAACCTTCACTGCAAACCCGTCAAGGTTATCATACATCCATCCAAGTCTCTCTTGAATTGCAACTACTTGGGCGGCATAAGGAGATATGACACCAACACTGAGCTTCTGTTCCGAACCAACCCAAGCTGTATTCAAAGCAAAAGACAAAAGAGGGAAAAAAGTTAATTAAAGATTTAAGCACTAGTTTCTCTGTAACAACAGCAGCCGTTTACATTCGGACAAAGGGAAAAAATATGATACTTCAATTGGGTAACCTTTGTATAATTTCTGCAGTATTTTCATAACAACAGCAACCTCAACCATGTTCCTCCAACTACGGTCAACATCATCCTTCTCTTCTCTTCCACCTACTATATTTATAAAAGAATAGGGACCAAACATTGGCCAGGAAAGATAGAGCTTTTCATGGCTTTTTCCTTTAACATTTGGAGAATCTAAGATCTGTTTGTGATAAAATTTTGAATTTGGGAAGAAACTTATGGCTGGATGCATTCGGTACTGTATATTGAGAAGATGCTTTGAGTGACCCAATGAGCTCAATCTCTCAAATAAACTTCTCCCAAAGCCAGCTTCAGCAGAAATCTGTGAAAAGAAAACATAATAGATTTTGAAAGATTTTTTCTTTTTTTAAAAAAAAAAAAAAGTAACCAGTTTGCTCAACAACAAAGGGAGGTTTATGTAAGATAACCAAATAGCATATACATACATTGCTTTCAACCATTGCTGGTAATTGGCACTCATCACCAAAAAGAATAGCATGCCTCAAACCCGGAAGTTGCAATGGTATGGTTGACTCGCACTCCTTTAATTGTGCAGCTTCATCAATAACCAGAATGCTCAATGGTTTCATGGCCACTGAGTGCAGCTTATAAGAACTTGAAGCAGTGCAAAAAAGTAAGGAAGCTGTACGAAGACAATATTCCTCTATTGACTGTTTGCTATATTCCTCTATTGACTGTTTGCTCATAATGCTTTGACGGTCAAGTATATTAAACAAGCCGTTGAGAGTTCTTAAAACAGACCTTAATGACTCAGATATATCTGCAGCTAATTCCGAACACGAAAAAAGCTCCACTACTCGAGATTCCACATTATCTTGAAACAGCAAGGTTTCAAAATACTCAAGCAGGCCAATAAGAGAGACCATGTTTTGAAAATTTTGTTCCAGAACGTAGTTTTTTGGTAAATGGGTATAAAATACGGAATACAATTTTTGATTGATGATGACGTAGAAACAAATCTTGTCCTCAGAAAATCAAGAAATGAGTTGATTTCATTTTCATTGTTGTGTTCTCTCTCTTTGAAAGATTCATTTTTCAAGATGTTATACTTAGAAACACAATCTTCAAGAAGATCAATCATTGAAGCAAAACAATGCCTCCAACCAGTCAGAGGTCTTAAGCAATCTGTAAGCTTTTTGACCCGATAATCCAAATGTATCTCTTCAATCTCTGAATCAAGTTGGAGCCGCTCCTTATTCCCAAATAAGAGAATATCTCCCAGTGGGAAAAACAAAGAATCAATCCCAATGTCTGTTTTAAAGGATTCTTTCACCAGCTTTAGGGTGCGAGAGGCCACTTCTGTGATTGCAGCATTCGTTGGGGCACAGTAAGAGTCTTACATCCATTCTTAAAAGGGTAAAGAGTAGTGTACTGATGGTTTTTGTTTTCCCTGTACCCGGAGGACCCCATATAAGTTCTACAGCTGACTTGTGGTTGCAATGTATCTTATGGAGACATGCCAGAACTGCGTTGCTTTGCGATTCATGCAGTTCAGAAATAACACTGGTCCCAAATTTCTCATTCCAGCTCCCACCTCTCTGAGCACAACAGAGATCACCATCTTCCTCAATCTAGTGTGCAACAACAAGAAAAGAAATGAGTGTGGATAACCCAAAACAAATTTATATATATATTGATGAATAAAATTTTCCATACCACACAAAGATTACAATAAATCTTTCCAGCAAGAAAACCCTACTGGAACACAAGTTGCACAGCAACTTACAAAAAACAACAGAAAGCTATATAGACTATTCTCAATCTTCAGAGAAAAAGCCTAAACAAACTCTAAAGCAACAAAGAAACAATACAAAGAAAATGAAACCCCTCTAAACAACCTCCAGAAAACACCCCACAGAAGCTACAACAGGAAACTAAGAGCCCAGGAAACAAACTCTAATCTGCAGAATACAGAAGCCACAACAGCAACAACATACAGCAAAAAATGAACTACAAAAACAAGAATCTTCCAGAGACTACCAGCCAACCTCAAGCAAACAGCCAAGCCCTCAACATCACCAACCCAGCCAAACTCAAGCAGAAACCCTGCCAAGAATCTGAGAACAGAGAAAAGCCTCTAGACCAGAACACTGGAGGGAATTCCCCAGTTATACAAAGTTTTTCATTATCTTCAGAAGCCTTAAACTTCCTTTTACCTTGTCCCACAATCCGAGTTCTCACCTCCCAACAGATATTTTGCAAAATTTGTTCTTTAGTACTAACTGATTACCAGACTTCACATTATTTCTATGTCTCCAAATGTTATAAACAATAGAACCCCAGGCCAGCTTGCAAACAACACCTTTGAGGATCTTACCCCTCCAAACACTCGGCCCTTTTATCAAGACCTCTTCCCAAACTGTAGAAAAGGAAATAAATGAGCATTTTTGCATCACTTCCCTCCAAATCCTCTGGCTAAAACCACACTCAATTTTACAAATGATCTCTACACTCAATTATGCTTCAAGAAAAAAAGGCACTTCACTTCTCTAGCCATTCTCCATTTCTGTAATCTGCTCCCATGGAGAGACTATCTCAAACTACCAGCTATAAGGAGGCATGTCTAGGAATAGCAAAAGAAAACCAAATCATATTACTCCATTCTACATTAGGCTGCTTTACCCATTTACCTTCCCAAGTATATCTCTAGAAGAATATCTAAAGTTCTTGAAGGCAGCCACAAAGGGGTATTACTCACTCCAAACTTTACAAAAGGCAAATGACTTTGAACGGCTACCAAAGCTTCAGATCTAGCATACGGCCAGTTCCAATCTCTCCCCCTAATCACACTAGACAACTTGGCATCTATCTAACTTCTAGCATCATAAATAACCCTAAAACCATACTTATCAAAAAGAATACCATCCGGATGCAAAGCCTAAATCCACAAAGAAATAGTTCCAACCCCAACTTGGAACTTAAAAAATTCTTAGCCATATTATGAAGCTCTAAAATTTTCCTCCAGCTCCAAGTCGAGTCTTGGGGGACTTTGAGGAGCCAAAAACATCCGCCCCTAATCAAATTAACATTGACCCAAGCCATCCAAAGGGATCTGGATCTAGTAAAGAAGGACCAAATATGTCTTCAAATGGCTGCCCTATTCCAATCCCCTTAATGACACCGCTCATGACAGGAGGCTCCCTTTTAGAGCTGAATTCCAAGAGTTCCAGCTGAAGGGGTGTTCGGTCGGGACGTTGGAGCAGATCGAAGGGGTGGAAGACGTAGAGGCACCGGTCGTGGAGGTGTAGGTTTCAGAGGCTACAAGCCAGCGCTGAACTGGATTTATGGGGAATGTCTATGGAGGCGCTGGTTATGGGGATGCTTGTGGAGTGCATCATGATAACAGAAGGGAAGAATCCCACAAATACCAAATGAAGATTGACCTTCCATCATTCAATGGGCACATCAAGGATTTACTAGATTGGGTGATGGAGGTAGAGCGGTTCGTTGATTACAAGAATATTCCCAAGGATCGAAAGGTGAAGTTAGTGGCTTTCAAGTTCAAGGGTGGAGCCTTAACCTGGTGGGAATAATTACAGATTTCACGTGCTAGGAAGGGAAAGGGGCCTGTGACATCGTGGTTCAAGATGAAGCAGCTACTCAAGCCACGGTTCTTACCGTCTGATTTTTAGCAAAGTTTGTTTTAGCAATATCAGGAGTGCCGCCAAGGAGTTTGCACAGTACAAATGACTTCTATCTGTTATCTACCTGTAATGATCTCATGGAGACAGAAGCACAACTTGTCGCAAGGATTATTGGAGGATTGCACTTAGCAATCCAAGACAAAGCCTCTATGCATCCTATCTTCACCTTGATCAATGCAATGAGCTTGGCAACTCGAGCGGAGAAGCAACTAGAGAGGCCTAGAGCACCAACCTAGGAGTGAAATCTAAGTGATTCGATGTGATCTATGTAGGGGCGGGGAAAACAACCCCGAATCCTAACCATCGTGCCTAGTCCATCAATCATTCCTATAGGAAAAGGAGTCAGCAACAGCTTAAACATCCCAAGGTAAACAGTGAACATACACCCATCCAATAATCCATATGCATGGCCTAGTCTAGACAAGTGTTTCAAATGCAACCAAAAGGGACATAGGTCACATCAATGTCCCCGACGACAGATGGTGAACTTGATCAAACCTGAGCCAGAAGGAGCCGAGAATGGAGAGATTGGAGCAACCAAGGATGATACACCTGATTATGGGGAGCAAGAGTTGGCCAACGCTGATTAGGGAATCCCATTTTCCCGATCCTTGGTAATTTAGCGCTTACTCTCTTTTTGATAAGTCAGTGTATTATATACCAAAAAAAAGCGCAAAGCGCCTCTAAGTACACAAGGACAACGCAAAGTGCCTCAAGTATACAAAGGAAACCCAAACCACAAATGCCTCTAGGTACACAAAAAGTATACAAAGGAGCCTAATAACAAAACCCAAAACAACCCAAAACAAGCAAAGGACCAAACCAACACCCAACTGAAACAGCCCTAGTGCATTAAGGAGGAAACCCTAATGCACCTACAGAGGGAACAAAAACGCATTTTTCAATCCCGACCAGCCCCTACGCCGCTTGCCCTTCATCGGAGAGATGGCACACTCCAGATTTTTGAGCTCTCTCATCCCCTTGACCTTAGGAATAGTAGCTTCAACAAGATCCCGAAGTTTCTTGTCTTCACCTCCCCAAGACAACCCCAAAACCGGAGCAAGGTTCAATGCATCAGCCGCCCGATCCTCCCCGACCACAAGAATAACACCTACAACCTTCGCAATCAACTCCTTATTTTTATTCAGCTGCTTAGCCACCTTTTCCTTCACCCTTCGGGTATACCATAATTGAGACAAGGAAACAGAGGAGTTACTGGGAATTGCAACAAGGGACTGAACACCCAGCTTATCCACCGGCACAGAGGTAATAGAGCAAGACCCAACCTCCGTAGTTGGATCCTTCCCCTTGATCACCGGCAAGATCTCCTTCAACACCACCGGAGGGGGTGAGACAGCTCTCGGACCAAGGAAACCACGTCAAAGCAAACTTCTTGCCGGAGCAGAAGGGCACACCTCCTAGTTGATCTCCGCCCCAAAGGAGGACACCTCTTTATCTCTGCATGATGGACTTGCCGGCACATCCACCTCCCAAGGAAGAGCAAAAGCCTCCTCGACCTCTTTAGCGCTTACTCTTGATCCCAAACAAGAGGATCAATGTCAAAGATACAAGATCTTTTGCACTCATTACATGGCCAACCGAAGGGTATGTGTTGTGATCGTTGATGGTGGTAATGGGGAGAATGTAGTGTGTAAGGAGATAGTTATGAAGCTGGGGGTAAAGATCGAGAAGCACCTGTCACCATACAAGATCGGTTGGATCAAGTGGAAAATTGAGACAAAAGTGACTGAGAGATGCCATTTTACATTCTCGATCGGTAAACATTATTCAAACTCGATTTTATGTGATGTGGTGGAGATGGATGTATGCCACATAATTTTGGGAAGACTGTGGCAATTCGACGTGGATGCACAGCACAAAGGGAGGGACAACATTTACACTATCTTCGAAGACGGTTATAATAATCAATGGTCGGAAATCCTATCCGTTCCGAGAGTATATAGGTCATTCTGTCCACTAGACCAAAATTCATGGAAGAAGTTAAGGAAGCATGAGACATCATAGCATTGGTGACCAAGGGAACCACATTGGCTGTTGAAAAAGAAGTTCCTGAGATGATGTGATCGATGTTAGAAGAATTCCAAGACATCATGCCTTAAGAGATGCCCGAGGGATTGCCGCCCATAAGAGACATCCAACACTATATTGACTTAGTGCTTGGAGCAAGTCTCCCTAACATTCCACATCACCGAATGAGCCCAAAGAAGAATGCTATTCCACAAGAGCAAGTAGAGGGGTTAATTCGGAAGGGGCACTTGTGAGAGAGTATGAGTCCATGTGCAGTATCGGCATTTACTAGTATAGAAGAAAGATGGAAGTTTGCGGATGTGCATGGATAACCGAGCGATAAACAAGATCCCAATCAAGTACCGGTTTCCTATTCCTCAAATAGATGATATGTTTGATATGCTGTCTAGGGCCAAGATCTTTTCAAATATCAATATGAGGGAAGGATATCACTAGATTCATATACAACCAAGAGATGAATGGAAGACTGCATTCAAAACAAAGGAAGGGCTTTATGAGTGGATGATGATGCCTTTCAAACTATCAAATGCACCGAGCACTTTCATACGATTCATGAACCAAGTACATAAATCTTTTATCAAGAAGTTTGTTGTTGTCTATTTTGATGATATTCTTATCCATAGTCGCAACTCGATGGATCACATGAGGAATGTGTTGGAAACCCTTTATGACAACAAGCTGTACATCAACTTGAAGAAGTGCAGTTTCATAATGAACAAACTACTCTACCTCGAATTTGTAGTCAATACCGATGGAATCCGAGTTGATGAAGAGAAGGTGAGCAATCTAAGAATGGCTAACGCCCAAGTCCGTGGGAGAAGTGAGAAGTTTTCACGGGTTAGCAACCTTCTACAAGAGATTCGTTCGGAATTTCAGCAGCATTATGACACCAATCACCAAGTGCATGAAGAAGGAGAAATTCAACTGGGTTGACAAAGCCAAGCGAAATTTCTGAATCATCAAAGAGAAGCTATGCATAACACATATAGTTGTTTTACCCGACTTTGACAAGCTGTTCGAAATTGAGTGTTATGCATCGATCGTAGGGATCGGAGCTATGCTATATCAAGAAGGAAAGCCTATGGAATTTTTCAATGAAAACTTGGAGAAGTAAGACAAAAGTGGTCTACGTACGAATTGGAACTCTATGCTATACTAAGAGCACTCATGGTATGGGAGCACTATCTAATTTAGCGAGAGTTTGTTCTATACATAGACTATCAAGCATTAAAGTTCATCAATAGTTAGAAAAATTTGAATCGGACGCTTGCTTAATTGGTTTCTTATATCCAAAGATTCACATTTACCCTGAAGCACAAGTTGGGAAAAATGAATTGGGTAGCTGATGCCTTAAGTCGCCAAGCTACATTTCTAATTACTATGAAGGCTGAAGTAACGGGATTTGAGTGTCTAAAGGAGTTATATGAGGCAAATGAAGATTCTGGCGAGGCCTTGAGACATTGCAAGGCGAGGCAAGCAAGTCTATAAATGCTTATTCAAGAGTTGTATTTATTATGAAGGAATCAACTTTGCATCCCAAGGAGTTCTTTACGGGATCAAATCATATGGGAACTACACAGTGGAGGTCTAGGTGGACCTTGGAAGAGACAAAACTATCTCCTTGGTAGAGGATCGGTATTACTGGCCACAATTAAAGAAGGACGTAGGTAATCATGTTCGAAGATGTCCAACTTATCAGGTAGCTAAGGGACAAACATAAAACATTGTAGATGCCTTTACCAATACCCGAGGCACCATGGAAAGATTTGTCTATGGATTTTATGTTGGGACTTTTGAGAATCCAATGAGGAGCATATTCAATAATGGTAATTGTGGATAGATTTTCTAAAATGGCTCACTCTTTTGCTTGTAGGAAAACATCATATGTTGTTCAAGTGGTCAATCTCTTCTTCTGAGAGGTGGTCCGATTGCATGGAGTGCCAAAGTATATCACTTCTTACCGAGATACCGAGTTCTTATCCCAATTCTAGCGAACATTATGGAGACAATTCAACACAACATTGAACTACAATAGCCTGAGCCATCCACAGACAGACAATCAAACATAAGTTGTTAATCGAACTCTAGGCAATTTACTTTGGTGTATTGCAGGTGACAAACCGAAGCAGTGGGACCTGGCTCTAGCTCAGGCCGAGTTTACCTACAATAGCATAGAAATTGATCTACTAAGAAGGCACCATTCAAAGTCGTCTATGGAAGAACTCCGAGACTTGCAGTAGATCTCGTAGCTCTACCTAAGTTACCAGGAGCTAGTGTGGCATTGAAGCATTTAGCATAATGGGTGAAAGCCACCCAAGAATCCTAGGCTAAGTTCAAGACGACAGCAGACAAGGATTAGCAATCAAAAATTTTTTTCGAGAAGGAGCTTTTGTGTTGGTATATTTACGAAAGGGGTGACTGCTGACTGGTACTTCTAGAAAGCTGAGGAATAAGAAGTATGGTCTATGCAAGGTACTAAAAGAGATTAACAACAATGCATATGTCACTAATCTTCTAGAGGAAATGGCGATATCCACAACATTCAAAGTGGCGGATATTTTTGAATATGTTCCACTAGAGGAGTCGAAACTTAACTTGAAGACGAGTTCCTTTCAAGAATGGGAGACTGATGTAGAACATTAGCCCACTAAAAGCTAAAGAAGATTTTATTTGATTTAATGATTATAACTTTATTTCATTTCCCTACTAGGATTATATTTGCTTTTCTTACTAAGATTAGGTTTACTTTCACTACTAGGAGTAGGTTTAGTTTCTTTGCAAGTATTTATCTTCTATAAATATGTTGGTTTGTAATGTAAAACTCACTCAATTAAATTATTATCAAATCAGATAATTTATGTCAAACTCTTGTGGAGTGCGTGCGAGTTTGTTGTATACCTTGGTCTAAAGACGCAAACGCTTCTGATTGTTGTTACTAAGTCTTCCACTACATCATATTCGTAGAATTTTTTTTAAGAAATGATTCATGTCAATATTTCTTACAAATTAACCATTAAATTTGTGGACTCCACACAAATTCAATGATGGACCCCACAAATCTAATGGTTGATCTATTGAATTTGTAGGATGATATGGAAAAAAAATATGAGCAAAATATTGAAGTGAATCATTTCTCAATTTTTTTACTTTCCCCAATTTATGAAGTTGAGAATTATTTTGTCCCTTGGGTTTAGCCATGTATTCCTAGACTTCAGCTTAGCGTATGAACAAAACATAGAAGAAACTTCGACACAAGTTTGCCAGCCCTCATCCACCCAAATAAGAAAATTCTCATGATCGAACCCAAAACCAAAGTTCTTAAATGGCTTTGGCCCAAAGCTCTTCACCCTCCCTCGTCTTCTGATCATTGTTAATGAGATACTAAGATAATTGCAGAAAAATACCTTAATCGAGCTTTACCATCAACCCTCGCTACCAAATTAAAATCAAACTTAGGCCTCCATAGCTTCTTTCCCCTCACGCAAACAAAAACCTTGCATTTAGCACACTTGATAGGTATCCAGGGGTATTCAATCCCCACTATAATTAGCTTACCATCCCCATCAACCACATCCAACTCTATAGGAAGCTCCGACTCCACATCAACCTCCACCACAAATCTGGCAAATCCTAGCCGCTGTTGCTCCTCCGTCACAGAATCAGATAACGCTTTCCCAACCCCACTCGCAATACCACCAAGGCACTCTGGATCCCGAAACTCCATAGGCAGTTGATAGGTATCCAGGGGTATTCAATTTGATCCATATGGGAATAGAAGAGACAGAAAGCTTCAGCAGTTGCATCCCCAGCTGCCACATTCTCGACTCAACCACCTCATCCCTTGTCATAACAACATTGAACCGAAAACTGTAGGTAGACCCAATTTTCTAGGGAGAAGACCTCAACCTTCCCATATCGGCTCCATATCTGCTCCACCGATTTCTTCATCGGGAACAAAGAGAGCAGCTTCTCCGTAAATTAAAAGTAAAAAGTAAAAAATAATTTTCTAATTTATATGGGTTTTTGTGAATAAAATTGAAAGTCATTTTACAGGCATTGTTGGTAGTTTGGAACGAAATTGTCTCGATTAAAAATTTACAAGTATAGTGTTTATTGAGTGACAGTTTGAATAGATGTATGAACTTTTCCCTAAAATATGAGTATGACATGTCATAGTCAATGTGGAACTAAAATTTATGGTGTGTGTGGAAGATTGACTTAAACACATTGATACATGTAATTTATGTGAATGTGTGTTTGTGTGTGTTTATATAAAATAAAAGTATAGAAATCTTAAATATAACTCTTATGGCACTACAAACATACAATAATATAAACAAATAGCAAAATAAACTAAACATAATTTATCAAGTCCAAGAAAATGTACCTTTGAGTGTGGACTCTTTCTCATAACAATCCTTTAAAGCCCCAAACAACAATAATGCTAAAAGTCGAGTCAAACAATAGTGCAATTATAAATGATTAAACCATTTAACTTATAATACAAAAACAAATATTGTGAACTCAAATGACTGTAGAATAATCACTAAAAAAAAACCACTCAGAGTCCCAAACTAAATTGAGTTTCGGGTTAAGGGCGAACTAGAATATGTAGGAACCTATCTAAATAGGGGTATTTAAAATTTTTATTTTTTTATATATTAGAAGAGAGGGCAAAACCAAAAAAATATATATATTTAAATGGGGACACAAATATTGTTTTGGAGGGGGACAAAAGTATAATTTTGAGGGAACAAATTTATAAATATGTCTATTTTAGGACAACTTTTTAAAATTTAAGTTTTGCACAACGTAAAAATTAAGCATCGAGTCCGCCCCTAGTCATAGTAAACTCAAACCAAACAATTCACAATAGTTTACATATGCAGCTAAGATAAGCGGAGAGAATACTATTAATTTATCTCTTTCTATCGATTTAAATTTTTTAAATAAGTAATAATTTAATATAGTAAGAGACATTTATTTTACTATTTATCTCTATTTTTCAATAAAATAGTCCATGTGTTATCCGGTCTACTTTACAATATTAATTAAAAAAAATTAAATATATTATTTTAAATCCACTTAAAACTAAATTACTTACCAAAGATTTAGTGCTCAAAACGTTTTTGATAATCTCCAGATTCCCAGACATGTGCAAAGCATTCCAAATCCTCTTGTTAGTGGTTGTATTTATCAAGAAAATGAGAAAAAATGAACTCTGGCCGATCGCAATGTGTTTGGACGCCTTGACTTTAAAACTAGTAGATGAGCTGTTGTTCTTGTTATCCTCGTCTTCTTCAACGTCTTCCTCGTTTTCTTCATCATCCTCTTCCTCTGGGATTTTAGTGACCGTTACAAAAGCCCACTGCCTTCCTGTTCTCTTTAAATCAGAAACATCCTCGGGTATGGCGTCTGCTAAAACTAATATATCTCCCGGCAGAGTTTTGTAGGGCTCCTTACCAGGAACACCCAATCTGTTTATCCAAGAATCAACCTTAACGTCATACGACATCGTTCCATATGACTTAGATTCATCAAATGCAATCACTTCAGCAAAAGGAGCGTTTGATATAATCTCCATGCTTGAATGCAGTGCTGCACGAGTTTCTTCCAGTAAGGGGTAAACATATGACCCAAAATACTGCTCAACAGACCTAAACTTCTCTGGAATATGTTCCACCTATAAATTAAGAATCAAACAAGGGTTCAATTCAAAAAAAAAAAAAAAAAAAAAAAAAAAAAAAAGGAATTTTGACAATATTTAATGGAAAATTCTATCGAAATGAGGTAATTGAAAGTTAGATACCCTTAATTAAGAATTTTTAAACTTTAAAGTACTTTAAAAAGATGTGAAAACTCTTATAGTTTAACAACTTTATTTTTTATCCCCTTGGTTTTCATTTTGTGGCATAGATGATAGCTTAATAATAGCTAAAATCAGAGATAATAGCTTCGTTTAACTTCCATTCAAAATTTGATGGGAATCCACATTAGCACCCCATGCTACCCCTGTTTGGCCTAGCTAGGATGGTTTTGACCACCCCAAACAAGCCAATCTAGGTGGCCAAACCACTTCACCCCCAAAATGCCAGTTAAAAAAAATAATAATAATTAGGGTTGGCCCTTAGGGGGGTGGTTCAGCCACCTACAAGGGCCGTATTAGTGGCTGAAACTAAACGGGGGTGGCTAACAACCTTGGGGATTTTGCAAGTTGGGGGTGGCTAGAGTCACCTTTATTCCTCTTATTTAATTTTTATCATTTTAGTTATTTATTTTTTAATTTTTAATTAGGTATATGGACATATGTTGACTTTTTAGGGATGTTGATGTTGATTTCCGTTAAGTTTTGGAAGAAAGTTAGACGAAAGTATCATCTTTGTTTTTAGCTATTATCGAGGTATAAGTTGTAATACATAATAAAATTGATGGGACAAAAAATAAAGTTGGTAAATCATACGAGGCAAAAAAGTACTATTTAATCTAAATAATAATAATAACAATAATCTTTGCTTGCACATTCATAATTAAGCACGTTAAAAAGCTTTCCTAGCTACCATTACTCCTATTCTAATAACACATTTATAAGTAAGCAGTAGAACAACCTTACAACTGTTGCCCACCAACACTAAACAAATAGAATGTTGGATTAAAATAAAATCAAACCTGGTTATTGTAAAGGTTTTCATTTTCAATGTCTTCAAGGGACCAAGAAAGCACGACATCAAGGAAATCACGACGATTCTTAAAAACTGCTGCTCTCTTTGTGTTGGAACTCTCCCCCTCCATCATTAATTCCAATCTTCCAGTATCTTTCCCACAATCTTTCTTCTTCTCATCGATCTCCAGGCAATATCAATGATTTTTAAAAAAAAAAGGATAAAAAAACAATAATGATTGAATACAAATTAAAAACAAATTTGCAGTCTACAATCTAATAACTGTAGTTATTAAATAACAACTAAATAACTATAATTTCTTATAAAATACCAAATAAAATGAGTAAACCCACGTTTATGTCGGATCAATCTATTTCTTTCTCATTTCTATTTGATTGGCCTTTTTGCTTCTTGTAGATTTTTATAGGATTAGAGCTTCTAGATTTGAATGGGTAAGAGCCAAGCGATTAATTGAGTAGGTATTAAAAGATTTTTATACAATTAGGGCTTCTTGGTTTGAATTAGTAAGAACCAAAAGATTTCTTGAGTGGACCAAAATATTTATTGAGTTCCCCAAAAAAAATTAGTGAATATGGCCAAAAAATTTTATTGGGTATTGCGCAATAGGCTAAAAAGTAAAAATTTTACTATATAATTTTTTTTTCCTCTAAGGATTGATGGGGGTACCCCCTGTCACCGTGCTTTGGGTTCTTGTTTCCTAAAAAAGCATGATCACATTATCTCAACTAAAAATAAAATAATAAAAAAAAAAAAAAAAGGAAAACATGCAGACTGAATAAATAAAGCAGAAAACAACACGCCCTTTTTTTCTTCAAAGCAGATGAAAAAACGTGCATCATTTCTCCTTTATATATTGTTTAAATTATTTATTTCGCAAAAAAAAAAATTAAAATTAAAAAAAGAAGAAGAAAAAGAAATTCAGGGATCTTAATTAATTTTCTGAAAAATAGAAACACATGCATGCAGTGGATAATTAAACTTATTTGCATGGGTTCTAATATATTTAGATACCTGAAAAAGTAATGCCCACGTGGCGGAATAGTATTCCAACTCCAATATTAGCCTTCGTTTCTCTGAGTGTGAATTTTGATCTTCTTCTAGTTCTTGTTCTTCAATCGCTTAAATGCTATAAATTATTCAAAAAGTTGCAAAAAAATCTCATGAGACGATAAACTAAACCAAAATGAAGATAACCTCGGAATAAAATAAAATCAAACCTGGTTCTTGTAAAGCTTTTCATCGATCAAGGGACATCAAGGAACCGCGATCGAGGATCATTAAAAACTGCTGCTCTCTTTGCGTTGGAACTCTCCCCCTCCATCATTTCCACTCTTCCAATATCTTTCTCACAATCTTTCTTCTTCTCATCTGCGCGCAGGCAATATATGTCAACGATGATATAAAAAATAAAACAAGGAATGCATATAGTAGAAAAAGCGGCACCCCACTCCATCTAAAGAGAGAATTAAAGCAAAAGGGAAATGTAAAAGTTGTTTGAGATGTGTCTTTTTCTTTCCTCGTACGAAAATATATCTAGCTAGCTTTTTTGTTCTTGCATGGAATATTTTTCCCAACTTTTGACAAGGCAGGAAAAGAGAAAACACATGTCACTATATCATAGCATGATTAATCCGTTTGTAAAATCGTTAGCGGAAAAAGAAACGACAAGTTTGAGAAAAACTACTTAGCAGACTCTCATATACTCATACTATTTTGATACAATTATTGTGATGTGACAATGAAAGTCAGTCTTTGAATCAGCGTGGATTATAACAAGAAAAAACCAGTGTCATTTTTACTGCCATATCACTATAGTTATATGACAGTCGTATGAAAATCTACAAAATAGCATTTCCCAACAAATTTTCAAGGTTCATAAAAAAATAAAAAAAAAAATTATATCCAAATGAGGACTTCACCGTTTTCATTCTCAAGGCCATCCACGTGCACCGCATGTTCGGCGCCTTGTTGGCGTGATAAATAGGCAAAAAAATCACTTCGTGAGATTCGAATTCGAAAGTAAACATGAGAAAAAGAGGAAACAGTCAAACCGCAAGAAAGCAAGATAACAAAAAGTCTTAGCAAAATTTAAAATGAAAATTCCTCATCCTCTCGTATTCGCCTCCGATTAATCAGTATATATTTAACATTTGGTGAGTTTATGGTACTCAACAAATTTACTGAATACTTTAGCACTTCACCATTTTTTTTGGGGGTTAAAATAACTAGTCAAATGTGGATAATTTTTTTTTCCCAAAAATAAAATTTCCACTAGCTGGGTGTAAAATGTAAATGCACTTTTGTTTCTGTTTTTGTTTTTTTGTTAAATGCCTAATAGCCCTAGTATATATGCAATCCAATAATGCAATGTTCAATTGTTCATATATACATAACCAATATGAGACATACACTACATATAATCTAACATTTTTTTTCTTTGAATCTTTCTTATTAAGTCGATTAAGTTAACTGAATATTTCATTTGTTAATGCTTTTTAGAATGTATTTTTATTTTTTAATTGTGATGTGATATAAAGATAGAATTAACTGAGTATTTTGTATATTGAGTTATTTGTTAATACATTTTCTTTTACATCATAACAAAAAAAAAAATCAGAAAAAAATTAGCAAACAAACCCACCATCAATCTCCAGCATAATATATATATATATTTTAATTATAATGAAAAATTCTGCGCATGACACGATCTATGAGCTAGCTAGTAACCCATAATAGCTAAATTTAACTATTATGAGCTATTTTTCTTATAGTATGAACAGTAAATAGGCTCTTCTATTATGCCAATTCACTATTCACACTACAAATTTTTACTATTTCCCTTTCTTTCTTTTCTTTTCTTTCTTTTTTTACTTTTCTTTTTTTCACTCTCTCTCACACACAAAAGTATATTTAAAGAAAATTAAGAATAGAATATAAAATTTGTTAGATTGTGTATAAAAAAATGAGTAAAAAATAAAAATTTATATGTTTCGTTAGTTATATATTTTGATTACTTTTAACTAGATATGCTATAATGGTGTGGTTGGATTGAAAATGAAAATGAAAATGGTGAAGTGGGGGGGGAGAGAATCAATTTCAAGAAAAAGAAAATTGATTAAGGCAGGAAGAGATGTTCTATGCCATCACATGTTTCAAAAATGTTCTGCATATGCACATGAAAGTGTTGAACTATATACCATTTTAGAACAGATCGTATAAGATCAATATTTGGTAGTGTTACTGTAATTGGCAATGCTATAGAACTTGTAATTTTAGGGCAATCTTTTTGTGCAGTAAATATGATGTGGTTTAGACGTTTTTTCTCAAATTCTAATCCCCCAACTAAGTAAACTTCATGCCTAATCAACAGCATAAATGGGTCCTATATACTATAGTTGAATCTCAAATCAAAAGTGAGAGTCCTTAGAATCCTTGAATAAGTAATTATTTGTGAAACATAATGGCTGACATGTGTCCAATGAATTTGAACCGACAAAATTACCTTTACTTTTAAATTGAAAAGGAACCATTAAGAGTGGTGGTTCAATAGCCCAATAAAATTTTCAAATGGTCAAGACATGTACTAGGGCATGTATTTGAATCTCCACAATGGAGAATCCTTACATATGCCTAATTAGTATTAGCTGCCTTAGATTCTCATTGATGCCCTGGTGGGGCTAAGTTAGGCAATAACTCAATCGGGCTTCAAAGAGCATATAAGGTTTCCACCGTCTAGACCCTTCTTGTGCAGTTCCCAGTGGGTAGGTGCTACTATGGTCACGCCTAGATAGGATAACAACAATTGGTCTTCATGGCTTACACCTTTTTAATTAAAAAAAAAAATCCACATGCCCTTCAAATTACCACATATTTGGCAATATTTTCTCAAATTTTTAATTGCAACATTGTTTCCTCAAACTATAAAAAAATTGTCAACTTCTCCCGAGACAAGCACAACCACACCCAAAAAAAAAAAAAAAAAAATCCTTTAATTTGAAGAAAAAAAAAAAGACGAGCCACCACCCACTTTGGCTAGATTTTGGTGGAGTTGAAGCCGGTGGTTTGGCGACATGAGTCTCGCAATGTGATTCTAAGGGGATTTTTCTATTCTCAAAACAAAAACATAAAAAGTTAACAACAATCACAAATACAAAACACTCCTAAAAACACAAAAACTAATTTTTAATTTTTATGTCACATCATAACATTTTTTTTCAAATCAAAAGCATAAAACACTCTCCCAAACACATTATCAAACCGTTACCACAATATAGAGTTAATTTTATCTAAAGAAATCCACATTATCAAACCGTTCCCACAATATAGAGTTAATTTTATCTAAAGAAATCCATGACTAGAGCTAAAGCATGGACTTTAAATTTTTACGGGTAATTACATTTTTCCCTCATAAACTACAACACATTGTCATTTTGCCCCCATGAACTTACTCTACCCTATCAAACTACCATTTTGTGCCCTAAGTCCCTCTTCTATTAGTCAAATGCGTTAACTTAAATGGTCAACCCGTCACATGCGCTCTACATGCCATCTTGAAATTTTTTCTATCCCACATTTTCCTCCATCAACTATAATGCATTGTCACTTTGCCTCCATTAACTAACAACCCTACTGTGGGCAAAAGTGGGACGGCACATTATGTAAGTCCTCAATTCAACCTTAAATGGAGCTGAGGACTTAAACTCTTCAGCTCGAACCAACTTAGAACAACACTTGGAATGGCGAGCACTAGTACCTTCAATAGGCCCATGATATTTGTCATCTCATGACTTGTATTATGTTAATTACAATTTATTCCACTAAAAATGTAATTGTATTCTAATATTTATTAGTGAAAATGCAGGATAAACAATGCATCCGCTATCGATTTATCGCTATCCGCATATGCGGATGCGGATGGTAGCAAAAACTAATATCCACAAATGCGATGCAGATAGTAGGTTTTTGGGTATGAACTGAATAATATCCACATCCACATTTCTCTATATATTTAATATATATATTATATATAAATATATTTTTATTTAATATTTTTAATTTTATGTTTTATATTTGTTAGATTATGTTATGGGATTTCACTTTAAGCAACTATTCGATTTGTTCGATTTAATTGCCTTATAAGTTATTCCTTTATTATTATTTTAAAAATTCGTCACCAACAATAGATTTATTGGAAGCTAAATATTAAATAATATATGTGATGAAAATTTATTGGCAAAATGATGAGCAAGTGTTATATGAATAATAGTGTTTAAGTATAAATAATGTCTGGACAACTTCAAGGTTTAAAACGATTACTCAAATGCGGATAGCGGATAATATCTACATTAACCGTGCAGATGCGGATAGATGAACTAACAAAGAGCCAACATAATTCATTTTCTACCCTAACTTGCAAAGCTACTGCCAGGCAAGAGGAGTCGGTAGGGACAGAGGTAACAATTTCAAAGTTGGTTTTATCTGCATGTGTAGATATCCCCAAAGTTGATAATTGTCTTGAAGAAGATGAGATCATAGATCCAATGTTGGATGCGGAAGATGACTTCTCCTTAGCGAGTACAAGGTCCAAAATGGATAAAAAATCAGTTGACGAAGAAGCAAGCAAGCTATGATAGGATTTGGCAAGACTTCCTAGCAAAGGAATTGACACAACAAAGCACCATGACTACGACAAAGTGCTTACTCCAAATTATAAAAGACCACGACATGCCTTAAAAGGTTAATGTTGATTCCAAATTTTTTTGTGGTTTCCTCGGTCAAATACAAAAAAAAAAAAATCATTTTTGCTCATTCTCAATCACACTTCATTCCTGAGATACTACATGTAATGAAGATATGGTGGCTACCATGGGATCAAGGATGGGATTGGAGACATTGGTTGGGCTAGAGTTTTCGAAGTATTTGTTCACCACCTCTGCTTGTCCATTGGTTTGGGAATGATATGATGTGCTCATCTTCAACTGAGGGCCCTACAAACGGAAAAGCTCTTTCCAAAAGTTAGAAGTGAAAATCTTATCGCGATCACTTGCTATCGATTGAGGGATTCAATGCAATTTGACAATGTTATCCTCAAAGAGCTTTTCAATGGTCAACGCCATGTAGGGATGGCCAATGGAACAAAAGTAAGCGTACTTTGTCAAGCGACCCACCACAACAAGGATGGTGGTTTTACCATGGAAGGATGGTAAACCATCTATAAAGTCCATAGACATATTTTATATAGCCATAAAATATGGTGACAAATGCATCTGGATAGAGATTTGATAAAAAGGCTGTAGAAAAGATCAACCCAATCATCAGCTTTGAATTGCATTCACTTTGATGCTTATTGGCCTGATGCTTTATGTGGGATTGGGTGGCAGTAAGTTTATCCTTGAGAAGTCGTGAAATGTGGTTGAGTTCTTGAAGAACACAATCAGCATGATCCACTAAAAACATGAAGCACCAATAGTATTTTATTTGACTAATACAATCACATAGGATGTCTTACATATACACATATACGATTATAAAGAATAGAAATAAAACACGATTCCTAATTACATGGGATTGACTCCAATTCCTTCATTATCTTGATTATTCCTTTCCTTCTTATGTGAGCTTGAGCAGCACATTAATAGACCAAATCTTGGAGATTTGATATGCATGGATCTTCCTTCACTAGCTTGGTCACATCTTTCCTTTCTTATTGATATGTGATACGATTGACAACAACTGCATGATCTTCTTTTTGCACAAACACAATTTGTGATGATTTGTTCTCAACTTAGTCTTAGACAACACATTCACATTAGATGTAGCTTGAGTAACTGGAGGTATATCAAGCATGTATTCAAGTGAATGGAGAACTTGTAATTTAACTTATGACATGAGAACCAGGTTTGGGTCATAAACGGGTCACCCATTTATGACATTTTAGTAAATATGACATGTTTAACCCAGATGTTTTTCTTTTCTTTAACCGCCTAAAACTAAAACTCAAGTCTCCAACCCTAAAAAATCCAAGCCAGTTCACATCCTCACACACAGACAGATCTCTCTCCTCTTTCTCTCTCTCTCCTATCTAGATTTGATTTGAGCCACCGAGAAGGAAAGCACAAAACCTCTGACACGACATCTCGACAATTCATCACCGCATACCAAGATGATGAGTTCAAAATCCAATCCATGGCGAAAGGTAAATCCTCTCTCTCTCTCTTTAATTGATTTTTAGAAAGAACTCTAAATGTATCGTTGGTTGCCAAGAAAATTGTATGGAAGAAAAGGAATTTTCATATTGTTTGGTTTTCCTAACAACAAGGAAGAACAAGTTAGTTTGCTTTTATTATAGATTTGTATGCCTAAATTGTTTAACTGGTGAAGTATTTTTGTTGTGCTTTCAATTTTTTAGGGGATTAAGCATCTTTGTTCAGAGCTACCGTATATAAAGGAGGCATTGGATTTTCACAGAACCATCTTTTCTAATTATTTAGCCTTTGTTAGGTAATGCTCTTGAGCTCAAATTTGTTCATCAGCATTGTTTGTTTATGTCAGATTGTTGCTCTAGCATATGAGTTTTATACATAATTTAAGGAAGTTGCTGGAGGTATTACAAGTTTTCTACAATTTCGTTAAGTCGATATAACTGCTACAATTTGGTTTGTTGGATCTCATCCATTTTGGAGCTGTATATTATGCCCTTGTATGTCCATGTCCTCCAAGTGCCACCTTAAGCAAATTAGGGCATTTGAAGAAGTTATAACGCATTGGCATCTGGGAAAGAGAGCTTCCATCAAAGGAAAACAATACGAGAAGCACAAAAACTTTAACTTTGGTTTTAATTTTGGTTTTGTAAGCTTTGCACTTTGATGGTTTGTAGCTTTGTAAGCTTTGCACTTTGATGGACTGGTTATTATTTTGAAAATTTTGTTTAGGAAGTAGAGAAATAATGAAATATTGATTAGGCAAAAGAAAAAAAAAAGAAAAAAAAAACACCATTTTCTTAAGGCTAAAACCCTAAAACCTTCTTTTTTTGGTTCACCTTCAATTATAAACGTAACATTAACACAATTATAACCAGTGGTTTTTATATTGATAAATTCGTGTGCTAAATTAAATCAAATCCGTGTTGTGTTCAGGTCAACACGTTTAGTTAAATGTGTCATGCTCGAGTTAGGGCTTATATGTCGTGGTCGAATTGGGTCATGAACCGACACGACATGTTTTGCTAGCCCTAGGGGAACCACCATGAGCTTGGACTTGAAGAACAAAAATTGAGCAGAAGAGAGCCCCTTGGTAAAAACATTAGCAATTTGATCTCCATAGGAAATAAACTTAACTGTAATATCACAGTTCACAACTTTCTCACGTACAAAATGGTAATCAACTTCAATATGTTTTGTACAAGCATGAAAAATAGGATTTAAGGCCAAGGCAATAGCACTAACATTATCACACCAAAGGATAGGCACAGAGGGAAGAGGAATACCAAGATCTTGAAACAACATACAGATCCAAAACAAATCAGAAGTTGTAAGAGCTAAAGCCTACTATTCGGTTTCGGTACTTGAACGAGAGACAAAAGTTTGTTTCTTAGCACTCCATGAAACAAGACAATTACCAACAAAGATGGCAGAGCCAGAGTGGATTTCCTGTCATCAGGGCTGCCAGCCCAATCAGCATCACAATAGGCGGAGCAGTAAAAGGGCCCTTAGTGTACAATGATCCATGATCAATAAATTCTTCAAGTAATGTAAAACACATTTGATGGCCATCCAATGAGTGGTGGTAGGAGAATGAAAATGTTGACAGAGTTGATTGACCTCAAATGCAAGTTCAAGCAAGTCAAGATGCAATATTGAAGCGATCCACAACATGTCTATAAATGGATGGATTAGGAAGAAGAGAACCATCAAATTGTGACATTTACTCTGGAGGAACAAGGAGAGGTGGATGGCTTAGCTCATCCTCCGAACACGATGTAATAGATTTGAGATGTATTTAAGCTTGATAGAGATGAAGGCCTGCATCAGTTTGTGTAGCTCAAATACCAAGAAATAAGCTAAGTGGGCCAAGGTCCTTAAGTGGAAATTCTGCTGTAACTTGGAGATGAGTGACTAAACTACCGCAACATGAGAACCAATGAGTATAATATTATCTACATAGATAAGCCTGAACAACCAAATGCTCCCATGAGTAAAGACAAACAATGAGGGATCAACCAATGAAGCTACAAATTCAAGTTCAAGCAAAAATGAAGATAATTGATGAAACCATGCTCGTGGAGCTTACTTGAGACCACACAAGGATTTGTGATGCTTACAAACAAAATCAAGATGTATCTTGTCCACAAACCCTTGAGGTTGTTCCATGTATGCTTCTTCCCTAAGATAACCATGTAAAAATGCATTAGAGATGTCCAGTTGTCAAATAGGCCAGTTAAATTGAACAGCCAAACTAAGAATGATATGAATAGTAGAGAGTTTTATCACAGGACTAAATGTTTCATTATAGTCAATACCACATTATTGTTCAAAGCCATAGGCTACCAAACAAGCCTTAAACCGCTCAATAGAACCATCAGGTTTTTGTTTAATCTTGTAGACCTACTTGTTGCGAATGATATTATGATGCAAAGGTCCTAAACACAAGGTCCAATTGCCATTGGAAACCAAGGCTTGATATTCTTGGAGCATAGCATCCTACCAGCGTGAATCAATGACAACTTTAGTAAAGCTGCTGGGCTCTTTCTCAGTAAGAATAGTATGAAAGGAATGAAAGAGGTGTTTAGTAGAGTGATAGAGTTTGAAGTTGGTAAAGGGTTTAGGTTTAAGGGAGCTAGTTTGGGAGTGGGTAGTCATTGGATGATGAGGTAAAGGTACAGGCTATGGAGGAAGAGGCGGAGATGGAGAAACAACAAGTGAGATATCAAGGTGGTCAAGAGATTGTGAGTGGGAAATAGAGGAGACAAATTTAATGTCGTCGAAAGGAAGGTTGAAGGGTACAATGGAGGTAGGTGGGCTGGCTGGGATATTAGATGAAGGAGGGGAATAAGATGCAGATGGTGAATGAGGAGTTGGGGTCGGATCCAAGTGTGCAGGTTCATGAGGAGAAGCATAAGATGGGCTAATAGTTGAAGAATGAGGTAGATCAGTGGGTGCAAGTGATGACTGAAATGAGGATGGCAAAGAGAAACTTACCGGGGTGAGCAAGGGAATCTCATTCTATGCAGTGAGCTTGGAGGGCAGCAACATGGCATAAGATTCCTTGGCTGGAAAATTACTCTCATCAAACACCACATGTTTAGAAAGGTAAACTTTGTTGGTGGTGGGATCAAGACACTTATACCCTGCATGATGATAATCAAGAAACAAGCATGGCTTTGACCTATATTCAAGCTTGTGTAAACCATGAGGACGCAAGAGGAAAATATTTACACTCAAAGACCCGAAACCGTTGGTAGTCAGGTTATTTCTTATATAATTTAGAAAAAGTGGATTTTAAGTCTAGAATAGGAGTGGGCAGCTGGTTGATTATATATAAAACAATTATAAACGCATCAACCCAATACTTGTTAGAGAGATGAGCATGCACAAGGAAAGTTAGGCCAATTTCTAAAATATGTCTCAATTTCCTCTCGGCTTGACCATTTTGTTGAGATGTGTGGGGACATGATTTTCGGTGAATGATCCCATATTGGCTAAAGAATGATTGAAAATGCAATGAGTTATATTCTCCACCACCATCTAACTGAATTTGTTTAATGGTGGTAGAAAATTGGTTTTCAACCATGAGTTTAAATTTGACGAATTGATCAAAAACTTCTGATTTGGCATATAAAGGATAAATCCAAGAGAAGCGCAAAAAATCATCAATAAACACCACATAATACTTGTAATTACTCAGGAGACATGTGAGGTCCACATCTGTGATGATTAATTGAAGGGATGAGTTGGGACACGGTTGGATGGATGGAAAGGTTATCTTTTGCTTTTGCCCAACTGACATGAAATGCAAACATCATTTTTATTCAAATTATAAGACAATGGTAAAGCAAAGTTCTTAACAACATGTGAAACAATATCAAAGGAAGGATGTCCTAATAAAATGCCATCCCATTGAGGATGTCTTTATTTCAAGAACTGCAATGAATGAGTGATGATCTTTGAGAGAGGATTTGTGAAGCCGAAGGGGGTAGAGGCCATTCTCACTTCTGCCCTCTAGTAGCACTACATGAGTCTAATAGTCCTTCACATAAAAATGAGGAGCAGTTAGAATAAAATAACAATTATTTTCCATGCATAAACGTTGAATAGATAATAGATTGGCAGTGGCTTGTGGACAGTAAAGAACTTTATTAAGATGAAAAACAGAATTTGAAGGAGATTGGGGTTGTAAGACCAGTATTTGTTGTGAGCCCAACACCATTACCAACAACCATTGTGTCATCACTCTAGAAAGGTTGTTGTAAGCTCAAGTTCTCTAAATCATTGGTGATATGGGCATTGGCACCACTATTAGCAAACCAAGGCTATTCTTCAGTGACGACATTAGTTTGAGCCACCATTGCTACCAACTAAGGTGGTGGATGCTTGCCTTGATAAGCATAATCCATGCAGTGGAAGCAATCCAATGCCCGATGACCGATTTTTCCACAAATTTGACAAGGAGGCCTATTGCTGCGAGTAAACTAGATGTCATATGCTCGAAGACAAAGGGACAAATGATTGGGTCACCTATTGTTGTATGGTGGCCTGATAGAGTAGCCAGAAGCAGGGGAGTACCCGTATTGCCAAGGGTGAAAATTGGTTGATCTTGGAGCAAATGAATAGCCATGTTGACAAGGAGAGAAATTGGATTGAGAACCCTATGGGAGAAATTTCATGCGTTGTTGTGATGGGGTTTTGTTCCTCTACTGCCAATTAGGGTCACCTGCAAGTTTGTTAGCAAACAGGGCAAAAGTAGTTGGGTCTGGAGAATGAGTTTGTTGCTTCTGTTGCAAAAATGTCTCATGATTGAGTAAAAGATCACAAAAGGCATCAAATTTCAGATTTTTCTCATGTGTAGCCATTGCATATGAAGTAAAAATGTTGGTAAGTGAAGGATTCAAACCACCAATGATAAATGAAATTAGATCCTCATCAGCAAGAGGACTACCAACTATAGCCAATTGATTAGAAATGCCTTGGCAGTTTGAATATAATTTGCACAGGTTTTGTTTTCCTGACGAATGGTCTGAAGTTGGCATTTCAACTGAGTAATGTGATACTTGGATTGTGATGCAAATTTGTTTGCCAAAGATTCCCAAACTTTTCTAGATGTATTGAGTCCAAAAACAATAGACACAACATTTTCAGACAAAGTTACAAGGATCACACTAAGAAGACATTGATCCTTCTTTGTCCAATCCACAAATGCTGGATTAAGTACTTCTTTAGCTTCAGTATTAGGTAAAAATTAAGGAGGGCAAGGCTCTAAACCGTCAACTATGCCCATGAAAAATTGGTTTGAATTGAAACAACCACGCTGGATAGTTATGGTTGTCAAGCTTAATCTAAACTATGGGAGTGGGATTTGGAAAAGAGAAAGCAGTGCTGCTATGGCGGCCATTGGAGGATCGAAATTCACCATTGGCTATAAGGCTCTAATACCATGAAAAAAAATGAAGCACCAATAGTATTTTATTTGAATAATACAATCACATAGGATGTCTTACACATATATACACATATATAGCAATATAACATAATAGAAATAAAACACTGATTCCTAATTACATGTGATTGATTTTAATTCCTTCTTTATCTTGATTATTCCCTTTCCTTCATATGTGAGCTTGAGCAGCACGTTAGTAGATGATAAGTGCTGAATGTTGCACATTGAAAAATACCACATCAGGAGACCAAATCTTGGAGATTTGATATGCATGGATCTTCCATCACTGGCTTGGTCACATCTATCCTTTCTTATTGAGATGTGATACTATTGACAACAACTAGCATGATCTTCTTTTTATTTCACAAACACAATATGTGATGATTTGTTCTCAACTTAGTCTTGGACAACACATGAATTCTAACATAACTAGCGGAGGTGTATCACAAGGGAGCATGAATTCTAACATCCACCACCAATGAACTTGTAGTGTAGGATGGTAGTAGTAGTGGAGGCCGCCCATAAATTGCTTCAAAGGGAGTTATTTTGATGGCAGAGTGATAAGTGGTATTATATCAACATTCAGCCCATGGACGCCATATGACCCAATGCTTGGGTTTATCTCCTATGAGACATTGCAAGTACTTTTCCAACTACCAATTCACCACCTTTGCTTGTCCATTTGTTTACTAAGGGCCTGCAAATGGAAAAGCTCTTTCCAAAAGTTAGAAGTGAAAATCTTATCTCATTCACTTGCTATCAATTGAGGGAGTCCATACAATTTGACAATGTTATCCACAAAGAGTTGTGCACTAGTTAACGCCGTGTAGGGATGGCCACTGGAACAAAATTAAACACACTTTGTTAGGCGATCTAGTACAACGAGGATGGTGGTTTTACCATGGGAGGATGGTAAACCATTTATGAACTCCATAGAGATATTTATCCAAGCTTTAGCTATGATTGGCAATGGTGGTAGGAGTCTAAGGCATGCTATTGTTTTGCCTTTCTGTTTTTAACACACTTCGCATTCTCCATTCCAATAGGAGAGTTGAGAGATGTGCTCGTAGGTCCTAAGGAATCGCGAGTGTCTTGCAATAAGGGCTGCTTGTAATTCTAGTAAAATATTAGATTTGTGAGTGGAATTGGTGGCCAAGATAACCGACCCTTTGTAGCAAAGATGGTCCATAACCCATAAGTGATGTGAAGCAGAGGCAGGGTCATAAGCTAGCTTTTGAACAATCTTTTGGAGCTCAGGATCATTGTTTTGTTCTTCCTTGATATGTTTCAGAATGGGCCATTTGGTTGTGGAGATAGTGTGAGGCTCAGCTTGCTCAAGGAGATGAGAGAGTGTATCGACCACCAAATTCTCAATCTCTCTTTTGTATACAATATCATAGTTAGACTCGAACAATTTGGTTACCCACTTCTGTTGCTCCATGGAGGAAATCCAATGGTCCAACCAATGTCTCCAATCCCATCCTCGTTCCCATGGCAGCCACCATATTTTCATTACATGTAGCATCTCAAGAATGAAGTGCAATTCAGAATTAACAAAGATGAATTTTTCAATATTTTTTTGCATTTGATCATGGAAACCACAGAAAAGTTTGGAATTGGAATTAACCTTTTGAAACATGTCGTGGTTCTTCATATTTTGGAGCAAGCATTTTGTCGTAGTCATGGTGCTTTGTTGTGTCACTTCATTTGCTAGAAAGTCTTGCCAAATCAAATCATAGCTTGCTTCTTCATCAGATTGTAAAAAGGATATCTCAATTGATTTTTTATCCATTTTGGACCTTGTACTCTCTAAGGAGAAGTTACCTTCAGCATCAACATTGAATCTATGATCTCATCTTTTTTAGACAATTATCAACTTTGAAGATATCTACATATTCAGATAAAACCAACTTTGAAATTGTTACCTCTCTCGACCGACTCTTCTTACCCAGTTGCAGCTTTGCAAGTTAGGGTAGAGAATGAGTTATGTTGGCTCTTTGTTGGTTCATCTACCATCTTGATTCGTTGACACTTTTCTTCGTTGAATCTTTGTGCTTCTTTCCTTGCAAACGAAATATCAACTCTCTTGGTTCGAGGTCGATAGGTTTGAACTTCATGTCGAACATTCGAGCAAAGACCCTTAACAAATTTATCAAATAGTTGTCTTTCTATCCAGTTAGGGGAAAATCCACTTTACCCCCTTAAGGTTTCATGATTTTTTCAATTTGAACCCCAAAGTATAAAAATTGGCAATGTACCCCCCTAATATTTCAAAAATTTTCAATTTAAACATGCTGTTACTAATTTCCATCAAATTTGACGAAAATCTATGAAATTACATAATTACCTTCAAGTTTTTTTTTTCTTTTTAATTTTCCATCCAATTAGACGAAAATTAGTAACAAAATGTTTGAATTGAAAATTTTTAAAACATTTGGGGGGGTTCATTGCCAATTTTAATCTTTGGAGTTCAAATCGAAAAACTCCTGAAACTTCAGGGAGGTAAAGTGGATTTTTCCCGTCCAATTATGAGCATAATCAGATAATTGTTGGAAATGACTGATGTATTCCGCAACTATTGATGCCTGCTGAATTTTTGACAACTCGACATCAATGTCATCGAACTTGGAATAGCCAAATTGGGTAGCTTCCATATATTCTTGCTCTTTTTGAGTATATTTTAGAAGAAAACATACTTCTAATTGACTCAGAATTCATCTCTTGCTTGACTTGTTTGATGGAATCTGCAATCAATTCCTTCAATTGCTCCATAAATTTCGAGCCAAATCGTAACTCAAGTGAAGCCTTTTTTTTCTTCTCTTTTCTCTCTCTTTTTTTTTTTTCTTTTCTTTTTGGCACTCACAAAAAACCAAGATACTCTTATTTTAGCAATATTAGGATGAATCCACACTGGAATATTTCACTGCCTGCCAATGAACCTTTTAAGAACTAACACTAATTGCATGTGAAACATCTGGATGAATGCACACCATAGCACACATCATGCTCCCAAATGCACTAGAGTAAGGTACATGCGACATGGAATGCTCTTCCTCCACACTCTGCTGACCGTCTAAAATTATCTGAATAAGACACATCAGTTGAATCTATCACCGTACTACCTTGAAGAAAGTAGAGCCCTCAACCGTGTTACCTTCCATCACAACCAATGAGCCTTTCTTAACCCGAATGACTCCACCTTCATCGTAATACTCAGATCCAAGAGAGTCCAAAATGCCCAAAGAAACAAGATTTTTCTTCAAATCGTACGTGGTTTAACATGCTTCAAAGTCCTAACAATCTCATCATGCATCCTTATTCTGACTACACCAATACCAACAATCTTGCAGGCGACGCCATTTCCCATCAAGATTAAACTAGCATTGATTGACTCACAATTAATACACCAATCTCATTTATAGGACATATGAAAAGTACATGCCGTATCAAAGACATACTTGTTAAGATGACTATCTAATCAGTAACTATAAGGACAAATTCTAAATCCTCATAATTTTCTTCAACAGAACAAGCACATAAAAGGAATTTAGCTTATCATGTACAAGCTTTCTAACTTTTTTTAAATTCCAATGATAGTTTTTTCAAAGACGCACTTGTTGTTAAGATGGCTATCTAAATTGGTAACTGCAAGGACAAATTCTAAATGCTCGAAATTTTCTTTGACATAACCAGCACAGAAAAGGAATTTTGCTTATCATGTACAAGCTTTCTAACTTTTTCTAAAGTCCAACTACTGTTTTTTCATTGGCCAACTTCTCTCAAAACTCCATCTGAAAGAGACAAAAAAATTGCACTGTGGGCTTTTTCTTCAAGTTCCTTCCTTTCCTCTATTGATGATGTTGATGGCACCTCGCCATCCAAAATCTTCTTGATATGCCAAAGACTGAAACTATTATGACCATCAAATTTCTCTACTTCATATTTTACAGTAGCCATCCCACAAAATAAATACCCGAGAGAGATTTTGACAAAGTTCAAGATGGATAGATGTAATGTTATCAACACTCCTGTCGCAACATGACTAAAGCTATCAAAAGTAGGAGAATGAAAGCCTGCCAATTCAACTCTGTACAAGAGTCTCGTCGGAAGTTTGAGATATTTGACAATGACAAGGCCTAATATACTCTATGGTGTTGGACTCATAAGTCGTTATATGGAGACACCAAGAGAATTCCACTAGCTAACTACAAAAAGGATTATGAGGTATATTAAAGGTACTCTCAATTTTGGCATTTTCTATACTTATAGTAAAAATGCAGAATTAGTTGGTTCTTTAGATAGTGACTGGGAAGGTGATCAAGATGAGAGAAAAAGCACAGTGGGCCATGTGTTATATCTTGGTTCAATCGCTTTCTCTTGGACATCAAAGAAGCAGGCAATTATAGCCCTGTCTTCATGTGAGGCCGAGTATGCAGCAATCTCTTCTACTATTTGTGAATTCATATGGTTAAGAAATCTTTTGGAGTCACTAAATCACCCACAAGAAGTGGTTGAACATTGATAACTTAATTTGCTCTTGACAACAACTATCACCATATAACAGAACTCTAGAAGCAAGGACAACCTTTGTAATTTTGGTTTTTTGTTGTTGTTTTCATGATCATTCCTTTCCTTTTCCTGTTCTGATTTAAAATTAAAAAAAAAAAAACAGAACTCTACAAGAGTCCCACTTGGAAAACGATAATTTTAAGTAACTAAATTAATTTTGCTCAGTTTTTTTTATTTTATAAGAATAACCTTCATTAAAACATACACAAACAAGCTAGGCTAAACCTGTACATGGCTGCTTAAGAGGAGCCCACCCCACTAAGACAAATTTACAAACATCACAAAAACAACCGCCTAGAACTAGCCAAAGCAATCCACCAAAACAAATTAAAAATCAACAACAGAGGAGAGCACTTGATGTATGTCTGAGTCATGTATATATAATCTCAACTCTCTCTCTCTCTCAATTTGCTCAATCTTCTTCATCTACTTTCTCCTTTCTTCTTCTTTCTCTTATGCTCTTTACTCTGTTTTCAACGACTGGTTCAATAGAGCAAGCTTTGCTTGACAAACATCATTCAAAGTCAATGCTACTAAATGGAAAAGGTTTGTCATGTTGAAAAACATAGCTAATGTCAGGTTACGAAGCCAATGAATAAAAGGAAGGAAAAGTTCACTTTACCCTATGAAGTTTGAGGTGTCTTTTGAACCTCAATGTTTAAAAATTTGCAATATACCCCCCTGAATGTTTCAAAAATTTGTAATTAACACACTTTGTTACTAATTGTCATCTAAGTACACTGAAATTGCCGGCATAGGAGCAGGTGAGAGGCATCTGCTCCTTTTCTTTTTCACTCTAACACCCAAAAGGGGTTCAAATGGGGTTGACGAGAAAAAAATTAAAATAGGCATTGGGTTTTAATGAGGGGCAATTACGTCATTTCACTAACTAGATTGGGAGCAAAATTGGAAGACGTAGCATAAAAATCCGACATGAGACCCACGTGATGTCATTTCTGTCTAATTAGATGGCAATTAGTAACAAATGATGTTAATTGCAAATTTTTGAAACATTAGAGGGTATATTACAAATTTTTAAACACTGGGTTTCAAATTGAAAAACATCTCAAACTTTAGGGGTAAAGTGAATTTCCCCCCAAAAGGAATGTATACTAGCTTCACATGGAAGTTTGTAGCTTCTAAGCACTTTTTTAATTAATGGAAGTTTGTAGTCCCAATTAAGAAAACGAAATAGGGGTGAAATACTCAAAAACCCTGTCAAACAAATTCAACTCTTTACAAATGTAATGGGCAAAAAAGTAATTTTATTTAAAAAAAAAAAAAACTATGATGCCCAACAAATTTAGTAGACAGTCGAATGGTTAAACAATAAACAAAGGCAACACAGTAATTTTTTATACTAAAAAACAAAAATGACCCTCCTTAATTTCACTATTATCAACAAAGATTAAGGTCAAAATAATAAGTTCACTCTGTCAAATAGAATCTACTATTGTAGAGGAACTCCCTCTTTTAGTATCACTCTAGGTAAAGATACTCCCCACTTTGATTAGGAAAAAAAGAGGTGAAGATATAGTTATTTAGTCATTTAAATATATATGGTTGGGGAGGGCAAACTTGTGAATATATACAGTCAAGTCGAGGGCATTATGTATTAAATCATCATTTATTCCAAAAGCTTAAGCTTGTTTAAAGATATAAATTTAATCAATATTTTAACACTCTCATTCACATGCAAGCTCAAACTCTCCTTTAATAGTTGAGACTCAACACGTGAAAAATTTAATTCAACTTAGTTGAATTGGAGTCCATGTTCAAAATTCATATAAATGCTACACTATCTCACATTCATTAGAGATAATTCTTTTCCTTCATATTGGTCTTTTCCACGTCCAACTCTTGCAAATCTATTATTGGATTTGTGAGACCCATATCTGGTTCCCACAAATTTAATAGTAAATTTACAAGAGTTGGTAGATGGGTGAGAACCAATAGCATATCTCTTATTTCATTAGGTTGATGCGGTTGTGTTCATAAATTCTTAGAATATTTTTTTAATAAGTGTTGATCAAAGTGCCACATAAACTCAATAAAATAAGAGTGTGATGGAAGTAGAACATTTAATATTTGGTATTGCTAAACAATTTGGCAAGAGAAATGCTTCAGTGTAATATAATGCTTACATTTGACCAATTTTTAGTGACGTGGTAAATGAACAATCACATGAAAGGGAGGATTCAAATTTGAAATTTGAGTTATTCTCTTAAATAGTTACTGCTAATCACCACAAGGACAAGAAGAAAGTAGAAGATTAATATTTTTGCCATTTCAAATGTAAGATGCTTATGTGATGCTCTATCAAGATTTTATAGTGCATGTAAGGTACATATTTTCTTGGAAGGTTTTACTATGGATTAGTCAAAATTCTAACAATTTATTTTTAATTAATTTGTTAATTTTTCCAACTCAACCTACAACTTGGAAAAATTAGCAAATGAACTAAAAATAAATGTTAGAATTTTGAACATCCCACCATAAAAGCATTCCTAGAAAATCTCTATCTCCGGGCAGGAAGCTATATTTTCTAAAGAAAGAAAAGAATGAAAAACTATTTATCCATCTTAAGAGTCTCGATAACATTATTTGTTTAAATATGACAAAATAGCTAGGAAATTATTAGAATATAAATTAAATTATTAAATTTATCAATTCATTTAAATTGGGAGCTTCTCAAACATGAATAATCCAAAACCAAGATAGATTATCATCCTTTTATGGATCCAAATAAACCCAAGAAAAAAAAAATTAATTTTTGGGTTTTAAAAATTATATTCTTCGTAAATTGGTGAGTTGGGTTCCAATTACAATTTGACGAAGTTTTTTAGTGCATTAGGCTTAATTTCATGTTGAATTGAGATTTTTTTAATTGAAATATTAATTAATTTTTGGAATAAAAGGTGATCAAGTATGGTACGGATCGAAACAAATATCATGTATACATAAATAGATTGAGAGAGAGAGAGAGTTTGCATATTATTGATTTGGTTTTTTTTTTTGACATGTTTGTATAAGAGGGAGAGAATGATTCGAAATAGTAACCTTCATTTCATTAGGTGTGGTTTCAGCCAATTCATCTACTTCTTAGAGATTGGTTTTATTTAATCAGTCCCAGTGGTTTTATTTAATTAGTCCCAAGGTTAAGTAGGGAGCCAAAAACATAATTAATTGGTAAACTAGCAATTATAAACACAACTGCAAGAATTCCCACTGCAACTTGAACGTGTGGCTCCAATATGCGCATATTGTTTTTGACAAAAGTCATCGCACGTCTGCGTGGTGCAGCGAATTATCAGCTCTGTGTGGTAACAGTCGGCAATGCCTATAGGCGACTTTGGCTTCGCCATCTCCTCCCTGCCTGCGTAAACAAGACACACAATCTTATGCTTATTAGTTATTACTATTTTTAAATTTTAAATATACGGCATTAAAAAATAAAAATCTAGGGAGTTTTCAAAAACATTTATGAAAAATATTCAATTATCATTGATAACATGCTATATATCTCTAATAAATGACATTTTTCAAGCTGTTGAAGCAAGAAATTACCTGAATTTTATAATTTTAAAATCTACAACTTTAAAAGAAAATTATAAGAAATCCTTAACAGTATTTCAACTTGGCAGTGGGAACCATAAGTAGTTGAGCATCTTTTCTGACAATAAGAAGCAAATCAAACAAATTGTACGTATGGAGAGGGTAAATGAATAAGTAATTAGGATTAAATATTATTTACCGCAACAGCTCATCGCTAGAATCGCAAGAAGAAAGTAGAAGGTTAAGACTTTTGCCATTTCTAACGTATGATGTTTGAGCATGGGATGCTCGATCTATAGGATTTTATATAGTGTAAGGTAGAGACTTAATTCCACGAAAGATTTTACCCGACATTAATGGTCAAAATTCTAACAATTTATAATTAGTTACAGCGCGCAACGGCTTTCACGCTCGCAAATTGATCAACTGCCGCTCGAATCATGTTTGTTAGAATTTTGAACAAACCACCGTAAAACTTTCCTAGAAAATCTCCACCTCGTTTCACACATTTTGGAGCTATTTTTTCTAAATTCTAAAGAAATAAGAGAAAGAATAGGTATTGAGAATAATTTTCATAAGAGTCTTTTGTATTATCCACTCAATTAAGATGAACACAAACTAAAAATGACTTAAGACGATAACATTGGATCCCACCCTATTATTTCCATGAATTCACAAAATTTCTTCTGGGAGTGGTTCTACACAAGCGAAAGCATCAAAAATTGCTTATGCTCCCTTCTGGCTTCTTATATATAGAAATTATTTTCTCATCAATTTATGAAGAATATAACTTTGGGAAATCCAAAAATGAAATTAGATTATCCATCATCTCTTACTCATCAGGAAAATGCAAAAAAAAATTATTTTGTTTATTTTTTCTTTTAAAAATTGGAACAAGGGTAAAAAGTATAAACAGAGACTTCAGCTTAATTCACTAAAAGATCCTCTTTGCTAAAGCGCCAAGTTCTAATTCTGCCATTAATCTCAAACACAGCTCCTCTGTATTGGAATAAGGAAAGAAGAAAAAAAACCCTAATCTGCCATGTCATCAAAGCGTTTCTCCGAGAGAACCTCCAACTTTTAGAGCCAATTTGGGATTGTATTAGACAACTTAAAAAGTAATTGGGGGATGTCCACATACTCCTTTCAAACTACCGCTCAATTGACAATGTCCACTATAAACTTTTAATTGTGACAATGTCCCTTCCAAACTACCAAAACATTCTCAATGTCCACCAAATGCTAGCAAAAAGATAAAAATGTCTTTATAGATTTCTTAATAAGACAAAAATACCCCTATAAATTCGAGAAAAAAAATGGTATTTTGTGGTCAAATCTAACCATTCATGTTTGCGATTCGACTACTATTTAGTATTTTACAGCTAGATCAAACTACTCCTTAGTGTTTTTGTAGCGAAATCCGCCTGCTCACAGTAGTTTATGATGATATTCAACCGACTTACTGCCAATTAATTTTTGTTTATCAAATTGAAGAAAGTTCATACCATTTGTTTGCATGGAAGTTTTAAAAGATAAATCGGAAGCAATAATTACATTTGTGCATTCTTCTTTGACATCCTATCTCTACCATTCACACATGAAAGTTCATGTTCAACAAGTATATCCCACAATTTAGTGTGATTCAAGTCCACATAAAAAAAAAAATGGTACCAGAGCCTAAAATTATGCCAATTATGAACTAAATAAAAAATAGCCAATTGTTAGATCATGGGTCTTTGTTCTCATGTGTCCCATGCATGCGCCATACTGTGTTTGATCCACGCGCCAGATGCATGTATTTCAACGCGTCTTATAAGTGCCTCACGTGACAACCCTGTTATGAAAATATATGAAGGAGCATATGAGAATAATTGAAAGTTTTCTCCCACACTCTGCTCGTAAGCCAATCCCTCCCATCACACCACAAATATCACAAACCGCAACATCCATCTTTAGAACCCAACACAACCATTTAGAGCAAACAACTCCACATCAATCGGCTGTGACCCTCACAAAAATAGAGGAAGAAAATGGTTGTTAAAGCAATGAAAATCCATCCATGTCGACGTCAAACAAAACCGCCGTCAACTAGCAGCAGAGCTGCCCACCTGCATCACAAATCCATAAATCAATGGACTCAACCTTCTAAACACACCGCCAACCACCACACTGCTCCCGTCGTCCGTCAGCCCACCACCCAGCCTTGTAACGTATACCCTCCTTTGAAGAGAGCTCTGTCTAGTTCAACCATGAGCTACCACGCCCCTGGTCCCTTCAGCCATAGATCGCCACACCATAACCTTCCTGCATCGCCAATTTCACAACCCCCATGCACATCCATGCCATTTTGGTCATCTTCGCACACCAATTCACATGGATCTCTTTTTGTGGCTTATGAGAAAAAAATTCTATCGTTTTTTATTGGTTCAGAAAAAGAAAGAAAAATGCAAGTGAAAAATGCTATGCCGACTCCAAAAACTTGTTTATCACAATTTATGGGGAATTAATACTATAAAGCAATAAACAATTCAATCACCAAAATATATAATGCAGTAAAGAGACAAACACAAATATTTTGGTTACGAAGATGAAACCTTTTAAAAACTGATCTAAAAGTAAAACTTCTCCGGGGCAGCCAAACCCAATAAATCACTATCAAAAGATTATTCAGAGATTACAGACACTAGGAACACTTACAACCCTTTGCAAGACCTTGGCTCTATAAGATCGATGAGCCTACAGCTTGTCTCTTTGCTCACAATCTTCTTCAACGTAATTCTCCTTTACCGAACCCTTCCTATGGACTTCTCAACTGTAGATTTATCAAACGAATAAGTAAAACTCCTCTAAGAAATTTAATTTAACACTCACCATATATGATCCCTCTTGTGCCTCCGACGAACTCTCTAGGGTGAAAATTCGTACCTCTCTTTTTATAGAGGAAATAACCCAACAATCCTTAGACTAGGAAATAGTTTGAAATCATTTAAAACTATTACAGGTACGGGGTGTCCGAACATGGCCTTACGAACAAGTAAAAACATGCTTGCTAGAATTGGTATCCGGATAGGATAGTAGCATGTTGGACACGCCCTACAAAGGACATTCTGTCGATCCTTGATCAACAGCTTCAATCGATGAGTGTTTGTGGTCTAATTGAGCTGAAACATTGCAAGGACATTCATGACACATAAATCCACATTATGAACGGTGGAGATTATATTTTGAACATTCTATATCAGTGTTTCAGCCCATAAACAATAGCCTCTATATTTTGGAACCGAATTAAGCCGACAAAAAAATTAACAGCAAGATGAAGAACCTAAGGGCACCAAACGCCTAAGATAAATCTGACTGTGGAGTCGTCTGCTACATCTCAAAGCTCGATCCCTAGCTTTTGTGGTATTCTCAAGCAAAGATTCAATGGTCAAGGAGTCAAAAAAAAAAAAAAAAAGGATAAAGTCCATATTCCCCCCTCAAACTACCATCCAATTGACAATATCCCCCCTAAGGCTAGCAAAAAGATTAAAATGTCCCTATATATTTCTCAATCAAATAAAAATACCCCTATAAACTCAAAATATATATATAGTTAAAAACGAAAAATTTTAATTTAAAAAGACCGATTTTTTTAAAAAATATATATATATTTTTTAAACGAATTTTTAAATTTTTATTTAAAATAATTTTTTTTCAATTTTTTTTAGAAAACGAAAATTTTTAACTTTTTACATGTTTTGACAAAAATTGTTATTTTTTAATAAACTTAAAAAATTGAAATTTTTTTTTTCTTATACAAAGGATTTGTTTTTTTAATTTTTAATTTTCCACCCTTTGGATTTTTTTTTTTTTTGGTTTTATGTGTTTTTTAGAAGTTCTCGTATTTTTTTTACTGAGGGTAGTTTCATCATTGAGGGGATCATTAACAATGTTTTGGTAATTTGGGGAGGACATTGTCACAATTGAAAGTTTGAGGGGGACATTGTTAATTTGGTGGTAGTTTGAGGGGAGTTTGTGGACTTTTCCCCAAAAAAAGGGAAAAAAAAAAGAGAGAGAGAGAGAATATTTGTGATGACTTAGTCAACCAATCTGATTAAGGAAGAAAGGCCACATGACTACAATTTGGCTAGACTTTAATTTATTTATTTTTGTCATTTATTTTATTCTTAGTCATTATGTTTAGAATTTAGTTTAAATTCTTAGAATTTTTTCTTGGGGACGAGAACATTGTAAGGGGAAGGGAATGATACAATCCTAATAATTAGAGATATTATTTAGATAATAGTAGATAAAAGTAGGTTCAAATAAAGAGTCTATTTTGCTTATAAAATAAGACTAGTAGCAGAGATGTGTGAGAAGATTAACCAAGCCAGGGTAGAAGTCTATTTACATAGGACTTTTGTATTAGTATTTAAAGTTGTAGGGTTTATGAATAAAGGGAGTTGAATATTGGTATTATAATACAGTCTACACTCGCAAATGCCTATAGGATGGTGCTGCCCCAGGGAGGTATGGCTCCCTTGAACGAGCCTATCTATCATTTTCCTGTGTTTTGAATTAATTGGTTCACATCATTTGATAATTTTATTTATTTATTTTTTTAAAAAAAAATCAGTTATTAAATTCATATCTTGTCGGCTTGTAGCTTAGAAAATGAAAATCATATCTTGTGATTCACTCATAAATTTTTAGTCGTAGTAACAAAACATGTGAGAAGCAAGAACATGTCAATTTAAAAAAAAAAAAAAAACACTTTATTCAATTCCAACCAACTCACAATTTTTGAACTTTATAGGAGTAATTTCAAAACGCTTTGAAGTTTAAGGGATTAGGTGAAATTTTTTCTTAAATTATTAAATTTGTGCTTTTTATTAGCTTAAATTTTAAAATAAGCGATTTAGCATCGTATAATGACTCTAGTTGTGTGAGTAAAACTCCTGACAGATAACAAGGAATAAACAATTGGGTCTTTTAGTTTTGTTAATTAATGAAGTTAGTAGTATTTAACTTTAAGAGTTGAGTGTTATTTTGTATATTAATAATAGGTTTAACTCAAAGTCAATCAAATTAGGGTTATTTTGTATTATAGGTGTGGACTGATGATGCTTTTAATTAGTTCCTTTCGGTCTCACGGCGAGGAAACCAGGTTTGTCTTTGTCACCGACAAGTACTGGTTTGCTCTTAAATATCCTTAAAATTTGACTTATAACATTGAGTGTTAAGGTTCATAATGCACGGCCTAGACTTTTTGGTTAGCATTTGACAAGCAATTAATTATTAGCTTCATGGAAATAAACTCGTAGTGTGGAAATTGGAAATTTGATTACAAAAGCAACAGAAAGTTCTTTCCACATAGGACTTATAAACTTATAATCACTGGTTGGGGCCAAAGTGGAAGGGAAAAGGACCCTCTTCATTTCAAATGAAATGAAAATCGAGTATCCATTTAATGTATTTAAGAGGATAAATTTGTCCAAAAAATTTACCTTCAAAAGGAAAAAGACAACATTACCCTCCTAAATGCACTAAATGGATACTCTTCACGTCATTTGAAATGGAAAGGATCTATTGCCAAGTGGAAGAATGTGCCTCTTGCGATTCATGGACTCGTCTATGAATTAGGATTCCCAACAATAGTTGGAGAATTGCCAATGGATTTTTTTGTCAATCTGGACTGTTAAATTCCATTCAACTATTTAAATCTCGCCACATGTTCCACTCAAAAGAAAATAATAAAATATAATTTATATTTTAAAAAATAAATATAAAATAAAATAATAAAAAATTAATTTTAAATTATGGTCACCCCAGCTTAGCCATGGGGGTGGCCGAAGGGCGATTGGGGACCCCTAGGCCAAACCAAAAACAAATTTTGGTGGGTTTGGTGGCTTTGGCCACCTCATGGCTAAGTTGGAGTGGCACCCACTATGGGGAAAATAGGGTGGCTACTGGCTAGCCACTCCATAATTTTAAATAATTTTTTTATTATTTTATTTTATATATATTTTTTAAAATGTAAATTATATATATATATATATATATATTTTTGGATTGGGACACGTGGTGAGATTTAAACGGTTGGATGGAATTCAACGGTCCAGATTGACAAAAAAAAAACCTGTCGGCAATTTCCCAGCTATTGTTAGGGATCTTGATCCCTCGTCTATATCTATTTAATCAAGAAGAATTGTAGCAAATTAAATATATTGGTTGGCCATATTTGATAACACCATTGAAGAAAAACTGCAAGCATTCATGGAAATTAACTTTAAGAGTTGAGTTTTTTTTTTTTAATCAAAAAAGGTCAGGTCGGGGAAACCAATTGTAATTGTATTCTAATATGGCAAATTAGAAGTTGTATTTCCTTCACCTATCTAAATTGTGTTTATATTGTTTTCATTTTTTATGTGGTTGGGACACTTCTCGTGATCCAAATTTTATTTTGTTGAATCTAAAATTGTAAGTACATGACAACACATATATAATTAGATATGTGAATCTATTTCATATCATGAAATAGTTTTTCTCCATTTTAAGTGAAACAGATAGGACAAGTTTAAATCTAATGTCGTAGTAACTACACATATTTATGAGATCTTTTCAATATATGACTTAAAAAAAATAAAAACTCATTCCAATAGGGTACTTGCTGAAACTAAGGCAATCTCAAATTTGGTTGATTTTGGATGGTGAAATTATTTAAAGTAAACACATTAGATTATATACGTGAAACACTATATATGGAAGAAACATACAAGTCATAAGGAGAAGTTATATGGCAAAAGAGAACCACTATTAGGGTTGAAGTCACTAGTCCTCAATTGGACGTCAGCCCTATATATTATTCAAAAATACAAAAGATAATGCTAGCATACATGGAGCCTCAAGGTCCAACATTTTTATTTACTGGATGCTACCAGAATGCCAATTTGTTCTATTTCTGAAAGCTTGTGAGCTTGCTAATGGTCATCGTGTCCATTGGGTAGGAATTGCAAGCTTGGGTTCGAGTTGACAGTTTTTGTGCCACAAAATACATGGTGGGTCGTGACTTTGGCATGTCACTCGTACAATGTAAGGCCATCTTCACCACAAATGCCACATCATGTGCAATTTGGCCTGTTGGTATTGGGAGTCTTTGGTCTAGCACATCCTTCAGAAGAAATTCTGCACTGTCTGAAATTGGTGTTGCTTTTGTTGATTTGGATGATGACAGGAAGGATAAGAGCTCCCTTGGGTGCCTACCCATCATAACTTCTAATGCCACCACTCCAAAGCTATAAACGCATCGCATTTATCCGTTACTTGCATCTTGAATACAAGCTCTGTGAATCCATAAACAAAATCATCTGTATTAGGATAAGATAACATTTCCTAATATGAGAAACACTTTATTCTTTGAAGGGTTTCTCATAATCCACTAAATGAGGATGCTCTAGAATTTATTGTCTAGATTCTACGAAATTCAAGCAGGGAATTTCAGAGACCCGATCCTACTCCATTACTCAAACATCTACCCTTTTTTTCTTCATAATTATCACTGGAAAGTGGTCTATCCTAAGACAAATACCTGAAATAAGCGGTACAAAAATGCAGAAACTAGATTGTTGGCTTACCTGGAGCGATGTAGCCATAAGACCCAGCAACTGTTGTCCTGTTAGTTGTATTTGAACTCAACAATCTTGCAATGCCAAAATCTGAGAGTCGCGGTTCGAACTCTAACTCTAGCAAGATGTTGTTCACAGTTATGTCTCGGTGCACAATTGGAGGAGTGCAATCATGGTGCAAGTATGCAATTGCATGAGACACACCTTGCACAATGTTCACCCTTCTACCCCAGTCCAGTTTTGCTTTCCCTTCCACCCCATACAATACATTTCTCAAACTGCCTTTCTCCACGTATTCATAAACCAAGTACATGCATCCCCTAATGGAACAGAATCCATAAAGCCTAATGATATTACGGTGCCTGACTTCTGTCAACATACAAATCTCATTCTCAAAACTCTTGCGACTTACTGCTGAGATGTCACTGGAGTCTGACATGTTAAGCCTTTTAACTGCAACAATCTGACCTGTTTTCAATGCAGCTTTGTAAACGCTTCCAAATCCTCCTTTTCCGATGCAGTACTTCTCATGGAAGTTTTCTGTGGCCTTCACGATATCCCCGAATGTGAATTTACCTTGTCTTTCCCATATAAGTGACTCAGTCTTCTCATACTCTCCAACAAGTTTGCTTTCTTCATTGAGGGGTTTTGTCTTCCGGTAACATATTATTATTCTAGCAACAATGGTTGCAAGCAGTAATAGGCCACAAACAGGAATGAGGACAGCCAATAGAGTTGTATTAGAATGCTTTTTCTTTCTGTAATCTGTGTAACAAGGAGTTAGTCCTTCTGCCTTTCCACACAAACCTGAGTTTCCAACATAAGCTTTTGCAGGTGCATCTTTGAAAATTGTTCCCATCGGGATCGGACCTGTTAATTGGTTGTAGGAAAAATCGATGGAGCTGTTGCGTAGACTTACCATGCCGGTGGTAAATGATGATGGGATTTCCCCTGAAAGTTGGTTATGTGACACATTAAGACTCTCAATTTAGAAAGCTTTGCAAGGTTTTCAGGAATATTTCCTGAGAGTCTATTGCTGCTGAGGTCCAACAATGACTGCAATTCCATCAAGTTACCAAGCTCAGATGGTAATGCACCTGACAGAGTGTTGTTGCTCAAGTCCAAGCTCAATAATTTACCACAATTCCCAAGTTCTTTTGGTATGTTCCCAGTCAGACTGTTTCTAGAAAAATCAAGATTGCTAAGCTCACTCAAATTGCCTAAACTCTGAGGAATCTCTCCTGTCAAATGGTTCCTGCTTAGATTGAGCTTCAACAGCAGGCTTAGATTCCCAAGTATGGTTGGAATTTCTGCAGACAATTGGTTGGAACCCAGATTTAAAATGCGTAGTTGAGTCAACTTTCCAAGCTCTACTGGGATTTTTCCAGAAATTCTGTTTCTGTCCATCTGCAAATCGGTGAGAGATTCACATTCTCCCCATTCCGCTGAGATTTCACCAACAAATTGATTGTCACTGAGATAAATGACACTAAGATCTGGATGAACTCCAAAAGCATTTATAATGTTTCCATTGAATCGGTTCCCATCAAGCCGCACTCTATTTAGTTTCGAGCAATTTCTCAAGCACTCTGGCAATGGCCCTGTGAAGTTGTTGTTATTCACTGTGATCTCATCAAGAGCAAAGCTGCTGCACAATTCAGGTGGCAATTCTCCAGAGAAATTGTTGTTGGAAAAGCTAACATAACTCAGAGCACAATACTTCCCAAAGTCACTCGGAATAGTACCAAAGAATTTATTGGAGAAAAGAGAGATTTCCATAAAATTACCGAGTCGAGAAATGGTGTCCGGCAACTCCCCTTCAAGTTGGTTAGTGTTGAGGTCAAGAATTTGCAGAGATGCCATATTTCCAATCTCCGGTGGGATTGTGCCAGTGAGATTGTTGAAATAAAGTTGTAAGCGTTGAAGGTTTGTGAGGTTCCAAACTGTGTGAGGAATCGAACCAGAGAGGTGGTTTTCTGAAAGGTCTAATTCAATCAAATCTTTCAAGTTCCCAATCTCGGATGGAATTGAGCCAGAAAGCTGATTTTTAAACACTAGTAAGCGTTGAAGGTTTGTGAGGTTCCAAACTGTGTGAGGAATCGAACCAGAGAGGTGGTTTTCTGAAAGGTATAATTCTTTCAAATCTTTCAAGTTCCCAATCTCGGATGGAATTGAGCCAGAAAGCTGATTTGTAGACAGTTGTAAGTCTTGAAGGTTTGTGAGGTTCCCGACTGTCTGAGGAATCGGACCAGAAAGTTGGTTTTGTGAAAGGTCTAATGACACCAAATCTTTCAAGCTCCCAACCTCGGAGGGAATTGAACCAGAAAGGCTATTATTTAACAGAAAAAGAATTGGAGCTTTGTCAATAGGCCTATTTCGGTGGAATTCCCCCAGTGAAACGATTATCCTGAAGTTGCAAAGAGATTAACTTGGTCCAATTGGAGAGAAAATACGGTGAGATCACACCAGAGAGAGAATTACCAGATAAACCCAACTCTTTAATTCTAGTCAGTTGGTCAAGGACAAAGGCAATTCCCCAATGAATGAATTTGTAGCCAGGGCCAAGAAGGTGAGGTTTGTACAAAACCCAAGCTCATAAGGAATTGTAGAATTCAAGCTATTTATGCTAAGATCGAGTCTCGAGAGGCCCTTGAGCTGGCCTATTGAATTAGGAATTCTCCCTTCCAATGAATTGTTGTACAATTCTATCATTTGAAGATTGACAGTTGCTCCAATATCCTCAGCAATTTGACCACTGAACTGGTTTTGTCCTAGACAAAGATGTTTGAGATTGGAAAGGTGGGAAATGTTTGGTGACAGTGATCCTTGGAATAAATTCTCAAAAAGATAAAGGTATTCAAGCTTGCCCAGATTGGTAAATAAAGATTCTGGTATTGTTCCATTGAACTTATTGCGGGACAAATCCAAGAAGGTCAGGTTGTGACAATCAAGTATAAATCCTGGGAACTCTGAAGCGTGTTCATTGTAATCAAAGGCAAGATGGGTCAACAAAGGCATGGCAGAAAACTTAGACCAATCAGAATTTAGTAAAAGGTTTGCACCAAGGTCTAAGTACCATACCTTTTGAAGACTGGTAATCTGATATGGGATTTTCCCATCAAGATAGTTGTCGAGAAGACTCACGTACTGAAGCTCCGTTAGCTGGCCTATCTCCGAAGGTATTGGTCCGATGAGCTCGTTGTGGCTGAGGTCGAAGCGGGTGAGATTAAGGAATGGAGTGAAGTTGAACTGGGCCAGTGCTCCTTTGAGCGTTGGCTGTGTTCCATTGAGGTTTATCTCGGAGACTGTTCCGGTTGGGTCGCAGACAATGCTTGTCCAGTTGCAAAGGTTGTTGAGGTTGGGGAGAGACCATGAAGTGAGAGGAGAACTAGGGGGAAGAGGGGAGAGGGTGCTTATCCATTTGACAAGAGCTTCAGCTTGTGTTGCTGGTGATGCTGTGATCTGTAATGGAAGAATGGAGAGCAAGAGAAGGTGAAGTAAAAGAAGGAGGCTTGGGGTTTGCCGCCATGCCTGCCTTTTGAGTTTCACATGTCATTGGTTTTTTGAAAGGAAGGGAGGGTGTTATAACATAAATGTATGTTGCATGATTGGTAAAGATCGAAGCCATTTTACGTGACAAAAACAAATTAAACCACTGTTCAGTGTGAACATAGTCAAAGTCTGTCAAAATTAGAATATGGTCCCTCTGCCGAACTTGTATGTCGCCTTTCACTTTCATTTCTTTTCCTGGTAGTGGTAACCATTGCCAACCATGTTTTGTGTTTTGTGTGCTTTGTCCATAAAGGTTCATCCACTCGGCTCTATAACAGTAATTTAATTAACTTGTGTTAAGAGCATCGGGCCACACTTTTTCTTCTTCTAGTTAATTCCATCGGTTAAAACTTAAATTTTCAGTTGATGGAGGGACTTTTAGAGCCCTTTAGCATTTTGGCTAGGCTGTTATGAATACTCCAATATTAGTCTTTACACTCATTTTATACGGGTTCTTCAATAACTCTTCATATATATTTATCATACTTATGTTACATTGACTAACGTGACATATTTTAAGTAGCTTCCGATTTCAACAACATTAAAAAAACAATGTAAGCCGCTTAAAATCCATCATGTTAGCAGGTGTGACAAGGCTGGATAACATGACATGGTTTGGCCATTGGGGGTAGCTTGTTAGTAGGTGTGACATGGCTGTATAACATGACATGTTTCTCGGCCACCCCCAACGCCCAAAATTGAGGTGACAGATCATCTTATATTTAAAAAAAAAAAAAAAAAAAATTAGGGTTTAGTTTTAAAATTATTTTAATTTTTAGAACACGTGGCATTTGTATGTGATAATACGTGGCATTCCATTAATTTGGACTAACAAACTTAAAAGTATTAAGTTGATCTTTTTTAAAGTCATATACTAAAAAATGTAATTAACCTTTCTATTTATAAAGTTTTACAAAAGGATCTGAATATTTTCAAATATAATTTTTTTTCTTTTGGTAACATTAGATATGTTTTCTTAAGAGTTGAGAAAGAGTACTTTACGAGCCCAATATCTTATTTATCTTCAATTATTGAATGTTGATGGCTAAGTCACTTAGCCATCAACATTCAACACCTTTTATTGTTGAAGCATGATTGCTCTAGTGCACGTGTGATGTGCGCGATCCCGCCCAACATATGGTGATGGTGTCCCGTGTCAACCCTACTAGCACCCATCTCGACTTCGACGACTTGTGCTTGCTTTATTTCCAGGAACCATCCTCGGAAGTTGGCAAGTATGTTATCCAGAAGCCAAATTTTTACTAATTCTGATGTAGCAAAAGACTAAAGTAAAATTAAAGTAACTAATCATATAACTTCTTTGATTCTATAAAGAGAACTCCAAAGATAAGCTCAAACCCACAAGTTGAGAAAAGAACATAAACTTCCACAGAGTTTTGAGGAGAAATTCTCTGATTTGATAATAATTTAATAAATTGGTTTTACATTATAAGCTAACCTATTTATAGAAGAGAAATATTTATAGAGAAACTAAACATAATCCTAGTATCAATAGTAAACCTAATCCTAATATGGAAAGTAAAATAATTAAAGCAATTCTAACCTTAAAGAAATCAAATAAAGTCATTATAAAATAAAATGAAATCATAATATAAAATTGATGATCAGCGATAATCGTGACAATATTTCCTTTTGTATTTTCATTGTTCAAAACGTGTAAAATTCTCGAAATATTATTTTTGATATTTTCATTTTGTTTTTACCAAAAATATAATAAATATCACCCTACATCAATCTCAAAGTAAACTTTTGCAACTTTTCCACCAGTCAAAAGTCAACTTTTTGAGTAGGCATAGAAAAAAAAAAAAATGCTAGAGGTCAATATTTGTTTGTTTTTTATATTTAGCCCCTATTTTCTTAAAATTAACCATTAGATTTGTAAACTTATAAGAGTTCATAGTATACCATATAAATCTAATGGTTGATCTATTGAATTTATAAAAAAATTATTAACTCCAATCATATCTCAAAAAGTAATATGAGACTCTTTAGCTCATATGCTTAATAAAGAAAGTCCGTGCCAATTAGGAAATTATTAAAAAGAAAAAAGGTTCATCAACAAATCATTGAATATTGTGATGGCTAGAGGGAAATGGTTAGGAAGTTTCCGAGAGCGAAAGAGAATAGGCAGAAGCAAAAGTCTTTGGGTACAATGAAGAGATTAACATATTAAAAGTCTTTTTAATGAGATTATTCAGAAATACAGAAGATTATATTAGTATACATATATATTATATGGAGCATGCTACCAGAGAGTCAATTTGTTTTATTTCTTAAGGCTTGTCAGCTTGCTAACTTCTAATGGTCATCGTGTCGATTGGATAGGAATTGCAAGATTGGATTCTAGTCGACAATTCTTATGCCACAAAACATATGGTGTGTCGTGACTCTGCGTGTCACTCACGCCATGTAGAGCTATAGTCACCACAAATGCTAACTCTTGCACAATTAGGCATGTGGGTTGTGGGAGTCCTTGGTCTAGCAAATCCTTAAGAAGAAATTATGTACTGTTTGAAACTAGCATTGTTGATTTGGATGATGATGGGGAAGATAAGAGCTCCGGCCCTTGAGTGCCTTCCCATCATAACTTCTAATTTCACCCTGGGTGGAGGGAGGGGGGTCAACTCCCAAAAATTCTCCTTACCTAGGGTAAAATTTCTCCCTATGCTATGTTATGCGGCGTATGCCCCCTTCAGCAATAGATTCGGACAGGAGACTATCCAATTCATGGCTAATATGATCACAAATAAGACACATGTCCTTCATAATAAAAATATGGGTGGCTAGCAACACCATTATTTTTATTATTAATATTTTTTAATTTTTAAATAATATAGTTTTTTTTTTTTGATTAAATACCTTTTTACCGGTTTAACAACTTTATTTTTTGCCTCCTAAGTTTTAGTTTTTATCACAAGAGGTAAATCGGGTTTACATAAAGACGGCTTCGTCAAACTTCCATCCAAAAATTTACAAAAAATTTACGTCAATGCTCCTAAAATCTTGACACGTGTTCATATACAAAATTAAAAGCATTAAAAAATTAAATTTTAATTTAAAAATTAAAAATAAAATAAAAAAACTTTTTTTTGGGAAAGGGGTGGCTGGCCAACCCAGACCGGCCCGGCTGGGGTGGTTCGGCCGATCTACTCTTTTTCTCGTGATACCGATTCTCTTCGTTTGTAAGCTATGCGTGCATGGGTGTGTGTGTGCGCGCGTGCGTGCGTGATGGCTGCGATGTCTTTGAAACTGCCGTGATGGCTGCGATGTCTTTGAAACTGCCATTGGGGTTCAGGTTTCGTCCGACGGAAGTGGAAATCATCGACTACTTCTTGAAGTTAAAGATCACTGGGAATGATAGAGAAGTTGGCTTTATTCCTGTAGTTGATTTCTTCAAACAGGAGCCCTAGGAGTTGCCAGGTGATCCATTTTTATTTTCTTATTTTGGACCTCAATTTTTTTCTGGGCTTAAATTGATTTCCAAATATGTAATGCGCTCATGTGATTTCTTCAATTTTTTTTGGTCTCAGTCGTCTGGTTTCTTTTTAAGTGTAGGTTTATCCAGCATAGAGACAACGGATCAAGAGCGGTTCTGCTTCTCGCCGCGGCGACGCCGGAGGACATGAAGTAGCCGAATGGGAAAGTTTAACAAGACGACCAATTCTGGGTACTAGAAAGTGACCGGTAAGGATAGAGAAATCTGGTCCGAGGTAGATTGATTGGAAAGAAAAAGATACTGGTATTCCATTTGTGGCTGGCCGGCCACCCCTTAAGGGAAAATGGGGTGGCTTCCGGCCCACCCCTTTACCTAAAAAGTTTTTTTTTTTTTTAATGTATTTAAAAAAAATAAAAATTCTATATGGACATGTGTCAAAATTTTATGAGCACTGATGTAGATTTCTGTCAATTTGTGGACGAAAATTTGACGGAGGTACCATCTCTGTCTTTACGTAAACTTAAGATACTTTGTATGATGAAAACTAAATCCTAGCAAAAAATAAAGTTGTTAAACTACAAGTGCAAAAATGTATTTAACCCTAGGGAAAAATTTACTTTATCCCCTGAAGTTTTAGGAGTTTTTCAATTTTAACCTCAAAGTTTCAAAATTGGCAATATACTCCTATGAAGTTTCAAAAAGTGGCAATTTAAACCACCTTTAACTTTTTTTTTGTCTAAATGTACGGAATTTTTTTTAAAAAAAAAAGGCCCGAGGGTAATTATGTAATTTCATAGATTTTTGTCCAATTTGATCAAAAATATTAACGAATAGTTTAAAATGACACTTTTTAAAACTTTAGGATTAAATTTAAAAACTCCTAAAACTTCATGAAAAAATCCAACTTTCCCCTTAACCTTTTATTATTATTATTATTATTATTATGACACGTATATCATTTGTGGCATTAGAATATTTTTAAAGAAGTTTTTTAAAACAAAAAAACAAAAATCCTGCCATGAATTACACCAGAGAGAGGATCTAGTTCAACAACTCAAAGTCAAGCCACATTTAATGTTTTTAATTTAAGGAAAAAATTATTTTAACCCCAGAACTTTCATGTAATTTTATAAATTTCCTTTAAATTTTAAAATCTCGCACTTTGAACTCCTGAACTTTGAATTGTTCTCAATTAGAACACTTCCGTTAATTTTAACCATTAAAAATACAAAAAAAAAAAAAACTAAAATATCCCTAATTGTTTTTTTTTTAAAAAGAACGTTTTGAAAGTTGAAATTTTATACAAAAAGTCAGGGGTATAAATGTCATGTAACGTTTAAAATCTGGCGGATGGGTCTACATTGAGAGCAATTGAAAATTCAGAGATCTAAAGTGAGAGATTTTAAAGTTTGAGGGGGGTTTGTAAAATCGCACAGAAGTTCAAAGGGCCAAAATGAAATTTCTTCTAAATTTAAATATAAATCTTTATACCTTTAACGACACACAAGTCAAGCCACCTTTAGGCCTTGTTTGGTAAAAGGGTTAGCTTTGCTTTGTTACTATTCACTTCAATTTCCCAAAAAAATTAGCATCAAAATATTCTAACTTTTTCACTTTTTATATCACATTATTCATTTTTTATTATTTAAATAAAAAAGTCACTACAAAATGAAACTTTTTCACTTTTCTATACTACTTTTTTATTTTTCCATACCAGATATTCTTATATTTTTTTCATATCAATTTACATCAACTATAATGTCTAAGCCAAAAATGAAAGTAAAAAAAAATGAAAAAAGTGAAAGAAAAAAAATTGTTTTGTATTGATTTTTTTATTTAAATAGTAATAAAATGTGATTGATGTGATGTAAAAAATAAGAATCTTGGGGTTAATTTTGAGAGGAATAGTATGGGCTTTTTTTTGAGTCCTTTGGCAAACATACCTGTTGAGACAATTACCAACCCTGGTAACGACTTGATTCAAAGCCTACTAAGAATGAAAAATGATTAGTAGTGATAGACCGCAAGATGGGGGTGTGGCGTATAATGCCCAAGAAAATAATCAAATCTATTATTAGTAACTTTATAATAATCCGATTTAATTAATGAAATAAATAGCACAAGGGATAAGTTAGAATAATATATATAGTAATAATGAATTTATTATGATTAAATAAATATAAGTTAGATTGGTGTTTTAAAATAACATAAGATAGTTATTTATTATATTATGGGTTTTAGAATAGAGCCCAAATAAATAGAGAATGAAACTACCAATGTTGGCCCAAGTATGAATTTCAAGCTTATGACCCATCCTCTTTTATCTTCATTAAACTAGAAGGGTATTTTTGGGATTTTACAACATTTTTTTTTGCTCTCATCCCCCCCCCCCTTTTTCTCCCTTACTTCTACCTTCATCTTCATTTCTCTTCACACACTCACACGTACAAGAGGAGAGAGAGAGAGAGAGAGAGAGAGAGAGAGCTCTGAATATTGAGAGAGGGAGAGAGTGAGAACGAGATAGAGAGTGAAAGAGAGCAACTGGCCATGAGAAAGAAAGAAGAAGAAGAAAAAGAGTTTTTGGAGTGTTGGCATCCCCCATAATTGTTCTTGGTGTTGGAGAAAATTACTCAATTTAAGAGATATTCCCAAACAGTTTTTGAGGTTTGAGGTTGGAAATGGGGAGAATATTCACCTTTGGTTGGATCTTTGGCATCTTGTTGGAATCTTAATTGAGAAGTATGGCTATAGAGCTGTTTATGATGCTCAAAGTAGGGTGGATGCCAAACTTTCTTTTGTTATACACAATGGAGTCTGGTTTTGGAGGCCTGCTAGATCTGATGTTTAGTGGACATCCAAGCTAGACTCTCAAAAATCAGTTTGGGGCCTATTCATAAGCCTATTTGGAGTGTTTCAAGAAAGGGTAATTTTGTTAGTTCAGATACTTGGGAGGCCCTTAGGGAGAAAAAGGAGAAAATTACTTGGTAGAAGTTGGTTTGGTATCCTTTTGCTATTCCTAAGCAAGCTTTCATTTTATGGCTTGCTGTGAAAGGGAGGCTGGTTACTGGTGATAGATTGTTAACTTGGGGTTACAAAGGAGATGTCAATTGTGTTTTCTGCAAAAACCATTTGGAAAGCTATGATCATATTTTCTTTTCTTTTTTAGTGCAATTTCAGCTATAGACTTTGGAAGTTTCAGTATATTTAGATGAGTGGCTAATGTTGCTATAATTTGGGAGGATATTTTGCATTTGGGATTGAATAATTGGTGCTGCAAGTCTTAAAGCTATGATCTGCAGACTAGCTTTGGGTTCTGTTGTTTATAATATTTGGTGTACTTGAAATGAGATTAAACATGCAGGTCGTCCAAAATCAAAGGAGCGATTGTTGAAGAAAATTTTGTGGGAAATTCGAACTAGGGTAATTAGGAGAGGAAAGTTTCCAAAAAACAAGGAGAACCTTGTGCTGCATTCTTTATGGAATCTGCCTGCAAAAGTGCTTTGCTAATTAGTTTGTTGCTCAATGGGTTCAGCTGGTTGGGGATTGTTATTTTGTTCCGGTTTTTGTTTCCTTTTTAGCTTCTAGGTTATAGCCTTTATGAGGTTTTGGTTTTAGGCCTTTGGGTGGGTTTTGTTTTGTTGTTTTTTGGTGGTTCTGTTTTCCTGCAGTTGGTGGGATGGTTGTTGTTAGTAGTTATGAGGCTGATTAACTGTTGGTTGTTTGGTGGTTTTGGTGTTTTTGGATTTTGAGCTTTAATGAAGTTGCTTATTCATCAAAAGAAGAAGAAGAAGAAGAAGAAGAAGAAGAAAGCTTGACGGTGACTCCGGGCATGGAAGCTTGAATGGTAAAGACTAAAGCTTTCTCTGTGATTTCATTTTACCCATTGATTATTGAAAACAAAAATTACATGAATTATTAGGGATTTCTTTAAGTCCAAAAATTAGGTTTCTTGAAAGGGATTTTGGGGATTTTATTATATTGTTAAAATCTCTAGATTCTCTTTAAGGTTTTGTCCTACCCATTGGATTCCAAGCTTGAAATCATAATAATTTGGAGAACTTTTAATTAGGTCCGAAATTGGGAAAATTTTAATAAGAAGCCTAATTCCAATAATTAACTTAGGGCTTTTGTGTAATAGATTGCTAAGCATGATTTAAGCTTTGGGTTGTTAAATTAATGGGTTGAAAGCTTCAATTTCACTATTGTTCATAGTATGGATATAAACCCTAATTTTATCTAGTTTGAATTAATTTAGGACTTTTGATATGTGAACACTAGAAATATTGTTTGAATGGATTAATTACATTTAAGTATTAATTAATCATAGGTTTTCATGGGTTCCATATAAATTGATACCTATATGGTTTAGGTTCTAATATGTGTTATTAAATCATAGTGATTATTGTAAGTATTTATTTATTTATTTATTTTGAAATTCATCATAGTCTCATTCATGAAAGATCAAAAGCAAAGCTCTTACAATACAGAACAAGTCTTGAAGTATCTGTAACTAAACTACAAAGATACCAATGTCATACAAGGCAATTTAGACTCTCAAAACAAATCTGCTAACCTATGACTAATCAACAAATGAAATATAGGTCTGTACCAGACAGAATCAACTAATGCATAGGTAGCAATTATTCCTTGACACTGATGGCTGAGAATCCCAGGCCAACACTTGTCCTCTTCGACCCGAAAGCCAGGATAATGTTCACATCCACAACCTAAAGATTTGGACCAAGCATCACACCCAAAAGCAGGCCAATCGAGATATGACTTATTACAAGCAAAAAAACAATAAAATACAGGGAAATAAAATCGATCGCGTGCAAGCAGACTGTACACTGAAGGACACGTTGGAAGCTCGATGCGGTGGGGATACGAAAAAAAGGCCCGGCAGTGGACGAAGAGCGGCGAAACAGGCACGAAGAAGATCGACAAAATTATAAAAACCAAAAAACACACAAAACAAACAGAGATGAGCAATACAGGAAAATACTAAAGCAAATATAGGGAAACCCAGCAAAAACAAAATACAAAGGAAAATCAAAACAAAAATAATACAAATGAAACAAAATACAGGGAAACCAAAGAAAAACATAAAACAAAAAACAGAACGATTAACCGGAGAAGGCTTCGGCGCAATCTGGCCGAAACACCACTGAGGAAGGTGGCGATGGGAGAAGGACGCGGTGGGGGCGCATAGAGGACCTACCTCAGGCGGAGGGCTACGAAACACCAAAAGCTGGAAGACCCAAATAAGGGCACAAAGATCCCTAAAAACAACTGGAAAAAGAAAGGAAAGCCGGAGAAAATAAAAAACCGAAGAAAAGAAAACAAAAAACCGGAGAGAAAACCAATCTCAACCCCAGGCGGCTGAGGAAGAAAGCGGTGAAGGGGAACCCAGTTGAGGCTAGATCATCAGGTAAAACACTAGACCCTAGGGGTGGAGAGACCGCTATACAAGGAGAAGGCCGAGGAAAAGGAAAAGGAAAGGGAGGGGCACCGGGTGTAACGCCTTGAGAATTAATTAACTGGTAATTAATTCAACGGTTCATCTCCCAGCCTTGTTCCACTCCGAACAAGACCTCCGGGACCTCTACTCCTAAAAAACAGAGGATACTAAGTAGCAGAAGTAATAAAGTACTATAAACATAAATCATTATAACCAGAGCATTTAACCAAAGATCATCAAAGCAACGAAAATCATACTATATACATCAGTACAAGGGATCCATGCTAAACCTTAATATGCAAGCAAGCATGCATCAAGCCCTAATGTCTACCATATAACTCAAAGTACTAGTTACCATGAGTAGGGCTAGCAAAAGGAGTCACCCGACACGACCCATTTATTCGTTGACTCACACCCATTTAGCCTAAACGCATAGACCTGCTTAATTAAACGGGTGTGGCTCGAACATGACACGAATCGTGAAATTTCATGGGTCACCCGACACGACCCGTGAACCCGTTTAAACTAAACGGGTTTGACGGGTCACGAGTCACCCGACACGACTCATAAACCCGTTTATTTTAAACGGGTTCACGGGGTCGTGTCTAATAGGTCAACACGACCGTTAGACCCGTTTAGCTTTAAATGCAATTTTTTTAAAAAAAAAAAATGAAATAATAATTTTAGCAAGTCATCTCTTAAAATTAAACTTCTATTTGGCTAGCACCAAACCAAACCACATCATTACAAATTACAAAACAAAACAAACACTTAATAAACAAAACAAAACAAGAATGAATTTGCTATATATTTTTTAATACCCTTTGAATTGAAGTAACAACATATGTGTGATATCTAAATAAGCTCTTTTCAATAGCCTTAGAAGTGAGAATCGTGGGATTAAGTTTAAGTTTTTTTCTTTTTTTAATTTTTTTCTTTAGGTGAAAAAAAAAAAAAAAACTTAAACACAACCCGTTTAAGCAAGATAAATGGGTCGTAAATGGGTCGACTCGTTTATAACCCAAACCCGCTAATTTCGTTTCGTGTTCGTGTTGGGTTCACGGATTGTATCATAATTGCCGGCCCTAACCATGAGTACCCGCTTGAGCTTGCAATAAGTCCTCAAGTATCTCCTGAATTGAATCCTCTACAAGAACTGAATGCTTCACCGTATCCACTATCTAGAACAGCATAATCGTACATATGGAGAAAAAAGGAAATAATAGAAGGGTAAGTCCGACGACTTAGGGAGTAGAAATCCACATGACGTACCCATCATTAATTTGTGGATTCTTTTACTTATAAAACATATGCAGCATTATGAGATGACGATTATCATGCAGGTGATATATATATAGATAATATATGCTTATAATCATGAGTAACAGTAATAGTTCAACGTTATGGTCTACCTGAGATATTACCCATTCTCGGCAAGGTTGACTCTGTCCCAAGGGACCTGTAGTACAATGCCAGTGCTTCAGCAATTGCACGAAACATACCATACGTAACACTAGCAACACGACCGAGTTCAACCTCGGGTGGCCCACACCGCTAATGACGTCTATCCTATAGTGACCATCTATTGGGAATGGCTGCATCATTGGTCACAAGTCATTGGATCCAAAGCCCTCACACATGCACACATTGACCATAAAGCTAACCCGTATAGTAAGCCCATGGTCATTATTATCGCATGTTCCGGTGTACCATGTCTTACGATGCAATTAGTCTTATTAGTCTTTTACATGCACAGTTTTACAAATCTCATTATTATCTTGTTAACAGACAAATGTTTTCACAAAAGAGAGTTCTCCGTAGTTCCAAAATGTATTTCATGAGAGTTGCAAAACATGCATGTTTGATATATACAAAATATGTGTAATGCAGGAAAAGTAACAACAAAGCATCCATGTGAGTTTGTATTCACCCGGGCCGTAAAGCTCCTCCATGTAATTCCCTTGAGGCTCCATAACCTCGAATACTAAGAAAAGACCTATCATCAATTCTATTTCTACTAAAGCACAACTCCATAATAAGGAAACAAGAGCTATAAGACGGTTGGTGAAAATATGGTTTCCCTGTCACACACTAACCGTACGTCCGCTCCAACGTCTCTCGGGGAGAACCTCATTTTCTCTCCACTATCCACCTATTCTCTGACTCATAAGGCCAACAAAAGCTTCCTAGGGCCTCCTAACACAGATTATAACATCCATGCGAAGAAACAACGCTAAGCTTAACAAAATGCTAGCCTAAGCAAGATAAAAGCATAACTAGGCTAACAACTACAACTAGCAACATAGAACTATAATCGAGCAGCATAACGATGTATTAAAATGCTGAGGAAACCGAGTGTTACCTCCTTGAAGCGAAACCTCAAGAGTTCCTTCCTCCGGCAGCACCGAAACCTCACAAACACTCATGAAACGGCCTACTGGTAGCCTAGGGGCAAAGAGAGGGGGGGGTTTAGGGGCGAGAATGGTGTGAAATGGGCAAGGGGGGTGAGGGGGTATTTATAGGTCCAGAAAGTAGCGGATGTCCGGCCAAAGTGGCGTACGTCTGGTACCTTTCCACAACGGTCCAAATGCTATTTTGTATGATTAGGTATTACACAATGGATTCTGTGAATAGTGTCGCGTACGTCCGCCCCAAAGTGGCGTACATCCGCTGTACTGTTCATAGAGTACAAATGTACTTTCTGTCAGACCGTACGTCCGATGGGGGACCACCGTACGTCCACACTAAAGGACAACAGCGTATGTCCGCCAACCTTAGCGTACGCCCACACTAAAAGACAAACCAGAAAACAAATTTCCAAAATGCCCTTCTGACAAATCCTAGTGACCCAAAGTCCAGATTAACCCTTTAACTAAGCCACTTATGCTTAGTTAAATATTTGGGTCACTACAGGATTAGGGCATCAAGTAAATAACTAGAGCCCGGTGCGAAAGGGACATGAGGCCATCCCTCCTCCTCAAGAGGTGATGGCGATCTTGAGGGGGCTGTTAAATCAAAGAAAACCTAGAGAGATAGATATATATGTATATATAAATATAAGTATTCAAGGTGATAAGGAGTAAATAGATAAGTAGATGGGTTTAATGGTAAACATGGTGATAAACACAAGAGTATGTATGATAAGGTTATAGAATAAAATGAATAAATACGCATTAGAACTTAATTATGTGTTTATTATTATTATATATATATGGAAAAAATATAAAAAAGCATCCCAAACTACCAGTCATTTACAATTTAGCCCTCCAATGTTCAAAAAGTAATAAAGTAGTCCCCCAAAATACCAAAATGCAACAAAAAGGTCACTTATTTTTTTTATATTCCTATAATACCCCTATTCTTTTAACAAATAAAATACTAAACTAATTGTAAAAAAAAAAAACTAACAAAAAAAAATAATGGCCGAGTATTTATTTTTTCCAAAAACTTTTTTTTTTTTTTTGCATTTTTTAGCCCATTGTTTTTTTTTTGTATTTTTTAAAAATTGTTTAGTTTTTTTTTTCACAATTATTTTATTATTTTATTTGTTAAAAGAATAGGGGTATTATAGGAATATAAAAAATAAGTGGCCTTTTTGTTATATTTTGGTAGTTTAGGGGGATTTTTTTATATTTTTCCATATATATATAGATAAGGTAGTAAAAAGTATATAAGGACATGTTGATAAACATAAGAGTATGTATGATAAGGCTATAGAATAAAATGAATAAATGAGCATTAGAGCTTAATTATATGCTTATTATATAAATGCTTAGGTGTATTGTGGTTGAGTCAAGAGTTCACCAAAGGGTATTCTAGTTAACATTGTAAGTATTTTACTTACTGGGCAAAAATATACTATTTTTAAAGTATAAAAGATGTTTGGATGAATGATTGATGTAAGATGTTTTGCGATACTATGACTATGTAATGATGTTTCATGAGATGTGTTGTATGAATGTTTGATGTAACATTTCTATGAGCTTTTATGGGTTTGCAAGATAAGGTGATGGTTATGTGTTATGAGCATTTTGATGATTCACATGGTTTATAATATGATTCTATGATGTTTATTATATGAATTATGATAGTATATGAGTTAAAGGTTTTATTAACATGAGCTTGAGCATGGCATGAGCAATGAAACAGAAACGGGGTTCAACTCTAGTGGTGATTGAGTATGGTCTCACTACCATAAAGCTGGCCCATGCATAATGGGAAACAACATGACGTCCCCCTGTAGTGATGACAAGTCTCCTACCACAAGGTTGGCCTCATGATGGAAATGACAGGAGATGATAAAGATGAGCATAAGCATGCATATCATATAATTGTATGAAAATGATGATAAAGGCATGGCAACCCGGTCTTACTTTGTAGATGGCCCAAGTAGCGGCAAGCAAAGTAAGGTTAGGGACAAACGATAATAAATGAAAGGTAACTGGTCTTGCTTTGTAGATGGCCCAAGTAGAGGCAAACAAGGCAAGATGGATCCTTGTTCTGTAGATGGTACAAGTAGGGGTAAGCAAAACAAGGATTGGTGATGTACAAATTAAATGTACTCGCAAGTGCACAAGTCCTGTGCAATATAATGGGGTACAAGTGCGAGGTCGAACCCATAGGGAGTTGTGTTTTTGAAAGCAAATTTAAACCTAAAATAATTCTATTCTAATCTAGTTCACAGTTTTTTTGAAAGATGATAGTTTGAATGAAACAAAAGCGTAAAATTAATTAACTGAAAGTAATATGTTGACGAAACACTAGGGTTTCAAAATCCACACTCACTCATTCTTAACAACCTAGTTCCATGATTTCAGATATTCCCAAAGTTCTCAGATATCAATCTTAGGTATGTTTCACTTTTTGCTTCACAAATTAATCAAAACATTCCTTGTATCCATTCTTTACCCAAATCACAATAGAAATCCAATAATCAATTAAATCATTAGCTGTATCCATAAATCACAGACAAATATCCAATCTATATTGAAATATCCATTGTATTCAGAAAATAAATCACAAGAAAGATCCAATCTTTTAATCAAGAAAACCAAGCAATTAATTGTATTGAATTATCATAAATCATCTAATGTATCCTTAAATCACAAAAGATATCCAATATACATTCAATCCAATTAATAGAAAAGTAAAACAATAAGCAATTAAACCATTAAATTGGGAAATCTGGAATACATGAAACTAAATTGCTAATCATAAGTGAGGCTTCACCTTCAACCTTAGTTGAAGGTTTAGCCTCTCATGTTATTAAAAGATGAAACATTCTTGATGAAATTCATAATGAAAATTGAGTACTTACAAATAATGAATTACAAAGTTGAGGTCTAAAAGTTAAGAAATCCTAAAACTCTCTTCTTTCTCCTCTGGAATTTCGTAATTCGTAGCCTCCTCTTCTTGAATGCAATGAGGTCTATTTATAGGCTTTAGGAGAGTCTTAAAAACCCTAGCAAACCTAGAAAATTCGAATTCTATCTCCTAGTCAATTTAGGAGACAATCCTTATCCAAATCGGGTTAGGATTCTTTCCAAAATTGCGTTCCTATCTTGCGGGGTAATTTTGGCATTGTGGCAGTCCGAAATAGGAAAATTCTATTTCACAAAAATTTGTAGCCTGTTGCGTTAGCTTTCCAATGCCATTAGAATCACCTCAATCTGATATTTTCACAGAAAGTTATGATCAAAACACTAAAATGTATGCAAAATCTGAATTTGAATCTAATCCGAAATTATATCTATTTAGGGAAATTCGATTTTATCCTTTCTTTGATTTTGTTAAATTAACCACATCTTCTAGGTCTTTTCAAATGATGCTTTATTCCAAGACTTTGCCATTTTCTCCTTTTAAGATGCAGTTTCTCTTTAACAACCTACAAAACACTAAAAACATAAAACTATGCCAAAATATCAGATAATAACACAGCTAAAAGATTAACAATAGCAAATTAAGGGGTCCAAATATACAATATTTGGCATACATCAAACACCCCCAAACTTAACTTTTGCTAGTCTCTTAGCAAAACAATACTAAAAATAACATGAAAGCAATAAACATAAATCCTCTGTCGTGGGAGAGACGGTTTCATTTAGCATATGCAACAAGCCTTTTAAACCCCTAGGTATCCCTAAAGGACGAGTGAAGTCTTGTGAGGATTTACAGAAATGACACTCACAAACATTGTAGCACAATGTTGTTAACAAGAAAGAATTTTCACAAAGACCATGGTTCTTATTCATGAGTAAGCTTAAAAAGACAAACACCCTCATCACATCAACGGACATCCAAGATCAAATAACTCATAAATGGACAACTGAGACATCATATGTTCTTGAAATACGCAAAGTGAAATTAGCATGCAATAATGAAGCTTTTAGTTTAAACTTAAAACAAGTTCCATAAAATTCGTAAGAATCCCAAACAGATGAAACAACTAAGGCAAGATATGCATTTATTTTCTCTTCTTTACGGGCTATGCAATGTATAATTCCATTAAGCTTTCTAATTGACTCATGTAACAAGTGTTAGGACAATGACTCCCAAGCCAAATGGCTTTAGGGCACTAGATGTAGAACATCCCTAAGGGCTTACTAACTTAAGTCAAAAAGGCTATGAGGCCATACTAGCTATACCATAACTCAGCTTGAACTTCTCACCTTTTGACACGAACACTTAATGCTTAGTGAGGCAAAAGGTCCGGTTACTTAGAGGTTTTTTTTTTTTTAAAAAAAAATCTTGCAAGCCAAGGTTATTCATAAACAGATCATCCAACAAATCTCAAAAAGAATAGGCTTAAGCTAAAACTTTATACCTCACAAAGAACATGCTAATGTGCTAAAAAAAAAATCTTGATTCCAAAAACACATACAATCTCAATTATCCAAAAATAAGTCACAAGACTCAAATTCCAACTGACATAATGAAGAGTTCAACCCTTTAAGCAAACCAATGAAATGCAAACCACAGTCACAGTTAATAACTCAGACTTGACAACAACATTGCACATTAAAAAAAAACCTAAAACCTAGAATTGACAGAAAACAACAACTAAAAACTAAAAATAACATAAATAAACTAAAAAAATGGACAACGGTTTTCCATACCCCCAAACTTAAATCGCCCAATGTCTTCAATGTGGGTAAAGATACAATACCAAGAGGTGAAGAGAACCGAAGTGAGTCGAGAGGTGTCCTCCCCCTTAACTTACTTGTGATAACACTCGTCCTGAAAAATACAAAAAATCACAATTACCCCAAAAACTAAAAATAACTAAAAGGAAATAAAAGGATAGAGGGGTGCCTCCCATGAGCGCTAAGTTTACAGTCTTCAGCCAGACTTTTCACTGCGAATGATCAGTTGGACAAAGTCGGGTCTTCCAAAGGCAATTCCTCAATCTCTGGAATCTCTAGTTCTAGGAATGGCTTCAGCCGCTGTCCATTGACTTTTTGAGTATTTCCACTCTTGAGATCCTCGATCTCGATGGCTCCATGAGTAGAAACTGCATGTGTCCTATCCATCGGGACTTTAGCTTCCCTAGAAACAGATGTAGGCGTGAGTTGTAAAGGACTTTCTGACCAACTTCAAAGGATCTTCTCAATATGTTTTGATCATGAGTCTTCTTCATCTTTGCTTTGTATTGCTTGGCATAGTCATAAGCATCGTTCCTTAATTCTTCTAATTCATCCATCAGGAGCTTCCTTTGATTGCCAGCCTTGGTGATATTGAAGTTTAGCTGCTTGATGGCCCAATATGCTCGATGCTCCAATTCTAAAGGAAGATAGCACACCTTGCCATACACCAATTGGTAGGAAGACATGCCAATTGGAGTCATGAATGTTGTTTGGTATGCTCACAAAGCATCATTGAGTCGCAAAGACCAATCTTTCCTCGTCAGGTTCACCGTCTTCTCTAATATCCTCTTGATTTCTCTATTGGATATCTCAACCTGCCCACTTGTTTGAGGATGGTAGGCGTTGTAACCTTGTGAGTGATCCCATACTTCTTCATTAGTTGCTCAAAAAATTGGTTGCAGAAATGCTTCCCCCTGTCACTGATGATGGCACGTGGTGTCCCAAAACGTGCAAACACATTTTCTTTTAAAAATTGAAGGACAACTCTATGATCATTCGTCTTGCAAGCAATGGCCTCCACCAACTTAGAAACATAATTAACAGCCACAAGGATGAAAAGGTACACATAAGAGTTAGGGAAGGGCCCATGAAGTCGATGCCCCAAACATAAAAAAGTTCCACAATAAGAATCGGGTTTAACGACATCATATTTCTTCTTCCTATGCTCCCTAACTTCTGACACATCTCACAGGCTGAACAGTAGGCATGGGCATCACGAAAGATGGAGGGCCAATAGAATCCACTTTGAAGAATCTTCACAGCGGTCTTTTCAAAACTGAAGTGTCCTCTACAAGCATGATCATGGCAGAAAGAGAGGATCTTCTGGTATTCATTCTCAGGAATGCATCTTTGTATAATCTGATCTGAGCAGTATTTAAACAGGTACGGATCATCCCAAAAGAAGTGTTTCACCCCAGCCAAGAATTTTGATCTATCTTGCCTGGTCCAATGTGAGGGTATCTGGGTGGTGACAGGGTAGTTCACAATATCGGCGAACCATGGTGTAGAAATATGAGAGATGTGCATAAATTATTCATCGAGAACGTCTCAGCACAACAATGTTGCATTCACTTAACTCACATTTGTTAATTCCTTAGCATTGTTATTTGTTTGATTTTGTGTTGTTTTTGTGTTTTCGTATTTAATAAAGATGCAAGAAAACCATTAAATTTGGGTTTAAAGCACAATTTGAATGGACCTAGAAGATATGATTAAGCAACCAATCACAATAGAGGATATATAGATGGTTAAGTTTAATCACAACAAGAAAGGATAAAATCGGAATTTCTCCACTTTGAGTCAAAATCGGATCGGATAGAATTTCAGATTTTGAACATGTCTCAGTATTTTGGCCATAACTTTCAGCTCAAATATCAGATTGAGGTGATTCCAGCGGAATTGGAAAGCTAATTCAAAATTATACAAATCATGATGAAATATAATTTTCATAAATCGGACTCCTGCTACGCCAAAATCGTCGCACAAGTGAAGAAGGCAAATCTGGACGAATCCTTGTCCTACTTGTACATGGATTGACTCCTAATTCAACTAGGAGAATGAATTCCGAATTTTGTAGGTTTACTAGGGCTTCTAGGACTTGTTACTCCCTATAAATAAGCCTCTATACTTCAAGAGAAAAGATACTTAGTTTTAGACAGAAAATAATTCTTGGAGGCTTAGCAGAGTCATGAGCGGCTAACCCCTTTGTGGGGTGTTGATGTAACCCTATCCAAGCACAATGGTTTGATTGTATTTAATTTCCAGACTTTCAATTTATGTATGTTGATTATATAACTGTGAGAATTGCTACAATTGAATTTGTTCTTAATTATTAAATGCAATTGTTCTTAAATTCCAAATCAATATTTGTGAAATTCTTATCTTGTCTTAGAAAGTATTTTACTTTTATTGAACTCAAATCATTCTTATTTTCTGTGATTATGGGGATGATGGTTATATAATGGGTTTAATAGGCATATGATTAATAGGATTAAGATAGGCCATGCTTAGGAAGGCAGATTAGTACTACCCTAGTTTAGTGGTAATTTAGGTGAGCGATCCGTGCCAATCGAAGATGGGTTATGCTATTCCATTAATTGTATGAAACTTATTAAAGGGTTTTATAGTTTATGCCTAGGAAGATGGCGGGTGTGCATCTTAGTGGTTAGGTGGACGATCCGTGCCAATCGAAGATAGATTATCCTTACTCTTTAATCAAGTAGTTTCTTGTTTAATTATAACATGCATAGAATGAATTTCTGGATTAAATCGATTGACCATTGTTGTGCGGATAGAGGTGAAGTCAATACCCTACACTCCTTTTATTTTAATTATCTTTTATTTTATGCATTTAGTTTTAGAAAATAAAATCAAAACAATTCTCTTTTAATTAATTAGGTTAAATTTAGTCTTTAAATTTAATAATGAAACCCCTCAGTCCTTGAGGTTCGACACCCTCAATATAGCCCTATCCTACAGGATTCGTTCTATTGCGAGTGGTTTAATTTTATTATTGATAAATTTGGTCAACAAAATACCACATCAATTTTTGGCGCCCGTTGCGGATTGTTATTAAATTTTAGAGATTAAGTTTAGCTTAATTTTTATTTTAGTTGTTTTTTCTTTTCTTTATTTTCAATTTGTGGATTTTAATTTTCTTTTCAAGTCACGTTCAGTTGTAGGTTCCACTCTCTTACTGCGATCGATCGTCATCTGTGTGATCGTTCGTAGTTCTCTGCCTCAGCGTTTGTTCCCTCTTCAAGTATGAAGCGTTCGCATCTTGAAGTGCGATCGTTAAGCCCTCCGGGTAATTCTGCAGCTCCATTCCAAAGGCACCTAAGGGCCGTTTGTGAGTTTTAGTTTTAGTTTTATTTTTATTTTATTTTTCTTTTATTATTTTATTTAGTTTAGTTCATGTGGGGAAACATTCCAACACCCCATGGACCATGTTCATATTGCAATAGTCCTTACCATCATGTTAGAAATTGTTCCACTGCGAGACAATTTTCTAATTATTCTTATGAGCATATGAACATGCCATTCTCTAGACCGGGAAATGAATTTTATTCTGATTCTTATAACCCGGCATGGAGCAACCAGTCTAACTTCTTGTGGCAAGCTCAAGATCATGGAAAGTATACTCCACAAGGTCGTGAATTGCACCATTAGTCATATTTGCGGTTCAATGATCAATCCTATTCTTCTCAATATCAAGCAATTCCACGGCAATATGAGGCGCATCACCTCTTCAAGATGATTGAATTTTGAAGATCGGAATTGCAAATGATGGGTGAGATAACGCAGGTTGGATGAGTTGAGCGACAAGTTTGATGAGATGAATTAGGCAATAAATTCTCACTCTCAATCCATTGCTAGTCTAGAGGCTCAGGCATAACTAATAGCTGATATCCTCGATAGAGAAGAAGAAGAGTTTCAAAGTCAGCCGGTGGCCAACCCTAATGAACATTACATGGTAGATGAGAGTACTTATCTGAGCAAGCTATCACCACACTGAGGAGTGAAGAAGTGGTCGAAAACCATGTGGAAGAGAGAGGAAGGAGGAGAAAAGGAGGAGCAAATTGAGGCCCCACAATTTACTTGAGAAAAATGAAAGGAAGTGAGCGCCAGGCTTATTCTTCACCATCAATTCTTATTCTAGGCGCCATATGAGCTCCAAGCCCTTATTCGGGTAATCTAAAATTTCATTTTAGATATAGGTGACTCTCTCCCAGTCATTAGTTCTTATGACTTACCAATAGGCCAGGAGAGTAGACCGTTAGGGCTGTTAGAAGAGCAAAAAGAGACCATCGAGGTAGAAAAATTCCCTGAGTATTCTCCTCATTTTACTCCAGTTCATGATTCCCTACCGGATGAGAAACTGTTTGAGAATACTCAGAGGGATCTACCTCAATATACAAAAATTCAAAATTACCTGTCTATAGGTAAAATCCATTCTCTGTGGTCCAAGAGAAGAAAAGATTGGTGTTTCAAATTTAAACTTATGGTGCGAGAACAGGCGCATCAAGGATGTGGATTCCATTGATTTGGTGAATTCCATATATTTCGACTACATGAGTCGACTTTATAGGATCAAGCACAAACACTGCGCTTGACTCCTCACTTCACCAGGGTACATGATCTCCATCCAGGTATTTTATCCATTGTTGTTCATTCTTTGTTAATTTCATGGTTCACTCAAGTGGGGAATGGCATTACGAGCGAACAATCGCACTTCCTAGGCGATCGTTGTGAGAACTCTCCTCAGTGCCAAACCCTGAGAAGCGACGATCGCACTCTTGGGGTGATCGTTCACTCCTTCGCCAGGCGCACAAGGGCGCACGTTCGTCCCCAGCCCGCGCTCACATCAACACTCAAGTCGACGTTGCCCACACTTGACGATCGTTCTCCTCGAGAGAATGTCTCCGTGACTTATTTAGGTCACTTTTCCCTTCCCCCATCACTTTTACAACAATGTGTTGCACTTGATTGTTCTTGGTTGGAGTATCAATTTTTTAGGACATGTGTTTTGGATACAAGTTTGGGGTATGATATACCCACATCTGCTCCTCAGGTACTCCTATACCCTTCACCTCATTTTTCAGTTCTGTACATACATTGGGGACAATGTATGATTCAAGTTTATAGAGACACATTTACACACACTTGTCTTGTTTTGAGAAAAAAAAAAAATGCATGTTCATGTTGTCCTTAAATTTTGGTTGACCTAAAATTTGTGATTTGATTTCATCAATGAGCTTAAAAGTTTGAACACATGATCGATGTTGAATTTTTTAGTTTGTTACTTGCTTTAGGCAATTGAGAATTCACATGTTTGATCTGCTTTGACACAAGCACATTAGCACATGATTGGTGGGGTAACATGTAGGTTTAATGTGTATGTTTCTATGTTTTGGGTGACCTTTGGGTGACTTATTGGTTGGATACATTGGCACAAAAATAATAATAAAAAAATAAAAATAATCATTGATAAACTCTTCATTGAGTAACGGGCCTCTTACCTCAAAGCGTTAGTGCTCACGTCAAAAGATGAGGAGCTTTGATGTGGTTAAATTTATATAAAAAAAAAAAATGAAATGATGATAATCATTGATGAATTGTTCACTAAGTAACTGGACCTCTTGCCTCATTAAGCATTGAGCGTTCACGTCAAAAGGTGAGGAGTTTTGATGTGGTTAACATTATGGCTAGTTTAGTTTCGTAGCCTTTTTGACTTGAGTTAATAAGTCCTTAGGGGTGTCTCTACACCTAATGCCCTAAAACCATCTGGTTTGGGAGTCATTGGCTCAACACTCGCTACATAGGTCAATTAGAAAGCTTAAGGGAACTAAGCATTGCAGAGCCTAATAAAAATAAATAAATAAATAAAATAAGAAAAGTATGCCATTGTCGTTCATTCTGATAGGACTTCCAGTGAATCTTGAGATATTGAGACTTTGCACATTGAATTTGTTTGGAAGCTTCATAGTCTTGTGGTAGTTCACTTTACCTTTATTTGAACTTGTGATGCCTCAGTTTGCTTGTTGTAAGTAATTAGACTTTAATTTCCAATTCATTGTGAAGATGGAGTTTAATCTTTTAAGCTTGTTAATGAATGAAAATCATGGTTTTGAGTGATGCTTTAATTTTTAGATAACATGAACTGTGCATAATGTTTGTGGGTATCATTTCTGGAAAACCCTCACGAGACTCCACTCGTCCTCTAGGGAATTCCTAGGGGTTTAAAAGGCTTGTTGCATATGCCTAAATGCAACCGTACATCCCACAGTTGGATTTATCTTTATGTTCTTCAGTTTATTTTCTGTTTTGTATTGCTAAGGGACTAGCAATATGTAAGTTTGGGGTGTGATAAGCGTTTTTGCATTCAAGCCCTTAACTCACATTTGTTAATTCCTTAGCATTGTTATTTGTTTGATTTTGTGTTGTTTTTGTGTTTTCGTGTATTTAATAAAGATGCAAGAAAAACCATTAAATTTGGGTTTAAAGCACAATTTGAGTGGACCTAAAAGATATGATTAAGCTTAACCAATCACAATAGAGGATATATATGATGTGGTTAAGTTTAATCATAACAAGAAAAGGATAAAATCGGAATTTCTCCACTTTGAGTCAAAATCGGATCGGATAGAATTTTAAATTTTGCACATGTCTTAGTATTTTGGCCATAACTTTTAGCTCAAATATCGTATTGAGGTGATTCTAGCGGCATTGGAAAGCTAATTCCAAATTCTACAAATCATGCTGAAATAGAATTTTCATAAATCGGACTCCCGCCACGCCAAAATCGTCCCGCAAGTGAAAAAGACAAATCTGGACGAATCCTTGTCCTACTTGTACATGGATTGACTCCTAATTCAACTAGGAGAATGAATTCCGAATTTTGTAGGTTTACTAGGGCTTTTAGGAATTGTTACTCCCTATAAATAAGCCTCTATACTTCAAGAGAGAAGATACTTAGTTTTAGACTTAGTTTTAGCAGAAAATATATTCTTGGAGGCTTAGCGGAGTCATGAACCCCTTTGTGGGGTGTAACCCTATCCAAGCACAATGGTTTGATTGTATTTAATTTCCAGACTTTCAATTTATGTATGTTGATTATATAACTGTGAGAATTGCTACATATGGATTTGTTCTTAATTATTAAATGCAATTGTTCTTAAATTCCAAATCAATATTTGTGAAATTCTTATCTTGTCTTAGAAAGTATTTTACTTTTATTGAACTCAAATCATTCTTATTTTCTGTGATTATGGGGATGATGGTTATATAATGGGTTTAATAGGCATATGATTAATAGGATTAAGATAGGCCATGCTTAGGGAAGACGGGTCGTACCACATCTTAGTGGTTAGGTGGACGATCCGTGCCAACCGAAGATGGGTTATGCTATTCCATTAATTGTATGAAACTTATTAAAGGGTTTTATAGTTTATGCCTAGGGAAGACGGGTGGTGCCATCTTAGTGGTTAGGTGGACGATCCGTACAAACCAAGATAGATTATCCTTACTCTTTAATAAAGTAGTTTCTTGTTTAATTATAACATGCATAGAATGAATTTCTGGATTAAATCTGATTGACCATTGTTGTGCGGATAGAGGTGAAGTCAATACCCTACACTCCTTTTATTTTAATTATCTTTTATTTTATGCATTTAGTTTTAGAAAATAAAATCAAAACAATTCTCTTTTAATTAATTAGTTAAATTTAGTCTTTTGAATTTAATAAGAAACCCTACAATCCTTGAGGTTCGACACCCTCAATATAGCCCTATCCTATAGGATTCGTTCTATTGCGAGTGGTTTAATTTTATTATTGATAAATTTGGTCAACAAAATACCACAACAATTTTTGGCGCCGTTGCTGGGGACTGTTTAACGGTTTTGTTATTAAATTTTAGAGATTAAGTTTAGCTTAACTTTTATTTTTATTTTAGTTGTTTTTTTTTTCTTTTCTTTATTTTCAATTTGTGGATTTTAATTTTCTTTTCAAGTTCACGTTCAGCCTTGCAGGTGCCCTTTCTGTACCTGCGATCAATCGCAGCCCATGTGTGATCGTTCGTAGTTCTACAGCCCCTGCGTTTGTTCCCCTTTTCAATAGTGCGAACGTTCACACATTGAAGTGCAATCATTCGCCATCTGGACAGAATTGCTGCAGCTCCATTCCAGTGCACCTAAGGGCCATTTGTGAGTTTTAGTTTTAGTTTTTATTTTATTTTCAGTGGTGCAGTAATTGAGTTGTGCATCATTCAGGGTCTTGCTAGCATAGTATATGACATGAGGAAGCTTCTCCACTCTCTGCCCCAACATGGCTCCCACCGTATAATTGGAAGCATCACACATTATCTCAAACGGTAGTCCCCAATTAGGTGGTTGGATGATTGGTGTAGAGGTCAATGTCTTCTTCAGAATCTCGAAGGCCGTCTGACATTTGTCATTAAAGTCAAACAGAACAGTTTTTGCAAGTAGATTGCACAAAGGTCTCGCTATCTTGCTGAAGTCCGTGATGAACCTTCTGTAGAATCCTACGTGTCCCAGAAATGACCGAATTTCCTTAACTATCCGTGGTGGCGGAAGACTGGAAATTAGATCCACCTTAGCTTTGTCAACCTCTATACCTTTGGAACAAATCACATGGCCCAAAAAAATCCCTTATTTTACCATGAAGTGACATTTTTTCCAATTCAGAACCAAATTCTTCTCCTTGCATCGTACTAACACCAATGTGAGAGGATGCAGACATTCCTCGAATGACGAACCAAAAACTGAGAAGTCATCCATGAATATTTCCAGGTGACATTCGACCATGTCTGAAAAGATGCTGATTATACATCGCTAAAAAGTAGTAGGTGCATTGCATAGCCCAAATGGCATACGACGATAAGCAAACGTACAGAAGGGGCAAGTGAAGGTAGTCTTCTCTTGGTCTTCTAGATCCAACAGAATTTGGTTATAACCGGAGTATCCATCAAGGAAACAGTAGTAATCATGGCTTGCCAATCTTTCCACCATTTGATCAATGAACGGAAGAGGAAAGTGGTCTTTCCTCGTTTTAGAGTTCAGCTTTCTGTAGTCTACAAACTCTCCATCCTGATTGCACTCGAGTTTGGACCAACTCATTATCTTTGTTCTTGATCACTGTAATCCCTGCCTTCTTGGGTACAACATGAATGGGACTAACCCATTTACTGTCGGAGATTGGATATATGATTCCTGCATTTAGAAGTTTGATCACCTCCGCTCTAACTACCTCTTGCATGGCCGAATTTAGACGTCTCTATGGCTCCCAAGAGGTTTTAGCATGTTCTTCTAGGTGAATCTTGTGCATTACCACTGCAGGGCTGATTCCCTTGATGTCTTCAATTGACCATCCAATTGCTTCTTTATGCTCTTTCAACACATTCAGCAATTCTTGTTTTTGAGCCTTATCCAAATCAGAAGAGATGATTATCGGTAGAGATTTTCTAGGATCCAGATACTTATACTTCAATGTGTCTGGTAGGGGCTTCAACTCTCACTTTGCTTGCTCAAATGCTGATGATGATGTGTCAGTGGTGCCCTCAATATTCGTCTCACTTGCTATAACTGAGTCCAACATTGCATCAGCTTGTTCTAGTAGTGTATACAGGTTCATGTCACCTCCATATGCAGTAAGGCATTCTCCCAAATGATCATCATTGCTCAGCTCATTTATCGTCTCCTCTACAAGTTCTTCTATCATGCAGATACTTCTAACTTCCTCATAATCAAATGGTTGCCTGCTGATATCAAAGATATTTAGCTCCATTGTCATGTTCCCAAAAGATAGCTTCATCATCTCAGTTCTACAATTGATTAGGGCATTAGCTGTAGCTAAAAAGGGGTGCCCAAAGATGATTGGAACTTGAAGCTCTATGTTCAATGCTGGTTCTGTATCTAAGATGATGAAGTCCACAGGGTAGTAGAACTTATCAACTTTGATTAGAACATCTTCAATTATTCCCCTTCGCTTCTTTACAGATCTGTCGGCCAGTTGAAGTGTGATGGATGTTGATTTAAGCTCTCCCAATCTCAGTTGAATATAGACTGAATACGGCAGGAGATTGACAATAGCACCCAAATCGAATAGAGCTTTTTTAGCTTGGTTGTCACCAATCTGACAAGCAATGGTAGGACATCCCGGGTCCTTATACTTGACAAGCATTTTGTATTGCAGAATGGAGCTTACCTGTACAGTCAGGAAAGCTTTCTTGGGCACATTTGTCTTCCTCTTGATTGTGACCAGATCCTTCAAAAACTTTGCATAAGAAGGCACTTGTTGGATGGCATCTAGGAATGGAATGTTGATCTGCACATGCTTGAACACTTCCAAAATGTTATCATAGTTTGAGCTTTTCTTTGGTGCTATCAATCTTTTTGGATATGGAGCTTTTGGAGAATACTTCTTGGACTGATCCTCAACACTGGGAATGACTGTGTTTGGTCCAACATCTGCTGTAGGCTTGGCCTGGTTCTCTTCCTCTCTTGCTGTGTCACTGGAATCTTCAAGTGTGGCCACTTGGTTATCCACTTGTTTTCTTGATCTCAAAGTGGTGATTGCCTGCACGTGTTCTTGTCCATTAGTAGTAGTAGATGAACTCCCAGTGCCGAATTGCCCCTTTGGGTTAGGCACAGGTTGACTAGGAAACTTCCCTCTTTCTCTTTCCCCCATTTGATTGGCTAGCTGGCCAATTTGCCCTTCTATCTTGGCAACTTGAGTAACTTTTCACTCTTGTATGTCTGTCTTTGTTGATCACGCATGAATTTATCAGATTCTGCATGAAATTATCAGTTGATTGCATGAGTGCTTTCATCATTTCTTCCAATGAAGACTAAGATGCAGGTTGTGGTGCTTGATACGCAGATGGTTGAGCTTGGTGTGATGACCGATACCAATTTTGAGCTTAGAATTAATGATTCATTGGTATTCTTCAAGAGAAATTTGGGTGATTCCACCACCTGGATTGTAAGTTTGAAAATGGTCCACTTGTGGGTTTTCTATACTCATTGAAAGGCATTGACTTCCTCAATCGGTTTTCTATTGACAAGTAGGGCGCTTTGAGTGAAGTGCATTGGGTTGGCACATAACCCACAGACATCACTTGGTACGTCTCTGCATTCACTTTGTTCAAGACCAAAGTAGCAAATTGACGCTTGATCTCCTCTTCTCTCTCTCGCATCTTCCTTCACTTTACATGCCTCTTGTCTTGGGAGCGGGATCTTGTCTATCCCAACTATTCTTGAAAATCCCATTGTTGTGCTCGTTCAGATTTCATCCAAAGGCTTTGTAGCTTCATCTCCGTGGAGGCTTAAGAATTCTTTACCATTCATGGTATCAAGCGAGTTTCGCCACTTGGCATCAATCCTCTATAGTATATGACAATTGTCTCATTCTCAAAACCATGGGGTGGACACTTCATGGTAAGCTCTTTAAACTTCTCACAACTATCAGTGAATCTCTCTCCCTCTTTCTGCCTGAATTTAGTGATCTTGATACGATAATCATTAATTTTGGCAATTGGAAAAAATTTATGATAAAACTTACTCAGCATCATTTCCCAAGAGGTAATAGATTATGGTCTCAAGTTATACTGCCAGGCTTTCGCCCTATCATGTAAGGAAAAAGGAAATAACCGAAGACGTACCAAGTCTATTGGGGAATTTGGTAATTTAATTAAATCACATACCTCCTTAAAGGTCCTCACATGATCATATAGATCTTCATTCTCTGACCCTCTAAAACGAGGAAGGTTGTTGAGCGAACTTGGCTTCAACTCGAAGCGGGCAGCATTATCTGGCACTACTATACATGACGGTGCACTGGTAGCCTCGGGTGCAAATAGCTGCCTAAGAGATTCGGGTAGATTTCGTTCTCCCATGTTCACAGATTTTTCCGAATCAGACTCAGAATTTTGAGAATCAGTAGGCGAATATTGCGCTATTCTTCGATTATCCCTCACCCTTTGTTCAATCTCTGAATCAAAATTGGCTAGCTCCAAATTTAGAGATCTACGTCCAAGCATGCAAAAAAAAAAAGGTTAAAGAAACACAACTAAAATTATTTAAAATCCAATTTTTCATTTTGAGAAAAAATGTGACACTTTACAAACTTTAAATTCATTTGACCTATTTATTGAAATAATAATTTTTTTTTGAAAAAAAAAAAAACAAAAATATTCTAATATATTTATATATATTTGGAATTTTTTTTGAAAAAATGTAGGGGGCATTTAAACAAATAAAATACAATTTGAAAGTTTGTGTCATTTTAAACTTTTAAATGAAAAATATAAAGTAATTCTAAAAAATATAAAATTAATGAAATAAAATAAAAAGAAAAAAATTAGATTCTAATAGTTTCGCGTAGTAAGGAAATTAGTTTGATCCGTAGTGCAATCAAACTAAGCTTCAGCTAGATGCACGCAATCCTATTCTTTCCTTGAGTGCGATCGATCTCTAATGAATCAGTAACTTAAAAAGAAACGGAAATAACAAAAAAAAATTTAATTTTTTTATTTGTTAATCACAAAAAAAATTGGACAAATCAAATCTAATTATAACTAAAGAATAAACTAATTTAGAAATAAATTGATTTCAAATTAACTATTGAAACAAACACACTAGGGTTTCAAAACATAAATCATCTAATGTATCCTTAAATCACAAAAGATATCCAATATACATTCAATCCAATTAATAGAAAAGTAAAACAATAAGCAATTAAACCATTAAATTGGGAAATCTGGAATATATGAAACTAAATTGCTAATCATAAGTGAGGCTTCATCTTCAACCTTAGTTGAAGGTTTAGCCTCTCATGTTATTGAAAGACGAAACGTTCTTGATGGAATTCATAATGGAAATTGAGTACTTACAAATAATGAATTACAAAGTTGAGGTCCAAAAGTTAGGAAATCCTATAACTCTCTTCTTTCTCTTTTGGAATTTCGTAATTTGTAGCCTCCTCTTCTTAAATGCAAAGAGGTCTATTTATTGGCTTTAGGAGAGTCCTAGAAACCCTAGCAAACCTAGAAAATTCGGAATTCTATCTCCTAGTCAATTTAGGAGACAATCCTTATCCAAATCAGGTTAGGATTCTTCCAAAATCACGTTCCTATCTTGCAGGGTGATTTTGGCATTGTGACAGTCCGAAATAGGAAAATTCTATTTCACAATGATTTGTAGCCTGTTGCGTTAGCTTTCCAATGCCATTGGAATCACCTCAATCCAATATTTACACAGAAAGTTATGATCAAAACACTGAAACATGTGCAGATTCTAAATTTGAATCTAATCCGAAATTATCTCTATTTAGGAAAATTCCGATTTTATCCTTTCTTTGATTTGGTTAAACTTGACCACATCTTCTAGGTCTTTTCAAAGGATGCTTTATCCCAAGACTTTGTCATTTTCTTCTTTTAAGATGCAGTTTCTCTTTAGCAACCTACAAAACACTGAAAACATAAAACTACACCAAAACATTAGATAATAACACAACTAAAAGATTAACAATAGCAAATTAAGGGGTCCAAATATGCAATATTTGACATACATCAATTGGCCTTATTCTGTAAATGACACAAGTAGGGGCAAGCAAAGTAAAGACAAGGACAAATGATGTTAAAAGAAAGGTAACTGGCTTTACTTTGTAGATGGCACAAGTAGCAGCATGATAAGTGCCAAAATATTCATATTTTAGCCCTTAATTTACATTTGTTAATTTCTTAGTTTTGTTATTTTGTTTCCTTTTATTTCCATTGTGTGTTTTCTGTGTTTTTATAGGTCATGGAAGAAAAGAAAGCATTTCTGGAAAAGTTTCAAGCTTAAAGGGAAAATTGGGAAGACCTAGAAGATGTGGTTAAGTTTAACCAAATAAAGGAAAGGATTAAATCAAAATTTATCAAATTGAAGTCAAAATCGGATTGGATTCAAATTTGGATTCTACACATGTCTTGGTACTTTAGTCATAACTTTCATCACAATTATTGGATTGAGGTGATTCTAATGGAATTGGAAAGCTAACTCAATAGGCTACAAATCATTGTGAAATATCATTTTTCCAATTCGGACTGCCGCTATGCCAAAATTACCCTGCAAAATAGGAACGCAATTCTGGACGAATCCTATTCCGATTTGGGCTAGGATTGTCTCCTAATTTGACTAGGAGATAGAATTCCGAATTTCCTAGGTTTACTGGGGCTTCTAGAACTTTTCTAAGGCCTATAAATAGACATCTAAGCCTCTTAGAAAAATACACAATTTTATAGATAATTTTAGAGACAAACTTTGGAGAGAGGAATTGGAGGCTACTTCTAGGAGCGGCTTTCGGTTCTTTCTTTTCCTTTTCTTTTTAGTTTTATTTTAATTATGTGTAACTAATTATTTTAGTAGGGCTGGATTGAAACCCTAATTATGTTTATTTAATATTTCAATATTGGCGCCATTGTGATAATCATATTATGTTGCTTAACTTGACTAATGTCTGTTTTATTGAATTTCTCATATGTATGCGATTAGCCATTATATGCATGTGGTATGGATTAGTTAATTAAATAAATTTGGGTGATCGAGTCTTGGGGTTAATATAAGTAACAAAAGAAATCCACACCGGGTTCTTGGGTTAATCAACATAGGGAACTGGGAGTAGACACCCATGCCCTATGCCTCATGTGCTTGTTGATTTTCATAGATTTATGCTTTCTTAAAGAATAACTTAGTAGACACCCATGCTAAATCCTTTAAGAAAGAAAAGAATTAGAGTAGACACCCATGCCTAATTTGTTGCTTAGGGAAATCAATAGCTTAAGGAGTAGACACCCATAACCTTAGATTGGCAAACATTAGGTATTCATAATATGATTGGAGCATTGGCATATTGTTATATTATTTGAATATCATTAGTGGTGGATATCAAAGCCCTACACTTTTATTTATCTTTATTTTTATTTCTTTTAATTATATCAATTGCGTGACACTTTTGATATTTTAATTTAGATAATTAATTCTAAATAAAATCAACAATCTCCATAGGATCGATCTCGTACTTGTTGCACTATACTATTGTTTTGATCTTGTGCACTTGTGAGTTAAAACATACTAAATATTATCTATTAATTTATGTAATATTTGGCATAATACGGCAAACAAAGTAGAAACAGTTCTTATTTTTGTAGATGGCACAAGTAGCGGCAAGCAAAACAAGAATTAGCTTTACTCTGTGGATGGCACAAGTTGTAGCAAGTAGAGTAAAGACAGGGACATATGGTTTACAAAGAAACAAAAATGACAATGATGAGCATGAGCATGCATAGCATATAAATTTTATGATGATGATTTATGATGCTTGCATATGATGATTTATGCTAGACGTATCAATATGCATGTGAGATGGAAGATGAAACCATGTGTATATATATCGTTATGGATAGATGATGCATGATGATTTTCAATATGTTTCATTATTAAGTTATATGATATATAAGTGTGGATAGTTGTTTTGGACAAAACTAGTGAGTTCCATACTGTTGAGCGTCTCTAATTTTTGGAGACTACGGGCTCATAATTTTACCTACAATATGGGTGGTGATTCCCGTGGTACATACGATGTTGTTGATGCAGGTACAGCGACCATAGATGATGACCATGTGGCTATGTATCTGGTTTACCATGGTGTCTGAGGCCTGTATACATTGGGCATTTATTTTGTTGGACTAGTTGATAGCCTTCTTTTGTAAAACATTCATGTATATAGTTAGATGTTGGTGCATTCAGTATATGGATTGTGTTGGATGTGACACTTTTGAATAGCCTTTTTTATTTATTTATTTATGTAAGCTTAATAACTTAGATGTAATAATCAGCTTTAACATGTTAGGTATGTCTAACGTTATTTATATTCCGCTGCAAAGATAACTCTAATAAATCATCAATGATGCATGTAGCTTTGTGTGGCGTATTATACTGTCAATTAGATTAATGCATGGGTTCATGGCATACTGTGGTTTCGCCATGCCACTATGACAATCCGCTTTGATGTGGGTTATTGGTTTTTAAAAGAAAAATTTTTAGTCATGTTTTTATTAACCGGGTTGTCATAGAAATTGGTATTAGAGCAAATGGTATCAAGTTCTTCAGGGAACTTGTTAACATTGCAACTATTATATCATGATCAACTAGGTTCATTGAGTTGAGTCTAGTGTTAGTTTAAGAATAACACCAGAGCTATAAGAATCTTAAAAGTATCAAGAAAATCTAATAGGACAAAGTTTTATGAGATCATGATTGCTTTGCTGTGTGGGTGTACCGTAGATTTGCTTTATGTGCTTATTTGTGATATGTTGTTGTCTATGTAGTTTCTTTTGCACTGACCTGTGCAATCTTGCAGAGTGATGCCACCAAGACAACACCCATGTCGTCGTGGGAGGCCAAGGAATGTAAGGATCATGGTGATAGGTGACCACCTCCACCACCTCCTCCTCCTCCACTGCTTGGTGTTCCTGAAATGGCACACTCTCTAACTGAAGCAGTACAATATTTGGCTGAGATTATGGCCAATGGTCAACACCAAGAATGCCATGACAGAAGAGAAGGGTGTCCTTCTGAGACCTTCTTCAAGCACCACTCATTGGTGTTTGTAGGGCATGAAGGCCCTAGGGAAGATGACTCTTGGTTTGAGAGAACTCAGAAGTTGATGGTAGCCCTTAAATGCACCGATGCAGAGATGATAAACTATGTGTAATGACCCGAGAATTAATTAACTGGTAATTAATTTCATGGTTCGTCTCTCAACCTTATTCCATTCCAAACAAGACTCAAGGACCTCTACTCCTCGAAAACAAAGGATACTAAGTAGCGGAAGTAATTAAGTTCTATAATTTTTGAACCATACAACTAGAGCATCTAGCCAAAGATTATCAAAGTAGCGGAAATCACACTATATACATAACATCATTACAAGGGATCTATACTAAACCTTAATATGCAAGCATGCATCAAGTCCTAATGTCTACAACATAACTCAAAAATACTAGTTACCATGAGTACCCGCTTAAGTTTGCAATAAGTCCTCAAGCATCTTCCGGATCAAATCCTCCAATATAACCGGATGCTTTGTGGTATCCACTATCTATAACAACATAATTGTATATATGGAGAAAAAGAAAAATAATACAATGGTAAGTCTGACGACTTAGTGAGTAAAAATGCACATGGCGTACCCGTCATTAATTTATGGACTTCTTTTACTTATAAAACACATGCAACATTATGAGATGATAGTTTATCATGCAGGTGATATATAAATATATATAGAGTAACAATCATAGTTCAATAGCATGGTCTACCCAAGATATTATCCCTTCTCAGCGAGGTTGATGCTATCCCGAGGGACCTATAGTACAATGTCGGTGCCCTAGCCATTGCATAGCATACCGTACGTAACACTAGCGACTCGACCAAGTTCAACCTCGGGTGACCCACACCGTTAATGACGCCCTTCCAATAGTGACCATCCTTTGGGAATGGCTGCGTCTTGATCACAAAACCATTGGATCCAAAGCCACTCCCCCCCCACACACATTGACCATAAAGTTAACTTGTATATTAAGCCTATAGCCATTATACCGCATGTACCATTGTACCATGTCATACGATACAATTAATCTTATCAGTCATTTACATTTACAAGTCTCATTATTATCTTATCAATCGACACATGTTTTCACAAAAGGGAGTTCCAGTAGTTCCAGAATGTGTTTCATGAGTTACAAAATATGCATGTTTGATATATATAAAATAGACGGGCAATGCAAGAAAAGTAACAATAAAGCATCCATGTGAGTTTGTACTCACCCGGGTTATAAAGCTCCTCCATGTATGTAACGACCTATGGAAAAGTGCTAGCCATATCTGCACTATCACCCTAAAAGGACTAGTCAATTTAGAGATCCCCTACTTCGAATTCCAAAGGCCTCCTTTGGTTATCAGTATAACTCTTCTGCCGACTCTGAGCTACACTCATTCGTTCCTTAATGACACGCACCTTCTCACGAGTGTCCTAAATTAGCTCCAGCCCCAACGTCTATCTCTCTTCGACGTTTTCCCAATACAAAGGTGATTGGCACTTTCGTCCATAAAGTGCTTCATACGGCGGCATTCCAATAGTTGCCTGATAACTGTTGTTGTAGGCAAACTCAATCAAAGGCAAGTGCTAAACCCAGCTACCTTTGAATTCCAACACACATGCCTGCAACATATCCTCTAGGATCTGGTTCGTCTGCTCAGACTGACTATTTATCTGAGGATGAAAAGCAATACTGAACTTTAGCTCCGTCCCCATTTCCTTCTGAAGATTTTGCTAGAACCTCAAAATAAAACAAGAGTCTCTGTCCGAAATGATTGCTGATGGTAGTCCATGTAAACAGACTAAATTCTGGACATATAGTCTGGCCAACTTATCCATCGGATCCTTAACCTTTATGGGAATAAAGTAAGCACTTTTCGTTAAAAGATCGATAACAACCCAAATGGAATCTTCCCCAATGGGTGTTTTTGGTAAACCCAAAATAAAGTCCATCGCGATCTCATCCCACTTCCACTTTGATATAAGCAACGGCTTAAGTGTCCCCGCCCGTCTCTGATTTTCTGCCTTCACTTGTTGCCAGGTCGAACACTGCTCCACAAACTTCACAATGTCCTTCTTTATATTGTTCCACCAATATGATCCCTTCACATCACGTACATCTTGGTGCCTCTAGGATACAAAGTGTATGGAGACCAGTACATTTGATGATGATTTATGATATTATGGTGATGTAGTATTTTATCTCTTGTATTTGCTGTGTGATGTTTTATCTACTATCTTCAAATTCCATAGTCTTAGTAAAATCTTCTGCTGCAGTTTTCTCGTTATGACGAGGCAAGTGAATTCCCGAAGGTCTTGTTCTACAAGGGACAGGGCTAGGATGGTGCACCGTGGGATTAATTACTAGTTAATTGATTTGCCCATCGGGGTCATCACATTAGTAAATTGCAATTAACGAACTTAAGAATTTAATGTGCGTTTTAAATGTTTATAGACACTTAGCACTATTTTAAATGGGTTGGAGGATTTAAATGTGACCAAAAGTGACCAAAAGAACCAGAAGAACCAAAATGTGTTTTAAATGTGACCAAAAGAACCAAAATGCATTTTAAATGTTTTTCCTCCAAACTGGGTTGGAGGAAATTCCTTCAACCGATTCTATAAAAGTGATATGTGTCTCTTAAACATGTGAATGCACATATTTTTTAATAGTAGAGACAAAGTTGGAATAAATTTTATTAAAAACTCATGTGCATCTCACATGTTATTAAAAAAATGGACACATGTCATCTTTATAAACTAGGTTGGAGGAAATTTCTCCAATCCAGTTTGGAGGAAAACTTTGTCCTTGCTATTCATCCTATTCTTGATAATTGTTTGTATATTTTATTATTTATGAATTTATATAGTTTTTATTTCATATTTTAATTGTATAAATATATAATTGTAGTTATCTGACATTTTGGAGAAAAACAACGATTCTATTGAGCTTCAATCAAATTCTAAATGACCTCATATTGAAGTAGATTTAGTAAATCTACATGGAGATCCTTGCCTAAGAAAAAAAAAAAGTGTGTTTATCATCCTAGTGACAAAGACCAAATCCAAATAGCATAGAGAGGTGCTGCTATACGGTTGTGGCAAAAAACATGAGTTTTCTACCTTCCATTCAAATGCTGTCACCTCAGTTATTGCATCTTAAGAAAATAAGAACAAAAACACAGGATTAATTCCCGTCATCCACGAAACCTCTCATTTTTCCCCTCTCTCTCTCCCTCTCAGAGACCTTGCCAGAGCCTAGCCTAGAGTTGCTGGAGAATATGCCAGAGCTCAACACAGACCTCTCCAGTGCTCCCTCTCTCTATCACATACTTGTAGAGAAAAAAAGCTGCCCAACGCTCTCTCTCTCACACACACAACAGCAAAGAAATTTTTTTCTCCGCTGCCCAATGCTTTCTCTCTCTCACACACACACAATAGAAATGGCGATGTGTTGTGCCTGTAGAAGATCACATGGGTTTTGAACTTCCCCAGTATACTTGATAAAGAGACTACCTATATATTTTTATTTTTATTTCCTTTTCCTGGTTTTTGGGGAGGGGAAAAGTGGCTAGGAAATGTATAGAGAGAGCATTTGATCTGGATTTTATAACCAGATTGAAACTTGATCTGGGTGTTACAACTAGAGATTGAAACACAAAATTTGACACAATTTTTTAAAACTAGATTTTAGAAACCAGGATTACATATAAGAGAAACCAAGATTCTTCAAAACCCATCTACATCCGTCAACAATTGAATAGAATTCAGAAACCATGAGATAGCCAAAGAAAAGCAACCCATAATTAAAATTTAAGGCTTACTTGATGAGTAGTATAGATGGAGTTCAAGGAGGGAGAACAAGAAGTAGAGATGGCGGTTGTAGAGGCTGCGGCTGGGTTTTCTAACCCCTGGGTCTGGCCAGGAAGTTGGTGTGTCTCACACCCTCATACTCCAGATAATCCGCTATATCGTGCAAGTTAGCCAAGGTTTTCTCAAATGGCGTGAACTGCATCTTGAGCACCTGGCTTCAGCGGCTTGCTGGTGGTTCCAATGATATCAAACTAGCCAGCAATGTGCTCGCCGGAGGTGATCTTTAGTGTTGGGATTTTGATAGCACCAATGTTTTTAATAGTGTTGGGATATAGTGTTTTTATTGTAGGCAAGTTTTGTGCAGTTTTATGCTTTTAACTAACATGGCATTCTTCCATTGAAGAGTTGAAAACTTGAGTTTTCTGCCATAACTTAATTGCAAATATTCCCAATAGCATATCTACAAATAGGAGCATATCATTTTTATATTTAATTATGTTTTAATATTTTTAATTAATTTTAATTTTTTATTCGTAAAAAATGCACCCATGAGTGAACATCCTGGATTTGCCGCTAAGTCAAATCATTGTTGTTAGATTGACCCAATGTACAATGTAAATGATTTGATGGTAGCCCTTTATCAATATTTAATAAATTAATTAACATTATGATCTATACATAGTATTAAGATATTGGTTAGGGTGGAATTTAGTAGAGATTTGGGATTGCCTGATATTATTCTTAAGGGCGACTCTCTTCAGTTTCTCCAAGCTTTTCGTGACATGGAACTAAATTTTAGACCATATGGACAGATTATTGACGATGCCCGAGTTGTTTTAAGGATGCATTAGAGTTGGATGATCTCTTATGTCAAGCGGGAAGCAAACTCAGAGGCTCATTATTTAGCCAAATTTGCTCTTTCATGTCCTACCGAGCAAACATGGATGGAAGATATACCTCGATGTGTTTATGCTATTGAGTTATTAGAGCAATTTGCTCTTGCTTTTTAGAGCTTTATTGTAACGCCCTAAGAATTAATCAACTGGTAATTAATTCCATGGTTCGTCTCCTAGCCTTATTCCACTCCAAACAAGACTCAAGGACCTTTACTCCTCAATCGAAGGATACTAAGCAGCGAAATGTAATTAAGTTCTATAACCATTCATCATTACAACCAGAGCATCTACCAAAGAACATCAAAGTAGCTAGAATAATATGCAAACATGCATCAAGCCCAAAGTCTACAGTGATCACTACAAAAAAAAAAAAGGTCATTAGCAGCCCCTTTAACATGTAGCCGCTATTTGTTGGCCACTAATAATTGGACGCTAATGATAAATAACGGCCACTTTTAGGGTGGCCGCTAATGACCCCTAAATAGTGGCCATTTTAAAGTGGCCACTGATAACTATTTTTTTGGCCGCAAAAAAAGTTTGAAATGCCACTTGAAAGTCGCCGCTATTTGGAACACATTAAGTGGCCGCTATTTAAATTAGAAAAATAAAAAATAAAAAATAAAAAAAAACCCCAAAAGAACAAAAATCCTTATAATATATGTTGTTAAATAGCAATTATAGAAAATGCATCAAGCCTATTTATAGTCAAATGGATTTAATTAAAACATGTGGATTCAAGGATTCACTTCTTATCATGGAACAAAAAGTGAATCCTATACATATAAATAAATGCAACTTGGACTTAGCATAAGGAATTCAAATGCATTGAGAATAATGAGAATAATATACCTTGGTCCAAATGACCAGTCTTGAAAGGAATCTCATTTGTCCAACTGTTAATGGATATTGGAGTGATATTGCTACATGTTATTGCTCAAATATCACCAAATATATTTTTCCATGAGGCCTTATACAAAGGAATGGTTGAAAATGCACATACTACAGAGAAATTTTAGCCACCAACAAAGGAAAATTTTCTCTAAAGCCAAGTGTGATAGCTTATAGCATAGCAATCAAAGCCAAAAAACCTAAAAAGAAGGGAAGCGTGTTCAAGCACAAGCGAAAAAATACCAAACTTCACCAACATAAAAATGTTTCATATGGTAATAAAATATTCCCAGTTCTATAAAGGATTAAAATTAACTTAATTAAAAAGGATAATGTTTTGGTTTGTAATTAAAGTGCATAAAATAAACGTAAAACAAAGAGTGAATAAATGATCGAGAGAAGAGTATTGACTTCACCACAATCCGCACATCAATGGTTAACTATATTTAATTCCATAAATTCATTCTACTATATTTAATTCCATAAATTCATTCTACTATATTTAATTCCATAAATTCATTCTATACATGTTATAAATAGACAAAAAAACACCATATTAAGGAATGTAAAGAATTCATCTTTGGTTGGCACGGATTGTCCACCTAACCACTAAGATGCGGTATGACCCGTCTTCCCTAAATATGAATTATTTATTTCTTTAATAAGTTTCATACAATCAATGGAATAACATAACCCATCTTCATCTGGCACGGATCGTCTACCTAAATAACACTAAATTAGGGTGTAGTACGATCCATCTTTCCTAGGCGTGGCCTATCTAATCCTATTGATCATATGTCGATTAAACCCATTGTATAACCATCATCCTCATAATCACAAAAAATAAGAACGATTTGAGTTCAATAAAAGTAAAATACTTTCTAAGACAAGATAAGAATTTCACTAATATTGAGTTTGGAATTTAAAAACAATTGCATTTAATAATAAAGAACATAAATCAAAGGTTGCAATTCTTATAATTATACAATCAACATGCATAAATTGAAAAATCAGAAATCAAATACAATCAAACCATTGTGCTTGGAAAGGGTTATATCAATACCCCACAAAGGGTTTTAGCCCCTCACGATCGTCTAAGCTCCAAAGACAATTTTCTGATTTTTTTAGCTCTAGGAAGCGATCTCCCTTTTTACAAGTTATGAGGCATATTTATAGGGACTAGGAAAACCCTAGAAACCTAAAAACCCTAAATAAAATCGTAGGTCAGTCTCCCAGTTCAAGTGGGAGACTGAAAACCTAGTCCATGATGTCAAAAGGGTGCCTGCCGTACTCTGCACGCCTAAGTACGCTCGATCCCAAGGATATGCGCTCGAGTGTAGGTGCCCTCGAGCTTAGCTGATGTGCGCACGAGCGTAGATGTGCGCTCGATCCTAGGCTGCATGCACTCAAGCGCATGCGTGCTCGATTTCAGGTGTAGCTGCGCTTGATCCTGGTACCAAAATGGCTGCAATTTGTCCTTTTAAGCCTAATTTTCAATGGTATTCTTGCATTTGATCTGAAACATAAAAACAAAACAAATTACAATGCTAAGGAGTTAACATATGCAAGTTAAAGGGCTTAAATGTGCAAAATTTAGTGCTTATCACACCCCCAAACTTACATATTGCTAGTCCCTTAGCAATACAAAACTGAAAAGAAATTGAAAAACAAAAAAATAAATCCATCTTTCGTGGGATGTATGATTGCATTTAGCATATGCAACAAGCCTTTTAAACATCTAGGTGTTCCCTAGAGGACGAGTGAAGTCTCGTGAGGGTTTTCCAAGAATGATATCGACAAACATTTTACAACCATACTATTCCCAAAAAATGCAACATTATAAAAATTAGGGTTCTTATTCATTATAAAACTCAACCAAACAAACACCATCGTCACAATTTTTAGGGAATTACAAATCAAGCTACTAACATGGCATTATGAAACATTACAAGATTCAATTAGTGAAAGTGAACTTAACACATAGTCATGGGACTTTTAAAAACTAATCTCAATCATACATGGCTCAACATTCAGAATTCATTAGACTACCCATCGGATGCAATAACCAAGGTTTATTTTTTAATTTTTTTTATTATGCTTAGCTCCCTTAAGCTTTCTAATTGACCCATGTATCGAGCGTTATGCTAATGACTCCCAAACCAGATGATTTTAAGGCACTAGGTGTAAAGATACCCCTAAGGACCTATTAACTCGAGTCAAAAAGGCTATGAAGCTTAGTTAACCATGTCAAACTTCTCACTTTTTGACGCGAACACTCAGTGCTTAATAAGGCAAGAGGTCTGGTTACTTGGTGAAAAGTTTAAAATGATTTTTTTTTTTTTTTTTTACCAAGATTATCTCTCCAATAAGCTAACCAACTGCATCCAAGCTATTGACACCAGACATGACTGATCACAAATTTCATACCCCATAAACTATGTGCTATTGTGCATGTGAAAATCAAATTGAACATGGAATATCTCATGCTGTCAAAGAAAGTAACACAACTTAAATCCCCTAATCAAGTGATCATGTGTTCATCATGTTAAGCTCACCAATGAAATTCAAACCATAATTTAAAATCAGCTGCATACTTAGGAACAATATATGTGCCCAGACCCCCAAACTTGAATTACACAGTGTCCTCAGTGTGTGGATATAGAAAATAGAGCAATGCAAGGGATAAGAGTACCTGACAAGTCACTGTGGCACTAATGAAGATGCCCTTGAAAAATATAGCAATGCAAGGGATAAGAGTACCTGACAAGTCAACCGTGCTAAGATGGATCACAATAGGACTTGTTATGCTTCAAACCATTCATTTGCCAAGATCATATCCTCCTAGGCCTCCTTTCACTGATCAGCAAGCTCAAATCGGATGTTCGCCAAGTCTTGCTGAATGGCCCGATAATGTGAGGCACCCACATTGATCGTCTTTTCCTCCTCCTCCACTTCTTCATTTACTGCCACTTCATTTGCCGCTTCTTCATGCATGTCCATCAACTCTGCACCATCTATGGCTCTCTCTACTCCAGCTGCCCGTACCTGACTTTCTCGTGGCATGTGGTGAGTAACTCTAATTCCACTAGATCCGGCTGAATTAAGGGTGATCAGTGATGGGCCCATCTGCCGAGGTGCCTTTAATGCCCTTCTTCTGGAGTATGTAGGTGATAAGGAACAGGAAAGGTAGTCCCCAGATTTTGGTGCCCTCAACAGCTCGTAAATGCACCCCCTCCTAGAATTTATGCAGCTGTCTTCATCCATGTCAGGAATGGAGCACCAATAGCCCTTATGGAAAGCATAGAGGGCAGTGAGGAAGAGATCTCATCTCTGCGTTTTGTGTCCCAAGGGGTACACATTCTGCTGTAGCACAAAATCCATAAGCCAAAATTGTGTGGCAACTTGGCCTTCCTGGTGGCATTCCAATATTGATCGGCATAGCGTCCCTCACTCATGTTGTCAACAATCTCTTCTGTAGTGAGCGTGGAGGGGCAAGCTACCCACTGTTTTGCTGATTGGGGACACTAAACATGGCACTTCAGAGCAGCAGCTATGTCTACTATGGTCACCTCAATGTTTACATCATTAATGGTAGAGGAAAGGATGTCTGGCCGGTTGCAATCATAAGTAAGATGCTCATAGAATGTCCGTACCAAGCATGCGTAGGCGGTTGATGTGACTAGCTTAAACAACTACTTCAACCCATGGCGCTTGAATTCTTGAACCACCCACCTTGTTGCGTCAAAATCCAAGAAGCCATCTTAGATGGCAAACGAGGTCTCTAGAATGAGCTTCCTTGTATGAAAAGTGGGTTTGGCAACTGTGTCCTAGGTTTTGAAGGACCAAGGGGAGAAAGCTCACACTCTAGGAATAGTGAAGACTGGTTTAGGCATTTTGTCGAGCACTAGGTGTGCACTCCCAAAACCACAGGGTGCAAAGCCACTATCAACTGCTACCCAACCCCTTGCAAAATAAATAAAAACTAACACAAAGGCAATCTGAGTGTGGGGGGGCACCCACAAACTGCTTTTCATAAGAAAAAATTTTGAGGGAAAGGAAGAATTAGGTAGGAAAGAAAAAAAATAAAAATAAAAAAGAAATAAAATAAAAAGGGAAATAGGAAAGGTGGGGTGCAGCGGCGTGGAGAGGGGCGAGAGGCGAAGTGCAGTGGTGTGTGGTGGTGTGTATGGTGGTGGGTGCCTGGGCAAAAATGTGACCAAGTAGGTGTGTGAGCAGATTGGGGGTAAAAGGGGGAACAGCGCAGAGGGGAAAGAAATGAGGGGGGAAAGGGGAAATGTGACCTAAAATGGTCATGTGAGGCCCCGGAACGAGTGTGCTCGATCGCACTCATGCAGAGGGGTGTAAAATGAGGTTGTGCGCTCGTGCGCACAAGGGCACACGACAGGAATGCGCTCAATCGTACCTAAAGGTGCGCTTAAGCAACTATTGGGTATCTACGCTAAAGCCTATAGGAGTAAGCTCGGTAGCGAGTGTGTCAGGATTGAGCGCCTTTGTTTGGCACTCAAGCCAGTGCCGATGATGAAATTTAAAAAGAATAGACGGGATCCATCAAATTAACGGATTCCACATCTTTACATGGCTCGAGGTTCTGAATGCAGGGCTTTAATCGTTGACCATTCACCTTGAAAAGAGTGCTATCCTTTGGGTTTTGCAATTTGACGGTGCCATGGGCAAACACCAATGTGACTATGAAAGGGCTGTCCCATCTTGAGCGGAGCTTCCCAGGGAAAATCCGGAGTATGGAGTTGAAGAGCTATACTTTCTGGTCCAGCACAAATGTCTTAGGCAGGATGTGTCAATCATGAAAAGCCTTTGTCTTCTCCTTGTAAATTCGGGAGCTGTCATATGCATAATTTCGCAGCTCCTCCAACTCTATCAATTGAAGCTTTCAGTGGGAGCGGTTGTGAAATTATCTACCTAAATTAATAAGCAAATAATCGCAGTTTTACTTGCAAGTGCACAAGGTCAAAAATGTAGTAAAGAGTGTAAGTGCAAGATCGATCCACGAGATTGGTAAATTATGCTTAAAATTAAATTCGCAATATAAAGTAAAAGAGATAAAAATTAATTTTGATTAAGCAATAAGAAGAGGTAGGGCTTTGATTTCCACCGCTAATCATGCTTATACAATAAATCAATATGCCAATGCTTTGATCACATTATGAATATTTAATGTCTGCCAACCTAAGGGTATGGGTGTCTACTCCTTAGGTTATTGGTTTCTAAGCAACGAATTAGGCATGGTGTCTACTCAATTCTTTTCTTTCATAAAGGATTTAGTATGGGTGTCTACTAAGTTGTTCTTTAAGAAAGCATAAAACTGTGAAACCGACAAACACATGAGACCTAGGGTATGGGTGTCTACTCCCGGTTTCCCATGTTGATTAACCCAAGAACCCGTGTGGATATCTTTTGTTACTTATGTTAAACCCAGGACTCGGTCATCCAAATTGATCTAACTAACAAATCCATACCACATGCATATGTTGATCGAGGCAAATACATATGAGGAATTATTGAAAGCAGAATTAATCAAGTTAAATATCATAATGCAATTATCAAAGGCGCCAATACTAATTAAAATATAAACATGATCAGGGCTTCAATCTAGCCCTACTAAAAGGTTTAGTTACACATAATTAAAATAAAACTAAAAAGAAAAGGAAAAGAATGAACCGAAAACCGCTCCTGAAGTAGCCTCCAACTTCTCCTCTCTCAAATTGTGTCTATAATTGTGAGGCTTAGAGGTCTATTTATAGGCTTTAAGAGAGTCCTAGAAACACTAGTAAACCTAAGAAATTCGGAATTCCATCTCCTAGACAAATTAGGAGACAATCCTATTACAAATCGGAGAAGGATTCGTCCAGAATTGGGCTTCTATCTTGCGGGGTGATTTTAGCATTGCGACGGTCCAAATTAGGAAAATGATATTTCACAATGATTTATATAATTTTGAGTTAGCTTTCTAAAATCATTGGAATCACCTCAATCCGATATTTGAGCTGAAATTTATGGCCAAAATACCGAGACATGTTCAGGATCCAAATTTAATCCGATTTTGACTTCAATTTGATAAATTCCGATTTAATCCTTTCCACATCTTCTAGATCTTCCCAATTTGCCCTTTAAGCTTGGAACATTTCTAGAAACGCTTCATTTTCTTCCATGACCTACAAAAAACACAGAAAACACAAAAAGGAAATAAAATAGACAAAATAACATAAACTAAAGGCGTAATAAATATAAATTAAGGGGCTTAAATATGAATATTTAAGCACTTATCACACCCAAACTTACATATTGCTAGTCCCTTAGCAATACAAAATTAAAAACTAAATGTAAAACAAAAAAAAGATAAATCCGCTTTTGTGGGATGTACGGTTGCATTTGGCATATGCAACAAGCCTTTTAACCCTAGGAATTCCCTAGAGGACGAGTAAGTCTCGTGAGGGTTTTTCGAATGTTACCCACAAACATTATGCATAGTTCATGTTATCTAAAAATTAAAGCATTACTCAAAACCATGATTTTCATTCATTAGCAAGCTTAAAAAGTTAAACTCCATCTTCACAATGAATTGGAATCAAAAGTCTCATAACTTACAACAGGCAAGCCAAAGCATCACAAATTTGAAACAGTGTATAGTGAACTAGCACAAGACTATGAAGCTTTCCAAATGATTTCAATGCACAATGTCTCCATATCTCAAGATTCACTGAAATTCCCATTAGAATGAACAACAATGGCATACTTTATTATTATTATTATTATTATTATTTCTTTCTTTTATTTTTGACTCTGCAATGTCTAGTTCCCTTAAGCTTTCTAATTGACCCATGTAGCGAGTGTTTAGCAATGACTCCCAAACCAGATGGTTTTAGGGCATTGGGTGTAAAACATACCCCTAAGGACTTACTAACTCGAGTCAAAAGGCTACAAAACTAAACTAGTCATAATTTTGAACCAAATCAAATTTCTTCACCTTTTGACGTGAACACTCAATGCTTTGAGGCAAGAGGCCCGATTACTCGCTGAAAATCTTATCAATGATTTTTTTTTTTTTTAATATGCCAATGTATCCAACCAATAGGTTATCCAGTTTCACCCAAAACATAGAAATATGCACATCAAAACCACATGTCATACCCCACCAATCATGTGCTAATGTGCTTGTGTTAGAGCAGATCAAACATGTGAATTCTCAATTGCCTAAAGTAAGTAACAAAACTCAAAATCCAACATTAGATCATGTGTTCAAAATTTTAAGCTAACCAATGAATATCAAATCACAATTCTTAGATCAACCAAAACTTCATGACAAACATGAACATGCAAATTTTTTTTTTTTTTTTTCAAGTAAAGAAAAGTGGGACCAAGTGTGTGTAAATGTGTCTCCATACCCCAAACTTAAATTACACATTGTCCCCAATGTGTCTAACATGGAAAGATCTTACCCGGAGATGGATGAAAGAGTAGGTCTTCAAAGCATTCCCCCAAACTTGAACTCAAGCACACTTGTTCCTGAAAAACAAAACACTAAAACAAAAACAAAATAAAAAGTAAAACAACAACAAGAAATTGAAAGGATATCTGTGGGGTGCCTCCCATGAGCGCTTAAGTTTAACGTCTTCACCAGGACTATGCGGTGCACACGTAGTGGAGCAAATTCACTCCAAAGATTCGTCAACCCCGCACTTAGTGGCCTCAATACCATTAACCTCAGCGAGGCGCTTGAGAATCTAGACTACTCAAACGCACTCCACCGTAGTTTTGAGTACTACTTCTTTGGGCCGGGTGCACTTGAAATCCACCGGATGTGGCTCGGGTGCTCTTGGTGTAGAATTCACTTCAACATATGGCTTCACTCGGTGTCCATTCACTTTGAATGTTTGCTTGTCTTGTGGACTATGAACCTCCAAAGTTCCTTGAGGAAGCACACTTGTGATAATACAAGGACCAAACCATTGATACTTGAACTTACTAGGGATGAACCGAAATCTTGATTTATAAGTCCACACTTTCGCCCACTTGAAACTCCTTCTTGGCATGGTGCTTGTCATGATTATTCTTGGTTCTTCCTTTGCACTGTTTGCTATGTTTATCTACCGTTGCCTCAACTCTTCAAGTTCCTTCACTCTTGCTTTTAGCCTCTGGATGTGATGGAGGATTCTCCTGTGGTTTCACAACTTCCCTGATGTCTTTAGTAACATTGTCAACAACTGGCTCCTTGTCCTTCCTTGTGCCCTTGTGAGTAAGGGTAGCTTGCAATGGATTTATTTGATGGTCTGAACAACATTCTCAACAACCTCTTGGATCATACAAGCATTAAAACATTCAAAATCATCTTGGGGGCAATTGAGAAAACTTTAAATTTTATCTTTTCACCATTTACTTTCATACTCACAATACCCTTTTCACCTGATTTTCATATTCAGTTCTCATGAAGGGCCTTGATCGGTGGTAAAGTGCTGATTTGGACCCCTTAATTTATATTCGTTAGGCCTTTAGCATTGTTAATATTTAATCATTTGTAGTGTTTTTAGTATTTTGTGTTGTACGGACATTGCATTAAATCATGGCTAGCAAAGGCAAAATGCACCAAGTGAAGAAGTGATTCTTGAATGCTTGCTCATAGGTGATTCATGGGGGTTATCCGGCATCAAAGTTGAACCGCCTCATCTTCTATATTTGAGTTCGAGCACTCTCGACAAAACTTATGTTTTTTATTTTATGTTTTATTTTACTTAATTAGTCTCTTAGTCCCTTCACTTGAATTTATTTATTTATATTTATGTTTAGTTCGTTATTCTGTCATTTAATTTATGTCTATTCGCTTCAATGCATTTTAGTGACAAAAGTGTATTGATTGTTGTTTGCCAATCGTTGAACGTCCGACTATTGTTGCAACCGGAGATACATCGGATATTCGCCTTCGACCATTATCCGCTGACCTCTTGTAATGTTGTTTGCCTCGGATAGATCGACAAGATTGTGTAGCAACAATAGGATATACATATGTGCTCATCGATAGACGGAAAATATGAACAATGTGTTAACGCTTAAATATGCCTTGTAGCATAAATGTTTAATACATATGAGCTAAACATATTTATATGTAGATTAATTTATTGTGAGGTGAATTAGGGACTTTAGTTATTTTATTTCTTTATTTTTACGCTTTTTAATTTAGTTTATTTTCTGCACGCCTTTATTTCTTTATTTTATTGCTTTTTAGCTTAGTTTTATTTATGCACGCCATGTTCAAATTGGAACTAGGTTAAGATTTTATTAGTTTAAGCTGCTTTTAAAGTTGATTTTTGACAAACACGATTCTCTGGGTTCGACACTCGACTTGCACACCACATTACTACGATCCTGCAATTGGCAGTACTATTTTTGGTACGATCAAATTTTGGCGCCGCTGTTGGGAATCGGTGTTTTGTTGAAATTGATTTTTCTTGCTTAGATTAATTTTATCTTTCTACTAGTTATTTTAATTGTGCAATTTATTTTATTTTATTTCGTGCTTTTGTATAGATAAAATCCAAAAAAATTAGATTTCTCTGCGTCGGCGCGGCATTTTTTAAACCAAGCGGTGCGATGCGTCACATCACATGTGCGTCAACGCACTGCAGAGGCTGCTATACATTTACGTGGTTATTGTCGATCGCGTTCCTGCGCTCAGCGCTCACTCACTTTCTTGGCAGTAACGAAAGCGGTATGTGTTCTTTTTGCTTTTTCTTATTTTATTTAATTATTTATTTGTTTATTTATTTATTCGCCTTTTTTTATTTACTTGCTTTTTTTAGATTTTGTTAGTTAGTTTATTTTTAATTGTTTAATTATTTTATTATGTTGTTAGTTTATATTAGTTTATTGTTTTGTTAGTTTACTTATTAGTTTTTGTTTAGTACTTTTGTTTATTTCATTTAATTGTTTCATGTGGAATATTTTGAATTGTTTGGGTGAAGCATGAGTCTTCCGCTTGATTATTTAAATGTTTCTACCACTTTGCACCCACATGAACCGTGTTCACACCGCCTAGCCCTTATCATAGTTTAGGTGATTGTCCACATTGGGGACAATTTTCTGATTTTTCAAATGGCTTGAACACCGGTTTCTCGATCTTTTGAATCTAATTCAAATTTTTATAACCCGGATTGAGCAACCATTCTGATTTTTCGTGGCATGATCATGCTACGGAAAATTTTGTTCTCAGTTGATTTAACCGCACCACCACTCGAATATCCGCAGTTTGACAACCATTTTTCTTCCCATTCATCATACGACTATCCTCCTCGGGCGTCTTCCTTGAAGACACTTTTAAGGAATTCATGAACTAGTAACCCACCATTTCTGCGTCTCATGAACCATCATTAGAAGAATCACTCGAGACGTTTAGGAAAACAGTCAACCAACCTTGTCAAGAAATCATAGATGCCCATGTGGCAAACACTGAAGAAATTGCAAGGTTGGAAGAACAGTTCGGTCAATTAGTTTCTAAATTCAACCTAGTTGAGGAGGAAGAGTTTCAGATTCATGAGATGGCTCATCCTCCCCAAGAGTCATTTGAGCAACATTTTCCTACTGCTCATGTCGATGACTTGAAGGGAGGCGAACCAACTCATGGCTGCCGAATATGCCCATACCCAGCTTTTTCACACTCACACCTTATCAGTATGTGAATATTGTTATCATCATTCTCACCAGTTTGATGATTGCCCTTTCATTAATTATTACATGGCTGAGGTTAACAAGTATGCACTTGACAATGCTCAAACCACCACCATACTTGTTGATGAGGAAATTAGAGATGAAGTTGCAAGTGAGTGTAACTTGGAGGAACTTAAGATAGAATGTTTCACCTCAAATGATTGTGACCTAGACCTCGATAGGCTAGTGATGCAAGATGGAGTGTTGCATGATTTGTGTTTAGAGGATCCTGAGATGGAACACTTTGCTCCAGATTGTGATGACCTAGACTTGGATAGGCTACTTGATCATATTGATACTTCTAGTGAGCCTAGTCTTGAGGATCCATCCGAGAGTGTTTTGATGAAATTGAAAATGATTTGGATCTAGACAAGTTCCTCGAGCAAGCTGTTAGGTTTAGAGAGCCGAGTCTGGAGGATCCTTTGGAAGAGAGCTTTGCTCAATTTGAGTTTGATTTGGACCTTGACATGGTACATGAGCAAGCTAAGGCTTTATTGGATCCCACTCCTGAGGTGCTGACTGAGAATGGAGGAGAAGAAAAGAAGGAGCAGTTTGAGCCCCCGCCAATTTCAAATTGGCCCAATGACAAGGAAGTGAGTACTGAAGCTCACTCCTTCGTCACAATCCCTCTCGAGACATATCAAGTTCCATCTTTCCAATGTCTCAAGAGTCATCTTATGTAGAAATCTTTGAGGATTCACACACAAAGATCACAAATCTAGGAACCGTGTTCCTAAGTGGATCCCTCGAAACAAAGACAACTACATAAGATGGCTTAACATCCTTCCAGAGGGGTATCTTATTTTAAAGAAAAAAGGATGGAAGGGATTGATTGGACATCCTTATGAGCGGGGAAGGTGCGGTATTTTTCTTTTTTATTTTTCGCACCGCATTTTTATTTTATTTTCATGTATATATTTGTTTTTGTTTAGTTTCTATCAGCAATTAACATTTTGATGTTTTATCTTTTAGAAAAAGATTGCTGTTAGTTTTTGAATGTGTTTGATGTTTAAGTTTGGGGTCGCCTTGGACTTTGCTCATCCGGTTCCTCATCCCACTATAATGTATTTCTTGCCACATTGGAGACAATGTGTCATTTAAGTTTGGGTGTGGACAAGGACAAACATTCTGTTTGTTTTTTTTATTTACTTGTTTTGTTTTGTTTTTGCATGTATATATTTGTTTTTGCCATGTATATAAAAAAATTTTCTTTTTGTTTGTTACTATGTTGTTATTTGGTCATGACTTACATAACTGTGGATTACATGTCATTGGTTTGTTTAACTTGTTTGAACATTGCCTATCATTAGAAATCAGCTTTTGATTCTTGCGTTGGATTAGTGAGACTCCACTTGTTTGATTGAAATTTCACATGCACACGCATGGGGTATGAGATTTGACTTTGAAGCTGTGTCTTGAGATTTCTAGGTTTATGATGTGATGATGAAAACCTTGGCTTTAATAAAAAAAAAAAAAATCAAAATCATAATAAAGTGAATTTTTCATTGAGTAACCGGACCTCTTGCCTGCCAAGCAATGAGTGTTAGCGTCAAAAGATGAGAAATTTTGCTAAAATTGTATGGCTAGTTAGGCTTCAAACTCTTTTGACTTGAGTAATTAAGCCCTTAGGGATGTCTCTACATCTAGTGCCCTAAAACCGCTGGTTTGGGAGTCACCGCCCAGCTCATTACATAGGTCATTTAGAAGTTTAAGGAAGTCAACATTACACACCTACACAAAAAATTGCATCTTTCAATTTAAGCCTTGGTTGTATTTATCACATTGTTTTTCCTTTAAATTTGGGATACATTTGGAGAGTGATTGAAATCCCATGATCTTATTGTTAGTTCACTTTGCACATAATGGAGCACGTGTTGTCTCAATTTTCCAACTTTGAATGAAAAGATGTTTGGATGCTTGATGATGTGGTTCATATGTTTAACATGTTAAATCTACTAATGATATATGAACCATGTGTTTAAGTGTTGGGCTTTATCTAATTAATAACATAGTGCCAAATAATTGTTTGTGGGTGTCATTCCTGAAAAACCCTCACGAGACTTCACTCGTCCTCTAGGGAACTCCTAGAGGTTTAAAAGGCTTGTTGCATACGCTCAATGCAATCGTTCTCCCACGAAAGCGGACTTATGTTTTATTGTGTTTTTCATTTTGTTTTGCTAAGGGACTAGCAAAATGTAAGTTTGGGGGTATTTGATCGGTGCCTAAAAGTGTTTATTTGGACCCCTTAATTTATATTCGTTAGGCCTTTAGCATTGTTAATATTTAATCATTTGTAGTGTTTTTAGTATTTTGTGTTGTGCAGGACATTGCATTAAATCATGGCTAGCAAAAGGCAAAATGCACCAGGTTATCTGCGTCAACGCATATCTGCATCGAACGACGCCCGTCAGCTAGCCGCCACAAAGAAGTTATTTGCGATCGCGACACCTTGCGCTCGACCACAAATAATCGGTGCGTTAAAACGCAGTAGTGAGTTGAACGCACTCCGATGACTCGCCACTATAAATAGGACCTTATGTTTTCTTTTTGTTCTTTACGTTTTGAGGTGCCTTGGAGGCCAAAAAACCTCCTGCTTATCATAAACCCTCTAAATTGTCATTTATTTATTTTATTATTTTACGCTTAATTAGTCTCTTAGTCCTTCACTTGAATTTATTTATTTATATTTATGTTTAGTTAGTATTATTCTGTCATTTAATTTATGTCTATTCGTTTCAATGCATTTTAGTGACAAAAGTGTATTGATTGTTGTTTGCCAATCGTTGAGCGTCGACTATTGTTGCAGCAGGAGATACATCGGATATTCGTCTTGGACCATTATCCGTTGTGACCTCTTGTAACGATGTTTGCCTCGGATAGATCGACAGATTGTGTAGCAACAATAGGATATACATATGTGCTCATCGATAGATGGAAAATATGAACAATGTGTTAGCTCGAGAATATGCCTTGTAGCATAAATGTTTAATACATATAGGCTAAACATATTTACATGTAGATTAATTTATTGTGAGGTGAATTAGGGACTTTAGTTAGTTATTATTTCTTTATTTTTGCTTTTTAATTTAGTTTATTTTCTGCCGCCTTTATTTCTTTATTTTATTGCTTTTTAGCTTAGTTTTATTTTATACCATACGTGTTGAAATTGGAACTAGGTTAAGATTTTATTAGTTTAAGCGTTTTAAAGTTGATTTTTGGACAAACACGATTCTCTGTGGGTTCGACACTCGCACTTGCACAGCCACATTACTACAATTGACTCGTGCAATTGGCGAGTACTATTTTTGGTACGATCAGGCCTCCCTAAGATAAGTGGTAGAGGTGATGGCATTGGGCCTTCTTCTATATCCAAGACAATAAAATCAACAGGTAAAATAAAGTTACCTACCATTACCAAGACATCCTCAAGTATACCTCTTGGTCTTTTTATGCTTCTGTCTGCCAGTTGCAAAGTAATAGAAGTTGGTTACAGCTCCCCCAAACCTAGCTTTTCATACACCGTGTATGGCATCAAATTGACACCAGCTCCTAAGTCTAGTAATGACCGCTCACAATTATGATCACCAATCCTGCAAGGAATAGTAAAACTCCCTGGATCCTTAAGCTTAGGTGGCAATTTCCTTAACAACACCGCACTTACCTCTTCAGTCAAAGTCACTGTTTCATGCTCCTAAAATCTCCTTTTGTTAGTGCAACAATCTTTGAGAAATTTAGCATAAGATGGAATTTGTTTAATTGCATCTAGTAAAGGAATATTAATTTGCACTTTTCTCAAGATTTCAAAGATATCAAACATCTTATTTTCTTTCTTCAGCTTTACTAACCTTTGAGGGAAGGGTGGTGCATTCACCTTCTCCATTTCACTTACCTTGGATGTAGAGGCTTCAAGTGGAGGTACTTGTGATTTTTCTTCAGTCTTTAGCTTTACTAATCTCTGAGGGAAGGGTGGTGGTGGATACACTCTCATCTTACTTATTTCTGATTGTGCTGTCTCTTCAGTTCCTATCACCTTGCCACTTCTGAGAACCGTGACAGCCTGCACTTGTTGGTGACCTCCTGGATTAGGTATAGTGCTGGGCTGGAAACTCACCTTGCTTTTCTTACTCATCTCCTTAGCCAAGCTTGCTTGTTACATCCAATCTTTGAATGGCTTGCTCATGCTTTGCATTGATTTGTTTTTGCTCTATCCGAAATTGTTGTTGATCCATAAACTTTTCTTGTGTCATCAGCAGTTGTTGTTGAAAAGCTTGTTGTTGAGTTGCCATTTGCCTTACCATACTCTCTAGGTCACTCTTGTTTGGCTCTTGAACTGGTTGGGCTACTTGTTGGGAATTCCTTTGATGCCCTTGAGGGTTCAGAGCATTTTGATTGTTGCTTCAGGAGAAGTTGGGGTGGTTTCGCCATCCTGGATTGTATGTGTTGGAGTATGGGTTGTTCTTGGGAGGATAATTGTTCTGTCCCACATAATTTGCTTGCTCTTGATCTGCAGAAGAATACAAAGGACAAGAAATGTCGAGTGTGATCAAGCGAGAACAATTAGCACATACACAGGAGTGGTGCGGCTTGTTGACTAGGTGAGATGTTTTGTAAGGCCATGGCCTTGACAATCATGTCTAGCTTCCTGTCCACAGCAACCATGTGACTTGATGATCCCCCATTTGAGTTTACTTCATATAGACATTTACTCTTTACTCCTTGCCTTCCTCTAGATGAGAATTGTTGGGAGTGCTCACTTAAAGTTTCAAACAATTCCATGGCTTCTTCACTGCTCTTTTCCATTAGCACTCCTCCACAACCAGAATCAACAACTCCTTTATTTGCATCATTAAGGCCTTCATAAAAAGCCTGTACCAATTCATCTTGAGGGAGCTTGTGATGTGGGCACTTCAAGAGTAAGTCATTGAAATGACCCCATGCTTCAAAGAATAGGTCTCCATCTCTCTGTTGCCACGCTTGAATTTCCTTCCTCATTTGTCTTGTCTTCTGTGCTGGAAAGAATTTCTTCAAAAATTTACTAGACAATGCTTCCCAAGTGTGGATGGTGTTTGAAGGCATTGAGTTGTACCACAGTCTTGCATTGTCCTTCAAAGAGAAAGGGAAGATAATCATCCTTATTCCGTCTTGATCCAAGCCTTGAACATGCTGGAACTTGCAAAGATCAGTGAATTCCCTTAGATGCAAGTTTGGATCCTCAGTAGGTGTGCCTCTAAAGTGGGTTAATGCATTGAGTATCTGTGGAGATATATAGTAGTTGCCTTCTGCCTCAGGTTGATAAGCAATGCATGATGTCTGGTTGGGATTGTCAGGGATGAAAGCTTGTTTCATGGGCCTTCGCTCTGGTGGCGGTTGGTTCCCAAGCTGTGGTTGGTTGACATGTTGTTCCGCCATAGCTTTTTCTTCTTGAAGTTCTTATTTTCCTTCCTCAACGTTGTCTCCGGGCCTCTGTCGAATGGTTCGCTCAATTTCTGTATCCAGTGGAAGGATGGCTGGATTCTTTGATCGAAGTCCTTGCATGAATTTGACAATTTTTGGAAGTTCTGGCTGACTTGATCTGCTGTGTAAATATCCTGGGCTACTGCGATCGATCATTTGGAAGTGTCGTTCGATCGCTAAGCACTCGATCGCACTTTTCGGTCTGCGATCGTTCATCTTGAGACTAGGTTGCATAAAAGCAGAAAAAAGCGAAAAGCAAATTTTTTTTCGAAAATAATAAAAAAAAAACAGAACTAAATAAAATTAAATAAAAACAGAATTCAAAAATAAAATAACTAAAATAAAAACAAAATAAAACTAAACGAAAGTAATTTAAAACAGAATTTAACGCAATCCCCGGCAACGGCGCCAAAAACTTGTTGTGAAATTATCTACCTAAATTAATAAGCAAATAATCGCAGTTTTACTTGCAAGTGCACAAGGTCAAAAATGTAGTAAAATTGTAAGTGCAAGATCGATCCACGAGGATTGGTAAATTATGCTTAAAATTAAATTCGCAATATAAAGTAAAAGAGATAAAAAGTGAGTTTGATTAAGCAATAAGAAAGAGGTAGGGCTTTGATTTCCACCGCTAATCATGCTCATATAATAAATCAGTATGCCAATGCTTTGATCACATTATGAATATTTAATGTCTGCCAACCTAAGGGTATGGGTGTCTACTCCTTAGGTTATTGGTTTCCCTAAGCAACGAATTAGGCATGGGTGTCTACTCTAATTCTTTTCTTTCATAAAGGATTTAGTATGGGTGTCTACTAAGTTGTTCTTTAAGAAAGCATAAAAACTGTGAAAACCGACAAACACATGAGACCTAGGGTATGGGTGTCTACTCCCGGTTTCCCATGTTGATTAACCCAAGTACCCGGTTGATGTACAAATTTAATTGTACTCACCAATTGCACGAGTCGATTGTAGTAATGTGGCTGTGCAAGTGCGAGGTCGAACCCACAGAGAATCGTGTTTGTCAAAAACCAATTTTAAAGTGCTTAAACTAAGAATACCTTAACCTAGTCCCAATATCAAACACGTGGCGTGCATAAAAATAAACTAAATTAAAATGCAATAAAATAAAGAAATAAAATAACTAAAGTCCCTAATTCACCTCACAATTAATTAATCTACATATAAATATGTTTAGCTCATATGTATTAAACATTTATGCTACAAGGCATATTCTGAGCGTTAACACATTGTTCATATTTTCCGTCTATCGATAAGCACATATGTATATCCTATTGTTGCTACACAATATTGTCGATCTACCCGAGGCAAACACTGTTACAAGAGGTCACAACGGATAATGGTCCGAAGATGAATATCCGATGTATCTCCGGTTGCAACGATAGTCGACGTTCAACGATTGGCAAACAACAATCAATACACTTTTGTCACTAAAATGCATTGAAACGAATAGACATAGATTAAATGACAGAATAATACGAACTAAACATAAATATATATAAACAAATTAAAGTGAAGGAATAAGAGACTAAATAAAAGTAATATAAAACATAAATTAAATAAATGACAATTTAGGAGGATTTATGGAAAGCAGAGGGCTTGAGGCCCTAGGGCGCCTCCCAAAGCGTGCTTCACAAATGAATGCACGAGGTATATTTATAATTTGGCGGGACACTAAAGTGCGTTGAGCACTACCCGCGTTCGAACGCGATTATTCGTTCGACCGACACAGCTGAATAACTGGCTAGGGGGCGGCTAATGCGTGTGCGCGTTCATAGGCCACTTGCGTTGAACGCACATAACGCTAGGGCGCTGCGTCGTGCGACAGTGGTCTGCCGCGTCCGTGGTCTTGAGTGCGCGCGTCCGTCTTGCTGCGGCTGCGCGATCTTGGTGTGCTGCGTCGTGCGTCGTTGAGCGAAGTCGAACGCACTTTGCGGGTTCTTCACGAAATCCACTTTCTTGCCCTCGCTAGCCATGGTTTAATGCAATGTCCTGCACAACACAAAACACTAAAATACTAAAATGATTAAATATTAACAATGCTAAAGGCGTAACGAATATAAATTAAGGGGTCCAAATAAGCACTTTTTGGCACCGATCACCGGTGTGGATATCTTTTGTTACTTATGTTAAACCCAGGACTCGGTCATCCAAATTGATCTAACTAACAGGTCCATACCACATGCATATGTTGATCAGGCAAATACATATGAGGAATTATTGAAAGCAGGAATTAATCAAGTTAAATATCATAATGCAATTATCGCAAAGGCGCCAATACTAAATTAAAATATAAACATGATCAGGGCTTCAATCTAGCCCTACTAAAAAGGTTTAGTTACACATAATTAAAATAAAAACTAAAAAGAAAAGGAAAAGAATGAACCGAAAACCGCTCCTAGAAGTAGCCTCCAACTTCTCCTCTCTGAAATTGTGTCTATAATTGTGAGGCTTAGAGGTCTATTTATAGGCTTTAAGAGAGTCCTAGAAACACAAGTAAACCTAAGAAATTCGGAATTCCATCTCCTAGACAAATTAGGAGACAATCCTATTACAAATCGGAGAAGGATTCGTCCAGGATTGGGCTCCTATCTTGCGGGGAGATGTTAGCATTGCGGCGGTCCAAATTAGGAAAATGCTATTTCACAATGATTTGTATAATTTTGAGTTATCTTTCTAATGCCGTTGGAATCACCTCAATCAGATATTTCAGCTGAAAGTTATGGCCAAAATACCGAGACATGTTCAGGATCCAAATTTAATCCGATTTTGACTTCAATTTGATAAATTCTGATTTAATCCTTTCCACATCTTCTAGATCTTCCCAATTTGCCCTTTAAGCTTGGAACATTTCTAGAAACGCTTCATTTTCTTCCATGACCTACAAAAAACACAGAAAGCACAAAAAGGAAATAAAATAGACAAAATAACATAAACTAAAGGCGTAACAAATATAAATTAAGGGGCTTAAATATGAATATTTAAGCACTTATCAGGAGCCGGCTACTTGCATGTCAAAGTTGAACTACTTGATTGCCCACAAAGCCTTGTGTTTCAGTTTCACAGGGAGGTGACACGCCTTTCCATAAACCAAGCGGTATGGTGACATTCCAATCGATGTCTTGTAAGTTGTACGGTATGCCCATAATGCATCATTGAGGCAGAAGGACCAATCCTTGAGCTCTGGCCTAACCATCTTCTCCAGAATATGCTTGATCTCCCTATTGGAGACTTCCACTTGGCCACTAGTCTGAGGATGGTAGTGAAGGAGTGATGATCTCTAAGAGAGGATTTGTGAAGCCAAAAGGGGTAGAGGCCATTCTCATACGCCTTCCAGAGCACCGCGTGAGTCGAAAGTCCTTCACATAAAATGATGAGCAATTAGAATAAAATAACAATCATTGTCCATGTAGAAACGTTGGAAAGATAATAGATTGGCAGTGGCTTATGGATAGTGAAGAACTTTATTAAGGTGAAAAATAGAATTTGAAGTAGATTGGGGTTGTAAGACTAGTATTTGTTATTATGAGCCCAGCACCATTACCAACAGCCATGTGTCATCACTCCGGAAAGGTTGTTGTAAGCTCAAGTTCTCTAGATCATTGGTGATGTGGGCATTGGCACCACTAGCAGCAAACCAAGGTTGTTCTTTAGTGGTGGCATTAGTTTGAGCCACCATTGCTGCCAACTAGGGTGGTGGATGCTTGCCTTGATAAGCATAATCCGTGCGGTGGAAGCAATCCAATGCCTGATGACTAATTTTTCCACAGATTTGACAAGGAGCCTACTGTTGCAAGTAAATTGGTTGTCATATGCTCCTGGATGAAGGGCCAAATGACTTGGTCCTCTATTGTTGTATTGTGGCCTAACAGAGTGGCCAAAAGTAAGGGAGTACCCATATTGCTGAGGGTGAAAATTGGTTGATCTTGGAGCAAATGAATAGCCATGTTGACGAGGAGAGAAATTAGATTGAGAACCCCGTGGGAGAAATTTCATGGGCTGTTGTGATGGGGTTTTGTTCCCCTGCTGCCAATTATGATCACCTTCAAGTTTGTTAGCAAACAAGGCAATAGTAGCTGGGTTTGGAGAATGAGTTTGTTGTTGCTATTGCTGCAAAAGTGTCTCATGATTGAGTAAAAGATCACGGAAGGCATGAAATTTCAGAGTTTTCTCATGTGTAGCCATTGCATATGAAGTAATAAAATTAGTAAAGGAAGGATTCAAACCACCAATGATAAATGAATTTAGATCCTTGATCGTCCCAAATTTAGGTACTCAATTGAGCAGACGAAGCTCGTATAGCGGTTGCGCCAAGTACCAGTCGAACCCACAAGGAGCAGGCGTTTGCTTAAGAAATTATCGAAATTAAACTAACTATACTTTAACCTAGCTCGGTAGTTTCAAGAACACTAATTGTGCAGTAATTAAAAACTATATTACGAAAAGGTTAATGAATGGAAAAAAGACTAAGATCAAAGATTATCCTTACCGATCAAAAGATAACTTTAATACATTAAATGCCTATTTTTCCGTCTTAGAAGTTAAAACCTATCAACACAGCTCTATTGTCATTTGATACAAGTCAAACCTAAACAAGGTGTTTACCGTTAAGGAGCTACAACAAGTAATTGTTTATTGATAAAATCATCCGTATCCTTGGATCACAGTGGATATTGAATCAATAAATATTACTTGTTGTGCACCAACTTGGAACACATCGGATGGTGGTGATTGCATCAAAGATGACAACCATTTAACTATTTGTCACAGAAAGTAAATGACGAGTGCAGAATTTAAATGACGGAAATTAAGAACACTTAATGTAAAAAGCAAGAAATATATGCTACGGGTAAGGCATAATCTTCAACCTTAGTTGAAGATTTTAGCCACCCATTAAGTAAATAAGCGAAATGAAAACTAAAGATTGCATAAAATAAATTAAGGAATAAGTGTTTTACAAATAAAATTGGGCAGAGTGTGGCTAACAAAGCAAAACACACTCAAAGAAAACGCCCAAAGAAAAAACTAACTAAAAACCAAATGACCAAGGGCCTATTTATAGGCTGCGGAAAAAAACTGCGTTGACGCGGGGCATGCGTTCAACGTGCCGATTATCCACGGGTGAGCGACGGCTGATCGACCGCAGAAAACTGCCAGGCCATCTCGTGAGGTGCGGGCGACGGGACTGCGTTCCCTCTGCGATGCGTTCGAACACATACCATGCGTTCAAACACACTTCAGGCTTCTTCATGTCCATTTTTGCTCCCTCGGTCAAGGTGTGATGTAAGGTCCTGTTTATTACAAAACAAACAAAACAAGTCAAATTATTAAATATTAACAAAACTAATAGCCTAACAAGCGTAAATAAAGGGGTGTGAGCAGGCACTAAATAGCACTCATCAATCCTCATCAGCAAGAGGACTACCAACTATAGCCAATTGATCAGAAAGGCCTTTGGCAATCTGAATATAATCTGCACAGGTTTTGTTTTCCTGGAAAATGGTCTGAAGTTGGTGTTTCAACTGAGTAATGCAATACTTGGATTGAGAGGCAAATCTATTTGCCAAAGATTCCCAAACTTCTCTAGATGTATTGAGTCCAAAGATAGTAGACACGACATTTTTAGACAAATTCGAGGATCATACTAAGAAGACATTGATCCTTCTTTGTCCAATCCACAAATGCTGGATTAAGTACTTCTTTACCTTCAGTATTTGGTAAGAATTGAGGAGGACAAGGCTTTGAACCATCAACTATGCCCATGAATTCATGGCCACGAAGAATTGGTTTGAATTGAGATAACCACTTTGAATAGTTATAGTTGTCAAGCTTAATCTGAACTGTGGGAGTGGGATTTGGAAAAGAGAAAGCAGTGCTGCTAGTGGCGGCCATTGGAGGATTGAAATTCACCATTGGCTATAAGGCTCTGGTACCATGAAAAAAATGAAGCACCAATAGTATCTTATTTGAACAATACAATCACATACTTTTTACTGCACAAACACAATCATTGATGATTTGTTCTCAACTTAGTCTTGGACAGCACATTCCACATCAGATGTAGCTTGAGTAACTAGCGGATGTGTACCACAGGCTAGAGCATGTATTCTAACATCCACCACCAATGATCTTGTAGTGTAGGTTGGTAGTTGTAACACCTCCAAAATTAACCTTGATTAATCCGGTGATCATAAGCAAATGCTAACCAGACAGGCAGTAGTAGCCATTGCCACTTCCAGAGTAATTAATCCGATTACCTAGAATAATAACCGTGTAAGTCTAATGATTTAGTAAGTAAACCTTACAACATGGGCATGACATGAGCCCAATTAATGAAAGTAAATATGCATTTTGAGTAAGAATAAAAAGGCATTACCTCCACTAATACACCTTTTTAGTAAGGTTTAGATTTTGTAAAAGATTGTGGTGTATTACCGGTGATATCTACCTAATATTTTAATGCAGGAAAAAGGCTAATGCATTATAGGTCATAACTCTCACATATGGTCTACGAGATATTACCCATTCTCGGAAGGGTTCTTGCTGTCCCAAGAGACCTATTATAATACCCCAAAATCTATACCCTAGAATAAATATGATCTTAATAACAAGGATAAGGAGGATTTGCAATTTTATAGGTAAATATAAATTTAATGTAAAAGATGGTGGAAATTGAATTTTGGTGGGATATTGGAAGAAAAGTCACATTCTTTTGGGCGCCAAAGATTCAATGAGAGACTTTAAGCAAAACTGTTTTAAGGCTTTGTAGAATGATGAGAAATAAAGATTTTAAAAGTGGTTTCTTGATTTTTGGACGCTTGTAGAAGGAGTTATGATTTTTAGAAGATGCAAGTGTCAAAACAGGAATTTTGGTCAAGCAGAGGGACTGAATTTCGAAGGACTTTTTAGGTATCAAAAAGTTATGGATTTCTATGATTTTTGTATATGTTGTGAGGATTTGGATGATAAAAATTTCAAGCCAAGTTATGTGTCATTTGGAGTTAAATTGGAAAATTTATAAATTTTTTAAATTTAATACGTCAAATGGTCAAGTAGTTAAAGTACTTGAGATTTGGGGAATTAATTGAATGGGTTAATGATTTCATTAGGCCACGATTTTTAGATATATTATAATAGACATATTTAGGTTCATTAAGGATTATTTGTATATTTGTATGACCACATTTTATTGTAAATGCATGAGGAGCTTGACAAGTCATCAACCTGATATTGACAAATGGCGTTGCATGAGACTTAGTTAAGCTGCTGGTTGACACTTAAACTGCAGGTGTCTTACGGCATGCTCCTCTTATCTTCTCATGGACACATAAGTCAAATGTGTCATGAGATAATGGCTGGAGTTGTAAAGCAAGTGGGACAAGTGTCCCACAAACGGCAAAACTAGACTAGTATAAAAGGGGCTAGCTTTCATCCCATTTGCTCACAGCTCAAGTGAGCGTGAGATGAGGTGAGAGTTGGAGAAAAGAAGAGAGAAAAGAAAGAGGAAGAAGAGAAAGAGAGGAGGAAGGAAAGAGGGGAGAAAAGAAGAGAGAAGAAAAGAAAAGAAAGGAAAGAGAGAAGGAAGAAAATGGAAAAGGAAAGAAAATAGGAGAACTCCAAGGTAATACTTTCATACCCTTTATGGTATTTTTTAGTATCAAGCTAAATTTATAGAATTAAATTGGGGCTTCTATGTTATAAATATTTGAATTGCTATTTGGAGGGATTAGTTATAATTGTTGTAAATGTTTCTAAGCTTTTGATATTGTGAGTAAGTTGCTAAATTAAATGGCTTAGGAAGAGAGTGATGTTATGGCTAAGTAGACTTCTTAATTATAGTCATTTAATTTTTGGATGCTTTATTGAGGCCTTAGATGAGTTGATTATTAGAATTTTACGAGAGACTAAATCAAGCATGATGATGTTTGATGTTAAGGATAAATGAATTGATAATTAAGGTACTTTTTACTATCCATTGTAGGGATTGTAAGTTGGATGCAGAATCAAACTAAGGACATGCGATGTCAGGTAAGGGGACACAACAACAAAAACCCCAACATATTTTATTATAAATCTTTTTGAAAACAAAATGTTGGGAATCTTACAAAGAATCCACTTACATGATTTTCAATTGCACTTCCTATTTTAATGCATAGTTTTATTCAATCATATGGCATGATTTATGAATGCTACATTTTACAATTACCTCATTTTTTTATGCATAAATGCAATTATGAATGAAAGAGCTCATAAAGGTTTCATGATATGTTATACAAATATAGATGAGCTTACAAGATGATATGAAAAATGTTATATGTGCATTCATGAATAATAAATGTTTAACCCCGAGGCACTGATTCAACGATCGGCCGGATCGCAAGGGTAGCATGGTAAGCACACCGAATGACGGTTATAAGAAGGTATGTGCTACCGGCCAGGTGGCTGATAAGAGCCAAATATTGCGTATTTGGACCCCTTAATCTACATTATTTAATCCTTTAGCTGTGTCATTATCTAACGCTTTATGCTAGATTTGTGTTTTGTAGGTTGCTGAAAAGAAACTGCATCTTAAAAGAAAAAAAAAATAATAATAAATTGCAAAGTCTTGGAATAAAGCATACTTTGAGAAAACCTAGAAGATGTGGTTAAGTTCGACCAAATCAAAGAAAGGGTAAAATTGGAATTTTCCTAAATGGAGATAATTTCGGATTTGATTCAAATTCAGATTCTGCACACATTTTAGTGTTTTGACCATAACTTTCTTCTCAAATATTGGATTGAGATGATTCAAATGGCAGTGGAAAGCTAGCTCAAAATGATACAATTTATTCTGAAATAGAATTTTCCTAATTCGGATGTTTACTATGCCAAATTCGTCTTGCAATATGAGAACGCAAATTTGAGCCAATCTTATCAGGATTTCAGACTTCTAATTGGACTAGGAGACTGACCTTCGAATTATATGGGTTTACTAGGGCTTCTATGACTTTTAGGACTTCTCTAAGCCTATAAATAGACCCTTTTGCATTCAAGAAATATAGCGAAGCCTGGAGACAAAAATTCACAGCTTTTCCCTTTAGTTTTCTTTAGTTTAGTTTAGGTTTTAGTTTTCATATTCATGTGGAGCTAAATCCCCAACTAAGGTTAGAGATGAAGCCTCACCATTGAAGAACAACATTGTTGTTATGTAAGTTTTTATTGATCTGATTTTATAGAGTTTATTATTTCAATTGTTTTACTCTTAATTAATAATGTGGAGTGATTCTTGGATATCTCTTGTGATTCAAGGATATAAGTGATGATTTGAGATAATTTCATATGATTGATTGCTTGGTTTTTAACTCATAAAAATTGGATATCACTTGTGATTTGTTGTACAGATACATGTTGTGTTTCAATTGAATTTGGATTCCTTTTGTGATTTGATCAATGAATGGATACATGGGATGGTTTTGATTAATTCTTTGAAGCGTAGTAAAACATATCTAAGATTTTAATTGTGAGAACTTCAGATTGATATTAATGAGCATAGAGTATGCTGTTATGAAGCCGTGAGTGTGAATTCCCAAACCTTAGTAACTTTATCTTTCGTTTTCTTTTATTTAATTTATATTTAGTCTTTTAAATTTTCAAAACCCAATTCAAAACCATTTTGGGAGTAGATTAGGATTAAATTAGTTTAGATTTAAATTTGCATTCAAGAATACAATTTCCTGTAGGTTCAACCTCGCACTTGCACACAACTTGTGCGCTTGCGAATACAATAAATTAGTACAACAAATTTTGGTGCCGTTACCGTGGAATTGTTCAATTTTTTAAACCAATTTATGTCTAAATTGATTTTATCTTTCTACTAGTTATAATTAAGATTTTATTTTTCTGCAATTTATTTTTATTTTGTCCTTGTTTCTAATAAATAAATAAATAAAGATTTTTGTTTTGTTTTCTCTTGTTTTGTTGGCTTGTTTTACAGTTCTGCCATAGCCCCAGCTATTGTGATCAACCGCAGTCCCACTATGATCGAGCACACTCGCATCCAAGACAGCAAGTCAAGTGCGCCTGCACTCGTCAATTGCCACATCTTCCTTCGTGCACTCACTCGAGTACGATCGAGCGCAACTGCAATATGCTCGAGAGTACTCACAGCAAAGGAAACAACAACAGAAGTTCTATAGATTTTTGCCAAAATTTATTTTTGGTCCATTTTGTGAGTTTTTAAATTTTAGTTCCATTTTCATTTAGTTAGTTAGTTGTTTTTAGCTTATTTTCTTTTAAATTATTTATATAAAAAACAAAAAGTACTAGGAAACAGATGAGTAATGTGTATGAGGAAAACAAGTGCAGATCTACGAAATGAGTTCAATGACTTACGTGAGAAATTCTACCAAATCAAAGCAGCAGATCTACCCGACCCATTTTCTCACATACATACCACATAAACCATGTTCATATTGCTCCAATCCCTATCATAATGATAATAATTGGGGAAAATACATTTTACCTCCTTGAAGTATCCTTGATTTGCACTTTTACCTCCAAAGTTTAAAATGTGACACTTTACCCCCAAACTTTCAATTATGGCAATTCAACCCCTTTGGTCATTTTATTCCCAAAATGCCCTCATCATAAATTTTATTTTTTTAACAAAAATCCAAAAAGAAAAACCAAAAAAAAAAAATTGTCAGGGTGGCGAACCACCCCATAGATGATGGCTAGCCACCAGTTTAGCCTAAGGGTGGTTCGGCCACCCCGGGCCGACCGTGCAGGGCAGTCAAACCACCCCCAATTGCCTAGGGGGTGGTTCGGCCGCCACTTGGGCCAAACCCTAAAAAAAAAAAAAAAACCCTTGGGCATTTGGCCTAAGGGGCAGCCGGACCACCCCTTGGGCCAATGGGGGTGGTTCGGCCACCCCCAGACCGGCTTGGGCCAATCACACAAAAGAAAATTTGGGCGTTTGGCCCAAGGGGCGGCCAAACCACCCCTTAGGCCACTGGGGGTCGTTCGGTAGCCCTCAGACGGCCAGTCTGGGGGTGGTTGAATCACCCCTAGGCCAAATGGGGTGGCCAGCCACCACTTATGGTGTGGTTCGGCCACCCCAGCAAATTTTTTTTTTTTTGGATTTAAAAATAAAATAAAATTTATGATGAGGGTATTTTGGGAATAAAAAGGCCAAATGGGTTGAATTGCCACAATTTGAAAGTTTGGGGGTAAAATGTATTTTCCCCTAGTAATTGTCCATCCTGGAGACAATTTTCTAATTTTTCATATGTGCAAATGAATACCAATTTTTCCAATCCGAGATGTGATTCAAATTCCAATTTTTACAACCCGATTTGGAGCAACCAATCGATTTCTCATGGTCAACTTAGACTATAAGAAATTATGCTCCCCAATTTTAGGAATTGCACCATTCAAACTATCGTAGTTCGATCATCAAGCTCAACCCGCTCATCAAGTGCCACACAAAGGCTCAAACACCTCTTGACACATCTTGGGGACAACTTTCAAAATTTTCATATGAGCAAGAGTGGCAATATCAAAATGAGCATGTCAAATCTGTTTTTGCTTCTCTAGAATCAATAGATCAACATTTTTCAACTACTCATATCGATGACATAGGCAAGAGATTTGCCCAATTCAAAGAAGCTAGAGTTGCCCATACGCAATTACCTCACACTCATCCACTATATAAGAGATGTTCATATTATTATAGCCCTTATCACAAGAGGGAAGAGTGTCCATTCATTCTAGACGACATGATTGATGAGGATGAGTCTGGAAATTCTTATCATGAGCATGTGATCGGACCAAATTTAGGTACTGCATGAATTGAACTGAACCGTTCGATAGCGTTAAGTACCGAGTCGAACCCACAAGGAACCGTAAATTGCTTTGTGCGAAAATAACTTCGAGTCTAGGTTAGTGCTATTTTAACCTAGCTTTGCAGTGGGTGTTCGTGACAACTTAAAATTAAAGCAAAAAATGTAAACGAAATAAAAATACCAAGGTTGAGGTTTTCACCTTACCATTTCAACTACATTAATTGAAAACGATAAGCTAAAACATCTGTCTATCGGTTTGACATAAAACTAAATCTCTTGCACCTATCGAAGGATTAAAGGAATCCGTCCCTTTGACGAAAGACAAACCATAAACGGTTTAAGGCTCAAAGGATCCAAAGTGAATGTGTTAAGACACAAACTACTATGGATAAATGAGCGTAAACCGAAGGATGGAATGTATCCATCGGACGAAAAAGCAAAAATAAATGACTACGATGCAATCTCACTTGGTTTTGTCACCAAACCAAGTGAGAGACGATTTAAGTAAATAAAGAAATAACGGAATGCAATAACTTAAATGTAAGCAATTAATATAGCATTCATGGTGAGGCTACATCCTCAACCTTAGTTGGGATCTAGCCTCCCATAAGCAAAGGAAGCATAAATAAACAAAATAAAGGCATTATATTTAAACTAATGTAAATAACTACAAAGAAAAGGGCAGAGCAGGGCCAACAGAGGCAAACTGCTCTAAAAAACGCGCCCAAAGTAAAAGCTTTCGAGCAAATGGACCTAGGGTCCTATTTATAGGCTAACAGTCACCGGCGCGCTTGAACACACTACTGCGCGACGCACTGCTTATTTGTGGTCGAACGCAGGGCACAAGTTTGACCGCAAATAACTGCTATGGCGGCTAGGGCTGAGTCAGGCGTGCGTTCGAACGCAGAGTACTTGCGTTTGAACGCAGATAACTACTAGGGCCGGCCGCAGTTACGTGCTATGTGCGCGCCGTGCGACGTCGTTGGTGCTCGTGGTGTCAGATTTAAGTCCACTTTCTTGCCCTTTGTTAGCCATGTTTGTTGCAATAACTTGCACAACACAAAATGCTAAAAACTATACAAAATAATAGTTATTAACGCAGCTAAGAGTCTAACAAACATAAGTAAAGGGGTGTCTAATAAACAATATTTGACACCGATCAAATACCCCCAAACTTACATTTTGTTAGTCCCTTAGCAAAACAAAATGAAAACATAAGTCCACTTTCGGGAGAACAATTGCATTGAGCGATGCAATGTGCCTTTTAAACCTTTAGGAGTTCCCTAGAGGACGAGTGAAGTCTCGTGAGGGTTTTTCAAGAATGATACCCACAAACATTTGTGCAAACATTTTATTCTCAATCATGCAAAATAAATCAATCATGGTTTAAATTCAAAAGCAAGCTTAATTAAACAAACACTATCTTCACAAATTTCGTGGAATTAACAATCAATATACAAACATGGCTTAATGAGATACAAAATCAATTCTAGTGAAAGTGAGATTAGCACAAAATATGGGATTTCAAAACTAATCTTTAGTCTTGTATGCTTGACACTCAAAATTCATTGGACAGACATCAAAAACAATAACCAAGGTTTATCAAAACTTTTTTTTTTTTTATTGCATAACTTCATTAAGCTTTCTAATTGACCCATGTATCAAGCGTTAAGTCAATGACTCCCAAACCAAATGGTTTTAGGGCATTAGGCGAAAACACCCCTAAGGACCTACTAACTCGAGTCAAAAGGCTACAAAGTTTTGCTAACCACATCTAACTTCACACTTTTTACGCGAATACTCATTGCTTAATAAGGCAAGAGATCCGCCTCGTGGAAAGCTCAAAATGATTTTTTAAAAAAAACAAAACCACGTTATCTTTCCAAATGGTTTTCCAACCGCATTCAAGCTTACAAAACTAACAAAACCAAAACCAGATTTTTACCCCACAAATTACGTACATTAATCGTTCGTGAAACTCAAATTGAACTACAATATCTCATTATGCCAAGAAAGTAACACAACAGAAAATCCCTTAATCAATGTGATCATATGTTCGTCAAATTAAATACACTAATGAAAATAAACCATAACTAACATAAAATGCATAATTTAAAAACAAAATGTGCACACAATGATAAAAATACCCCCAAACTCAAAATCTGCACTGTCCACAATGTGCTGATATAGAAAATGAAAAACAGTGTGCAAGGGGTATAAAAATAAACCAGGACGTCACAAAGACGTCACGGGGCTGGTGGTGGTACATGAGGTCCTGCTGCTGGAGGCAGTCTGTCCATGATGGCTCGGAACATCTCTTGGACCTCGAGTCGGTCCTGATGAACATCCCTCTGCAAATTTGCAAAATGAAATTGTATGTCCCTGATCTGGGATCGTATGTCCACGAGAGTGTCCTGGAAGTGTAACAGATCTGAGCGTCTGAGCATGATACACTCCTCATCCTCCTCTAGCTGCTCCTCCTCGTACTCCTCAGGCTGCTCTTCAGGCTGTCTCTGTGGCTCAAAAGCCATCTCATGCTTAGCTACCAACTTTGGAATGTCCATGGGCTCGGGCTCCAGTGCGGGCTTTGGCTGTAGTTGTGGTGCTGGCTGTGGTGTGGCTCTAGGCATGTGAGATAGACTCTAACGCCACTGGATGGAGCCAAAATGTGGGCTCTCAGTGATTGGCCCGTCCACTGATGTGCCTTTGATCCCCATCTTTCTCAGAATGTGTGTGATGAGAAAGGGGAAAGCTAACTTTTAATATGGGTTGAGGCTAGTCTTTAACCTTAGTAGTTTTTATTCATTCCTTTACATTTTTTAGAATAGTTTTTAATTAATGCAAGTTACGTGTTCATTGATACAATCTTTATTTGGAACTAGGTTAAAGTAGATTTAATCTAAGAGTAATATTAGTTTTTTTAGCAAAAAAACCCATTCTCTATGGTTCGATCCCGCACTTCGCAAAAGCTATACGACCTAACAATTCGTGTCTTGCGAGTGCAATTTAATTTGCACACCAAATTTTGGCGCCGTTGTCGGGGAACAGTTGTTTTGTTTAAATTAATATTGTTTTTAGATTGACTTTATTTTTCTACTAGTCTTTACTTTGTGCAATTTAAATCCTGTTCTTAGTTTATTTTTATATTTTATTTAATTTTGGTTAGTTTTTTAGAATAGTGTTTGGCTCATTTGTATTTATTTCGGTTTCTAGAAAAATCAGGTGCAGACAGTACGGTGAACGTAGTACTTGCGTTCGAACGCACTGCCGCCTATTCCATGATGTTCGCGCACAAACGCCGTTACGCATGCGCGACGAGTCCCTCGACAAGAACACAAAGGTAGTTCTACGCTTGAACGCACTGAGTTTGCTCAATGTACTTGCAGAGCCTGCCATATTGTTGCATTTGTGCAAACGAACATACTGACCTGCGCTCGAGCACACCTCTGCTTCCATCATCAACACACCTGAGGCAGTATGTTTAGTTTTTAAATTCCTTTTGTTTTAATTAATTGTTAGACTTATTTTAGTTGTTTTAACTGCCTATTTTGAGTATTTTGCTTGCTGTGATTAGCTGAGTTTAGTTTATTTTTGCTTATGTTTTAGTAAGTAGTTTTGTTAGTCTAAATTGTTAGTTGTTTAAATTGTCTTTTTGTTAGTGTTTAGGTTATCTTAGCTAGATTGATTCTATGTTTTTAATACTGTTACTATTTTTACTGCATCTGTTTATATTTGTTTAAGTTTGCTTTGATTTTGCACTTGTCATTTATAGTTTATTGATAAGTAGTTTTTAGTGAACTTGTTGTTTTGTTTCCTGTTAATTTGTGCATATTTCTCTGTTTTAGTGATTTTATAGTCCCTGTTTTTACTGCCTTTATTTATTTTTGCTTACTTAGTTTATTGTTTTCTTTGTTCGTTTTAAGTGCATATAGGTTGCTACTTTCATAGTTGAATTGCAAGTATTGTTTATATTCATCTAGGTTAATTTAGTTGTTCTTATTTGTTGTTTTGATTCCCCTGTTTTTGTTGTTTTTCCTTGCATTTTTGCTTATCTAGCTTGCTGTTTTTCCTTAGTGTTTAGTTAAATTTTTTGTTAGTTTATGCATGGTCGGCGATCCTTGAACCTAGAATTAACACCATTAGATCCCGACTTAGAAAGAAACATTAGGAGAGCGTGTAAAGCTCGTGGTGAGATGGGGGATAATCCAAGGAATCCAAGAGTGGAGGAGCACGTTGAAAATCCAAGGAACCCAAGAATGGGGGAGCACGAGGAGTACCAAGATGCAAGAGAAGGGAACGGGGAGCAAAGACGAGCTTATGAAGTGGATTTCACAACGTCACTACGGGAATTGTTTGCACCTACTGCGGTCAATTCCCACTCGGGCATTGTGTTGCCACCGACTAATGTGACTCATTACGATCTAAAGCCACACGTGATTCAAATGTTACCATCAATTTACGGCTTAGATCATGAAAACCCGTACACTCATGTGAGGAAATTTAAAAATATCTGTGCCACCACAAAATTTCAAAATTTTTCTGAGGAATCTATCCACCTCAGACTTTTTCCTTTCTCACTTCATGATAAAGCCACGGAGTGTTTGGACTCCAACACACCTGGTTCCATCACATCCTGGGAAGAACTGTTGAAGTAGTTTTACAAAAAGTTTTTCCCAATGTCTAAAGTAAACGAGGCAAGAAAGGAGATCAGTTCCTTTACTCAGGATGAGGACGAGAAATTCTCAGAATGTTGGGCAAGATTTAAGGATCTGCTGATGAAGTGTCCAAACCTCACGGATATGAGAAATGGCATCTAGTACAATTCTTCTATTAAGGGCTATCTCAACCCAACCGTAGTATGATTGAATTGATGAATGGAGGGGCATTTCTGAACTTGACGGGAGATTTAGCCTATAAGGCTTTGGAGAAAATTACTGACAACTCCCAACATTGGGATTTCACAAGTTGTCGAGACAAATCTGCCCGAAACCCTAAGAAAGGGGGCATCCTAAAGTTAAAAGGAGACACTGAGTTGTCTCAAAAGATGGATGCCATAGTCAGGAGGTTGGATGCTCTAAGTGTAGGAAAGCCTGTCAATGCGGCAAACACTTGTCCTATTGAAAGTTGTTCTGTCTGTGCTAGTCCCATGCACCAAGAACAGAATTGTCCATCAATGACAGTTTTTACTGAGATGGAACAAGTGAACACTTTCAACAACTATCAAAAGCCGTCCAATGGGCCATATTCTGAGACATATAATCCAGGGTGGAGGAATCACCAAAAATTTTTCATGGAAGCAGAATCAACCCACCACAAATCAAGGAGGAGCTCCACATCCTCCAAATCATTATCCCCTGGGATTTTATTCTTCTTACTAAAATCGGCTCTTGCCAGATCATCATCATCATATCAAGCCCCCACTAAAGCCCCAGCCTCATCAACACAGTCCCTGGAAGAGGCCATGAGAGAATTCATGAAAATAACTAGTCAATCAATCAGTGATGTGAGGCACTCCACCATGGTGAACACCCAGGCAATCTCGAAGTTAGAGATGCAGATGGACGATTGGCAAATCACCTTGGTGAGAGGGACAGGAAAGCTCTCACCAAGCGGTGAATAACCCTAAAGCATGCAGCATTGGAAATTCTTCAAATCAAGAGCATGTTTAGGCGATTATCACTCTAAGGTCGGGGAAGAGAGTGGACAATAAGGTGGTGAACCCAGAAGTAGACCAGGCTGAGGAAGAAGAGCAGAAAGAAGAAGAGGGTGACAATCAGAAGGAAGGAGATGCTGAGCCATCTACGGTCACCCCAGCTGTGAAGGAACCTCCTAGGGCGCTTGTGCCAAAAGCACCATATCCTGAAAGATTACAAGCGCCTAGGAATGGAGGGAAGTTAGAGGACATTCTGGAGGTGTTCAAACAAGTCCAAATAAATATTCCATTTTTGGACGCCATCCAGCAAATCCCTTTCTATGCCAAGTTCTTAAAGGACTTGGTCACAGTAAAGGGGAAGACAAATGTCCTTAAAAATGCATTTATGACCGAGCAAGTCAGTGCCATCATACAATGCAAGTTACCTCTCAAGTATAAGGACCATGGATGTTCTACAATCACTTGCATGATAGGAATTAGCCAGATTGAGAGGGCACTGTTGGATTTGGGAGCAAGTGTGAGTTTGTTACCCTACTCAGTCTATTTGCAGTTAGGGCTAGGAGAGCTTAAGCCCACATCCATGACACTGCAGCTTGCTGATCGGTCAGTGAAGGTTCTACGGGGAATAGTTGAGGATGTACTAATTAAGGTAGACAAATTTTATTTCCCGTGGATTTCATTGTGTTGGACACAGAGCCAGTACAGGTGATAGGGAGTGAGATCCATGTGATTCTAGGGTGACCATTTTTAGCTATGGCTAATGCCCTAATAAATTGTAGGTCGGGGGTCATGAAGATTTCTTTTGGGAATATAATAGTGGAGTTGAATATTTTTCACATCAGAAAACAACCACTTGATTATGACCAAATGAATCAGGTATGCTTGATTGAGGAGATTCTAGATGAAGTCATTGAAGAATCGAAAACAAAATAAAAGTACCAAGGTTGAGGTTTTCACCTCACCATTTCAACTATGTGAATTGAAAACGCTAAGCTAATACATCTATTTATCGGTTAGAAACAAAACTAAATCTCTTGCACCTATCGAAGGATTCAAGGAATTCGTCCATTTGACAAAAGACAAACCATAAACGGTTTAAGGCCCAAAAGATCCAATGTGAAAGTGATTTAACACTAACTACAATGGATAAATGGACGTAAACCGAAGGATGGAATGTATCCATCGGACGAAAAACCAAAAATAAATGACTACGGTGCAATCTCACTTGGTTTTGTCACCAAACCAAATGAGAAACGATTTAAGAAGCAAATAAATAACGGAATGAAGTAACTTAAACGTAAGCAATAAACATAGAATTCATGGTGAGGCTACATCCTCAACCTTAGTTGAGGATTTAGCCTCCCATAAGCAAGGGAAGCGTAAATAAAAAAAAGTAAAGCATTATATTTAAACTAAAGTAATTAATTACAAAGAAAAGGGCAGAGCAGAGCCAACAGTGGCAAATTAATCTTAAAAATATGCCCAAAGTTAAACTATCGACCAAATGGACCTAGGGTCCTATTCATAGGCTAGCAGGTTGCTGGCCTGTGTTCGAACGCACTACCTGCGTTTGAACGCACCAGTTATCTGTGGTCGAACGTAGGGTATGCAATGACCGAAATAATCGCTAAGGCAAGTTAGGGCGATGGGCATGCATTCGATCGCTACTTCATGCGACTGGGTGCGTTCGAACGCATCAAGTGCGTTCGAACGCACTTCGGCAGAAACCACTTCTTCACTAAGTCCCCTTAATGCCCTTTGCTAGCCATGTTTTGGTGCATTGACCTGCACAACATAAAACAATAAAAGCACTAAAAATAGTTAGATATTAACAATGCTAAAGGCATAACAAATATAAGTTAAAGGGGTTCATACATCAATGTTTGATACCAATCAAATACCCCCAAACTTACAATTTGCTAGTCCCTTAGCAAAACAAAATAAAAAACATAATAAAAACATAAGTCCGCTTTCGTGGGAGAATGGTTGCATTGAGCATATGCAACAAGCCTTTTAAACCTCTAGGAGTTCCCTAGAGGACGAATGAAGTCTCGTGAGGGTTTTTCTGGAATGGTACCCACAAACATATTGTGTAAACATTTCATTCTCAATCATGCAAAAATATCTCAATCATGGTTTAAATTCAAAAGCAAGCTTAATCAAACAAACACCATCTTCACAAATTTCAGGGAATTAACAATCAAGATACAAACATGGCATTATAAGATACAAAAATCGATTCTAGTGAATGTGAGATTAGCACAAAAATATGGGATATCAAAACTAATCTTTAGTCTTGTATGCTTCGACACTCAAAATTCATTGGACAATACATCAAAAATAACAACCAAGGTTCATCAAAAACTTTTTTTTTTTTTAATTTTTATTTTGCATAGCTTCATTAAGCTTTCTAGTTGACCCATGTATCAAGTGTTAAGTCAATGACTCCCAAACCAAATGGTTTTAGGGCATTAGGTGTAAAAACACCCCTAAGGACCTACTAACTCAAGTCAAAAAGGCTACGAAGTTTTGCTAACCACATCTAACTTCTCACTTTTTTACGTGAATACTCATTGCTTAATAAGGAAAGAGATCCGGTTACTCGGTGGAAAGTTCAAAATGATCATCATCATTTTTATTTTATTTTATTTTATTTTGCATAGCTTCATTAAGCTTTCTAGTTGACCCATGTATTTAGTGTTAAGTCAATGACTCCCAAACCAAATGGTTTTAGGGCATTAGGCGTAAAAACACCCCTAAGGACCTACTAACTCGAGTCAAAAAGGCTACGAAGCTTTGCTAACCACATCTAACTTCTCACTTTTTTACGCGAATACTCATTGCTTAATGAGGCAAGAGATCCAGTTACTCGGTGGAAAGTTCAAAATGATCATCATCATTTTTTTTTTTTTTTAAAAAGAACCACGATTATCTTTCCAAATGGTTTCCCAACTGCATTCAAGCTTACAAAACTAATATGACCAAAATTAGATTTTTATCCCACAAATTACGTGCCAATTGTGCTTGTGAAACTCAAATTGAACTGTAATATCTCATTATGCCAAGAAAGTAATATAACTGAAAATCCCTTAATCAAAGTGATCATATGTTCATCAAATTAAGCACACTAATGAAAATAAACCATAATTGAAATAAAATGCATAATAAAAAATCAAATGTGCATACATGATAAAAATACCCCAAACTCAAAATCGCCACAGCAGTCGAAATAGAAAATAAAAAATGTAATGCAAGGGTATAAAATAAACCAAGACGTCACAAAGACGCCACGGTGGTGTAGAAGGTCTTGTGGTGGTGGTAGCCGTCGAGAATGGCTCGACATCTGCTGGACCTCGAGTCTCGTCCCCGACGAGCATCCTCTCAAAATCTGAATCGAGATCGTATGTCCACGAGCGTGATCCTCCTTATCCTCCGCTGCTCCTCCCGGTTCTCCGCTCTCTATCTGGTCACCACCATAATCGCTGCCATCTCTGGAATGTCCATGGGCTCTGGCTCTGGTGCAGGCTTTGGTGCGGGTTGTGGTGCTGGAGCAGCTCTCTGCATGTGGGACAAACTCTGGCGCCATTGGATGGGGCCAAAGTATGGGCTCTCAGTGATCGACCCGTCCGCTGGAGTGCCTCTGATCCCCATCTTTCTCAGAATATGAGTGATGAGAAAAGGGAAAGGCAATCCACAAGTCTTTGTGTGCTCAGCTCCTCGATGGTGCACTCTTTCACAGAATTTCTGGATCTGACGCCAGATAATCTCAGGAATGGAACACCAGAATCCTCTATGGAATGAGTAGAGGGCACTAAGAAACAAGTCCCGCCTCTGTGTCTTGTGTCCCAAAGGACACACATTTCTGTACAGCACCATGTCAATAAAGAGAAGATTTCAAGGAATCTTCATCTTGCTGGCTGTATTCCGGTGATCATCAGCATACTGCCCCTCACACATATCGGAAACGATGTCCTCGAGTGTGAGCATGGAGGGGCACTCAAGCCAGGGGATGTCAAACTCGGGCGGCTCATGGCTGCACTTCAACATAGCCTCTACATCAACTATGGTCACCTCCACTTCTCTTCCGTCAATGGAAGAGAAAAGTATGTCCGGCTAGTCACCGTCAATCCTCAAATTAGTGTAAAATTCTCCCACCCGTCAGATGCAAGGGAGGCGATGGGTTTGAAAAGCCTCTTCAAACCTGACACTTCAATTCTTCTACCACCCAACTTAGGAGCTTTGTTGTTGGAGAACTCTCTTGATGGCAAAGGTGTTCTCCAATAAGAGCTTTTGGCTCTCCATAGATGGCCCGGCTACAATAGCATGGGACCGGCGTCGGATGACAAACCTCGCCTCTAGGCATGCCGGAGGTTCGTTGGGGCAATTTGTCGAGCACCGTGTGCAGCAAAATCAAAGGGTTTTAGAACCCTTTAAAAATCACACCAACCTCTGCAAAAACAAGAAAATAACATTAAAATCAAGGGACACAATCCCAGTGGATTAGTGCCCTTGATTGAAAAAAAAAAAAGGGGGATTTTTGGGTGAAATGGGTTTCGGATATATTGGGAAAAATGGGAAATCTGGGTGTTTGGCAGCCAGGTGGGTGGGTACGGTGGAGAAGGGCCAGGTGGTGTCTCGATGGTGGGGAAAGCGGATGCCAGAGGTGGGTTGGGTGAATTTGGATTTTAGGGAGGAGAGAACCGGAGATGGGAAGGGAGGGCTTGTACGGCAGTTGGGGAAAAATGGGGGAGAGGGAAAAAAAATGTGACCTAAAACTGCTTCACGCTAGTTTAAAATCGAGTAATGCTCAACGCATATAGGCACGCTCAACCGCATTTCGGGTGCATGGGCTTGTGGATGGGTCATGCGTTCGAACGTACGTAAGTAAGTTTGAACGCATGCGTGCAGGGAAGTGAATGTGTGATGGGGCGTTGTGGTCGAACACACACAGGTGAGTTCGTACGCAGCGTATGCACATGATACATTCGAACGCGTATTTTTTTTTTTTAAGCAATTTACAAAATAAAATAACAAACACAAAACACCAAACGCACCTATTTACAAACACCAAGTAAAATATTTACAAACACGTCTACTCAACCCCCAAACTCAAAATGTCACAATGTCCACAGTGTGACTGAAAATACAAAACCTAAGGAGTGGTTCAATTTAGGTATAGCATAAAAATGCTTCCCGAAATTTGACCGGTAGACAAGAAACATAATGAGGGGTGCCTTCCACAAGTGCTAAGTTTAACGTCTTCAGCCAGACTCGTTATAAGGATCAAACTACCTATGACACTAGGTAGACACAACAACTGCTGTACCGAGAATGGTGGGCACTAACTTGCCTGAGTCAAAAGGATGATGGTCATAGTTGGGATAATTAATATGCAACAATATGTATCCAGCTAATCCCATCCTCAGATGATCACAGAATGGGGGAGGAAAATAATTATTCCTTCCCAAGGTCAATCTCGGCCACCTTGGCCGCAAATGAATGGGAGCAAAATGTTTGCTCTCATCAATAAAATCGGGTGCCTCAATGATAAGTGCTTAAATATTCATATTTAAGCCCCTTAATTTATATTTGTTATGCCTTTAGTTTATGTTATTTTGTCTATTTTATTTCCTTTTTGTGTTTTCTGTGTTTTTTGTAGGTCATGGAAGAAAATGAAGCATTTCTAGAAATGTTCCAAGCTTAAAGGGCAAATTGGAAAGATCTAGAAGATGTGGAAAGGATTAAATCGGAATTTATCAAATTGAAGTCAAAATCGGATTAAATTTGGATCATGAACATGTCTCGGTATTTTGGCCATAACTTTCAGCTCAAATATTGGATTAAGGTGATTCCAACGGCATTGGAAAGCTAACTCAAAATTTTACAAATAATTGTGAAATATCATTTTCCTAATTTGGACAGCCGCAATGCTAAAATCTCCCCGCAAGATAGGAGCCCAATTCTGGACGAATCCTTCTCCGATTTGTAATAGGATTGTCTCCTAATTTGTCTAGGAGATGGAATTCCGAATTTCTTAGGTTTACTAGTGTTTCTAGGACTCTCTTAAAGCCTATAAATAGACCTCTAAGCCTCACAATTATAGACAATTTCAGAGAGGAGAATTGGAGGCTACTTCTAGGAGCAGTTTTCGGTTCTTTCTTTTCCTTTTCTTTTTAGTTTTTATTTTAATTATGTGTAACTAATTATTTTAGTAGGGCTGGATTGAAACCCTAATTATGTTTATTTAATATTTCAATATTGGCGCCTTTGTGAGAATCATATTGTGTTGCTTAACTTGATTAATGCCTGTTTTATTGAATTCCTCATATGTATGTGATTGGCCATTATATGCATGTGGTATGGACTTGTTAGTTAGATCAATTTGGATGACCGAGTCCTGGGTTTAATAAAAGTAACAAAAGATATCCACACCGGGTTCTTGGGTTAATCAACATGGGCAGGAGTAGACACCCATACCCTAGGCCTCATGTGTTTGTCGGTTTTCACAGTTTTTATGCTTTCTTAAAGAACAACTTAGTAGACACCCATGCTAAATCCTTTAAGAAAGAAAAGAATTAGAGTAGACACCCATGCCTAATTCGTTGCTTAGGGAAACCAATAGCTTAAGGAGTAGACACCCATGCCCTTAGGTTGGCAAACATTAGGTATTCATAATATGATTGGAGCATTGGCATATTGTTATATTATTTAAATATGATTAGTGGTGGATATCAAAGCCCTACACTTTTATTTATCTTTATTTTTATTTCTTTTCTTAATGTCAATTTTGTGACAACTTGATATTTTTAATTTAGTTCTTTAATTCTAATCAAAGTTAACAATCCTCGTGGAATGATCTCAGATTTGCACCTATACTATCGTTTTGATCTTGTGCACTTGCGAGTAAAACGTACTAAATATTATCTATTAATTTAGGTAGTATTTGGCACAACACTCAAATGCAAAAGCATAGTTAGTGGGGAAAAATAAATCCATGGTTTCCCCACACTAATCAGAACTCGATATGGGATCGATAATGAAAGGAAGTAGCTCAACTACTTCATCAAAATATTGATCATCTCCCAACTGAGCAAATATCTCCGGCTCACTGTCCTCCAAACTTGGCTCAACTACTTCTTTAGTTGGCTCAAGTATCCTACCAAAATCTATGTTTCCTCCTACCTGAGCGAAACATTCCAACTCCGGGTCCTCCAGACTGAGCTCATACCTCGCTCGCTGTCAGTAGTGGCTCACTCAAATCATAATGACCTCTAGATGGTGCAAAGCACTCCATGTCAAGGTCCTCCAGGCTAGGCTCATGCAAATATGGCCTAATCAGCCTATCTAAATCTAGGTCATCAGAATCCTGAGTAAAACACTCGATTTCTGGATCCTCAAAATCAAAATTATCATTGATTTCTTCAATAAAGTACATAGGACGGGTCTCATCATGCTCAAGTGGTTGGCTATTTATGTTGAAAATATTTAGCTCCACCGTCATGTTTCCAAATGAGATCTTCATCACTCCCGTCCTACAGTTGATTAGGGCGTTAGCCGTAGCTAAGAAAGGTCGCCCTAGAATCACTGGAATTTGATTCACCACATCGTGCACCAACTCTGTATCTATCACTATAAAGTCCACAGGGAAATAGAACTTTATCAACCTTGATTAATACATCCTCAAGTATTCCCCATGGTCTCTTAAGTGACCTATCTGCCAACTGGAGTGTCACAGTGGTTGGCGTCAACTCTCCCAATCCCAACTTCAAATACATTGAATAGGGAAGGAGATTCACACTTGCCCCCAAGTCCAACAATGTCCTGTTGATCTGACTCTCTCCAATCATGCAAGCAATGGTCAGACACTTAGGGTCCTTATACTTGATGGGTAGCTTGCATTGGAGGATGGAGCTCACTTGCTCAGTCAGATAAGCCTTTTTCGGGACATTGGTCTTTCTCTTGATTGTGACCAGATCCTTCAAGAATTTCGTATATGCTGACACTTGCTGAATTGCATCCAAGAATGGGATGTTTATCTGAACTTGCTTAAACACCTCTAAGATTTTAGCAAACTGCGCATTCTTCTTTGGCACTCTCAATCTCTCCGGATAAGAGGCTTTTAGGACAAATGACCTCATAAGGTCCTTCTCGATGGGAGTGACTGTAGATAGCTCAACATCTTTCTTCTCCTTGTTGTCACTCTTCATCTCCTCTTGCTCAGCAAGGTTTACTGCTGGTACTACTTCATCAACTACTTCTGGCTCATCCACACGGTTGTCCACTCGTTTCCCTGACCTCAGTGTGACAATCACATGGGCATGTTCTTAATTTGGAGCACTTCCAATAGTGCAGGCCTTAGGATTGTTCACTGGTTGGCTGGGGAGCTTTCCCTTGTCCCTCTCACCTATGTGACTTGCCAACTATCCCACTTGGGTCTCCAACTTGGAGATTGCCTGGGTGTTCACCATGGTGGAATGTCTAATGTCAGTGATGGACTGACCAGTCATCTTCACAAATTCTTTCATTAACTCTTCTAATGACTGAGTTGATGATGTTGGGGGTTGAGTGGGGGCTTGATAGGAAGATGACGCTGGCTGGGCCATGCGTCCAGGGTTTTGGTAAGTAGGAGGAAACCCTCCTTGATGTGTGGGCTGGTTCTGCTTCCATTAAATTTGGGTGGTTCCTCCACCCAGGGTTGTATGTTTCAGAGTATGGGCTAGTTGACTGCTTTTGGAAATTGTTGAAAGCATTCACTTGTTCCATCTCAGAGAAAACTGCAATAGATGGACAATTCTGTGCTTGGTGCAAAGGACTAGCACAGACAGAACAACTTTCAACTAGAAATGTGTTCACAGCTTTAACAGGCTTTTCCATACTTAGAGCATCCAGCCTTTTGACAATGGCATCCATCCTTTGAGTCAACTCTTGCTCATGGTTCAGCTCCAGGATGCCTCCTTTCTTTTGGGCAGATTTGTCTCGACTACTGGTAAAATCCCAGTTCTGTGTGTTGGCAGCAATTTTCTCCAAAGCCTTGTAGGCCAAATATCCCGTCAAATTCAAGAATGCCCCTCCATTCATCAGTTCAATCATATTATGGTTGGGCTGCGACAGCCCTTTGTAGAAAAATTGTACTAGACGCCATTTCTCATATCCGTGGGGTGGACACTTCATCAACATATCCTTAAACCTTGTCCAACATTCCGTGAATTTCTCGTCCTCATCCTGAGTAAAGGAACTGATTTCCTTTCTTGCATCATTTACTCTGGATATTGGGAAGAATTGGTAGAAGCTTCAACAGTTCTTCCCAGACGTAATAAGCTGATCGCCCTAAATTTAGGGTACTCACAATTGAATGAATCAAGCTTGTATAGCTTGCACAAGTACCGAAGCCTAACCTGCTGTAGGAACGGAGCATTGCTTAAGAAATATCGCAATTAAAACTAACTCTACTTTAACCTAGTCTAATGGTTTCAAGAACACTAAATTTGCAGAATTAAAAACTACACTAAGGAAAGGTTAATGTATGGAAAACGACTAAGGTTAAAGATTAGCCTTTACCCTAGATCAAAGTTAACATATACATTAAATACCAATTTTCCGCCTTTAGAAGTTAAAACCCTTTAACACAACTCTATTGTCGCTATTTGATACAAGTCAAACCTAAACAATATGTTTACCGTTAAGCGGCTACAACAAGTAATTTCTTATTGATAAAATCATCCACTGTATCCTTGGATCATAGTGGATATTGAATCAATAATTATTACTAGTCGTGCACCCGGCTTGGAACACATTGTAGGATGACTGTGATTACATCAAAGATGACAACCATTTAACTATTTGTCACGGAAATTAAATGACGAGTGCAAAATTTAAATGACGGAAATTAAGAGCATTTAATGTAAAAAGCAAGAAATAAACGCTACGGGTAAGGCATCATCTTCAACCTTAGTTGAAGAGTTTAGCCAACCATTAAATAATAAAGCGAAATAAAAATGAAAGAATGCATAAAATAAATTTTAGAGTAAGTGTTTACAAATAAACTGGGCAGAGTGTGGCCAACAATAGCAAAACACTCTCTAAAAATCGCCCAAAGAAAACTAAATCGACCAAATGACCAAGGGGCCTATTTATAGGCATGCTGGATAAAGGCCTACGTTCGAACGCGCCAGTTATCCATGGTTGAACGCGTAGCACACGGTCGACCGCAGATAACTGCCAGGGCCGGCTCCGTGAGGCACGGGCTGACAAGACTACGTCGTCCTCAGCTTCTATGTGCAACCGCATCTGCGTTCCAATGCGATCATGCATTCGAACGCACTTCAGGAATCTTCTCATCATTTTATGTCCCTTTTTGCTCCCTCAATCAAGACGTGATGTAAGGCCCTGTTTATTACAAAATACACAAAACAAGTCAATTTATTAAATATTAACAAAGCTAATGGCCTAACAAACATAAATAAAGAGGTGTGAAAGAGCACTAAATAGCACTCATCAAATACCCTCAAACTTACATTTTGCTAGTCCCTTAGCAAAACAAAGAATGAAAACACCATAAACATAAGTCCACTTTCGTGGGAGAACGGTTGCATTGAGCGCATGCAACAAGCCTTTTAAACCTCTAGGAGTTCCCTTAGAGGACGAGTGAAGTCTCGTGAGGGTTTTTAGGAATGATACCCACAAACATTTGTGCAAACATTTTATTCTTAATCATGCAATAATATAACAATCATGGCTTAAATTCAAGAGCAAGCTTAATCACACAAACACCATCTTCACAATTTTCAAGGAATTTTTAATCAGGCTACAAACATGGCAAATTGAGACATCACACTAATCAATTCTAGTGAAAGTGATTTCAACACATAATCAGGGGATTTCAACACTAACCATTTTCATGCATGCTTTGACACTCAAATTCATCAGACCACTCATCGGACACAATAACCATGGTTTATTATATATATATATATATATATATATATTTTACTGCATAGCTCCCATGAGCTGTCTAGTTGACCCATGTATCAAGCGTTAAGTCAATGACTCCCAAACCAGAAGGTTTTAGGGCATTAGGTGTAAAAAACACCCCTAAGGACCTACCAACTCGAGTCAAAAAGGCTACGAAGCTTTGCTAATCAATTTTAACTTCTCACTTTTTTACACGAATGCTCAATGCTTAATGAGGCATGAGATTCGGTTACTCAGTGGAAAGTTCAAAATGATCTTTTTTTGAAAGAAACCATGGTTATTTCCCAACTTGTTATCCAATTGCATTTAAGCTCACAAAACTAACATGACCAAACTCAATATTTAATCCCACATACTACGTGTCAAATGTGCTCGTGAAAATCAAATCGAAATGTAATATCTCAAATTTGCCAAAGAAAGTAACACAATCAAAATTCCCTTCACAAAGTAATCATGTGTTCATAAAATTAAGCTCCCAAAGGAAAATAAACCATAATTAACATAAACTACATAATAAAAAATAAAAAGTGTACAATACAATAAAAACACCCTCAAACTCAAATCTCGCACTGCCCACAGTGTGATGATAAAGAAAATATAAATGTAGTGCAAAGGGGTAAGAAAAATAAACCAAGACGTCAGTGGTGGTGATCGGAGGCATCATTCCATGATGGCTCGTAACATCTCATCGACCTCGAGCCTGTCCTGACGAGCATTGGTGTACCAAAAATAAAGTACTCGCAAGTGTACGAGTCGTGTAAAGTAAAGTGCGCGTAAAAATGCGAGGTCGATCCACAGGAATTTGTGTTTTGTGCTAAAATCAATTTTCTATTCAAATAGATCCTATTTTAACCTAGTTCTTGGAGTTCGGAATTGGTCGTGCAATTTTAACAAAACTAAATTAAAATGATAATTTAAATAACAATCTAAGTAAAAGACTAAGGTTTCAATCCACCTCACCAAATCAAAGCGCATACTCGCAAATTTACACACAAATTGACAATGAAACGCATTTTAACAGAGTTCAAAATCATAAACATGCATGTAAAATCATTCGATGAATCTATCCGTTAAAGAATCACAACGAGTATTTTATTGAGATCAAATCATCCACCGTATCGAGATCACGATGGATATTAGTCTCAATTTCAATCACCGATGTATCCCCAAACAGAACACAACAAATATTAAACAATGCATGAAATCACAAAAGATGCTCAATCACTTAAAGTAATAAAGCAATAGAATTAATTTTGAACAAATATAATATCAAATTGTGTGTAGAATTTCACGAGAATACAATCATTTATCGTTGACGAGGTTTCATCTTCAACCTTAGTTGAAGGTTTAGCCTCATGACAACAATAGACAAGAAATTATCAATTGAAATCATTGAAAGAATAAATTTACAATCAAAAAGCGTTCAAAAAAGCGGTCGTACCAAAAATAGTACTCGCCAATTGCACGAGTCGATCGTAGTAATGTGGCTGTGCAAGTGCGAGTGTCGAACCCACAGAATCGTGGTTTGTCAAAACCAATTTTAAAGTGCTTAAATTAAACTTATCTTAACCTAGTCCCAATATCGAACACGTGGCGTGCATAAAATAAACTAAACTAAAAATGCATTAAAATAAAGAAATAAAAATAACTAAGTCCCTAATCCACCTCACAATAAATTAATTTAATATATAAATATGCTTAGCTATGTATTAACATTTATGCTACTAGGCATATTCTAACTAGCACATTGTTCATATTTCCGCTCATCGATAATGCACATATGCGTATCCTATTGTTGTCACAAATCTTGTCGAACTACTCGAGGCAAACATCGTTACAAGAGGTCACAATGGATAATGGTCCAAGATTTAATATCCGATGTATCTCCGGTTGCAATGAGTGTTGACGTTTACGATTTGTCAAACAACAATCAACACACTTTTGTCACTAAAATGTATTGAAACGAATAAACATAAATCTTAAATGACAGAATAATACTTAACTAAACATAAATATAAATAAATAAATTCAAGTGAAGGGACTAAGAGACTAATTAAAAAATAAAACATAAAATAAATAAATGACAATTTAGAGGGTTTACAGGATAAACAGGGAGGTTTTTGGCCTCCAAGGGCACCTCCAAACGTGTCCCAAGCGCCTCAAGCGTGAAATAAGAAAATACAGGGCCTATTTATAGGTGCCAGACATCGAGTACGCTCAACGCACTACCGCGTTGAACGCACCGTTATTTCGGTCGAACGCAAGCCGCTCGACTCGCAATAACCGTGTGGCGGCTTAGGGTCGATGACGGCGCGTCGACCGCAGGTCCTTGCATTCGAACGCAGATAACCGCTTAGGGCCGGCTCATGCGTCACCGCTATGCGCGCGAGTGCGTTGAACGCACCCAAGTGCGCTCAACGCACTTGGCAGAATCGCTTCTTCGCTTGGTGCATTTTGCCTTTTGCTAGCCATGTTTTAATGCAATGTCCTGCACAACACAAAATACTAAAACACTAAAAATGATTAAATATTAACAATGCCAAAGGCCTAACGAATATAAATTAAGGGTCCAAATAAGCACTTTTAGGCACCGATCAAATACTAAACTTACATTTTGCTAGTCCCTTAGCAAAACAAAATGAAAACACAATAAAACATAAGTCCGCCAGGGGAGAACGATTGCATTGAGCGATGCAATAAGCCTTTTAAACCTCTAGGAGTTCCCTAGAGGACGAGTAAAGTCTCGTGAGGGTTTTTCAGAATGACACCCACAAACAATTATTTGGCACTATGTTCTTAATGGACAAAGCCCTTCACACAAACACATGGTTCATATCATTAGCAAATTTAACATGTTAAACATATGAACCACATCATCAAGGCATCCAAACATCCTTTCATTCAAGGTTGGAAAATTGAGACAACACGTGCTCCATTATGTGCAAAGTGAACTAACAATAAGATCATGGGATTTCAATCACTTCCAAAGACATGTATCCCAAAAATTTAAAGGAAAACAATGTGATAAATACAACCAAGGCTTAAATTGAAAGATGCAATTTTTTGTGTAGTGCAATGTTGACTTCCTTAAACTTCTAAATGACCTATGTAACGAGTGTTAGGCTTGACTCCCAAACCAAAGCGGTTTTAGGGCACTAGATGTAGAGACATCCCTAAGGGCTTAATTACTCAAGTCAAAAAGAGTTACGAAGCCTAACTAGCCATACAATTTTTAACAGCAATTTCTCATCTTTTGACGCTAACACTCATTGCTTGGCTAAGCAAGAGGTCCGTTACTCAATGAAAATTCACTTTATTATGATTTTGATTTTTTTTTTTTTTATTAAAGCCAAGGTTTTCATCATCACATCGCAAAACCTAAAAATTTCAAGACACACACTTCAAAGTAAAATCTCAAACCCCACGTACCCTAATGCTAGTGTGCATGTGAAATTTCAATCAAACAAGTGGAGTCTCTAATCCAACACAAGAATCAAAACTGGATTTCTAATGATAGGCAATGTTCAAACAAGTTAAACAAACCAATGACATGTAATCCACAGATTTATGTAAGTCATGACCAAATTAACAACATAGTAACAAACAAAAAAAAAAAATTATATACATGGCAAAATCAAATATATACATGCAAAAACAAAACAAACATATACATGCAAAACAAAACAAACAAATAAAATAAAACAAACAAAAAAGACAGACAGAATGTTTGTCCACACCCAAACTTAAATGACACATTGTCCGCAATGTGGTAAGAAATACATTACAAGGGGATGAGGAACCGGAATGAGCAAAGTCCAAGCGTCCCCCAAACTTAAACATCAAAACACACATCAAACTAACAAGCAATCTTTTTCTAAAAGATAAGACATCAAAATGTTAATTGTTAGAAATCAAACAAATAAAATATATATACATGAAAATAAAATAACAAAATAAATAAAATAAAAATGCGGAAAATAAAAAGAAAAATAGCACCTTCCCGCTCATAAGGATGTCCAATCAATCCCTTCCATCCTTTTTTCTTTAAAATAAGATACCCCTCTGGAAGGATGTTAAGCCATCTTATGTAGTTGTCCTTGTTTCGAGGGATCCACTTAGGAACATGGTTCCTAGATTTGTGATGGTGTGTGTGAATCCTCAAAGATTTCTACATAAGATGACTCTTCGAGACATTGGAAAGATGGAACTTGATGATATGTCTCGAGAGGGATTGTGACGAAGGAGTGAGCTTCAGTACTCACGTCCTTGTCATTGGGCCAATTTGAAATTGGCGGGGGTTCAATCTGCTCCTTCTTTTCTTCTTCTCCATTCTCTCAGATCTCAGTGGGATCCACTAAAGCCTTAGCTTGCTCATGCACCATGTCAAGGTCCAATTAAATCAAATTGAGCAAAGCTCTCTTCCAAAGGATCCTCCAGACTTGGCTCTCTAAACCCAAACTTGCTCGAGGAACTTGTCTAGATCCAAATCATTTTCAATTTCATCAAAACACTCTCCAGATGGATCCTCAAGACTAGGCTCACTAAAAGTATCAACATGATCAAGTCAGCCTATCTAGGTCATCACTATCCGAAGCAAGGTGTTCCATCTCGGGATCCTCTAAACTACACTCACTTACAATTTCATCTCCTATTTCCTCATCAACAAGTATGGTGGTGGTTTGGGCATTGTCAAGTGCAGACTTGTTAACCTCACCATGTAATAATTAATGAAAGGACAATCATCAAACTGGTGAGAATGATGATAACAATATTCACATGACCGATGAGGAGGTGTGGAGTGTGATAAAAGCCGGGTATGGGCATGTCTGCCCATGAGTTGGTTCGCCTCCCTTCAAAGTCATCGACATGAACCGTAGGGAAAATGTTGCTCAAATGACTCTTGGGGAGGATGAGCCATCTCATGACTCAAACTCCTCCTCCTCAACTAGGTTGAATTTAGAAACTAATTGACCGAACTGCCTTCCAACCTTGTAATTTCTTCGTGTTTGCCATATGGGCACTCATGATTTCTTGACAAGGTTGGTTGACTGCTTTCCTAAACGCCTCGAGTGTGTCTTCTAATGATGGTTCAGAAGAAATGGTGGGTTGGCCAACTAGGTCCATGAATTCCTTAAGAGTGTCTTCCAAGGAAGATTTCTCAGAGGATGGTCGATGATGAATGGGAAGAAAATGGGTGTCGAATCGCGATATTCAAGGAAGTGCAGTTCGTCAACTTGGGGAGTTAAAATTTTCCGTAGCATGATCATGCCACGAAAAATCAGAATAGTTGTTCCATTGGGTTAAAAATTTGAATTAGATTCAAAACCAGATCGAGAAACCGGTGTTCAATCGCTCATTTGAAAATTTAGAAAATTGTCCCCAATGTGACAATCACCTAAACTATGGTAAGGGCTAGCAGTGTGAACACGGTTCATGTGGTGCAAAGTGGTAGGGGAAACATTAAAATAATCAACGGAAGACTCATGCTTCACCCAAATTCAAAATATTCCACATGAAACAATTAACAAAAAATAAAATAAACAAAAACTAATAAACTTAAACAAATAACTAATAAACAATAAAAAAATAAACTAAAACTAAAACTAAAAACAACAAGTAAATAAATAAACACAAGAATAAATAAATAAACAAATAAATAATTAAATAAAATAAGAAAAGCAAAATAGAACACATACCGCCGGTCTCGCTGCGGCCAGAAGAAATGAGGTGCCGAGCGAGGCGGCTCGATGCACGCAATGCAACAATTTGGCGGGTACGCAAGTGCGTCGAGCTAATTAAGGTGTGCTCAACGCAACTCGCACTGCTTGGTTTTCTGTGGGCTCGCCGCCGAGAGAGGCGCAGAGAGCGCTGAACGCCCGAATAGGCAGCGATCGTCGCAAGAATGCGCTCGACCGCCTGTCGGCACCTGATTTTCCGAAACCGACGTAAATGAAAAAAAAAGAAACAAAAACGCTAATCTAAATTTTTTTGGATTTTATCTATACAAAAGCACGAAATAAAATAAAATAATTGCACAATTAAAATAACTAGTAGAAAGATAAAATTAATCTAAGCAAGAAAAATTAATTTCAACAAAACACCGATTCCCCGGCAACGGCGCCAAAATTTGATCGTACCAAAAATAGTACTCGCCAATTGCACAAGTCGATCGTAGTAATGTGGTTGTGCAAGTGCGAGTGTCGAACCCACAGAGAATCGTGTTTGTCAAAAACCAATTTTAAAGTGCTTAAATTAAACTTATCTTAACCTAGTCCCAATATCGAACACGTAACGTGCATAAAATAAACTAAACTAAAAATGCATTAAAATAAAGAAATAAATAACTAAGTCCCTAATCCACCTCACAATAAATTAATTTAATATATAAATATGCTTAGCTCATATGTATTAACATTATGCTACTAGGCATATTCTCGAGAACTAGCACATTGTTCATATTTCCGCTCATCGATAATGCACATATATATCCTATTGTTGTCACAAATCTTGTCGAACTACTCGAGGCAAACGTTACAAGAGGTCACAACGGATAATGGTCCAAGATTTAATATCCGATGTATCTCCGTTGCAATGAGTGTTGACGCTCAACGATTATTTAAACAACAATCAATACACTTTTGTCACTAAAATGTATTGAAACGAATAAACATAAATCTTAAATGACAGAATAATACGAACTAAACATAAATATAAATAAATAAATTCAAGTGAAGGGACTAAGAGACTAATTAAGTGTAAATAAAACATAAAATAAATAAATGACAATTTAGAGGAGGTTTTGGCCTCCAAGGGCACCTCCGTGTGCAAGCGTGGAAATAAGAAAATACAGGGCCTATTTATAGGCTGCGCTCAACGCACTACTGCGTTCGACGCATTCTATTCGCGTTCGACCGCGCACCCCCGCTCGATAGTGAATAACCTGGCGGCTAGGGTCGACGGCGTGCTTCGATCACAGGTCCCTTGCTCGAACGCAGATAACCGTTAGGGCGGCTGGGCATGCGTTCAACCCCCGCTTATGCATGCGGCGTGAGTGCGTTGAGCGCACCAAGTGCGTTCGAACGACTTGGCGTGAATCCTTCTTCTTGGTGCATTTTACCTTTTGCTAGCCATGTTTTAATGCAATGTCCTACACAACACAAAATACTAAAAACACTAAAAATGATTAAATATTAACAATGCCAAAGGCCTAACGAATATAAATTAAGGGGTCCAAATAAGCACTTTTAGGCACCGATCACTAGACACGACAAAATTCGTGTTTTTGCTCTCTACGGCACCTCCCAACGTCCGGTTTACAAAAGAAAAGTGCTAATTTATACTAAACAACTAGGTTTTCTCGCATGCTGACTGGTCATCACGAGTGCGTTCGAACACAATGCGCCGATTGATCAAACGAGGCTTCAGTGGCCCTTTAACGTGAAATACTAGGGTTTCAGCTGATGTGGACATGCGCTCGAACGTGCCTTCTCGGCTCGAACACACATGCATTTGAACGTAGTATGTGCATTCGAACGCACTGCTAGGGGGTTCTTCCTTCATTATGCACATTTTTCACCCCTTTAACTGTATTCTTATGTCAGTGACCTGCAATGCACTTGAGACACCAAAAACTAACAAAACCATCAGAAAATAACACAGCTAAGAGCCTAACTAATATAAGTTAAGGGGCTCAAATATGCACTATTTGACTCTCATCAAGCATCCCTCTGCAAGTCTGCGATCTGAGATCTTATGTCCACGAGGGTCTCCTGGAAATGTAATAGATCCGAGCGTCTGATCGTGATCCCCTCCTCATACTCCTCTCCCTCGTCTGGCTACTCCTCCTGCTCTGTAGCAAACTCTAGCTGATCTGCCATCTCAGGAATGTCCATGGGCTCTAACACCGGTGCGGGCTCTGGCTGTGGCTATGGCTGTGGGGCAGCTCTGGGCATGTGGGATAGACTTTGACGCCACTGGATGGGGCCAAAGTATGGGCTCTCAGTGATCGGCCCATCAATAGAATCGCCTTTAATCCCTTTCTTTCTCAGAATATGAGTGACGAGAAAAGGCAAAGGCAAGCCCTAGGTCTGTGTGTGCTCCTCTCCCCGATGGTGCACTCCATCCCAGAATTTCTGAATCTGCCGTCATATGATCTCGGGAATGAAGCACCAGAAACCCCAATGGAACGCATACAGAGCACTGAGAAACAGATCCCTCTTCTGTGTCTTGTCCCCCAAAGGACACACATTCCTATAAAGCACCATGTCTATGAATAAAAGATTCCGAGGAATCTTCATTTTGTTGGCTGCATTTTCATGACTGTTCGCAAATTGCCCATCACACATATCGGCAACAATGTCCTTGATCGTATCAAAAATAATACTCGCAAGTGTACGAATCGTGTGCAATAAAGTGCGCGTGAAAATGCGAGGTCGAACCACAGAGAACGGCGTTTTGTAAATAAAAACTAATACAACTCCTAAATTAAACGTATCTTAACCTAGTCCCAAAGAGGATTGATTTCGAACAATAAAAAAAATGCAGAAATAAAATTAAACTGAAATTGCAGGGATAAAAATAACTAAGGTTAAAGATGAACCTCACCCAATAAGAAGAAGCTAAATACATTAAACACTCATCTTCCGTTTTTTAAACATTAAACCCTTCAACACACTCTATTGTGGTAATTGACACAAGTCAAACCGAATAATGTGTTTAAAGGAGCTACAGTGTTGATTATGGATAAAATCATCCACTGTATCCTTGGATCACAGTGGATATTGAATCACAACCAAACACGTGTTGTGCACCCGGCTTGGAACACATCACCGGACAACTATCAATGCATCAACACACACAACCATTCAATTATTTGTCACAGAAATTAAATGACGAATGCGGAATTGAATAACGGAAAATAAGCATAAAATGTAAAAGCATGAAATTTAAACTATGGTGAGGCTTCATCTTCAACCTAAGTTGAAGATTTTAGCCACCCATTGAACAACAAAACATAAATGAATTGAAATAATGCATTAAAATTAAATTAAAAGAAAAGTTTACAACTAAAAGGGCGAGCAAGCCAAATGTATAAAATGCTCCAAAACGCCCCAAAAGAAGTGTGTTCTCGACCAAAAGCCTTGGGTCCTATTTATAGGCAAAATTTCCTCTGAGTGCGTTCGAGCAGGAGGTGCGTTGAACGATTACTCGAGTTGTGCGTTCGATTGCACAATGTGCGTTCGACCGCATAGAACCGTAACGGCGCGTGCTGAAGCGATGGACTCCTAGGGCACCCGCGCGATACGCGGGCTGACGGGTACTGCGCTCGACCGTGTCTTTGCGTTCGACTGCAAGTGCGTTCGAACGCACCAAGTGCGGTCGAACGCACTTGGCAGGGGTCCAATTCTTCACTTAGTGTCTTTTTGCTCTCTTGTGGCCAACTTTTGTTGTAAAGACCTGCACAACTCAAAACACTCAAAACACCAAAAAATATTAGAAATTAACAAGGCTAAAGGCCTAACAAATATAAGTTAAAGGGGTCAAATATACACAATTTGACACTGATCAAATACCCCCAAACTTACATTTTGCTAGTCCCTTAGCAAAACAAGAATCGAAAAACAAAACAAACATAGGTCCGCTTTCGTGGGAGAGACGATTGCATTGAGCATATGCAACAAGCCTTTTAAACCTCTAGGAATTCCCTAGAGGACGAGTGAAGTCTCGTGAGGGTTTTTCAGGAATGACACCCACAAACAATTTGTATGACACAATGTTTTTGACAGACAAGGCCTTTTACACATGCATATGGTTCATATATCATTAGCAATTTTAACAATTGTGAGCAAACAAACCATATCATTAAGGCCTCCAAACAACAATCAAACCATAGCTGAAAAATCGAGACAAAACATGCTCCAAAAAGGTGCAAAGTGACCTGACATATGCTCATGGGGTTTCAATTTTTCAAAAGACGTGCTTCTCAGAAATTCATAGGACTGCAATGTGTTAAAAAGAACCAAGGCTTAAATTTTTTTTTTTTTAAATTTTTTTTTTTTTTTTGAGTAGGCTGTGCAATGCTTGACTCCCTTAAGCTTCTAAATGACCTATGTAACGAGTGTTGGGCCAGTGACTCCCAAGCCAGCGCTTTAGGGCACTAGATGTAGAAACATCCCTAAGGGCTTAATAACTCAAGTCAAAAAGAGCTACAAAGTCTAACTAGCCATACAATCACTTGTTTAAGAATTCTCATTTTTACGCTAACGCTTTTGCTTAATGAGGCAAGAGTTCGGTTACTCAATGAAAAACTCAACTTGTGATGAATTTTTTTTTTTTTTTGCCAAGGTTTATCATCACACATCACAACAACCCACAAATCTCAAGAAAACACTTCTCAAATCAAATTTCATACCCCATGTAACCTATGCCAAAGGTGCATGTGAATAAAATGGAGTAAACATGTGAAGTCTCTAATTCAACATATGACTTGACACTGGATTTCTACGATATGAGGTGTTTAATCAAAGTTAAAACACACCAATGATATGCAATCCACAGCTATGATAAGTCATGTCAATCAATAACAAATATGTACATGAAAAATTTAAAAATTTGTACACAAAACAACAAATATGCAAAAAGATAGTGTCTACCCTACCCCACACTAAAATGGCACAATGTCCCCAATGTGCCCGTAAATACAATACCAGAGGGATGTCGCAAGTGAGGTAAGTCAAGAGAAGCTCCCCAAACTTGGATGGCAAACACTCAACCCGAAAAAACAAAACAAACAAACAAACAAAATCAACAAGGAAAAATAATGAGGTTGCCTCCCACAAGCGCTAAGTTTAACGTCTTGACCGGACTCATGATGTCAATTAGTCGAATAAATCGGATCCTCCATAAGAGTGTCCTCAACGTCTGACTCTCAATGCCAAGAATGGTTTTAAACTCTGTCCATTCACCTTAAATGTGGTACCATTCGTTGGATCCTCTATCTCGATGGCGCCATGTGAAAATACAGTCCTAATAATGAAAGGTCCCGTCCATCGTGATTTCAACTTGCCAGGAAAAAGATGCAACCGAGAATTGTACAGAAGGACTTTCTGACCTGGTTCAAAAGATCTCCTCAAGATGTTCTGGTCGTGAACCTTCTTCATATGTTCTTTGTATTTCAACGAACTGTCATACGCATCATTCCTTAGCTCCTCTAATTCTGTGAGTTGTAGCTTCCTTTGAGAGCCAGCCTTCAAAAAATTGAAGTTTAGCTGCTTGATGGCCCAGTAAGCTCTATGCTCCAACTCAACGGGAAGATGACAAGCTTTCCCGTAAACCAACCGATAGGGTGACATCCCAATCGGTGTCTTGTATGCCGTCCTATACGCCCATAAAGCGTCATTCAATCGGGAAGACCAATCTTTTCTGCTAGGATTCACAGTCTTCTCCAAAATATGTTTGATTTCCCGATTGGACACTTCAACCTGCCCACTCGTCTGTGGGTGGTAAGGGGTGGCAACCTTGTGAGTGATGAAATACTTCTTCATCAGCTGCTCAAAAATCCGGTTGCAGAAATGTGAGCCTCCATCATCGATGATCGCCTAGGTGTACCAAACCGAGCGAAAATCGTGTCCTTCAAAAAATTTGACCACAACTCGTGGTCATTAGTCTTGCACGCCATCGCTTCCACCCACTTGGACACATAGTCCACAAAGAACAAGAATGTATAGAAACCCAAAGGAGTTTGGGAAAGGTCCCATGAAATCGATGCCCCATACATCAAAAATCTCAACTACCAATATGGGATTGAGGGGCATCATGTTCCTCTTCGAAATACTCCCGAGTTTCTCGACGCTCACAGATGTGCAATACATGCCGCCCCGAAAACAAGGTGGGCCAATAAAATCCACACTGCAAAATCTTTGCAGCGGTCTTATTTGCATTGAAATGGCCACCACAAGCGTGATCATGACAAAAGGAGATGACATTATTTTGATCAACTTCAGGTACACATCTCCTAATGATCTGATCGGGACAATACTTGAAAAGATAAGGATCGTCCCACAGAAAATTTTTCACCTTGGATAAAAATTTAACTTTATCTTGTTTCCCCCAATGCAAAGGCATTTGGTCGGTAACAAGATAGTTCACTATGTCAGCGAACCAAGGTGTGGGATTGTGAGCAATGTGCATCAATTGCTCATCAGGAAAGGTCTCAGAGATGGGTGTGGTGTCTTCGGTGAAGTCCATGGTCAACCTTGACAAATGATCAGCCACCACATTCTCTGTCCCTTTCTTATCCCGGATTTCTAAATCGAACTCTTGCAACAGCAGAATCCATCTAATCAAACGGGATTTAGCATCTTTCTTGGAGAAAAGATACTTCAATGCCGCGTGATCAGAAAAGATAATGATTTTAGATCCTAACAGATAGGACCTAAACTTGTCTAGCGCAAAAACGACGGCCAACAACTCCTTTTCTGTGGTGGAGTAATTGAGTTGCGCGTCGTTTAGAGTCCTACTCGCATAATAAATCACATGGGAAGTTTCAACACGCTGCCCCAAAACAGCTCCAACTGCATAATCTGATGCGTCACACATGATCTCAAAAGGTTCACCCCAACTGGGTGGTCTAATAACTGGTGTGGACGTCAGAATCTTCTTTAAAGCCCCGAATGCTTCCAAACATTCTTCATTGAATTCAAACGGGGTATCCTTGGCCAACAACTTACACAAGGGTCTGGCGATCTTGCTGAAATCCTTGATGAATCGCCTATAGAACCCTGCATGGCCCAGGAAGGAACGAATTTCCTTCACAGTACGTGGGGGTGGAAGGTTAGATATCAAATCTACCTTTGCCTTGTCAACCTCAATGCCTCTCTGAGATATGACATGCCCCAGTACAATACCTTGCTTAACCATAAAATGGCATTTTAAGCACAAGGTTTTTCTTTACATCTCACTAACACCAAAGTGAGACGGTCAAGACACTCCTGAAAAGAGGACCCAAAGACGGAGAAGTCATCCATGAAAATCTCCATAATCCGCTCTACCATGTCGGAAAAGATGCTGATCATGCACCGCTGAAAAGTAGCAGGTGCATTACACAGCCCAAACGGCATACGACGGTAGGCGAATGTCCCAAACGGACAAGTAAAAGTCATCTTCTTTGGTCTTCGGGTCCACGAATCGTTATATCTGAATAACCATCTAGGAAGCAGAGTACTCGTGCTCAACTAAACGCCTCCACCATCCGGTCAATGAATGGAAGAGGAAAGTGATCTTTCCCGGTGGCGCTGCTCAACTTCCGTAGTCTATACAAACTCTCCAACCCGATCCGAATACGAGTTGGTACCAGTTCGTTGTCCTTATTCACATTACCGTTAACCCACCTTCTTGGGCACGACATGTATCGGGCTCACCCATTTGCTATCGAAATGGGATAGATGATCCCAAAGATCCAATAACTTGATCACTTCAGCTCACAACCTCTTGCATTGCCGGGTTGAGTCTTCTTTGTGGTTCCTCGATGGTTTAGAATCTTCTTCCAAGTGTATCTTATGCATAACCAACGAGGGATCGATTCCTTGATGTCCTCAATCGTCCATCCTATAGCTTCCTTATGTTCTCTCAAAACTCCTATCAATTTCTCCTCATGAGCATCTATCAAATCGAAGCTATGATGACAGTAACGACTCTGGTCCTAGGAACTTATACTTAAGATTATCCGTAAAGGCTTAAGTTCCTTCTTTGGGAATCAGTATCATCTCCTCCTTCTTTTCAATGTTCTCAAGGAGTTGTCTTCAAAAGTGCATCTGCTGCTCCATAAGTTTATCCATGTCCAAGTCTTCACCAAATTGAGCAAGGCATGCTGTGGGGTCCTCAATGCTTGATTCTTCTACAACATCCTCCATTATCTCCTCAATCAAGCATACTTGATTCATCCGTCATAATCAAGTGGTTGCTTCTCGATGTGAAAAATATTTAGCTCCACCGCCATATTTCCAAAGGAAATCTTCATTACCCCGACCTACAATTTATTAGGGCATTGGTCAGAAGCTAAAAACTCGCCCTAGAATCATAGGAATCTCCCTACCATCCGGACTGGCTCTGTCCAACACAATGAAATCCACGGGAAGTAAAACTTATCTACCTTAATTAGAACGCCCTCAACTATTCCCCCGTGGAACCTTCACAGACATCGGCAAGTTGCAAGTGTCATGGTTGTGGGCTTCACCGCCTAGCCCTAATCGCAAGTAGACCGAGTAGGGTAACAAGTTTACACTCTCCTAAATCCAATAGTGCCCTCTCAATCTGGCTAACTCCTATCATGCAAGTGATTGTAGGACATCCAGGTCCTTATACTTTAGGGGTAACTTGCATCGAGGATAGCATCGACCGCCGGTCATGAATGCCTTCTTAGGGACATTCGTTTTCCTCTTCATCGTGACTAAGTCCTTTAAGAACTTGGCATAGGAAGGATTTTGGATGGCGCCCAAAAAGGAATGTTTATTTGGACTTGCTTGAACACCTCCGAATGTCCTCTAATCTCCTCCATTCTTAGGCGCTTGTAATCTTTCGTGGTATGGTGCTTTTGGCACAAGCGCCTAGGAGGTTTCTTAATCTCTTGGGTGACAATAGATGGCTCAGCATCTGCTTCCTTTTGGTTGTCACCCCCTTCTTCTTTCTCTTTTTCTTCTTCTTTCTGCTCTTCTTCCTCAGCTTCTTCTGGGTTTACCACCTTATTGTCTACTCTCTTCCCTGACCTCAGAGTGACAATAGCCTGCACATGCTCCTGATTGGAGGAATTTCCACTGTGGCTTGCCTTCGGGTTATTTACAGCTTGACTAGGGAGCTTTCCCTTATCCCTCTCACCTAGGTGATTCGCTAGTTGTCCCATCTGCATTTCTAACTTAGCGATCGCCTGGGTGTTCACCATGGTGGATTGCCTCACATCACTGATTGATTGACCAGTCATTTTCATGAATTCTCTCATGGTCTCTTCCAGTGATGGGGTAGATGAGGTTGGGATTTGGGTGGGGCTTGGTAAGATGATGACGCACGGAGCCGAAGGCCCATGATTTTGGTAAGGAGCAGAAAACCACGGAGGATAGTGATTTTGAGCATGAGGAGCTCCTCCGGATTTGTGATGGGTTGATTCTGCTTTCCACGAGAAATTAGGGTGGTTCCTCCACCCCGGGTTGTCGTCTCGAATATGGCCCACTTGACGGCTTTTGAAAATTATTGAATGCGTTCACTTGTTCCATCTCGTAATAAAGCTCATCGATGGACAATTCTGTGCTTGGTGCATGGGGCTAGCACAGAGAGAACAGCTCTCAATAGGAAAGGTGTTTGCCGCATTTACGGACTTCCCTACACTCAAGGCATCCAATCTTTGAACGATGGCATCCATCCTCTGTGCCAACTCCGGTTTCTCCTTTGACTCTAGGATGCCTCCTTTCTTAGGGGTTCGGGCTGATTTATCTCGACAACTCGTGAAGTCCGTGTTGGGAGTTGTCGGCAATCTTCTCCAGAGCCTTGTAGGTCTGACGCCTGTAAGTTGAGAAATGCTCCCCCATTCATCACCTCAATCATACTACGGTTGGGCTGAGACAACCCTTGGTAGAAGAATTGGACTAAACGCCATTTCTCATATCCATGAGGGGGACACTTCATCAGCAGGTCTTTAAACCGCCCAACATTCAGAGAACTTCTCATCTTCATCCCGAGTAAATGAACTAATTCCTTTCTTGCCTCATTTACTTTGGACATTGGGAAAACTTGGCTCAACAGTTCTTCCAGATGTGATGGAGCCAAAAGTAGGAATCCAACCACCGTAGCTCTATCATGAAGTGAGAACGGAAAGAGTCCGAGGTGATGATTCCTCGAAAAATTCTGGAATTTGGTGGTCGACAAATGTTTTTGAATTTCTTAACGTATGTAGTAAGGGTTTTCGTGATCTAAGCCGTCAGAAACGAGGGTAACATCCGGATTACGGTGGCTTAAGATCGTAATGGGTTGCATTCGGTGGTAACACAATACACGAATGGGAACTGACCGCAGAGGTGCGAATAATTCCTAAGTGACGTGTAATCCACGCTCATATGCCCTTCTCGCTCCCGTTCCGTCTCTTGCATCGTGGTGCTCTTCGTGCTCCTCCACTCTAGGAATTCTCCGATTGTCTCCCATCTCCACTTGAGCTCTACGTGTTCTCCTAAGTGTTCTTTCTAAGTCGGGATCTAAAGATGTTAACTCTAAGTTCACGGATCACCAAGCATAAACCAAGAAAATTTAACTAAACTACAAAGCAAAAAAACAATAAACTAGGAAAGTAAACAATGCTGGAAAAATAAAGAAAAACAAAGGAAGAAAACAACAAACAACAAGATGGCAAAGCTAGCTATGAAAACTACTTAAAATTACCAAAAGCTACAAATCAAAATAGATCAAAGCAAAAAGGATGCAGTAAAAACAGAACGGAATAGTTAATAAAACAGAGAACAAAACTACCTAAACAATGAGGAAAACCAAAAATAAAATAAACAACTACAAATTCCAACTAACAAGGTTATTAACTAAACACATGCACAAAATTTTTTAAACTACTAAAAACAAATAAAAACTAAACACAGCTAAACTCAGGAAACAATGTACTCAAAATTAGCAATTACATCAATTAAACTAAACCTAACAATTGATCAAAACAAAAGAAAACAAAAGAACATAGATGGCAGAGAGGTGCGCTGAGCGCAGGTCGCTCGCACGCAGAAGAGTGTGGCGCGCAAGTGCGTCGCAACTCAAAAGGCTCAACGCAACACCGCATCGCGCCTATGTCGAGGGGTTTTGCTCACACGCAGATGCGTGACGAGCGTTCGCAGCTTGCGCGAACGTTCTCGATTACAGATGCTCGATCGCAACTCGTGCTCGTTCGACTGCCTTGTCAGCATTTGAATTTCCAGAAACCGAGACAGCAATCTAAACAAAACTAAAAATTAACCTAAAAAATAACGAAATTAAACTAAAATGCAAAATAAACTATGAACAAAAATTTAAAATGCAGAAAATAAAAACTAGTAGAAAAATACACCAATCTAAAAATTATATTAATTTCTAAACAAAAACAACCGTTCCCCGGCAACGGCGCCAAAATTTGATCGTATCAAAAATAATACTCGCAAGTGTACGAATCGTGTGCAATAAAGTGCGCGTGAAAATGCGAGGTCGAACCACAGAGAACGGCGTTTTGTAAATAAAAACTAATACAACTCCTAAATTAAACGATTCAACCTAGTCCCAAAGAGGATTGATTTCGAACAATAAAAAAATGCAGAAATAAAATTAAACTGAAATTGCAGGGATAAAAATAACTAAGGTTAAAGATGAACCTCACCCAATAAGAAGAAGCTAAATACATTAAACACTCATCTTCCGTTTTTTAAACATTAAACCCTTCAACACACTCTATTGTGGTAATTGACACAAGTCAAACCGAATAATGTGTTTACCGTTAAGGAGCTACAACGAGTGTTGATTATGGATAAAATCATCCATCGATCCTTGGATCACAGTGGATATTGAATCACAACCAAACACGTGTTGTGCACGCTTGGAACACATCACGGACAACTATCAATGCATCAACACACACAACCATTCAATTATTTGTCACAGAAATTAAATGACTTAATGCGGAATTGAATAACGGAAAATAAGCATAAAATGTAAAAGCATGAAATTTAAACTAAGGATGAGGCTTCATCTTCAACCTAAGTTGAAGATTTTAGCCACCCATTGAACAACAAAACATAAATGAATTGAAATAATGCATTAAAATTAAATTAAAAGAAAAGTTTACAACTAAAAGTGAGCAAGCAAATGCGAAGCAAAATGCTCTCCAAAAACGCCCCAAAAGAAGTGTGTTCTCGACCAAAAGCCTTGGGTCCTATTTATAGGCAAAATTTTACGAGTGCGTCAACGCAGGAGGTGCGTTCAACGCATATCGGGTTGGCGCTCGATTGCACAATGTGCGCTCGACCGCATAGAACCGGAACGCAGCGCCGAAGCGATGGACTCCTAGGGCACCCGCGACACGTGGCTGACGGCATGCGCCGACCCGTGTGTCTTTGCGTTCGATCGCAAGTGCGTTGAACGCACCAAGTGCGGTCAACGACTTGGTGGGTTCCAATTCTTCACTTAGTGTCTTTTGCTCTCTTGTGGCCAACTTTTGTTGTAAAGACCTGCACAACTCAAAACACTCAAAACACCAAAAATATTAGAAATTAACAAGGCTAAAGGCCTAACAAATATAAGTTAAAGGGGTCAAATATACACGTGAGCATGGGAGGCACAGCCAACATATATCCATCTCGGGAGGCTCGGCACTTCTATGGTCACCTCTACTTCTCTTCCGTCAATGAAAGAGAAAAGCGCATCGGGCTGGTCGCACTCACACCTCAAATTTTCGTAGAATTCTCGACTAGGCGCTCATAAGCGGTGGGCTTGAAAAGTCTCTTTAGGCCCTCTTTCAGTTCTTGAACGGCCCAAATCGTTGCCTCATTATTGGAGAACTCCTCTTTGATGGCAAAGGTGTTCTCCAATAAGAGCTTACAGGTCTCATTGGGAAGCCTGGCGACCATGCTTTGGGTCCCAGTGGACCGAGAAGTGGTGCCTTGGCCTCTAGGCATGATGGATTTTGGTTGGGGCTTTTCATCAAACACTTGGTGGGTGCCCAAAAACTAAAGGGTTTGAAAACCCCTTCCAAATCAACCCAACCCCCTACAAAAACAAGCCCAAACAACCAGAAAACCAATGGGTCACAATCCAAGAATGAATTTGTGCCCAAAATCAAAGAAAAAAATGAAAAAAAAAAAATTGAAGATTTTTGTAGAAATGGGTTTTCAGGAAAAATAGGAAAAAAATGGGGAAAATAATCAACTAGGCAGGCGGTGGATGAAATGGCCGGAGAGAGGCCGGTGGTGGGACGAGGTGGTGGGGAAGTGATGGGTGGTGGTGGTGTGTGGTGGATTTTGGATTTTAGGGAAGAGAGGGACGGAGGAGAGATGTCGGGCTGTACGGCTGAATGGGGGAAAATGGGGAAAAGGGGAAGAAATGACCTAAAAATAGGTCCTGGAATGGCCCAGCTCGAGTACGTTCGAACGCACATAAGTGCGTTCGACCACACTCCTGCGCAGTCAATTATCTCGTTGAACTTACAGGTAGTTCGATAAACTGTGTGTGTGTGTGTGTCTTTGGGTGTCTTTGGGTCGAACTTACCACGGTGAACTAACGAGCGCATAGAGTGTGTGCGTGTGTTGGGTGTGCGCAGGCCTAGAATGCATTCGACCTTACATAAGTACGTTCGAACGCAGAGACCCAAAAAATAAAAACAAAAATTTTTTTACAAGAATAACAAAACACAAAACACGCTACATACAAGATTTACACAACACATAAAACGAATATACAAACAAAAAATTTAAACCAAATATTTACAAAAACAATAGATACAAGAACAAAAGTACATGGGGAAAAATTGAAGTTCATCTGCTTGATGGCCCAGTATGCCTAATGCTCCAACTCGACGAAAAGATGACAAGCTTTCCCGTACACCAACCGATAAGGCGACATCCCAATTGGTGTTTTATATGCCATCCTGTATGCCCACAAAGCATCATTCAATCGTGAAGACCAATCTTTCCTGCTAGGGTTCACTATTTTCTCCTAAATGTGCTTGATCTCACGATCTGACACTTCAACCTGCCCACTCGTTTGTGGGTGGTAAGGGGTGGCAACCTAGTGTGTGATGAAATACTTCTTCATCAGTTGCTCAAAAATCCGATTGCAAAAATGCATACCGCCATCACTGATAATCGCTCTAGGTGTTCCAAACTGAGCAAAAATTGTGTCCTTAAAAAATTTGACCACAACTCTGTGGTCATTAGTCTTGGATGCAACCGCCTCCACCCATTTGGACACATAGTCCACAGAAACCAAATGTACAGAAACCCAAAGGAGTTTGGGAAGGGTCCCATGAAATCGATGCCCCATACATCAAAAATCTCAACTATCAATATGGGATTGAGGGACATCATATTTCTCCTTGAAATACTCCTGAGTTTCTAACAACGCTCACATGAAGTGCAATAAGCACGAGCGTCTGCAAACATGGTGGGCCAATAAAATCCACACTGCAAAATTTTTGCAGCGGTCTTGTTTGCACTGAAATGGCCCCCACATGCATGATCATGACAAAAGGAGATGACATCAGTTTGGTCAAATTCAGGTATGCATCTCCTAATGATCTGATTGGGACAATACTTGAATAGGTAAGGATCATCCCAAAGAAAGGTTTTCACCTTGGACAAAAATTTGACCTTATCTTGTCACCCCCAATGCAAAGGCATTTGGTCGGCAACAAGATAGTTCACTATGTCCACAAACCAAGGTGCGGGAATGTGAGCTATGTGCATCAACTGCTCATCAAGAAAGGTTTTAGAGATGGGTGTGGCGTCCTGAGTGAAATCCATAGTCAATCTAGACAAATGATCAGCCACCACATTCTCTGTCCCTCTCTTATCCTGGATTTCTATGTCAAACTCTTGCAGCAGCAAAATCCATCTAATGAAACGGGATTTAGCATCTTTCTTGGAGAAAAGATACTTCAGCATGCGTGTCGGAAAAGATAATGATTTTAGATCTAATGTATAGGATCTAAACTTGTTCAACAAGAAAAACGACCGCCAACAACTCCTTTTCTCGTGGGTGGAGTAATTGAGTTCAGGCGCTCAGAGTCCTGCTTGCATAGTAAATCACATGGGGAAGTTTCTCAATACGCTGCCCCAAAACAGCTCCCACAGCATAGTCTGATGCATCACACATGATCTCAAATGGTTCACCCCAACTGGGTGGTCTAATCACTGGTGTGGAAGTCAGAATCTCCTTCAAAGCCCCGAATGCTTTCACACATTCATCATCAAATTCAAACGGGGTCTCTTTGGCCAACAACCTACACAAGGGCCTGGCGATCTTGCTGAAATCCTTGATGAATCGCCGGTAGAACCCTGCATGGCCCAAGAAGGAACGAATTTCCTTCACAGTACGTGGGGGTGGTAGGTTAGAGATCAAATCTACCTTCGCCTTATCAACCTCAATGCCTCTCTGAGATATGACATGCCCCAATACAATCCCCTGCTTAACCATAAAATGGCACTTTTCCCAGTTAAGCACGAGGTTTTTCTCTTTACATCTCACCAACACCTACGTGAGACGGTCTAGACACTCCTGAAAGGATGAACCAAAGATGGAGAAGTCATCCATGAAGATCTCCATAAATCGCTCTACCATGTCGAAAAAAATGCTGATCATGCACTGCTGAAAAGTAGCAGGTGCATTGCACAGCCCAAATGGCATACGACGGTAGGCGAATGTCCCAAAGGGACATATGAAGGTAGTCTTCTCCTGGTCTTCGGGGTCCACTGGGACCTAGTTATATCCTGAATAACCATTGATTGTACCAAAAATAATACTCGCAAGTGTACGAATCGTGTACAGTAAAGTGCGCGTAAAAATGCAAGGTCGATCCACAAGGAATTGTGTTTTATGTTAAAATCAACTTTTCCATTCAAACAAATCCTATTTTAACCTAGTTCCTAGAGTTCAAGTGCAATTTTGATAAAACTAAATTAAACAATAATTTAAACAACAAACAAAGTAAAAACACCAAGGTTTCGAATCCACCTCGTCTAATCAAACAATTTATTCTCGCATTTTACATACACAATTGATAATTTAAAATGCTTTTGATCACATTCAACAATCGTGAACATGCATATAAAATCATTCATGAATCTATCATTAAAGAATCACAGGTATTTAATTGAGATCAAATCATCCACCGATCCAGAGATCACGATGGATATTAGTTTCAATCAATCACTCAATGTATCCCTGCATAAAACACACACGAATATAAAATAGTGCATGAAATCAAAAAGGCACTCAATTATTATGAATAAATCAAGCAATGGAGGGACTTTGAACAACTATATAAAACATCAAATTGCGTATATAAAATGACAATAATACAATTGTTCATCAAAGACGAGGTTTCATCTTCAACCTCAATTGAAAGTTTAGCCCAGACATAAAAATCAATTGAAACATCATAAAGAAATGAAACTTACAATCAAAAAGCGCCCCAAAAGGCTTAGACACGACAAAATTCGTGTTTTTGCTCTCTACGGCGCCTCTCTCATCCGTTTACAATAAAAAAAAGAAATTATTTATACACTAATTTTAGGGTTTCAGCGTTGCAGGTCGGCCGAGTGCGATCGATCGCACTTTAGGTGCGTTCGATCGCAATCGAGCATGCATTTTCAGTGCTGATGGGCGCAAGTGCGAACGATCGCACCATATGTGCGATCGATCGCAGATGCTTCAGAATTTGCCTAATCTTGTGAAATATGAATTTGTAGGTCATTGAGTTAGCTTTCCATAGACACTAAGATCACTCCAATCGGAGTTATACAACTCAAGATATGGTCGTTTTGGTGGAAGTCATCGGGCGCGAATCATCACTCGACTCAATTTTGCCGCCAAAGCTCCCCGAACTATTTTAAGCCCCAGAGTTGATGGCATTAATCCCAAATGCAACTTAACAACCTGCAAAACACTAAAATACCAAAACTAACCAAAAACATCAGAAAATAACAAAGCTAAGAGCTTAACTAATATAAGTTAAGGGCTCCAAATATGCACTATTTGACTTTCATCCAATGAGTACTTGTGCCCAGCTAAACGCTCCACCATCTGATCAATGAATGGAAGAGGAAAGTGATCTTTCCTGGTGGCAGTGTTCAACTTTTGGTAGTCAATGTATACTCTCCATCCTGATTGAACACGAGTTGGTACCAACTCGTTGTCCGTTTCTTCATCAATCCACTTGGGCACAACATGTGGCTCACCCACTTGCATGAGGAAATGGGATAGATGATCCTAGCATCCAACAGCTTGATCACTTCTGCTCTCACAACTTCTTGCATTGCTGGGTTGAGCCTTCTCTGTGGTTCCCTCGATGGTTTGGAATTATCCTCCAAGTGTATCTTATGCATAACCAACGAGGACTGATTCCCTTGATGTCCTCAATCCCACCTATAGCTTCCTTATGCTCTCTCAAACTCCCATCAATTTCTCCTCCGAGCATCTATCAAGTCTGCTATAATCTGGTAAAGACTCATAGACCTAGAATTTATACTTAAGACTATCGGGTAAAGGCTTAAGTTCCTTCTTGAGGGATCAGTACTCTCCTTCTTTTCTTTGCTCTCCAAAGGAGCCGTCTCCAAAGTGCCTACCTTTATCCAAATCTAAGTCTTCACCAAAGGCGAGGCATGCTTCGAGGGTCTTCTATGCTTGATTTTCTATTACTTCATCCGAATCTCCTCAATCAAGCATACTTCATCTGGTCATAATCAGTGGTTGTTTTCGATGTGAAAATATTCAATTCCACCGTCATATTACCAAAAGAAATGTTCATGACCCCGACCTCACATTTTATCGTATGCGTTAGCGTAGCTAAAAATAGTTGCCCTAAAATCACGGGATCTCGGTTCTATCACAATCGGCTCTGTCCAAAACAATGAAATCCAGGAAATAAATTTATCCACCTTAATCGGAACGTCCTCAATTATTCCCGTGGAACCTTCACGGACAGTGACAAGAAGTTGTCATGGTTGTGGGCTTCAGCCTCTCTCCTAGCCCTAATTGCAAATAGACCGAGTAGGGCAACAAATTTACACTTGCTCCCTAAGTCCAACTGCCTCTCGATCTGGCTAGCTAATCACAGCCAAATACTACCTAAATTAATAGATAATATTTAAAATGCGTTTTAACTGCAAAAGTGCACAAGATCAAAACAATAGTATAGCAGCAAATCTGAGATCATTCTCACGAGGATTGTTAATTTTGTTAGAATTAAATAACTAAATTAAAATATCAAACTGTCACAAAATTGATATTATGAAAAATAAATAAAGATAAATTAAAGTGTAGGGCTTTGATATCCACCACTAATTATGCTCAATTAATAAATCAATATGCCAATGCTCTAATCATATTATGAATACCTAATGTTTGCTAACTTAAGGGCATGGTGTATACTCCTTAAGCTATTGGTTTTCCTAAGCAGAATTAGGCATGGTGTATACTCTAACTCTTTTCTTTCCTAAAGGATTTAGCATGGTGTATAGTAAGTTGTTCTCTAGGAAAGCATATGACTGGAAAACCGACAACCACATGAGACCTAGGGCATGGTGTATACTCCTGGTTTCCCATGTTGATTCCCAAGAACCAGCGTGGATTACTTTTGTTACTTATGTTAAACCCAGGACTCGGTCATCCAAATTGATCTAACTAATAAGTCCATACCACATGCATATAATGGCCAATCACATACATATGAGCAATTTAATAAAACAGACATTAATCAAGTTAAGCAACACAATATGATTATCACAAAAGCGCCAATATTGAAATATTAAATAAACATAATTAGGGTTTCAATCCAGCCCTACTAAAATAATTAGTTACACATAATTGAAATAAAACTAAAAAGAATAGGAAAAGAAAGAACCGAAAACCGCTCCTAGAAATAGCCTCCAACTTCTCCTCTCTGAAATTCTTCCTATAATTGTGAGGCTTAGAGGTCTATTTATAGGCTTTAAGAGAGTCCTAGAAACACTAGTAAACCTAAGAAATTTGGAATTCCATCTCCTAGACAAATTAGGAGACAATCCTATTACAAATCGGAGAAGGATTCGTCCAGAATTGGGCTCCTATCTTTCAGGGCGATTTTAGCATTGCGGCGGTTCAAATTTGGAAAATGCTATTTCACAATGATTTGTATAATTTTGAGTTAGCTTTCCAATGCCATTAGAATCACCTTAATCCGATATTTGAGCTGAAAGTTATGGCCAAAATACCGAGACATGTTCAGAATCCAAATTTAATCCGATTTTGACTTCAATTTAATAAATTCCGATTTAATCCTTTCCACATCTTCTAGGTCTTCCCAATTTGCCCTTTAAGCTTGGAACATTTCTAGAAACGCTTCATTTTCTTCCATGATCTACAAAAACACAGAAAACACAAAAAGGAAATAAAATGGAACAAAATAACAAAAATTAACAAATGTAAATTAAGGGCTAAAATATGAATATTTTGGCACTTATCACACCCCCAAACTTACATATTGCTCGTCCCTTAGCAATACTTAAACTAAAAACAAAATGAAAAACAAAGAATAAAAAGATAAATCCATCTTTCGTGGGATGTACGATTGCATTTAGCAAATGCAACAAGCCTTTTAAACCTCTAGGTATTCCCTAGAGGACGAGTTAAGTCTCGTGAGGGTTTTCCAGGAATGTTACCCACAAACATTATGCACAGTTCGTGTTATCTAAAAATTAAAGCATCACTCAAAACCATGATTTTATTCATTAGCAAGCTTAAAAGTTAAACTCCATCTTCACAATGAATTGGAATTTAAAGTCTAATCACTTACAACAAGTTAAGGCATCACAAGTTCAAAACAATGTAAAGTGAACTAGCATAAAACTATAAAGCTTCCAAATAATTTCAATGTGCAATGTCTCAACATCTCAAGCTTCAAATTTCCCATTAGAATGAACAACATTGGCATGCTTTTATTATTCTTTCTTTACTATTAGGCTCTACAATATTTAGTTCCATTAAGCTTTCTAATTGACCCATGTAGCAGTGTTGAGTCAATGACTCCCAAACCAGATGGTTTTATGGCATTAGGTGTAAAGACACCCCTAAGGACTTACTAACTCAAGTCAAAAAAGCTACGAAACTAAACTAGCCATAATGTTAACCACATCAAATCTCCTCACCTTTTGACATGAACACTCAATGCCATCGAGGCAAGAAGTCCAGTTACTCAGTGAAAAGTTTATCAATAATTATCATCATTTTTTTTCTTTCATAAAGTAAAATAAAAACTAAAAAGAAAAGGAAAAGAATGAACCGAAAACCGCTCTAGAAGTAGCCTCAACTTCTCCTCTCTGAAATTGTGTCTATAATTGGGAGGCTTAGAGGTCTATTTATAGGCTTTAAGAGAGTCCTAGAAACACTAGTAAACCTAAGAAATTCAATTCCATCTCCTAGACAAATTAGGAGACAATCCTATTACAAATCGGAGAAGGATTCGTCCAGAATTGGGCTCCTATCTTGCAGGGCGATTTTAGCATACGACGGTCCAAATTAGGAAAATGCTATTTCACAATGATTTGTATAATTTTGAGTTAGCTTTCCAATGCCATTAGAATCACCTCAATCCGATATTTGAGCTGAAATTTATGGCCAAAATACCGAGACATGTTCAGGATCCAAATTTAATCCGATTTTGACTTCAATTTGATAAATTCCGATTTAATCCTTTCCACATCTTCTAGATCTTCCCAATTTGCCCTTTAAGCTTGGAACATTTCTAGAAACGCTTCATTTTCTTCCATGACCTACAAAAAACACAGAAAACACAAAAAGGAAATAAAATAGACAAAATAACATAAACTAAAGGCGTAATAAATATAAATTAAGGGGCTTAAATATGAATATTTAAGCACTTATCACACCCCCAAACTTACATATTGCTAGTCCCTTAGCAATACACAATTAAAAACTAAATGTAAAACAAAATGATAAATCCAGCTTTCGTGGGATGTACGGTTGCATTTGGCATATGCAACAAGCCTTTTTAACCCCTAGGAATTCCCTAGAGGACGAGTTAAGTCTCGTGAGGGTTTTCCAGAAATGTTACCCACAAACATTATGCATAGTTCATGTTATCTAAAAATTAAAGCATTACTCAAAACCATGATTTTCATTCATTAGCAAGCTTAAAAAGTTAAACTCCATCTTCACAATGAATTGGAATCAAAAGTTTCATAACTTACAACAGGCAAGCCAAGGCATCATAAATTTGAAACAGTGTATAGTGAACTAGCACAAGACTATGAAGCTTTCCAAATGATTTCAATGCACAATGTCTCCATATCTCAAGATTCACTGAAATTCCCATTAGAATGAACAACAATGGCATACTTTATTATTATTATTATTATTATTATTTCTTTCTTTTATTTTTGACTCTGCAATGTCTAGTTCCCTTAAGCTTTCTAATTGACCCATGTAGCGAGTGTTTAGCAAATGACTCCCAAACCAGATGGTTTTAGGGCAATGGGTGTAAAAAATACCCCTAAGGACTTACTAACTCGAGTAAAAAAGGCTACGAAACTAAACTAGTCATAATTTTAAATCAAATCAAATTTCTTCACCTTTTGACGTGAATACTCAATGCTTTGAGGCAAGAGGCCCAGTTACTTAATGAAAAGTTTATCATTGATCACTTTTTTTTTTTTTAAAATATGCCAAAGTATCCAACCAATAAGTCATCCAGTTTCACCCAAAACATAGAAACATGTACATCAAAACCATATGTCATACCCCACAAATCATGTGCTAATGTGCTTGTATTAGAGCAGATCAAACATGTGAATTCTCAAATGCTTAAAGTAAGTAACAAACTTAAAAATCTAACATCAGATCATGTGTTCAAAATTTTAAGCTAGCCAATGAATATCAAATCACAATTCTTAGATCAACCAAAGTTTTAAGACAACATGAACATGCATTTTTTTTCAAAAAAGAAAAGTGGGACCAAGTGTGTGTAAATGTGTCCCCATACCCCAAACTTAAATTTCACATTGTCCCCAATGTAAATGCATGGAAAGATCTTACGGGAGATGGAGAAACTGTGGTTGGAAAGTGTATGACTAAAGCATTCCCCAAACTTGAACTCAAGCACACTTGTCCCTGAAAACAAAACACACAAAAGTAATAAAGGAGAAAGAAAAAAAAATAAAAATAAAATAAACAAAGAAAGAAATAAAAAGGATATGCTGTGGGGTGCCTCCCATAAGCGCTAAGTTTAACGTCTTCAGCCAGACTGTGTGGCTGCTCACTGTTGTTCCTCATATGGTGTTAGTCAGGACTTCTGTCAAACATATGGTATGCAGCTCTAAAACCAAGTAGTGCAAATTCACTCCAAAATTTTTCCCACTCCCGTAGTCAGTGGCCTCAGTACCACTGACCTCACAGAGGCGCTTGAGATCCAAGACTTCTCAACTGCCTCCACAGTAGCTTCAGTTGGCACTTTAAACTTGAAGCACCAATCTTTTCTTCTCTTGCACCAAAGAGAATGATGTCTTCCCATTGAAGGGGATTCCAATTGCCTGTATATAAGGGTGGACCACTCTGAGTCTTCTTAAACAATTTCTCATCATGGACCAGAATAAAATAAGAATAAGACTCAGGGAGCTTTTCTATCTTGATGTCCTCAATTTGCTCATTTGGTAGCTCTAACGGACTTCTCTCTTGGCCTCTTGGTGTTTCAGGAATAAGAGCTAATGTTGAAAAAGTCTTAGTGCTCTCTTCTTTTTCCTGATGCGGCTCTTCTAGATCCTCAGTTTGCTCCTCTTTCCTCTCATCCACTTGATTTTCAACCACAACTTGCTGATAAAATTGATCAAAGTGCTCTTCCCAAGGATCTTCAAGACTTGGCTCAAAAAAATTATCCTTAACAGTTTCTTCATTCCAAGGTGTGGTGGTTGTTTGCTCATGATAGTAAGTATATTCATCTTCCATGTAGTACTCATTAGGATTTGCCACCAACCCCTTGACACTCTTCTTCTTTAAGAATATCGGCTTGTTTGTTAGAGGCCTCATCTCCTCAAAAATTGTTGTGTATTCTTGGTCATTTCTCTGATAGTCTCTAGCAACTCTTGAGACCTCGGGGAGGATGGTTTACTGATATTGTTGATGTGGAGAGGAATATGAATGATCATATATGGAAGATGACTTCTCTTGGTATGCTTCTTCTTCTTCTTTGAAAAGTAGCTTCTTGTTCGAGGTAGGCCTCTGTATTTACAATTAATGATTTCATCATATCTATCGTCTCTTGGAGAATTCAAGAGGAGGTGGTTCAGATATTCTTGTTGTGGGGCTAATTGAGAGGAACATGCATGATCATAGAACTGGATATGATTGATGTTGCAATCCATGAAATTGTGGAGCTTGAATTCCAAGATTTTGAGCTTGCCATGAGGTATTTGATTGTTGGCTCCATGTTGGGTTATATGAATCAAAATAGCTGTCATTCCCGGTCTAGAGAGCGATGTGTTCTTATGCCCAAAAATATTGTTAGAAATTTGTCTTGTTGAAGGACAATTTCTAACATGGTGATAGTCATAGCAAAATGAACATGGTCCATAGGGTGTTGAGTACCTCCCACATGTGAATAAAACAAAAGAAATTAAAATAACAAGAGAAAATGAAAAGAAAAACTCACAAGACGATTGTTATGCAGTAGGCTTTCGATCGGTGGTGCGCTCGATCGCACTTGAGGCAGAATCGCAAAAAAAAAAACAGCGTCTTTGGCATACTTTGATTTTAAACTTGATCGCCTCGCAGATGCTCGATCGCGCATGCAGAAGAACTAAAATTCCAAAAAATCAGTAACATGAAAATTTAAATAAAATAAAACTAACTAATGAGAAAAAAAAAATTCTAAACAAAATTAAACAATCCCCGGCAACGGCGCCAAAAACTTGTTGTGCCAAATACTACCTAAAGTAATAGATAATATTTAGTACGTTTTAACTCGCAAGTGCACAAGATCATTCCCACGAGGATTGTTAATTTTGCTTAGAATTAAATAACTAAATTAAAATATCAAACTGTCACAAAATTGATATTATGAAAAATAAATGAAGATAAATTAAAGTGTAGGGCTTTGATATCCACCACTAATTATGCTCAATTAATAAATCAATATGCCAATGCTCTAATCATATTATGAATACCTAATGTTTGCCAACCTAAGGGCATGGTGTATACTCCTTAAGCTATTGGTTTCCCTAAGCAACGAATTAGGCATATGGCATACTCTAACTCTTTTCTTTCCTAAAAGATTTAGCATGGTGTATAGTAAGTTGTTCTCTAGGAAAGCATATGAACTGTGAAACCGACAACCACATGAGACCTAGGGCATGGTGTATACTCCCGGTTTCCCATGTTGATTAACCCAAGAACCCGGCGTGGATTACTTTTGTTACTTATGTTAAACCCAGGACTCGGTCATCCAAATTGATCTAACTAACAAGTCCATACTACATGCATATAATGGCCAATCACATACATGTGAGGAATTCAATAAAACAGACATTAATCAAGTTAAGCAACACAATATGATTATCACAAAGGCGCTAATATTGAAATATTAAATAAACATAATTAGGGTTTCAATCCAGCCCTACTAAAATAATTAGTTACACGTAATTGAAATAAAACTAAAAAGAATAGGAAAAGAAAGAACCGAAAACCGCTCCTAGAAATAGCCTCCAACTTATCCTCTCTGAAATTCTCCCTATAATTGTGAGGCTTAGAGGTCTATTTATAGGCTTTAAGAGAGTCCTAGAAACACTGGTAAACCTAAGAAATTCGGAATTCCATCTCCTAGACAAATTAGGAGACAATCCTATTACTAATCGGAGAAGGATTCGTCCAGAATTGGGCTCCTATCTTGCGGGGCGATTTTAGCATTGCGGCGGTCCAAATTAGGAAAATGCTATTTCACAATGATTTGTATAATTTTGAGTTATCTTTCTAATGCCATTCGAATCACCTTAATCCGATATTTGAGCTGAAAGTTATGGCCAAAATACCGGTACATGTTCAGAATCCAAATTTAATCCGATTTTGACTTCAATTTAATAAATTCCGATTTAATCCTTTCCACATCTTCTAGGTCTTCCCAACTTGCCATTTAAGCTTGGAACATTTCTAGAAATCCTTCATTTTCTTCCATGACCTACAAAAACACAGAAAACACAAAAAGGAAATAAAATGGAATAAAATAACAAAAATTAACAAATTAACAAATGTAAATTAAGGGCTAAAATATGAATATTTTGGCACTTATCACTAACTCCTATCATGCAAGTGATTGTAGGACATCCGGGGTCCTTATACTTGAGGGGTAACTTGCATTGTAGGATAGCACTGACTTGCTCGGTCATGAATACCTTTTTAGGGACATTCGTTTTCCTCTTCACTGTGACCAAGTCCTTCAAGAACTTGGCATAGGAAGGGATTTGCTAAATAGCGTCCAAAAAAAGAATGTTTATTTGGACTTGTTTGAATACCTCCAGAATGTCCTATAATTTCTCTCCATTCCTAGGCGCTTGTAATCTTTCAGGTTATGGTGCTTTTGGCACAAGTGCCCTAGGAGGTTCTTTTACAACTGGGGTGACAATAGATGGCTCAGCATCTCCTTCCTCTTGATTGTCACCTTCTTCCTCTTTCTGCTCTCCTTCCTCTTTCTTCTCTTCTTCCTCTTTCTGCTTTTCTTCCTCTTTCTTCTCTTCTTCCTCTTTCTGCTCTGCTCCCTCAGCATCTTCTTCTGGGTTCACCACCTTATTGTCCACTCTCTTCCCTAACCTCAGAGTGACAATTGCCTGCACATGCTCCTGATTTGATGAATTTCACATGCTTTAGGATTGTTCACCGCTTATTAGGGAACTTTCCTTGTCCCTCTCACCCGGTGTGATTCGCTAAGCTCCATCTGCATCTCCAACTTTGAGATCGCTTGGGTGTTCACCATGGTAGACCGCTTATGTCACTTATTGATTGACCGTCATTTTCATAAAATCTCTCATGGTATCTTCAAGTGATGGTTTGATGAGGTGGGGCTTGGTTGGGGGCTTAATAAGATGATGACGTGGTGGCGCCCTTGATTTGGGTAAGAAGAAAATCACGGGGATAATGTGGTGCTCCCCCTTGATTGGTGTTGGGTTGATTCTGTTTCCAAGAAAAATTGGGGTGATTTCTCCACCCAGGATTATATGTTTCAGAATATGGCCCACTGGACGGCTTTTGAAAGCTGTTGAAAGCGTTCACCTGTTCCATCTCAAAAACTATCATTGATGGACAATTCTGTGCTTGGTGCATAGGGCTAGCACAGATAGAACAACTCTCTACAGGGAATGTGTTTACGGCATTTATAGGCTTTCCTACACTCAGCTCGTCCAACCTTTTCACAATCGCATCCATCCTTTGAGTCAACTCTTGCTCACCTTTTAGCTCCAAGATGCCTCCTCTCTTGTCCTTCCGGGCAGATTTATCACGACAACTGGAGAAATCCCAGTTCTGTGTGTTGGCAGCAATTTTTTCCAAAGCTTTGTATGCCAAATCTCCCATCAAATTCAGGAATGTCTCACCATTCATCAGTTCAATCATGCTACGGTTGGTTTGAGACAAACCTTGGTAGAAAAATTGAACTAGACGCCATTTCTCATATCCGTGGGGTGGACACTTCATCAACATATCTTTAAATCTTATCCAACACTCCGTGAATTTCTCGTCCTCATCCTGAGAAAATGAACTAATTTCCTTTCTCGCATCATTTACTCTGGACATTGGATAGAATCTGTGGTAGAACTGTTTCAATAGTTTTGTCCAGGATGTAATAGAACGAGGTGCTAAGGAATCCAGCCATTTAGTGGCTCTGTCATGAAGGGCGAAAGGAAAAAGTCGAAGATTGACTGATTCCTTTGAGAAGTTTTGAAATTTGGTTGTGGCAGTTATACTCCTAAACTTCTTAACATGGGAATAGGGGTTTTCATGATCTAAGCCATAGAAAGATGGTAACATCTGAATCACATGTGGCTTAAGATCATAATGAGTGGCATTAGTTGGTGGTAACACTATGCAAGAATGGGTACTGACCGCAGTAGGTGCGAACAGTTCATGTAATGCTGTCGTGAAATCCAACTCATACATACGTCTATGCTCCCCGTTCCCAGCTCTAGCATCTTCGAATTCCTCGTTTTCCCCTTCCTCATTCCTCTGATTTTCTTCATGCTGTTCTACCCGCGGCTCCCTTTGATTATCTCCCATCTCAGCTCGAGCTCAACGCACTCTCCTAATGTTTCTTTCTAAGTCGGAGATCTAGTGGTGTTAATTCTAAGTTCAAGGATCACCGACCATGCATAAACTAACAAAAATTTAACTAGAAACTAAGGAAAAACAGCAAGCTAGATAAGCTAAAAAGATGCAACAAAAATAACAGAAAAACCAGAGGAATAAGACAGCAAAAACGAAAGAAAATATGCACGAATAAACAGGAAAAACAAAACTAAAAACAGCAAGATATGCAGCAAAATAAAGAGCTAAAACATATTGAACACTAACCTATCTCAAACAAGTAAACAAAAATAAAACCAATTGAAACAAATATAAGCGAAGCATAAAAACAAAACCAATAAAAAGCAGAGAACAAAATTAGCTAAAATAAAAAACAGCAATAAAAAGCAAGCTAATCTAAACACATAGTAATTAAAACTAATTAACTAAAACAAAAACACATGCAAAGAACTAAGAACGAAAAATAAACTAATCACAACCCTCAAACTACTCAAAATAGGCAGTTTAAACAACTAAAATAAGTCTAACAATTAATTGAAATTAAAGGAATTCAAAAATAGAACATACCGCCTTCGTATGTTGATGCAGAAGCGAGAGGTGCGCCAAGCGCAGTCAAGACGCTCTGCTCACAGATGAAATGTGGCGTCGTTGTATGCACGCTCAACGCAATGCATATCGTCAATCGCAGAGCTGCACTACATCTCTGTTGTACACGAAGTTCGCACGCAGCGCCAGAAGGCGCCTGCGCTTAACGTGCTTGGAAAGGCGGCGCATGCTCAACCGCAAGCACTACGCTCGACTGACCGCCTTTATGCCCGTTTTCGTAAACACAAACAGACACTAAAAAGGCTAAAAAAAATCAATCTAGAAATTAACGAAAATAAACTAAAACACAAAATAAAATGTAAACAGTATAAACAATGTAGAAAAATAAAAACTAGTAGAAAAATACAATTAATTTAAAAACAATATTAACTAAAACAAAAAGCAACCGTTCCCCAGCAACGGCGCCAAAATTTGATTGTCCAAAATTTAGGTACTCGCAATTGAACAAACTGAAGCTCGTATAGCGGTTGCACAAGTACCGAGTCGAACCCACAGGGAACGGAGCGTTTGCTTAAGAAATATCGCAATTAAACTAACTCTACTTTAACCTAGCTCCAAATGGTTTCAAGAACACTAAATTTGCAGTAATTAAAAACTACACTAAGGAAAGGTTAATGTATGGAAAAACGACTAAGGTTAAAGATTAGCCTTACCCTAGATCAAAAGTTAACTTAATAGATTAAATACCAATTTTTCGGTCTTAGAAGTTAAAACCCTTTTAACACAACTCTATTGTCGTCATTTGATACAAGTCAAACCTAAATAATATGTTTACCATTAAGGAGCTACAACAAGTAATTTCTTATTGATAAAATCATCCACTGTATCCTTGGATCATAGTGGATATTGAATCAATAATTATTACTAGTCGTGCACCCGGCTTGGAACACATTGTAGGATGACTGTGATTGCATCAAAGATGACAACCATTTAACTATTTGTCACGGAAATTAAATGACGAGTGCAGAATTTAAATGACGGAAATTAAGAGCATTTAATGTAAAAAGCAAGAAATAAATGCTACGGGTAAGGCATCATCTTCAACCTTAGTTGAAGAGTTTAGCCAACCATTAAATAATAAAGCGAAATAAAAATGAAAGAATGCATAAAATAAATTTTAGAGTAAGTGTTTACAAATAAACTGGGCAGAGTGTGGCCAACAATGGCAAAACACTCTTTAAAAATCGCCCAAAGAAAAACTAAATCGACCAAATGACCAAGGGGCCTATTTATAGGCATGCTGGATAAAGGCCTGCGTTCGAACGCAAGTCATGTGTTCGAACGCGCCAGTTATCCAAGGCAGCGAACACCAATCGATCAGAGATAATCGCTGTGGCCGGCCGTGAGGCAGGCTGATGGATTGCGTTAGTCCTCGACCTGCGATGCACGATCTGCGTCAATGCACTTCAGGAATCTTCTCATCATTTTATGTCCCTTTTTGCTCACTCGATCAAGACGTGATGTAACACCCTGTTTATTACAAAACACACAAAACAAGTCAATTTATTAAATATTAACAAAGCTAATGGCCTAACAAACATAAATAAAGGGGTGTGAAAGAGCACTAAATAGCACTCATCAAGAGCCAGGAGCTAAGGAATCCAGCCACTCGTGGCTCATCATGAAGGAGAAAGGAAAAGTCGAAGATTGATGATTCCTTGAGAAGTTTTGAAATTTGGTTGTGGCGGTTATACTCCTAAACTTCTTAACATGGGAATAAGGGTTTTCATAATCTAAGCCATAGAAAGATGGTAACATCTGAATCACACGTGGCTTTAGATCATAATGCATTGCATTAGTTGGTGGTAACACAATGCACAAATGGGAACCGATCAGTAGGTGCAAACAATTCATGGAGTGACGAGTGAAATCCAACTCATACATTGGTCTATGCTCCCGGTTCTTGTTTCTTGCATCTTGAAATTCCTCATGCTCCTCCCTTCTTGGGTTTCTTTGATCCTCTTGGTGCTCCTCCACTCTTGGATTCCTTTGATTGTCTCCCATCTCGGCTTGAGCTCGACACGCTCTCCTAATGTTTCTTTCTAAGTCGGGATCTAATGATGTTAATTCTAAGTTCAACAATTGCCGACCATGCATAAACCAACAGAAATTTAACTATATACTAAGGAAAAACAGCAAGCTAGATAAGCAAAAACGTAGGAAAAACAACAAAAACAAGGGAACAAATCAACTAAAAAATATGCACACTTTAACAGGAAACAAAATTAAAAACAGCAAGATAGCAAAAACAGTAACGAACTACAAACTACTTTAACAATAAACTAAAAGCAACATGTGAACAAAAACAAATAAATACAAAAATAAAAAAGATGTAGTAAAAACATAGTAGAATCAATAGTAAAAACAGAGAATAAAATTAACTACAATAACCAAAATAGCAGCAAAAACAAGACAATTTAAACAACTACCATTTAAACTAACTAAACTACTAACTAACACATGCAAATAATATAATCAACTAAAAACAAAAATAAACTAAACACAGCTAAACACAACAAGCAAAGTTCTCAAAACAGGCAATTTAAACAATTAAAAATACTCTAACAATTAATCAAAACATAAAGAAATAAAAAACTGAACATACTGCCTTGGGTATGTTGATGCTAGAAGCAGAGGTGCGCTCAAGCGCAGGTCAGTACGTTCATTCGCACAGATGCACAAAAAGTGGCAGGCTCTGCAAGTACGTTTGAACGCAATACAGGTACATTCAAATGCAGAACTGCATTGCATTCTTGTCAGGGGCTTTGAGCTCACACGCAGACGCTTGAGCGAAGTCGTGAGTCGAACATCCTGAATAGGTGATAGTACATTCGACGTACTACGTCGACTCAAGACCGTCGACACTGATTTTCGAAAACCAAAACAGAAACTAAAATGACTAAAAACTAAACTAAAAATGAACCAAAAATAAAATAAAACACGAAATAAACTATGAACAGTATTTACAATGCAGAAAATAAAAACTAGTAGAAAAATAACATCAATCTAAAAAAACAAAGTTAAATTCAAAACAATTCGAGATAGTTCCTAACAGCGGTGCCAAAATTTGATCGTACCAAATTTAGGTATCGCAATTGTGAACATGACTCATTATAGTGTTTGTGCAAAATGCGAGTCAAACCCACAAGGAACCGTGTATTGCTTTAAACGAAAATAACTTTGAGTCTAGGTTAGTGTTATTTTAACCTAGCTCCGCAATGGGTGATTGTTACAACTTTAAACTAAATTATTGCAGAAATGTAAACAAAATAAAAGTACCAAGGTTGAGGTTTTCACCTCACCATTTCAACTATGTGAATTGAAAATGCTAAGCTAATACATCCGTTTATTGGTTAGAAATAAAAATAAATATCTTGCACCTATCAAAGGATTCAAGGAATCCATCCATTTGACAAAAGACAAACCATAAACGGTTTAAGGCCCAAATGATCCAATGTGAAAGTGATTTAACACTAACTACAATGGATAAATGGACGTAAACCGAAGGATGGAATATATCCATCGGACGAAAAACCAAAAATAAATGACTACGGTGCAATCTCACTTGGTTTTGTTACCAAACCAAGTGAGAAACGATTTAAGAAGCAAATAAATAATGGAATGAAGTAACTTAAACGTAAGCAATAAACATAGAATTCATGGTGAGGCTACATCCTCAACCTTAGTTGAGGATTTAGCCTCCCATAAGCAAGGGAAGCGTAAATAAACAAAAGTAAAGCATTATATTTAAACTAAAGTAATTAATTACAAAGAAAAGGGTAGAGCAGGGCCAAAGTGGGAAATTAATCTTAAAAATATGCCCAAAGTAAAAACTATCGACCAAATGGACCTAGGGTCCTATTTATAGGCTGGTAGGTCGCTGGCCTGCGTTTGAACGCACTACCTGCGTTCGAACGCACCAGTTATCTGTGGTCGAACGTAGGGTATGCGGTCGACTACAAATAACTGCTAAGGCGGCTAGGGCTGATTGGGCATGTGTTCGACCGCTGCTCCTGCATGCGACCGTGGGTGTGTTCGAACGCACCAAGTGCATTCGAACGCACTTCGGCAGGAAACCGCTTCTTCACTAAGTCCCCTTAATGCCCTTTCCTAGCCATGTTTTGGTGCATTGACTTGCACAACATAAAACAATAAAAGCACTAAAAATAGTTAGATATTAACAATGCTAAAGGAATAACAAATATAAGTTAAAGGGGTTCAAACATCAATGTTTGACACCGATCAATTAGTGTGATATCTCATATTGCCATGTTTGTACCTTGATTGTTAATTCCCTGAAATTTGTGAAGATAGTGTTTGTTTGATTAAGCTTGCTCTTGAATTAAAACCGTGATTGTTATATTATTGCATGATTGAGAATAAAATGTTTGTACAAGTGTTTATGGGTATCATTCCTGAAAAACCCTCACGAGACTTCACTCGTCCTCTAGGGAACTCCTAGAGGTTTAAAAGGCTTGTTACATATGCTCAATCAACCATTCTCCCACAGCGGACTTATGTTTATACATTTTCCTTTTTGTTTTGCTAAGGGACTAGCAAAATATAAGTTTGGAGGTATTTGATAAGTGCTTTTTAGTGCTTATTCACACCCCTTAATTTATGTTTGTTAGGCCTTTAGAACTATTAATATCTAATAATTTTACTTGTTTTTATTGTTTTGTGATGTACAGGCCATTGCATCTAATCTAGACCAAAGGAGGAAAATGGACCAAGTGAAGTGATGAAGCTCAGCCAAAGTGTGTTCCACGCACTTGAGTGCGTTGAACGCACTCATGCGACGCGGCACTCACAGTTGAACACAGCCTAGTCATTACGTCGTAGCGTTTGACCTAGACGGCCCTAGGAGTCCATCACTTCCAGCTTGCGCCATGGCAATTATTTGCGGTTGAACGTGGAGTGCACATTCGAACGAAACATCGATGCATTGAACACACTACCTGCGTTTGAACGAGGTCCGTGACTGTCGGTCTATAAATAGGTCCCTTAGCTCATTTGGTCAAGAGCTTTGCTTCTTGAGCAATTTTAGAAAAGCATTTTGCCATTGTTGGCCATGCTCTACCTATTTTATCTGTAATCATTTACTTTGTAGTTAATTTAATGCATTCTTTTACTCTTTATTTGCTTTATTGTATAATGGGTGGCTAAACTCTTCAACTAAGGTTGAAGATGAAGCCTCATCCTTAGTTTATATTTCTTGGTTTTACATTAAATCGTTTATTTTCCGTCATTTAATTTTCCGTACTAAATCATTTAATTTCCGTGACAAATAGTTGAATGGTTGTCATTTTTTGATACATTGATAGTCATCCTAAGATGTGTTCCAAGCCGGGTGCACAACGAGTGATCGGTTATTGATTTAATATCCACTGTGATCCAAGGATACAATGATTTAATATCCACTACACATGGGAGTGAGGAAGTTGTTGAGGAGATTTTTTGTGAGCCAAGCCTTGAGGATCCGTTGGAAGAGCACTTTGACCAATTTGGAGATGACCTAGACCTGGACAAGCTACTTGATCATGCTGATACTTTTAGTGAGTAAAGTCTTGAGGATCCATCGAGAGAGTGTTTTGATCAAATTGAAAATAATCTAGATCTTGACAAGTTCCTCAAGCAAGCTGTGATGTTTAGAGAGCCAAGTCTGGAAGATCCTTTGGAAGAGAGCTTTGCTCAATTTGAGTTTGATTTAGATCTTGATATGATAAATGAGCAAGCTAAGGCCTTATTTGATCCCACTCCTAAGATGTGGACTAAGAATGGAGAAGAAGATAACCAGGAGCAAATTGAGTCCCCGCCAATTTTAAATTGGTCCAATCGCTCTACCTCTAAAAACTAGGACTTTACACCTATAGTACAATATCGGTGCCTCAGCCATTGCACAACATACCATACATAACACTAGTGGCATGACCAAGTTCGACCTTGGGTGGCCCACACCGCTAATGACATCCATCCTATAGTGACCAAGCCATTGGGAATGGCTGTACTGTGGTCACAAAACCATTAGATCCAAAGCCCCCATATAACACACACACATTTGACCATAGTATGAAGTCTATATAGTAAGCCCATGGCCGTTTATACCATATGTACTAACGTACCATGTCATATGATGCATCTTAACAGTTAATTAATAATATAGTTACCAAGTATTTACAAAAAAATAGGCATGCTCATATCATACTTGTGGTCAGTCAACTAACATATCCCACGTTTTAAGTTAAAAGGTTGTAAGTGTCTACTTACCTCGCACACTCGAGTGAATCCTCTGACCAAGCTAAATCCTTTTTTAACAAATACAAGGCATCATTATTCTAAGCCTTACAAAACCTAGAAATATGGCTAAGCTAAAGTGTACACGTGTGAAACTCAAAAACCGATGCTCTACCCACTGACCGTATGTCCGGCCCCGATGGTCCGCTTAGTGAGTCAAGCACACCTTTGAGTTTTCGGGCAACACTTGATTCCTACATTATTTCTAGACCTCTATGTCTCTTCTAAGCTAATAAATAAGCATATGCAACATAAGAAATCAAAACACAATGAAACTTTGAAAGAATCCTTTGGAAACATTATCATTTTTAAAGAATGTTTAATGAACACTTTGAAAAACTCAACAAAGTAGAACTAGGAGATAAAACAATGCTAAAATGTAAAGGAAACAGAGCTTACCCCGAAGCTAAGCATGGACACGGCTTCCTCTCCTTGGAAACTCCTCTTTGAAGCTCACTTTCACCAATTTTTCACTCACAATCAAGGGTTTGGATTCTGGCAGCCTAGAGGCATGCTAGGAGACTAGAAAGGGGCATGGAATTATGAGATGAGGGTGGGTATTTATAAGGAAAGATTGCCACCAACTCCCTGACTGAGCAATAGACGTCCAACAACCCTAGCGTATGTCCGATGTTATTGCATAGTGGTCCAAAGGGTATCTCATATGTCCAAGTATTACCTAGAGGATATTACAAAAAGTAGCATACGTCCGTGTGATCCCACGTTCGTCTGCTATACTATTTGTAGAGCGTACATCCGATGGTCCCCCCACGTACGTCTGCACTAGAGACTAGAACGTACGTCTGCCTAACCTAGCATACATCCGCCTCTAGAGGGTTAATGTTTGGCTTCTATTTTCTAATAGATTAAGGAGTTGTTAGGTTAGCACTAAGGGTTTTGGGCCTTGCCTAAACAATTTTATTGAAAACCTTTGTTGATCGCACTTATGGAAAAGATTTTGAATAATAAAAAGATTTGTTTTTATCGAGGTATTACGGTAATAGTAGTGGAGGCTGCCCATAAACTACTTCAAAGGGAGTTATTTTGATGACAGAGTGATAAGTGGTATTATACCAACATTCAGCCCAATGCTTGGGTTTATCTATCATGAGACATCGCAAGTACTTTTCCAAGTACCGATTCACCACCTTTGCTTGTCCATTCGTTTGGGAATGATAGATGGTGCTCATCTTCAACTAAGGGCCTTGCAAATAGAAAAGCTCTTTCCAAAAGTTAGAAGTGAAAATCTTATCTCAATCACTTACTATCAATTGAGGGAGTCCATACAAGTTGACAATGTTATCCACAAAGAGTTGTGCACTAGTCAACGCCGTGTAGGGATGGCCACTGGAACAAAAGTTAGCATACTTTGTTAGGTGATCCAGTACAACGAGGATGGTGGTTTTACCATGGGAGGATGCTAAACCATCTATGAACTCCATAGAAATATTTATCCAAGCTTCAGTTGTGATTGGCAATGGTGGTAGGAGTCTAATGCATGCTATTGTTTTGCCTTTTGTTGTTGACACGCTTCACATTCTCCATTCCAATAGGAGAGTTGAGAGATGTGCCTATAGGCCCTAAGGAATTGCGAGTGTCCTACACTAAGGGCTACTTGTAAGTCTTGCAAAATAATAGATTTGTGAGTGGAATTGGTGGCTGAGATAACCGACCCTTTGTAGCAAAGATGGTCCATAGCCCATGAATGATGTGGAGCAGAGGCAGGGTCATAGGCTAGCTTCCAAACAATCTTTTGGAGCTCATGATCATTGTTTTGTTCATCCTTGATGTGCTTCATAATGGGCCATTTGGTTGTGGAGATAGTGTGAGGCTCGGCCTACTCAAGGAGATGAGAGAATGCATCGACCACCAAATTCGCAGTCTCTCTTTTGTATACAATATCATAGTTAGACCCGAGCAATTTGGCTACCTACTTTTGTTGTTCCATGGAGGAAATCCTATGGTCCAACCAATGTCTCCAATCCCATCCTTGATCCCATGGCAACCACCATATCTTCATTACATGTAGCATCTCAGCAATAAAGCGCAATTTAGAATGAACAAAGATGAATTTTTCAATATTTTTTTGCTTTTGATAGGGAAACCATAGAAAATTTTGGAATTAGCATTAACCTTCTGAAACATGTTGTGGTTATTCATATTTTGGAGCAAGCACTTTGTCATAGTCATGGTGCTTTTTTGTGTCACTTTGTTTGCTAGAAAGTCTTGCCAAATCAAATCATAGCTTGCTTCTTCGTCAGATTGTAAAGAGGATATCTCAATGGATTTTTTTTTATCCATTTTGGACCTTTTACTCTCTTAAGGAGAACTTATCTTCCGCATCCAACATTGAATCTATGATCTCATCTTTTTTAGGACAATTATCAACTTTGGAGATATCTACACATTCAGGATACAACCAACTTTGGAATTGTTACCTCTATCCCGACCGATACCTTTTACCTAACAGCAACTTTGCAAGTTAGGGTAGAAATTGAGTTATGTTGGCTCTTTGTTAGTTCATTTACCATCTTGATTTGTTGACACTTTTCTTCACTGAATCTTTGTGCTTCTTTCCTTGAAAATGAAATAGCAGCTCTCATGGTTCGGGGTCGATAGGCTTGAACTTCACGTCAAACATTCGAGCGAAGACCCTTAACAAATTTATCTAACAGTTGTCTTCCTATCCAGTTAAGGGAAAATCCACTTTACCCACCTGAAGTTTCAGGAGTATTTCAATTTTAACCCCAAAGTTTAAAATTTGGCAAATGTAACCCCCTAATGTTTCAAAAATTTTCAATTTAAACCTTCTGTTACTAATTTCCATTAAAATTGATGAAAATTTATAAAATTAAATAATTACCCTTAGGCTATTTTTTTTTAAATTTCCGTCCAATTAAAAGAAAATTAGTAACGGAATGTCTAAATTTAAAATTTTTGAAACATTTTGTTGGGGCGGGGGGTTCGTTACCAATTTTTAAACTTTGGAGTTCAAATTGAAAAAAAATCCTAAAACTTCATGGAGGTAAAGTGTATTTTCTTCGTCCAGTTAGGAGCATAATCAGATAATTGTTGGAAACGACCAATGTATTCCAAGGATTATTTTTAGAGAGCCTTAACCTCCAAAATACAATAAATTGTATTCTAAAACAATAATTAACTCATACCTGTTTATTGATAATTTCTTTTTTAAATAGAAGAATAGTTACATAGAGCAAGAGAAGACCTAATTTGATTAAGATTATGAATAATTAATTATGATTCTATTTGGTTTCATACTAAGATCTTTCTATATTGGATTATGATTTGTATAGAGTAAGAATCAACCTAGGTCTGGAGATTTAATCTCCTTATTGGACTTGGAAAATATATTCCTTATTAGACTAGAAAATAAAGTCTTACCATGATTTGTCATCGATCAAACATGTTATTAATTATTAGACACATGTTAGTGCAAAAAGATTGAATTTCACATTAGAGAGATGTCAATATGAGTGGTTGATATAGCACCATTGAACTTAATTCATAGGCTTAAGCTTTTGAAATGAGTGATGTCCCACTCATTCATCTCTTGACATCAATTTCATCAAACTTGGAATAGCCAAATTGGGTAGCTTCCATATATTCTTGCTCTTTTTGAGTATATTTTATAAGAACACATACTTCTAATTGACTCAGAATTCGTCTCTTGCTTGACTGGTTTGATGGAATCCGCAATCAATTCCTTCAATTGCTCCATAAATTTCGAGCCAAATCGTAACTCAAGTGAAGCCTTTTTTTTTTTTTCTTTTTTCTCTCTTTTTCTTTTTTTTTTTGGCACTCACAAAAAACCAAGATACTCTTAGTTTAGCAATATTAGGATGAATGCACACCGGAATATTTCACTGCCTGCCAATGAACCATTTAAGGACTAACAATAATTGTATGTGAAACATCCGGATGAATGCATACCATAGCCCACATCATGCGACATGAAATGCTCTTCCTCCTTACTCTACTGATAGTCTAAAATTATATGAATAAGACACATCAGCTAAATCTATCATCGTATGGCCTTGAAGAAAGTAGAGGCCATCAACCTTGTTACCTTCCATCACAACTAATGAGCATTTCTTAATGATCGTACCAAAAATAGTACTCGCCAATTGCACGAGTCAATTGTAGTAATGTGGCTGTGCAAGTGCGAGTGTCGAACCCACAGAGAATCGTGTTTGTCCAAAAATCAACTTTAAAACGCTTAAACTAATAAAATCTTAACCTAGTTCCAATTTGAACACGGGCATATAAATAAAACTAAGCTAAAAAGCAATAAAATAAAGAAATAAAGGCGCAGAAAATAAACTAAATTAAAAAGCTTAAAAATAAAGAAATAAAATAACTAAAGTCCCTAATTCACCTCACAATAAATTAATCTACATGTAAATATGTTTAGCTCATATGTATTAAACATTTATGCTACAAGGCATATTACGGCGTTAACACATTGTTCATATTTTCCATCTATCGATGAGCACATATGTATATCCTATTGTTGCTACACAATCTTGTCGATCTATCCGAGGCAAACAGTTACAAGAGGTCACAACGGATAATGGTCCGAAGGCGAATATCCGATGTATCTCCGGTTGCAACAATAGTCGACGTTCAACGATTAAACAACAATCAATACACTTTTGTCACTAAAATGCATTGAAACGAATAGACATAAATTAAATGACAGAATAATCTGAACTAAACATAAATATAAATAAATAAATTCAAGTGAAGGGACTAAGAGACTAATTAAGCGTAAAATAAAACATAAAATAAATAAATGACAATTTAGAGGGTTTACAAAGGATAAAGCAGGAGGTTTTTGGCCTCCAAGGGCACCTCAAACGTAAAGAACAAAAGAAAACATAAGGTCCTTATTTGTAGTCGAGCAAAGGTGCGTTCGATCGCAAACTCTTCTTTGGCGGCTAGGATTGAGCGTGCGTTTGGCCGCAGATACTTGCGTTCGACGAGATAACCGTAGGGGCGGTGGGCATCGTTCGACCCCCGCTCGTTGCGACCGTGAGTGCGTTGAGCGCACTCAAGTCGTTCGAGCACTTGCGAATCAAACTTCTTCACTTGGTGCATTTTGCCTTTTGCTAGCCATGATTTAATGCAATGTCCTGCACAACACAAAATACTAAAAACACTACAAATGATTAAATATTAACAATGCTAAAGGCCTAACGAATATAAATTAAGGGTCCAAATCAGCACTTTTAGGCACCGATCAAATAAACTTACATTTTGCTAGTCCCTTAGCAAAACAAAATGAAAACACAATAAAACATAAGTCCGCTGTGGGAGAACGATTGCATTGAGCGTATACAACAAGCCTTTTAAACCTCTAGGAGTTCCCTAGAGGACGAGTGAAGTCTCGTGAGGGTTTTCCAGGAATGACACCCACAAACAATTATTTGGCACTATGTTATTAATTAGATAAAGCCCAACACTTAAACACATGGTTCATATATCATTAGTAGATTTAACATGTTAAACATATGAACCACATCATCAAGCATCCAAACATCTTTTCATTCAAAGTTGGAAAATTGAGACAACACGTGCTCCATTATGTGCAAAGTGAACTAACAATAAGATAATGGGATTTCAATCACTCTCCAAATACATGTATCCCAGAATTTAAAGGAAAAACAATGTGATAAATACAACCAAGGCTTAAATTGAAAGATGCAATTTTTTTGTGTAGGCTGTGTAATGTTGACTTCCTTAAACTTCTAAATGACCTATGTAACGAGCGTTGGGCCAGTGACTCCCAAACCAGGCGGTTTTAGGGCACTAGATGTAGAGACATCCCTAAGGGCTTAATTACTCAAGTCAAAAAGAGTTACGAAGCCTAACTAGCCATACAATTTTAGCAATTTCTCATCTTTTGACGCTGAACACTCATTGCTTGGCCAGGCAAGAGGTCCGGTTACTCAATGAAAAATTCACTTTATTATGATTTTGATTTTTTTTTTTTTATTAAAGCCAAGGTTTTCATCGTCACATCATAAACCTAGAAATCTCAAGACACATGCTTCAAAGTCAAATCTCATACCCCACAGACCCTAATGCTAGTGTGCATGTGAAATTTCAATCAAACAAGTGGAGTCTCACTAATCCAACACAAGAATCAAAAACTGTGATTTCTAATGATAGGCAATGTTCAAACAAGTTAAACAAACCAATGACATGTAATCCACAGTTACGATGTAAGTCATGACCAATCAACAACATAGTAACAAACAAAAAGAAAATTTTTTTTTATATACATGGCAAAAACAAATATATACATGCAAAAACAAAACAAAACAAGTAAATAAAAAAAAACAAACAGAATGTTTGTCCTTGTCCACACCCCCAAACTTAAATGACACATTGTCTCCAATGTGGCAAGAAATACATTATAGTGGGATGAGGAACCGGGATGAGCAAAGTCCAAGGCGACCCCCAAACTTAAACATCAAAACACCTGTCAAAAACTAACAGCAATCTTTTTCTAAAAGATAAAACATCAAAATGTTAATTGCTGATAGAAACTGAAACAAAAACAAATATATACATGAAAATAAAATAAAAATGCGGTGCGAAAAATAAAAAAGAAAAATACCGCACCTTCCCCGCTCATAAGGATGTCCAATCAATCCCTTCCATCCTTTTTTCTTTAAAATAAGATACCCCTCTGGAAGGATGTTAAGCCATCTTATGTAGTTGTCTTTGTTTCGAGGGATCCACTTAGGAACACGGTTCCTAGATTTGTGATCTTTTGTGTGTGATTCCTCAAAGATTTCTACGTAAGATGGCTCTTCGAGACATTGAAAAGATGGGACTTGATATGTCTCGAGAGGGATTGTGACGAAGGAGTGAGCTTCAGTACTCACTTCCTTGTCATTGGGCCAATTTGAAATTGGCGGGGGCTCAAACTGCTCCTTCTTTTCTTCTCCTCCATTCTCAGTCATCACCTCAGGAGTGGGATCCAATAAAGCTTTAGCTTGCTCATGTACCATGTCAAGGTCCAAATCAAACTCAAATTGAGCAAAGCTCTCTTCCAAAGGATCCTCCAGACTCGGCTCTCTAAACCTAACAGCTTGCTCGAGGAATTTGTCTAGATCCAAATCATTTTCAATTTCATCAAAACACTCTCCAGATGGATTCTCAAGACTAGGCTCACTAGAAGTATCAATATGATCAAGTAGCCTATCCAAGTCTAGGTCATCACAATCTGGAGCAAAGTGTTCCATCTCAGGATCCTCTAAACACAAATCATGCAACACTCCATCTTGCATCACTAGCCTATCGAGGTCTAGGTCACAATCATTTGAGGTGAAACATTCTATCTTAAGTTCCTCCAAGTTACACTCACTTGCAACTTCATCTCTAATTTCCTCATCAACAAGTATGGTGGTGGTTTGAGCATTGTCAAGTGCATACTTGTCAACTTCAGTCATGTAATAATTAAGGAAAGGGCAATCATCAAACCGGTGAGAATAATGATAACAATATTCACATGGTGATAAGGTGTGTGAAAAAAAAGCTGGGTATGGGCTTGTTTGGCAGCCATGAGTTGGTTCGCCTCCTTGAAGTCATCGACATGCATGAAGGGAAAATGTTGCTCAAATGACTCTTGGGAGGATGAGCCATCTCATGAATCAAACTCTTCCTCCTCAACTAGGTTGAATTTAGAAACTAATTGACCGAACTGTTCTTCCAACCTTACAATTTCTTCAGTGTTTGCCACATGGGCATCTATGATTTCTTGACAAGGTTGGTTGACTGTTTTCCTAAACGTCTCGAGTGATTCTTCTAATGATGGTTCATGAGACGCAGAAATGGTGGGTTGGCCGACTAGTTTCATGAATTCCTTAAAAGTGTCTTCCAAGGAAGACGTCTGAGGAGGATAGTCATATGATGAATGGGAAGAAAAATGGTTGTCAAACTGCGGATATTCAGGGTGGTGCAGTTCGTCAACCTGGGGAGCAAAATTTTCCGTAGCATGATCATGCCACGAAAAATCAGAATGGTTGCTCCAATCCGGGTTATAAAAATTTGAATTAGATTCAAACCCAGGACTGGAGAAACTGGTGTTCAACTGCTCATTTGAAAAATCAGAAAATTGTCCCCAATGTGGACAATCACCTAAACTATGATAAGGGCTAGAGCGGTGTGAACACGATTCATGTGGGTGCAAAGTGGTAGGGGAAACATTTAAATAATCAAACGGAAGACTCATGCTTCACCCAAACAGTTCAAAATATTCCACATGAAACAATTAAATGAAATAAACAAAAGTACTAAACAAAAAACTAATAAGTAAACTAACAAAACAATAAACTAATATAAACTAACAACATAATAAAATAATTAAACAATTAAAAATAAACTAACTAACAAAATCTAAAAAAGCAAGTAAATAAAAAAAAAGGCAGAATAAATAAATAAACAAATAAATAATTAAATAAAATAAGAAAGAGCAAAACAGAACACATACCTCGCTGCGAGGTTCGCTTCAGCGCAGAGGCGCGATCCGCAACCCGTAAATGTATAGCAGCCTCGCAGTGCGTTGAACGCAATGGATGTGCTTCGTTACCTGCACCGCTTAGTTTAAAAGCAGTGCGCTCGGACGCAGAGGCGTGTCGAGCCTTGAGCGAGCAGACGTGCTGGAAAATGCCGATACGTTCGACGCAGAGTGTGCGTTCGACCGCCTTGCGAGCGAAATTCAGGACTCAACAGAAACCAAAAAAACAGGAACAAAAAATGCTAATCTAATTTTTTTTTGAATTTTTATCTATACAAAAGCACGAAACAAAATAAAATAAATGCACAGTTAAAATAACTAGTAGAAAGATAAAATTAATTTAAGCATGAAAAATCAATTTCAACAAAATTTGATCGTACCAAAAATAGTACTCGCCAATTGCACGAGTCAATTGTAGTAATGTGGTCGCATGCAAGTGCAGTGTCGAACCCATGAGAATCGTGTTTGTCCAAAAATCAACTTTAAAACGCTTAAACTAATAAAATCTTAACCTAGTTCCAATTTGAACACGTATGCATAAAAATAAAACTAAGCTAAAAAGCAATAAAATAAAGAAATAAAGGCGTGCAGAAAATAAACTAAATTAAAAAGCGTAAAAATAAAGAAATAAAATAACTAAAGTCCCTAATTCACCTCACAATAAATTAATCTACATATAAATATGTTTAGCTCATATGTATTAAACATTTATGCTACAAGGCATATTCGTTAACACATTGTTCATATTTTCCATCTATCGATGAGCATATGTATATCCTATTGTTGCTACACAATCTTGTCGATCTATCCGAGGCAAACATCGTTATAAGAGGTCACAATGGATAATGGTCCAAGATTTAATATCCGATGTATCTCCGGTTGCAACAATAGTCGACGTTCAACGATTGGCAAACAACAATCAATACACTTTTGTCACTAAAATGCATTGAAACGAATAGACATAAATTAAATGAGAATAATCTGAACTAAACATAAATATAAATAAATAAATTCAAGTGAAGGGACTAAGAGACTAATTAAGCGTAAAATAAAACATAAAATAAATAAATGACAATTTAGAGGGTTTCTGATGATAAGCAGGGAGGTTTTTGGCCTCCAAGGGCACCTCAAACGTAAAGAACAAAAGAAAACATAAGGTCCTATTTATAGGCGGAGGTCAACATCGAGTGCGTTGAACTCACTACTGCGTTGAGCATACCGATTATTTGTGGTCGAGCAAGGTGTCGTTCGATCGCAAACTCTTCTTTGTGGCGGCTAAAATTTGATTGGGCGTCGCGTTCGACCGCGAGATACTTGCGTTGACGCGAGATAACCGTTAGGGCGGCTGGGCATGCGTTCGACCTGCTCATGCGTGCGACCGTGAGTGCGTTGAGCGCACTCAAGTCGTTCGAACGCACTTGGCGAATCGACTTCTTCACTTGGTGCATTTTGCCTTTGCTAGCCATGATTTAATGCAATGTCCTGCACAACACAAAATACTAAAAACACTACAAATGATTAAATATTAACAATGCTAAAGGCCTAACGAATATAAATTAAGGGGTCCAAATCAGCACTTTTAGGCACCGATCACTTAACCCGAATGACGCCACCTTCACCAGAATACTCGTATCCAAGAGAGTCCAAAATGCCCAAAGAAATAAGATTTTTGTTCAAATCCGGTTCGTGTTAAACATTCTTCAAAGTCCTAACAATCTCATCATGCATCCTTATTCTGACTGCACAAATACCAACAATCTTGCAAGCGACACCATTTCCCATCAAGATTAAACTACCATTGACTGACTCATAATTAATAAACCAATCTCATTTATGGGGCATATGAGATGTACATGCAATATCAAAGACACACTTGTTAAGATGACTATTTAAATCAATAACTATAAGGACAAATTCTAAATCCTCATAATTTTCTTCGACATAACCAGCACATAAAAGGAATTTAGCTTATCTTGTACAAGCTTTCTAACTTTTCTAAATTCCAACAATAGTTTTCTCAAAGACACACTTGCTGGTAAGATGACTATCTAAATCGGTAACTGCAAGGACAAATTCTAAATCCTCATAATTTTCTTTGACATAACCAGCACAGAAAAGGAATTTAACTTATCATGTACAAGCTTTCTAACTTTTTCTAAAGTCCAATGACAGTTTTTTCATTGGCAACTTCTCTCAAAACTCCATTTGAAAGAGACAACAAAATTGCACTGTGGGCTTTTTCTTCAAGTTCCTTCCTTTCCTCCATTGATGATGTTGATGGCACCTCACCATCCAAAATCTTCTTGATACACCAAAGACTGAAACTATTATGACCATCAAATTTCTCTACTTCATAATTTACAGTAACCATCCTGCAAAATAAATACCCTAGAGAGATATTGGCAAAGTTCAAGATAGATAGATGTAATGCTATCAACACTCCTGTCACAACATGACCAAAGCCGTCAAAAGAAGGAGGAGGAAAGCTTGTCAATTCAACTTTGTACAAGAGTCTCGTCAAAAGTCTGAGATATTTGACAATGACAAGGCCTCACATACTCTTTGGTGTTGGACTCGTAAGTTGTTATATGGAGACACCAAGAGAATTTCACGGGCTAAATACAAAGAGGATTCTGTGGTATATTAAAGGTATTCTCAATTTTGGCCTTTTCTATACTTATGGTAAAAATGTGCAAAATTAGTTGGTTATTCAGATAGTGACTAGGAGGTGAATAAGATGAGAGAAAAAGCACAATTGGCCATGTGTTCTATCTTGGTTCAATCACTTTCTCTTGGACATCAAAGAAGTAGGCAATTGTAGCCCTGTCTTCATGTGAGGCCGAGTATGTAGCAATTTGTTCTGCTGTTTGTGAAGTTGTATGGTTAAGAAATCTTTTGGAGTCACTAAATCACCCGCAAGAAGTGGTTGAACATTGATAACTTAATTTGCTCTTGACAACAACTATCACCATATATAAGAACTCTAGAAGCAAGGACCCTCCTTTGTAATTTTGGTTTTTTGTTGTTGTTTTCATGATCATTCCCTTTCCTTTTCCCTATTCTGATTAAAAAATAATAATAATAATACTAAAACAAAACTCTACAAGATTGGAAAACAATAATTTTAAATAACTAAATTAATTTTGCTCAGTTTTTATTTTATTTTATATTATATGAATAAGCTTCATTAAAAACACACACAAACAAGGCTAAACCTAGACATGGCTGCTTAAGAGCAGCCCACCCCACTAAGACAAATTTACAAACATCACAAAAACAACCGCCTAGAACTAGCCAAAGCAACCTACCAAAACAAATTACAAATAAACAACAAAGGAAAGCACTTGATGTATGTCTGGTGCATTGCACATGTATGCTGACTCATGTAGAATCTCAACTCTCTCTCTCTCAACTTGCTCAATCTTCTTTCTCCTTTCTTCTTCTTTCTCTTCTGGTCTATACTTTGTTTTCAATGACTGGTTCAATAGAGCAAGCTTTGCTTGATAGACATCATTCAAAGTCAATACTACTACATGGAAAAAGTTTGTCTGTTGAAAAACACAGCTAATGTTAGGTCACAAAGCCAAAGAGTAAAAGGAAAAGAAAATTAACTTTACCCCTTGAAGTTTGATGTGCTTTTTAATTTGAACCTCATTGTTTAAAAATTTGCAATGGACCCCCCTAATGTTTCAAAAATTTGCAATTAACACATATCATTACTAATTGCCGTCTAAGTACACTGAAATTGCTGGCATAGGAGTAGGTGAAAGGCATTTGCTCCTTTTCTTTTTCACTCTAACACCCACGCAACACCCAAAAGGGGTTCAAATGGGGTTGACGAGAAAAAAATTAAAGTAGGCGTTGGGTTTTATTGAGGGGCAATTACGTCATTTCACTAGCTAGGTTGGGTGCAAAATTGGAAGATGCAGCATAAAAATCCCACGTGATGTCATTTCCATCTAAGTAGATGGCAATTAGAAATGGTGTTAATTACAAATTTTTGAAACATTATGGGTACATTCCAAATTTTTAAACATTGAAGTTCAAATTAAAAAACACCTCAAACTTCAAGGGTAAAGTGAATTTTTCCCTAAAAGGAATGTGTACTGGCTTCACATGGAAGTTTGTAGCTTTTGAGCACTTTTTTTAGTAATGGAAGTTTGTAGTCCTAATTAAAAAAATGAAATAGGGGTGAAATACCCAAAAACCCTGTCAAACAAATTCAACTCTTTACAAATGTAATAGGCAAAAAAGTAATTTTTTTAAAAAAAGACTATAATGCCCAACAAATTTAGTAGACAGTTGAATGATTAAACAATAAGCAAAGGCAACATAGTAATTTTTTATACTAAAAAGAAAAAAATGACCTTCCTTAATTTCACTATTATCAACAAAGATTAAGGTCAAAATAATAAATTCACTCTGTCAATTAGAATCTACTATTCCAAACGAACTCCCTCTTTTAATATTACTCTAGGTAAAGATACTCCCCACTTTGATTAGGAAGAAAAAGGGTAAAGATATAGTTATTTAGTCATTTAAATATATATGGTAAGGGATGGTAAACTTGTGAATATATATTGTCAAGTCGAGGGCATTATGTGTTAAATCACCATTTATTCCAAAAGCTTAAGTTTGTTCAAACATATAAATTTAATCATTTAATCAATATTTTAACACTCTCATTCACATGTAGGCTCAAACTCCCTTTTAATAGTTGAGACTCAACACATGAAAAATTTAACTAAACTTAGTTGAATTGATGGAGTCCGTGTTCAAAATTCATAGATATGCTACACTATCTCACATTCATTTCATAAGAGATAATTCTTTTCCTTCCTATTGGTCTTTTCCCACGTCCAACTCTTGCAAATCTATTATTGGATTTGTGAGACCCACATTTGGGTCCCACAAATTTAATCGTAAATTTACAAGAGTTGGTGGATGGGTGAGAACCAATAACATATCGCTTATTTCATTAGGTTGATGCGGTTGTATTCATAAATTCTTAGAATTTTTTTTAACAAGTGTTGATCAAAGTGCCACATCAACTCAATAAAATAAGAGTGCAATGGAAGTATAACATTTAATATCTGGTATTGGTAAACAATTCGGCAAGAGAAATGCTTCAATGCAATATAATACCTACATTTGGCCAATTTTTAATGACGTGGTAAATTGACAATCACACGAAAGGGAGGATTTAAATTTGAAATTTGAATTTCAATCCCCTCTCCCCATCTGACAAGTCACTAAATATAGGCTAAATGTGGGCATTATATTACACTGTTGCTTACCTTATTCGACTATCAAATTAGTCTACAACTTTTTAATAATAAAATATTTTGTATTATTTCATGAAAAAAGTAGTTGGCATCTTCAGCAGATATGCTAGTTTTTGCTAAAAAGTAAAATGATATGCTATAGACTATAGTGAAATATGAAAGTTTACTATAGCACATTGAGTAAATATAATATTGAGGGCAATTGTTTACTTTTTGCTAAACATCTAATTTCTTTTTATTGTGTGCTTTCTACTAAATAAAGAGTAAGAAATTGATAAAAAAAATATATTCAATTTTCATAAGAAATTGTCTGAATCCCTATAATTTTAGAATCTAAAATTTCAAAAGAAATCGGAAGAGTCTGATGGTGAGATAACATGGACTCAAACTTGGAGTTGGAACATAAGAAGCAAATCAAACAAATCATATAGAGAAGGTAAATGAATAAGTACAAATTAAATATTGAGAGCTATTTCTATTAAGATGTGGTATAAAACCTTTTTTTTACAACATTCAATAGAAATTTAACACATCAGATAAAAGCATCAAATACAATGGAAATGAAAACACACTACTTTTAATCCAAAATCAATCTTACAAACTTTTCTACTAATTCTAACCCAACACCCACCATCCACCACAGAAACCTCATAGCCTCCAATGGAGTCTCAAAAAGCAACCAAAATAGTGGCATCTATGGTTTTGTCTATGATGTATTTTCTCAAGAGAATAAAAATTATTTAGTGTGAATAGTTATATTACTTTTTGGCGTTTTAAGTTGAGGTGTTGGTGTTGTGCAAATTTATTTAACTCACAAGTACACGAATCGTTTATAGTGTAATGGATTGCAAGTGCAAGGTCGAACTCATAGAGAATTGAATTTTTTAAGAACAAATTTATATCTAAGCTAATCCTAATCTAATTCAAAAAGGGGTTTTGAATGATGGGATTTTAAAATTAAAAGACAAAACGTAAACTGAATAAAATAAACGATAAAGTACTAAGGATGCGGAATCCACACTCACCAAATCATAACAACATATTTCATGTTCATCAATATTAATCCGAAGTTCTCATAAATAAAATCTTATGTATGTTTTACTATGCTTCAAAGAATTAATCAAAATCATCACATGTATCCATTCCATGCACAAATCACAAAAGGAATCCAAATTTAATTGAAACACCAAATGTATTCGAAGAACAAATCACAAGGTATATCCAATTTTTAAGCATATAAAACCAAGCAATCAATCATATGAAATTATCCTAAATCATCAACTATATCCTTAATCACAACAAGATATCCAAGAATCATTCCACACATTGAAAAGAAGTAAAACAATTAACATATTAAACCATAAAATCGAACAATAAAAACTTACATGAAAATACTGTTGTTCTTCATAGGTGATGCTTCATCCCCAACCATAGTTGGAGATTAGCTCGACATAAAAATAAATCCTAAACTAAACTAAAGAGAAAAGTTGTGAATTTTTGTCTCCAGGCTTGTCTCTCTTTCTTGAATGCAAAGAGGTCTATTTATATGCTTAGAGAAGTCCTAGAAGCCCTAGTAAACCTAGATAATTCGGAGGCCAATCTCCCAGTCCAAATAGAAGTCTGAAATCGGGATAAGATTCGCTCAAATTTGTGTTCTCATATTGCAAGACCATTCTGGCATAGTAAACGTCCTAAGTAGGAAAATCCTATTTCACAACAAATTGTATCATTTTGAGTTGAGAATAACTGCAATTCGGTCATGGCAGATAAGAGGAGTTTTCTGCCATCCAATAGGAGTAAGACACCTCACATAAAGGGAAAAAAATGCACAAAAAAGAATTACACCCTGCTGCAGCTAATTTTTAACTAAAGCAGAAAGAAAAGAGAAAGAAGAGGAAGAAAGGAGAAGGAAGAACGAAGAAAAGATAAGGAAGAATGAAGAAACGGTGCAGAGCCAAACCCACGCCGGCCACCAAGACCTACCGTTTCTTGCAGAGCCAGACCCACGCCGGCCACCGAGACCCACGGCTGGGTCTCGCCGGCCGTGGGTCTGCCAGACCTACGGTATGGTTTTTCTTTAGTTTTTCCTTCTGGTGGGTCTACATGTCAACTTCTCCAGTCATCTTCTCCGGTCATCTTCTCCGATTTAGAGTGATAAAATTTCCCTTAGGGTTAACATTTTACCTCTAGATTTTAGTTTTTGAATCCAAAAACGAGTTTTGAGGAATTAGAAATGAGTTTTGCGACATTAGAAACGAGTTTTGTGGCATTAGAATTTTTTAGGCTGGGTTTTGACCGGAGATGGTGGTCTACCGGTTGGGTTTGGCGGTAAGAATGAAGAAGAAATAGGTTTTGTTTTTTTTTTTTCTGGCGATGATGGTGGAGATGGTGGTCGTTTGGGTTTGGCTGGCCGATGAAGAAGAAACGGGTTTTTTTCCGCAATGATGATGACCGGAGAAGGTGGACTGCTTGCTGCTGCGTTTTCCATTTTTTTCTGGTTTTGTGTTTTGTTTTCACCTCAAGTTTATGCATTTTTCTTAAAATGCTGATGTGTCATGTAGTGATTGGTGGGCAAAAAACCCATGTTTTTGGCCACATCCGGATAGCAGCAGCTCTCTTTTGAGTTATCTTTCTATTTTCGTTTGAATCACCTCAATCTGATATTTGAGCAGAAAGTTATGGTCAAAAAACTGAAACATATGCAGAATCTAAATTTGAATCCAATCTAAAATTATCTCTATTTAGGGAAATTCTGATTTTATCCTTTCTTTGATTTGGTTAAACTTAACCACATCTTCTAGGTCTTCTCAAAGTATGCTTTATTCCAAGACTTTGTAATTTTTCCCTTTTAAGATGTAGTTTCTCTTCAGCAACCTACAAAAACACAAAGCGTTAGATAACGACACAGCTAAAGGATTAACTAATGTAAATTAAGGAGTCCAAATATGCAATATTTGGCCCTTAACAAATACCCTCAAACTTACATTTTGCTAGTCCTTTAGCAAAACAAAACAAAAAATAAATGAAAGCAATAACATAAATCCTCTTTTGTGGGAGAGACGATTGTATTTAGCATATGCAACAAGCCTTTTTAACTAGGCATCCCTAGTGGACAGTGAGAAGTCTCATGATGATTTTATAGGAATGATACCCACAAACATTGCAGCACTATGTTGTTAACAAGAAATAAGTTTCACATAAACCATGGTTCTTATTCATAAGCAAGCTTAAAAAGACAAACAACATCATCACGATCAACTGGTATCCAAAATCAAATAACTCATAAATGGATAATCAAGACATCATATGTTCTGAAAAGTGCAAAGTGAAAATAGCATATAATCATGAAGTTTTCAATTTAAACTCAAACCAAGTTCTACAAAATTTGTAAGAATCCCAAATAGATGAAACAACCAAGACAAGATAAACATATATATATTTTTTTTCTTTTTATGTAGGCTGTGCAATGCTTAGCTCCCTTAAGCTTTCTAATTAACCTTGGTACCGAGTGTTAAGCCAATAACTTCCAAGCCAGCTGGCTTTAGGACACTAGATGTAAATATCCCTAAGGGCTTATTAACTCAAGTCAAAAAGGCTACGAAGCCAAGCTAGCCATACCATCAATCAACTTTAATCTTCACACCTCTTGACGCGAACATTCAATGCTTAATGAGGCAAAAGGTCCAGTTACTTGGTGAAAACTCAAAATGAATTTTTTTTTTTTTAATTCTTCCGAGCCAAGATTATTCATCAATAGGTCATCCAACAAATCTCAAAAGGAACGAGCTTATGCTAAAACATCATACCTCACATAAAACATGTTAATGTGCTCATAAAAATTTATGTCAAAACAAGTGAAATCTCACTTACCCAAAAATGAGTCAAAGGACTCAGACACATACTGGCATAATGATATGTTTAACCCTTTAAGCAAGCCAATGAAATGCAAATCACAGTCACAATTTAACTCAAACTTGACAAAAACATAGCATAATTTTTCTATTTTTTCAAAATGTTTAGCACAAAAACATAGCACAATTAAATAAATAGACAAAATGTTTTTCCATACCTCCAAACTTGCATTACACATTGCCCTTAATGTGTAATATAGAAATACACTACCGGAAATAAGGAAATGTCAAGGTGTGAAAAAGGCCAAGGCGTCCCCCAAACTTAAGCACCAAAACACCTGTAAAAAAAACTAACAGCAATATATATATATATATATATAACACTTGTCAAAAAAACTAACAGCAATATATATATATTTCAAAGAAACAAAATATCAAAAGAATAATTACTGTTAGAAACAAAAGCAAAACTAAAAACATATAATGAAAAAGGAAAGAAAGAATTTGTGGAGTGAAGTACGAAAAATAAATTTGGAGGAGAAAACTTTCGCGCTTTCCCTATCATCCGATGTCCAACCAATCTCTTCCACCCCTTCTTTTTCAAAACTTCATTCTCCTCTAGAAGGATATTTCGCCATTTTATGTAAAATTGCTTGCTTCGAAGGATCTTCTTAGGAAAGTGGTTCCTAGATTTTCGCGCTTGTGTACATAGATCCTTGAGTATCTTGACATAAGATGGCTCTTTGAGACATTTAAGTGATGAAGCTTTAGGCTCTTGATGTGTCTCAAGATGGGCAATGATGCAAGCAGGAGCTTCAAGACTCACTTCCATGTCACGAGCGATTAGGATGCATTGGGGCTCACTTTTCTCATGGTGCTCAATTCGCTCATTGTGCTCAACTTACTCCTCTTCGTTATCCATGACTTCATCCTCATCAAGTGTGGTGGTGACTTAGGCATGCTCATGATAAGAATTTTCGAATCATCCTCATCACTCATGTAGTGTCTTTCAATCATCAATTGACTTTGAAGCTTTTTCCTCAATTCTATTTAATTCAATAACTAAATGGTGATTTGTCCTTCTATCTTGGCTATGAACTTTTCAACTCTTGTATGTCTCGCTATTGGTCATGGTGGCATTCTTCAACTCTTGAGTGTTTTTGTCAGTTGATTGCACTGATTGCGTGAGTGCTTGCAGGTTTTTGTCAGTTGATTGCATGAATGCTTTGAGTGTGTCTTCCAGAGAGGAGAGGTGCGGTGTGGTGCTTGATAAGCGGTGGTTGAGCTTTGTGATTGATGCGAGGATAGTCACGAATGGTGCAATTCCTGAAATTAGGTAGCATAATTTCTTGTAGTCTAAGCTGACCATGAGAAATTAGATTGGTTGCTCCAGTTCGAGTTGTAAAAATTGAAATTTGAATCACATCCCGAATTGGAGAAACTAGTGTTCATTTGCTCATATGAAAATTAGAAAATTGTCGCCAGGGATGGACAATTATTATCACTATGATAAGGATTGAAGTAGTATGAACATGTTTTATGTGGTGTGTATGTGTGAGAAAATGGGTCAGTAGATTTGGTGCTTTGAGTTGGTAGAGTTTGTCATGTAAGTCATTGAACTCATTTCGTAGATCTGGACACTTGTTTTCCTCATAAACATTATTCATCTTTTTTTTTTATTTAAAAGAAAATAAACTAAAAACAACTAACTAAATAAAAAAATAAAACTAAAATTTAAAACTCACAAAAAGACAAATAAATTTTTGGCAAAAATCTATGGAACTACGCCTTCTTTGTTAGTGTGCTCGGGCACAAGCTAGGTAGGATCGAGAGCGGCATACTAATCCGCCAGGTGATGATGCTTGCTATGTGCGTGTGCTCCTATGCTAGTGTTGTCGGCTGTGGGAGTGCGCTCGAGCATGATGTACTTGCGCTCGATCGCACATGTGTCAGTGTGCAGACAAAAGAATACGGCAGTTGACTAGCACAAGTGCTCTTGACTTGGTCGCAAGTGCACTCAATCGTAGTTAACCTGCGATCAATCACTCTAGCAGGGGCGTGCGGAAGGTGTTGCGGCAGAACTGTAAAACAAGCCAAAAATTCCTTTCCTTTCCTTTTTTTTTTTTTTTATTAGAAACAGGGATAAAATAAAAATACAATGCAGAAAAAAAATAAAATCCTAATTATAACTAGTAGATAGATAAAATCAATTTAGACATAAAATTATTTTAAAAAATAAACAATTCCCCAGCAACGGCGCCAAAAACTTGTTGTGTAAATTTATTTAACTCGCAAGTGCACGAATCATTTATAGTGTAATGGATTGCAAGTGCGAGGTCAAATCCACAGAGAATTGTATTTTTGAAGAACATATTTATATCTAAGCTAATTTAATCCTAATCTAGTTCAAAAAGGGGTTTTGAATGATGGGTTTTTAAAATTAAAAGATAAAACATAAACTAAATAAAATAAACAATAAAATACTAAGGATGCGGAATCCACACTCACCAAATTATAACAACATATTTCATGTTCATCAATATTAATCCAAAGTTCTCACAAATTAAATCTTATGTATGTTTTACTATGCTTCAAAGAATTAATCAAAATCATCCCATTTATCCATTCCTTCTACAAATCACAAAAGGAATCCAAATTTAATTGAAACACCAAATGTATCCGAAGAACAAATCACAAAAGATATCCAATTTTTAGGCATATAAAACCAAGCAATCAACCATATGAAATTATCATAAATCATCAAGTGTATCCTTGAATCACAACAAGATATCCAAGAATCATTCCACATATTGAAAAGAAGTAAAACAATTAACATATTAAACCATAAAATTGGACAATAAAAACTTACATGAAAATACTATTGTTCTTCATAGGTGAGGCTTCATCTCCAACCTTAGTTACAGATTAGCTCAACATAAAAATAAATCATAAACTAAACTAAATAGAAAAACTGTGAATTTTTGTCTCCAAGCTTGTCTTTCTTTCTTGAATGCAAAGATGTCTATTTATAGGCTTAGAGAAGTCCTAAAAGCCCTAGTAAACCTAAATAACTCGGTGGTCAGTCTCCTAGTCCAAATAGAAGTCTGAAATCGGGATAAGATTCTCTCAAATTTGTGTTCTCATATTGCGGGACAATTTTGGCATAGTAAACAAAATTTGTAAAATCTTATTTCACAATAAATTGTAGCATTTTAAGTTAACTTTCCACTTCAGTTTCAATCACCTCAATCTGATATTTGGGCAGAAAGTTAGGGTCAAAACACTAAAACGTGTGTAGAATCTTAATTTGAATCAAATCCGAAATTATCTCTATTTAGGAAAATTCTGATTTTATACTTTCTTTGATTTGGTTAAACTGAGCCACGTCTTCTAGGCCTTCTCAAAGTATGCTTTATTTCAAGACTTTGCAATTTTCCCATTTTAAAATGCAGTTTCTCTTTAGCAACCTACAAAACACTAAAACACAAATCTAACACAAAGCGTTCGATAACGACACAGCTAAAAGATTAACTAATGTAAATTAAGGGTTCAAATATACAATATTTGGCTCTTATCAGCCGGCTTTTATTGAAAGATGCAAAACACTTAATTTACACCACGAACTAATTAGAATTATTTTCTTAAATAGTTACTGCTAATCACTAGAAGGACAAGAAGAAAGTATAAGGTTAATATTTTTGCCATTTCAAGTGTAAGATGCTTATGTAATGCTCTATCAGGATTTTATAGTGTATGTAAGGTACATATTTTCTTGGGAGGTTTTACTATGGATTAGTCAAAATTCTAACAATTTATTTTTAATTAGTTTGTTAATTTTTCCGACTCAATCTACAACTTGGAAAAATTATCAAATGAACTAAAAATAAATGTTAGAATTTTGAACATCCCACCATAAAAACATTCCTAGAAAATCTATATCTCCAGGCAAGAAGATATATTTTCTAAAGAAAAAAAAAAAGAATGAAAAACTATTTATCCATCTTAAGAGCCTCAATAACATTATGGAGAAAATACATTTTATGTAATACCCCGATAAAAACAAATCTTTTTATTATACAAAATCTTTTACATAAGGGCAATCAAAAAAGGTTTTCAATAATGGTGTTTTAATGAGACCCAAGACCCTTAGTGTTAACCTAATCACACCTTGATCCCTTAGAAAATAAAAGCCAAACACTAACCCTATGGAGGCGAACGAATGCTAGGTTAGGTGAACGTACGTTGTTGTCTATAGTGCGGACATACATGGGGGGGACTACCAAACATACGCTATGCAAACCATATAACGGATGTATGTAGGACTACCGGACATACGCTACTTTTTGGAATATGCTTTGGGTAATGCTTAGATGTACAAGACACCATTTAGACCACTGTGCAATAGCACCAGACATACGCTAGGGTTGCCACGTCCACCGCTTTGTCGTGGAGTTGGTGGTGAACTTTTCCTATAAATATCCACCTCTCCTCTTATTCCTCACACCTATTTCAGCCTCCCGGCACGCCCCTAGGCTGCCAACATTGTGTGAGAGTGTGTTCTTGAGAGAATTGGGAGTTTGGAGGAGTTTTTAAGGAGGCCCATGTCCATGTTCAACTTTGGGGTAAGCCTTGTTCCTTTACATTTTGATATTGTTTTCCTTCTCGCTCTTCCTTGTTAAGATTTCCAACGCATACCTTAAGATTTCTTCAAAGGAGTTTATGCTTTCAAAGGATTCTTTCAAAGTTTCATTGTGATGTGATTTCTTGCGTTGCATGTGTTCTATTATTAGCTTAGAGAAGGTTTAGAGGTCTAGAATTGTCGTAGGAACCATACACTATTTGGATCTTAAAACGATGTGCTTAACACACTGAGCAAACATACGCCATCGGGGCTAGACATACGGTTAGTGGGCAGAGCACTAGTTTTCAAGCTTTGCACGTGTACGCTTTAGTCTACTCACATTTAGGTTAAATAAGGCCTAGAATAACGGTGCCTTGTATCCGTTATGATAGGACTTAACTTCGTCAGAGGATTCGTTCAAGTGCACGAGGTAAGTAGACACTTACGACATTTTTACTTAAAACGTGGAATATATCAATTGACTGACCACGAGTATGATATGAGCATGCCTATTTCTGTAAATAATTGGTAATTATAATATTAATTAACTATTAAGATGCATCGTAAGACATGGTACGCTAGTACGTATGGTATAAACGATCATGGGCTTACTATATATACTGCATACTATGATCAAATATATGTATTATATGAAGGCTTTAGATCCATTGGTTTCGTGATCACGGTGCAACTATTCCCAATGGTTCAATCACTATAGGACGAACGTCATTAGCGGTGTGGGCCACCCGAGGTCAGACTTGGTTGTACCGCTAGTGGTACGTACGGTATATTATGCAATGGCTGGGGCATCAACATTGTACTATAAGTCTCTTAGGACAACATCAACCCTACTGAGAAGGAAAAATATATCAGGTATACCATATATGAGAGTTATGATCTATAATACATTAGCCTTTTCTGCATTAAAATGTTAGGTAGTTATCGTCGGTACTACACCTTAAGCTTTGAAAACCCTAAAACCTATTGAATGGTGCATTAACTGAGGTAATACCCCTCTTTTGGTTATTACTCAAAATGCACATTTACTTTCATTAATTGGGCTCATATCATACTTAGGTTATAATGTTTACTTACTAAGTCGTTAGACTTACATGGTTATTATTCTCTCGGTAACTGATGAGAGTCAAATAGTGCATATTTGAGCCCCTTAACTTATATTAGTTAAGCTCTTAGCTTTGTTATTTTCTGATGTTTTTGGTTAGTTTTGGTGTTTTAGTGTTTTGCAGGTTGTTAAGTTGCATTTGGGGTTAATGCCATCAACTCTGGGGCTTAAAATAGTTTGGGGAGCTTTGGCGGCAAAATTGAGTCGAGTGATGATTCGTGCCTGACAACTTCCACCAAAACGGCCATATCTTGAGTTGTATAACTCCGATTGGGGTGATCTTAGTGTCTATGGAAAGCTAACTCGAAGACCTACAAATTCATATTTCAGAAAGATTTGGCAAATTCTGAAGCATCTGCGATCGATCACACATATGGTGCGATCGTTCGCACTTACGCCCATCAGCACTGAAAATGCATGCTCGATTGCGATCGAACGCACCTAAAGTGCGATCGATCCCACTCGGCCTACCTGGCAACGCTGAAACCCTAAAGTTAGTGTATAAATACTTTCTTTTTTTTTATTGTAAACGTATGAGAGAGGTGCCATAGAGAGCAAAAACACGAATTTTGTCGTGTCTAAACCTTTGGGAACGCTTTTTGATTGTAAGTTTCGTTTCTTCATGTTTTCAATTGATTTTGACATGTTTGTGTGATCATGAGGGCTAAACCTTCAACGAGGTTGAAGATGAAGCCTCTTTGATGAACAATTGTATTCTTGTCATTTTATATACACAATTTGATGTTTTATATAGTTGTTCAAAGTCCCTTCATTGCTTGATTTATTTTGTATAATTGAGCGCCCTTTTTGATTTCATGCATTATTTTATATTCGGTGTGTTTTGTCTGGGGATACATTGGTGATTGGATTGAGACTAATATCCATCGTGATCTGGATACGGTGGATGATTTGATCTCAATTAAATACTCATTGTGATTCTTTAACGGATAGATTCACCGAATGATTTTATATGCATGTTCACATTGATGAGTGATCAAAAGCATTTTAAATTATCAATTGTGTATGTAAAATGAGAATAAATTGTTTGATTAGACGAGGTGGATTTGGAAACCTTGGTGTTTTACTTTGTTTGTTGTTTAAATTATTGTTTAATTTAGTTTTATCAAAATTACTCTGAACTTTGAACTCTAGGAACTAGGTTAAAATAGGATTTGTTTGAATAGAAAAGTTGATTTTAACACAAAACACAATTCACGTGGATCGACCTCGCATTTTTCGTGCACTTTCTGCTACGATTAGTACCTTGCGAGTATTATTTTGGTACAATCAAATTTTGGCGCCGTTCGGGAATTGTTTGTTTTGTGAAGATTGATTTTTGTTTAAATTAATTCTATTTTTCTACTAGTTACTTATCTTTCTGCAAATTTTATTTTATTTATTTTATTTTATTTTATTTGGTTCTGTTTTGATCTAATAAAAAGCAAAAAAAAAGTGGGTCTTGTGTTTTTTTCTTGGTGTTTGCTGTAGGAAGCCCGAAATTCGCTGCCGAGTACGATCGAACGCAGCCCAATGTGGTCGGCCTTTTCGGGGCAACTCTTGCGCTGCGTGCGACAAGCTAACAGACGCACCTTGAGCCGGCAGACGTTGACGCAGGCTCTAGAGCGTTGAGCAACGCAGACCACGATCGATCGCACGCATTGACGATCGATTGCATTTGCGATCGAACGCAGAGTCGCAGACAGCAGCTAAGCTCCACATTCTTTTGTTATAGTTTTTAGCTATTTATTTTTCTTTAATTATCTTTGTGCCCATTTTTCTTTTTTTCTATTTTTAATTTCATTTGAGTTCTTTATTTTTAGTGAATTATTTATTTTTGTTTTCTTTAGTTTATTTTGTTTACTTATTTATTTGTTTTTATTCTTTATTTTTATTTTCTCTAAAAAAAAAAAAAAAGTTTTTGTTGGTTTATGCTTGGTCGGCGATCCGTGAACTTAGAGTTAACATTATTAGATCCCGAATTAGAAAGAACCATTAGGCACGTCGAGCTCAAGTGGAGATGGGAGATAATCAAAGAAATCCGAGAGTGGAGGAGCACGAGGAGCACCAAGATGCAAGAGAAGGGAACGGGGAGCAGAGAAGAGCTTATGACGTGGATTTCACGACGTCACTCCGGGAATTGTTCGCATCTACTGCGGTCAGTTCCCATTCGTGCATTATGTTACCACCGACTAATGCAACCCACTATGATCTTAAGCCACATGTAATCCAAATGTTACCCTCCTTTTACGGCTTAGATCACGAAAACCCTTACTCTCACGTTAAAAAATTCAAAAACATCTGCTACCACTAAATTTCAGAATTTTTCCGAGGAATCATCCACCTCGACTTTTCCTTTTCACTTCATGATAGAGCCACAGGTGGTTGGATTCCCTACTTTGGCTCCATCACACAGGAAGAAGCTGTTGATAGTTTTACAACAAATTTTTCCCAATGTCGAGTAAACGAGGCAAGAAAGGAAATCAGTTCCTTTACTCGGGGATAAGGATGAGAAGTTATCGAATGTTGAGCCTGATTCAAAGACTGCGATGAAATGTCCCCCTCATGGATATGAAAAATGGCGTCTAGTGCAATTTTTCTACCAAGGGCTGTCTTAACCCAACCGTAGTATGATTGAGCTGATGAATGGGGGAGCATTTCTTAACTTGACGGGAGATTTAGCCTATAGGGCTCTGGAGAAAATTGCCGACAATTCCCAACCTTTGAGATTTCACGAGTTGTTGAGATAAATCAGCCCGAACCCCTAAAAAAGGGGGCATCCTGGAAAGAAAAGGAGAAACAGAGTTGGCACAAAGGATGGATGCCATCGTTCAAAGATTGGATGCCCTGAGTGTAGGGAAGACCATCAATGCGGCAAATACTTTTCCTGTTGAGAGCTGTTCTATCTGTGCTAGTCCCATGCACCAAGCACAGAGTTGTCCATCGATGCGATTTGATTTATTGAGATGGAACAAGTGAACAGGTTCAACAACTTCCAAAAGCCATCCGATGGGCCATATACGAGACATACAATCCGGGTGGAGGAACCACCCTAATTTCTCTTGAAACAGAATCAACCCACCACAAATCCGGGAGGAGCTCTCATGCTCAAAATCACTATCCTCCGTGATTTTTGCTCCTTATCAAAATCATGGGCGCTTGGTTCACCGGCATCATCATCATCTTATCAAGCCCTCACCCAAGCCCCAGCCTCATCAACCCAGTCATTGGAAGAGACCATGAGAGAATTTATGAAAATGAGTGGTCAATCAATCAGTGACGTGAGGCAGTCTACCATGGTGAACACCCAGGCGATCACAAAGTTAGAGATGCAGATGGGACAATTAGCGAATCACAGGTGAGAGGGACAAGGAAAGCTCTAGCCAAGCAATGAACAACCCTAAAGCATGCAACAGTGGAAATTCTTCAAATCAGGAGCATGTGCAGGCGATTGTCACTTTGAGGTCAGGGAAGAGAGTGGACAATAAGGTGATGAACCCGAAAGAAGAGCATAAAGAAGAAGAGGTGACAATCACAAGGAAGCGAATATGGGGACATCTACTATCACCCAGTTATAAAGGAACCTCCTAGGCGTTTGTGCCAAAAGCACCTTATCCTGAAAGATTACAAGCGCCTAGGAATGGAGGGAAGTTAGAAGACATTCTGGAGGTGTTCAAACAAGTCCAAATAAACATTCCTTTCTTGGACGCCATCCAGCAAATCCCTTCCTATGCCAAGTTCTTGAAGGACTTGGTCACGGTGAAGAGGAAGACGAATGTCCCTAAAAAGGCATTCTGACCGAAGCGAGTGAGTTCAATCCTACAATGCAAGTTACCCATCAAGTACAAGGACCCTGGTTATCCTACCATTACTTGCATGATCGGAGTCAGCCAGATTGAGAGGGCATTGTTGGATTTGGGAGCAAGTGTTAATTTGTTACCCTACTTAGTCTATGTGCAGTTGGGGCTTGGAGAGTTGAAGCCTACTACCATGACACTGCAATTAGCTGACAGGTCAGTAAAGGTTCCACGGGGAATTGTGGAAGATGTGCTAATTAAGGTTGATAAATTTTACTTCCCGTGGATTTTATTGTGCTTGACATGAGCGATTCATAACCTAGGGAGTCAAATACCGGTGATATTAGCGACCATTCTTAGCTACTAACGCCCTAATTAATTGTAGGACGGGGTCATGAAGATTTCCTTGGGAATATGAGGAGTTGAATATTTTCATATCGTGAAACAACCACGAATATGATGAAGTGCGCAGTGTGCTTGATAGAGGATGTCATGGAAGAGGCTGTTGAGGAATCAAGCATGGAGGACCCCTAGAGGCATGCTTTGCTCGCTTTGGAGAAGATCTGGACTGGACAAGTTGCTTGAGCAAGCAGATGCTATGTTGGAAACTACTCCTCTGGTGAGTAGTGAAAAGGAGGAAACCATTGTTCATATTCCTCCCAAGAAGGAACTAAAGCCGTTACTGAAAATCTCAAGTACAAGTTCCTAGGTCTTGCAGAGTCTTTACCGGTGATCATAGCTTCTGATTTAGTCGATGCTTAAGAGGAGAAGCTATTGGACGTTTTGAGAGAACATAAAGAGGCTATAGGCTGGACCATTGAGGATATTAAGGGAATCAGCCCCTCGGTGGTGATGTACAAGATACATTTGGAGGAGAATACCAAGCCATCGAGGGAGCCACAAAGAAGGCTCAACCCAGCCATGCAGGAAGTTGTTAGAGCTGAAGTGATTAAGCTGTTAGATGCTGAGATCATATATCCAATCTCTGACAGCAAATGGGTGAGCCAATTCATGTCGTGTGCCTAAGCGGGTTTGGATTGATGGTAGTTAAGAACAAAGATGACGAGTTGGTGCCAACTCGTGTTCAATCAGGATGGAGAGTTTGCATTGACTACCGCAAGTTGAATGCCACCACCAGGAAGGACCATTTCCCACTCCCGTTTATTGATCAGATGGTGGAGCGGTTGGCTGGGCACAAGTACTATTGCTTTTTGGATGGTTATTCTGGATATAACCAGGTCCCTGTGGACCCCAAAGATCAGGAGAAAATGACATTTACCTGTCCTTTTGGGACGTTCGCCTACCGACGCATGCCTTTTGGGTTATGCAATGCACCTGCCACCTTTCAGCGGTGCATGATCAGTATTTTCTCTGACATGGTAGAATGTTTCCTTGAAATTTTCATGGATGATTTCTCGATCTTGGTTCATCTTTCGAAGAATGTTTGCACCGTCTCACGCTAGTCTTGGTGAGATGCGAGGAAAAGAACCTAGTGCTCAATTGGGAGAAGTGCCATTTCATGGTAAAGCAAGGCATTGTACTGGGGCACGTCATATCTCAGTGGGGGATTGAGGTTGACAAAGCGAAGGTGGATCTGATCTCCAACCTTCCACCCCCACGCACGGTGAAAGATGTTCGTTCCTTCGGGCGCAGGGATTTTATAGGCGATTCATACAGGACTTCAAAGAAGATCGCCAGCCCTTATGCAAATTGTTGGTGAAGGAAACCCGTTTATTTTCGATGAGGAGTGTAAGCAAGCATTCAGCCACCCAAGTGGGGTGCACCTTTTGAGATCATGTGCGCGCCGATTATGTAGGAGCTGTTTTGAGGTAGCGTGTTGATAAACTTCCCATGTCATTTACTATGCAAGCCGAACTCTGAACGACGCACAACTCAATTACTCAACCACTGAGAAGGAGTTGTTGGCTGTCGTTTTTGCGCTAGACAAGTTCAGATCCTATTTGCTAGGATCTAAGGTCATCATCTACTCGGATCATGCAGCACTGAAGTATCTTTTTTCCAAGAAAGATGCTAAAGCCCGTCTTATCCGGTGGATTTTGCTTCTCCAGGAGTTCGACATAGAAATTCGGGATAAGAAGGGTTCCGAAAATGTGGTGGCAGATCATTTGTCGAGATTGACAGTGGACTACACTGAGGACGCCACACCCATTTCTGAGACCTTCCCTGATGAGCAATTGATGCACATTGCTCATAATCCCGCACCATGGTTCGCTGATATAGTGAACTATCTTGTCACCGGCCAAATGCCTTTGCATTGGAGACGACAAGATAAATTCAAATTTTTGGCCGTGGTGAAATACTTCTTTTGGGATGATCCTTACTTGTTTAAGTATTGTCCTGATCAAATCATTAGGAGATGTATACCTGAGCATGATCAATCCAATGTCATCTCCTTCTGTCATGATCATGCCTGTGGTGGCCATTTCAGTGCTAAAAAGACCGCTGCAAAATTTTGCGGGTGGTTTTATTGGCCCACTTTGTTTAGAGACGCTCATACTTATTGCACATCTTGTGAGCGTTGTCGAAGCTAGAGTATCTCTAGAAGAAACATGATGCCCTCAACCCGATTTTGATAGTTGAGATTTTGATGTGTGGGGCATTGATTTCATGGGACCATTTCCGAACTCCTTTGGCTATCAATACATCTTGGTTGCTGTGGACTATGTGTCCAAATGGGTGGAGGCTGTTGCTTGCAAGACTAATGACCACAGAGTCGTGGTCCAATTTTTGAGAGAAACTATCTTTGCTCGGTTTGGTACACCTCGAGCAATCATAAGTGATGGAAGCAAGCATTTCTGCAACCGGATTTTCGAGCAGTTGATGAAGAAGTACTTCATCACCCACAGACGAGTGGCCAAGTCGAAGTTTCCAATCGTGAGATCAAGCATATCTTGGAGAAGACAGTGAACCCCAATAGAAAAGATTGGTCTCAGCGGTTATGTGATGCACTGTGGGCTTACAGAGCATTCAAGACCCCGATTGGGATGTCACCCTATCGGCTTGTGTACGGGAAGGCATGTCATCTTCCCGTAGAGTTGGAGCATAGGGCATATTGGGCTATCAAGCAGCTGAACTTCAATCTTTCCAAGGTTGGCTCACAGAGAAAGCTCCAACTCAATGAATTGGAGGAGATAGGGAATGATGCATATGATTGTGCAAGGATGTACAAGGAACAGATGAAGAAGGCTCATGACCAGAGCATTTTGAGGCGATCTTTCGAGCCTAGTCAGAAGGTCTTTCTTTACAATTCAAGATTGCATCTATTCCCAGGTAAGCTGAAATCTCGATGGACCGGCCCTTTCATCATTCGGTCTGTATTTCCTCATGGGGCCATCGAGATTGAGGATCCCAAGAATGGTAATACATTTAAGGTCAATGGACAAAGATTGAAACCATTCTTGGAGTTGAGAAGTAGAGAAGTGGAGACGACTCTATTGGAAGATCCGAATTATTCAGAGTAATTGTTGTCTCCTATGGAAAGTCTGGCTGAAGACTTTAAACTTAGCGCTTGTGGGAAGCAACCCTCATTATTTTTCTTTGTTATTTAATCTTGTTTCTCCTTTGTGTTTTGTTTTTATGTGTCTTTCAGGTCAAGTGTCTACCATTCAAGTTTGGGGGAGCGTTCTCTTACGTTGTGCCTGACTTGCATCACCCTGCTGGTATTGTATTTCTAGTCACATTGAGGACAATGTGCCATTTTAGTTTGGGGGTGGGGTAGACATATTTGTCTTTTTATTTTGTTTGTTAAAAAAAAAGAAAATTTTCTTTTTGCTATGTGGTTGATTGATCTTGACCGAACATCATAACTATGGATTGCATGTCATTGTTATGTTTAACTTGTTTGAACATGGCATATCATTAGAAATCCAAGTGTTTGACTCATATGTTGGATTAAAGAGACCCCATGTGTTCGATAGATTTTTCACATGCACACTAGCAGTAGGGTCCGTGGGGTATGAGATTTGACTGTAGAAGAGAGTGTCTCTAGAGATTTGTGGGTTGATGTGGTGAGGAAAACCTTGGCTTAAAAAAAAAAAAAAAAAATTCATAAGGTTGAGCTTCTCATTGAGTAACCAGACCTCTTGCCTCATTAAGCAATGAGTGTTCGCGTAAAAAGAGTAGAAAGTCCAACTAAGTGATTGTATGGCTAGTTAGGCTTCGTAGTTCTTTTTGACTTGAGTAATTAAGCCCTTAGGGATGTCTCTACATCTAGTGCCCTAAAGCCATCTGGTTTGGGAGTCACTGGCCCAACACTCGTTACATAAGTCATTTAGAAGCTTAAGGGAGCCAAGCATTGCAAAAAAAAAAAAAAAAAATTCAAGCCTTGGTTGTTTTCATCACAGTGCAGTCCTATGAATTTTTGGGTGCACATTTTCTTTGAGAATGATTGAAACTGCATGACCTTGTGTTAGTTCACTTTTTCACTTCTTGGAAGCAT